>OY751382.1:11456186-12158029 GCA_963565295.1 Epirrhoe alternata
ATAGCTTCTTTGTGTATAGTAAAATAACATTGGTGTAGAGTTAGAAGTGTCCGGGGTGTTGCGCTGTATATATAGCTACTTCATTACACAGCTATATAGTTTGTTGAGTAAAACTTTAAAATCGGTTTTCATGTTATTATACACACGTGTGTATATTTATTATTTTGGTACCGCATCACAAAGAATCAGATGTGTGTAGCAAGCTCCTCATACAAAAGAATGCAATCGAGAACTCAAGGGGGCAGAAATCATGGTTGGAAGTGTTCGTTCTATACGTAATATTAAAATAAATTCTTTGGCAAAGGCCAAAGAGTGGCCAAGTTATGTTATTCGACTATCTATTAAATTAATAATGCTCTTGATTGCAAATTAAGATTATTGCGAATCAAAAACTATGCTTGTAAGTGTAAGTTCCTCCCGAAAACTCTTTTACGGCAGTTTTAGACGCTTTCTGATGGATTTAAGCTGAAAGTCTAAACTCTGATCACTCTCTCATGTAAAAAAATATCTATTTCCAATGTAAATATCCTCAATATATTCTTCAAAGATAAACATTCGCGTTATGCGCCAACGTGGTTTCGCGGCGACATCAGAGAGAACAGGTTCCGGTTTACGACTCCTGCTACAACTGCAACTACATGGTCAGATGTAAGGTATCTCATGTTGACGACCCCTGCGTCCGACTTAAAGCGTGGATACCTTTTGGGTACCACGTGAGTTTTGTTACCTTTTGCGTGAATGTTTTTTTCATCACGATTTATATGAAAGAAAAACTTAAGCGTAATAAAAAAAAGTAAAAAAAAAAAAGCTCATTGTTTTGATCACGTGGTTCGTTGTAGGTTTTTTTTCGGGTGCCTCTCTAACCCAATTTTAATTACCTACTTGTAGACTTTAAGATTGTATAGTTCTAAATCCAAGTGAGCCTAGATAGTTTTAGGATATGTTTTTTTTTTAATTTAATTTATTTACAAACATAATAAATATTAAAAATAGAGTTTTCTTAAACATACTGTTTGTACAGCTATGGGTAGATATTCCGACTGGCAGTGACCTGGATCAGTTGAGCTATCTATAGATCGTTTTTACGACCATCCTTAGATAGCTTGACTGATTCTATTGTATTTTGCAATTTTATGTACATATTGTAGTAGCTTAGTTTCTGTAAATAAAGTAAAGCTATTCATTTAATTTTATTTATTTATTTATTTCAGGAATCTACAGATAAGTAACGAGATGTAAAATTCTAAATCTAAGTTTAGTTAATATTAAAAAACTATAAGTACTGTACTACAGTTGATATAAATATAGTACACAAACGCATACAAGCAGGCACTACGTACTTTTGGCATTTACTCAGTCGGTCAACTTTCACCTGTCTTCCGAGGATCCGACAAAACAGCACTGATTCAATTGTGGATGTACGATATTGCGTAATGTTTTTTAGTATGTATTACTCCCATTCAAAAGTAACAGAGTGAAGTGGATATGTTCGATCGAGTATAAGCTATTGTGAAAGCTTGTGGGACATTGTTTACATAAACCAAAACAAACTTAACCCTTTCAATTCCTTAATCTTCATCTTCTCGACCTAACCCTTGAACTTAATTGTAAGCACAGGTGCCTTCTAAGGCTGTTTACATCTTCTAGTAAAGATGGGGAGGCCTATTTGTTCAAAGTATAGTTTAGGTAAACATATTTTCACGAAAGATATAGAAACACTAAAATAGAAATTGTTAGAAAATGGATGTGGTGTCTTATGGTCTATTAATTAAAATAACATAATTATTAGATAATAGTCTTATTTCATTCACACAATTTGCACAATCCAATAATGCTTATTCAAGCATTAAGTAAACATATTCAAAGCCTATAGAACTTGACGCGTTATTAGAAGAATACACTTGAAAGACAGTTTATACAAATGATGAGCATTCTATAAATAAAGTGGCTACACGAGTGGCAGGTGGGACACCCACGGGACAGAGTGTCCCACTTACAGCACTTTCCACCGCCCGCGGCAAGGGTCAAATGTCTACTCACAGCCTACTTCGGTGATTTGTATGAGAACTACAATTTTTATAGTCATTTTGACGTTTTGAATTGTATTTATTGATAGTTTTGGTGGACAATGTTTTGATTTGGGGAAATTGAGTGTGGTCTTGGAAATGTGAGATGGCGAACAGACCGATTTGGTATTTTATTGATATGGTTTGGAGTTTCTGAGATTATTTACTTTTATAGAGACCACCAAGCTCTTGCTTATGGCATTTATGCTGATTTAGTCTTTGAATCTCCAATTCCATTTTTATTTAGGTTCAGTGAGACCTTACAGCGCAGCGCATACAAGTAGGTACCTATACTAGTCCAGGTAATAGGTATACTTATTTATATATTGATGTATTTATATATTATAGTTATTCGTACATAGTAGGTATATATTTATTTATTTATTAGTATTTATTTATTTGTTTTTATAAACATATTTTATTTACACCGCCTTTTGCCTTCCTTTAATCCAGTTCATCCTAAGGTTGTCTGGAAGAAATCGCTCACAGCGATAAGACCGCCTATTGTACTTCGCTTTAAATGTTTTCTTGTATCTTTGTTTGTATGTTGTAATGTCCATGTGGTGTACAATAAAGTATTTTCTATCTATCTATCTAATAGGCACCACTTTATAAACTTTAACTTGATCCCAACCGAACTGAACTAAAATGTATAGTCTGTCATTTTTCGATATGTATGCAGATCCTTGTCAAAACGACAGAAGGGTTGTAAAGATAAAAGACTATAATCATGAGAAATATCTCTTCAGTATCAAGTTAATCTCCTCTTACCGCAGAGAAATCTTACAAGGTGTGACTTGATGGCACCTGAGAATTTGCAAGCTTCCGGCCTGGGGCCTTACTCTCAAGCGATGAATCCAAAATTTACATTTCACTACGTATTGCACATTGTATTCAGTTGATAAGATCAATCTATAAACTCGATTTTTATTTAACTCTGTTGTATTCATAAAAATATTGTGATTGAACATATTGGAATTTTCAGTCCAAGCAGTTGATTAGTTGAAGAAATTGGTAGAAAGTGGTCCAATATGTTGAACTGGTTGAACAAATAGTTGAACATATTGGACTACATCAGACCAAACGCAGGACCAAATATCTCGAACCGAAAAATTGTCATTGAAATCAGAAATCGTAGTAGGAAACTTCCGAATATAAATAAATAATGCAGCGGGGATTGAACCCGAAACCTTTTGCGTCACAGGCGTTCGCCCACTGCGCTACAGAGGTCGTCAAATTATATTCAGAAAAAATCGGCAAAAGCACAGACAAAAGTTCGGATTCATCGCTTGTGAGTAAGGCCCGTCCGAGCGCAATGATTCACAGACGCACATTATACTACGGCGATCAATGTTACTTGTGGATTTGCATAACATGGGAACCGCATGTGTGTAGAGAGAGGAGACTAGTTCGAGTGCTGTGGCGATTTTAATAATAAATTTTATTTATCATTATTTATTTGAGTTTATCAACATTTAAGTAGGTACTTTTTTACAATCTAATTTTAATGAAATTTTCATTTGGAACACAGTACCATATTTGATATTTCTTGAATAGTTCAATTGAAAGTAGATGTAAGGGACCTAACTATGCCTAGAAATCTAAGTTTTCTGTGTCATTCTGTACCTTGTTGTCTGTTCATTTAGTGATATGTAGATGAACAGTTACAGCTTTTCTAAAGTTTCAACTAGAAGTATAGTAAAATTGAATTTCAAACATCTTGCACTCGCACAAAACATTATAATTGGATGTATCACATCAAATCGTGTTAAAAGTTTTATCATCTTGTAGCTAACATGTTGAATGTTCCGAACGGGTTTGGGCCGTGGGCTAAGTTTGCTCAATGGCCTGACAAACCGGTTACTAACGTCCCAAGCCATGACATGGATAAGGAGGAACCTTTGTCTAATCCCATAATAAACAAAATCTCCCTTAGCTCTTACGTCTTAAAGTATAAATTCGTTTGAGAAATAGCTTGTTAAGAACCAGACTTACAAAAAACCTTAAACGAGTCACAATAGGGTTTAAGATAGATCAAGTGTGGTCGGTAGAATGCTTTTGGAGTTTTTGTGAATGAATATTAAAGTTAAGTCTCCATTCGATTAAATCAGATGTTTAACAAAATACTTAAGGCATTATTCATTTTATAAAAACATCATACATGCGACATCACTTTTACGTCAGAGAAAATAATTTTTCAAGTTGAAAGATTATAAACTTTTATTTACAGAAACGAAACTACCACAATATGTACATAAAATTACAAAATACAATAGAATCAGTCAAGCTATCTAAGGATCGTCGTAAAAACGATCTATAGATAGCTCAACTGATCTAGGTCACTGCCAGTCGGAAGCGTGCCCAAAACACTGGCGGCATTGCCACGCTGAATGGCAATGCTGATTCTTTGAGCCAAAAATTCGCCAGCTCTTGAATCACGCGACGCTTCGACCAGGCGCCCTGAAAGATTTTTGAAGACGCGATGGGCCCCGGAACCCCACGGACCCAGGGTCTCGACCCCAAATGGTTCAAATATATAAACCCGATCAAGATTTATATATTTGCGCCTTTTGAGATCCTCAGCCGAATCTGCCGCCGGGCCAGGCCTAACGGATGTCCCCGGTAGATGTGAAAGCGCAAGGGTATCTACGCAAGTAGCGTCCCATACCAAAGGCCTTCCCCTCTCCCAAGGGGCAAGAGTCATACCGTCGGGGAATAAAAGTTGAAAGTAAATAAAATTCGAAAAAAGCTCACGCCTGCACTTTGGCACTGTGGAAATTATGAGATGCCACACTTTGCATAATTTAGCATAAGCTATGTATTCACTGAGAAATATGTTTCAGATACAAAGTTTCTGACACAAAACGTAGATGTTTACAGAAACCAATGTTTCGGGGACTTGGCCGTCCACACCTCAGTTGTTTCACAGCGTCGCGAGTTGCGCAAATCCTGATAACGGCTTCTTTTTTTAAATAATTCTATAATTTAAATATGATTTTGACATTCCAAACTACCGCCGTTCGCCATGTTTAAAATTTTGATAAGACTTTTCATTTCTTATCTGCAACACACGTCCACACTTGTATACAGCTGAGCACCGTTTCGGTGCTCTCCACTTCCATCGGGGAACACAGAACATTCTAGAAACACGTAGTGTTTACCGCAACAATTTAAAAACTGTCTGAAACAATTTAGCTTGTTTCAGAATCACGTAGATTTTGTTTGTGAAACCGTGTTTTATAAACAAATGTTTCTCAGTGAATACATGGCTTTACTTGTAACATTGTTAAATGTTCTTGCCGATTTTTACCGGAACTAAAAATCGGTTTCATAAAAATAAAACCACGATTCGGGTGAGATTGTTGAGCACTCTACAGTTTTTTTTTAAATCCAGGTTGATACGCAGAATATTGACCTCACCAATCACAATCTTGAAATCCTCGCTCATGCTTTGTGATTGGTCGATTCAAGTGATCACGTGATGTCAATGTCCCGCGTACCTATCAAACTGTCAGGATACAGTCATACAGTGCCGTGATTCTTTCCATAAAACTCAACGGGCACCTTTAACCCAATAGTCCACAAACCACAAACTCGTAAAACCTGTACAGCATCGATTAAGGGTAAGTGCTTCCCAAACGGAAGCTTACAATCCGGTCGGGCGTAAAAACTGCAATGATCTACATCCGATAATTTATTGCGACTGTACTTCTGTGGCTGTTGGTACAGTCGCCTAGAAAAATTAAGAGGTAAATTATATCAAAAATTTGTCTGCACCCATTGTTGTGGATCTTCTTATGTGTAAAAAAGAGCCGTGTTGGCCGAATGGAGTTGTACCTCAACTTTCAATCCGAAGGTCGTGGGATCGAATCCCGGCCGTGCATCAATGGATTTTGCGTTTCGTAAAATTTAGGCTCTGAACGGTGAAGGAAAACAACGTGAGGAAACCAGTTAGTAGCACTTCGAAGGAGCGTCTTTCGTTTAATTGAAAATTGTTTCGAAGTTTTAGGTTCTACGATAATTTTAAGATGGATCACCTAAAAGAATGATAGGCCCCCAAACTATGTTTGTTGCCCTGATTCTTCACGGTATCGGCCGTGAAAGAACAGGAGTAAAATTAATTCTAAGACTATTATAAGTGATCCCAGCGGTCCTACTAAATAAATGCTTTTTGACTTTGACTTACTAGAGATAGGCCCTCATGATGCTCTTCGTCGCCGTTGAAACTTGTAAGTATTGTAGGTATATACTCCATTTTTACAAGTCTGCTCGGCCCCTTAGATTGACAACCTTGAAAATTTATGTTTTTTTTATTAAAAGTTTTTTTTTATATATTTGAAGCAGACTGTACTGGCTATTACTTTGTGGATTAATGACGGATGCTAATATAGGATGTCCAAAGGGAAAGTAATGGTTTTTCTATGATATATTTTCTCAATAAGCTCAATAAAAGCTGTTTATTTCCGCACATATTTCCGCACTGAACGCAGCCGTTCGTTGTGTGAAATCTCGCACTTTTCCGAAAATAAATAAATAAATAATGCTGGACATTTCACACAGCATCATCTAGCCCCAAACTAAGCAAAGCTTGTACTATGGGAACCAGATAACTGATATACTTTTTGTTTGTAAATACATACACATTATACATAGAAACACCCAGACCCGAGATAAATATTTGCAGATCATACAAACATTTATCCCGCGGCGGGGATCGAACCCGAGAAAAGAAATAAAAACGGATGCGGGAGAAATATGAATATATCGGCATTTACACGATACTATTCTTGTCCTCTTGTCACAGAATATTTGATCTTGCTCCGTTGAGTTTGAGAATGCAAGAATGCCATTTTGGTATCGTGTAACTGGCGATAATTCAATAGAATTCATGCAGTCAGCCGTCAAAAAGCACATAACCTAAACAGACTGTTAAAATGTGTAAAAGACGAATGACGATAAAATTATCAAAAAGCATTGTAATTCTAACCAGTATATATCATCTCGTTCAGAAATAAAAACTACAAAATCTGATGAAACCTGTCTCTTCTCCTTAATCGACGATCGGGTACCGTTCGCGCCGACCGGTCTGCTGTTTTGACCCGGCAGCGGCGGGCTGCCTCCGTCCGTTTTTTGTTTTAACTACGAAGTTGTTTGAGGGAGATGAACGATCGTTTTGTTATCATAGAGGGAGAAATACATCAAGAAAAGTTTGAAATTGCTCGTCGCGAAATGCGATAACTTTTAGTCGTTTTTTAAGGAAGGGAGTTTCTTAAAAACAACTTCCTATCCTAATCTGGACTACGTTTTTGATTTGTATAAAAAAATTTACATATTTCTCCTAAGCATTTAGACCCCTCGCAGACTACAGACTTTCTATCGGCCGACAGTTGAGACGGGCTATACTTCTTCATACTAATTACGAGCCGAAGTATATTCTGTCTCAACTATCGGCCGATAGAATGTCTGCAGTCTGCGAGGAGGCTTACTGTAAAAGAACTCAATACGAGTTTCCGAAGTCGTTCACCGCACGTCATAAAACGCGCGTAGGAAGCCCGACACTTGATGGATAGTCGGTAACATGGAAGCACCTTAAATGACTTTTAAACCAGTGTTGTGGTTTTCGGAAACTGTGTTATGAGGCGATCCAATCTTTCGTCGCCTACTTACGATACCACAAATTCGATACCTGGAGAATTATGAACGCATATTGGAAAATAAGCAATACCATTTTGGTTAGTTGGTGAATAGTTGACTTCAAATTGTATACTTAGTGAAAACTGACTAGTCTTGAAAAAAATCGGTCGCACTACAAATAAACTATATTCTGAGCTTTTTTCAACGTGAGTAAAGTAAGTTCGTATGAGTTATTGGTAGCAACCAAAGCATCAAAGCATGGAAGCACTCAATTGATATCACCCATCCACTTACTAACCGCTCAGAACGTTTATCTTCGACGATCTATCAAGAACGACTGGAGCTCTTCAAACGATTCCTCGACGTATCAGGGTGCCTAGTAGGTATTCGTTATTTTACGCGTTCGTTAACGATGTCTTAAACGCAGAGTTGTATAGAAAATTAGCAACGCCATCTTTTGGTTCACGCTCACTAATGAAAATCAGTAACAAATCCACGTTTACGCAGTGGCGTAGCTACCGGAGCGCTAGGCGGTGCAGTGCACCGGGGCCCCCAAGCTCAAGGGGCCCTCGGACTCTGAGTCGGAGCCCGAGAATAGAGGTTTTGTTCTAAGAAACTATTGGTATGATACGCATTTTCCGATTTCTGAAAAAATTTAGGTACTTACCTACTTATGTAACTACAGTCAGCCCAAAAAATGACGAATCAAATCGTAAGTTATTGCAAAACATTCAAAATACGTTTACATTTTGCCACACCCTGCATATTATTTTGACTTGATAAAACCGTTCAGTTAGGGCCCCAGTCCCCCGGGGGGGGAAGCTAGAGAACGGACCTAGGCGAGTTGCTACCGAAGGTGACGGTGACAGCTCACAAATGCCACGCACAAGGACCATCTGCTTGGCCACGGGCGGGACCCAGCAGACCTCTAGCCAGTCCGAGCGATCCACGTCCACGACGTCCCTCCTGGGACCTTCTGTAGCCACGCGCAGTGCGCGTGACCGCCTACTATACTTCTTCTGCGCATAGGGTCTGCGCCGTGGCCGTGTGGCCTCTCCCAGTCCTGCACATTATTGCAGGAATGGGCGAGGCGCAGGGCGGCGGCGGTGGCCCCTGGGTGGAAGTCTAAAGTATAGGCTACAGATGCCGAGTGATCCAGGGCGAAGGGCGATGTTCTGCGCCCTTGTTTTGGTCTGTCCCGTGCCCCGCGCTCCGGGCGTCGGGAGGTTTGACTTTTCTCACATGAGCTGTCAAATCTCTCGGCTTCTCGGTTTGCGGGGCATGGAAGAGACCACAACGTTTATCAGAACCCAATCACCAGGGAGCATACCCGAAACAAAACCCCAAATCTAAGGTGTGATCAGACCGTGCCGAAAGATGAATGGCTGAGGGGACACTCAGTTCTCAACGGTGACTTCCCGAAACCGGGGCGAATCGGGTCGTATCTAGCCCTCCCGTGGACATGCGGGGCTCTGTCGACGGGTATTGTTATTTCCCTTGCTACTCGTGGGATTTGTATGGAGGAAATACTAAAATCTAAACCAAACTCTCCAATAGGAGAACCCTTTTCTCCCCTCTTGGGAGAAACCATCGAAAGGCTCGAGGAGGTCTTACTGGCCTCTCCACAGCCTGTCGAAGTTGCGCCTTGTGTGGCAGATGACAAAGTGGAGGTCGGCGGCTCCGGTGCTGCGGCCCCTGCTTCTAAAACGTCTCTACCCAAAGGTAAGCATATAAAGCTTAATGGCGCTGCTCGGAAACGGTTTCGAAGGCTGATAGCTGCCAATATCGGGGTCGATGAGGCCCGCGCTTTGGCGGTTAAGCCTTGGGACCAAATTCACGTGCAGAATGCTCCGCCCGATCCTAAGGCCAGCAAAAGGCAAAGGTCGGAGGAAGAATCGCCCAAGGAACAGCCTAAAAAAGCCCCCCGGCTTGAGGTTTCCGAGGGTGTCAGGCCCAGTTTCAAGCAGGTTGCGGAGGCAAAGCGAGTCGGCATACGAAGCGCTTCCACCATGAGTGACGACCAAATGAAGCTGGTGCATCGGTCCCTTACCCTGGCTATGTTGAAAATAGCGGACAGTGGTAAGGCGCCGAAATTCGCGGGCTTCACACACAAGCCCGGATGGATTCTGGTCACGTGTGAAAACCAGGACAGTCTTGGGTGGCTCGAAAGAGAAGTCCCTAAGATCGAGCCATGGGCTGGGGCAAAACTCTCGGTTATACCCGAAAGTGAACTGCCCAGGCCCATGGTTGCGGTCACGTTTGTGCCCAGTAGTGAGGTGGCATCACTTGATGAAGCCGTCAAGCTACTGAGGACTCAGAACGAGGGTCTCAACACCGGGCTCTGGAAGGTCCTGAACAGTAGGTCGGTGGAGAATGGACACGTTGTGACCTTCTCCTTAGACGACCAGTCTGTGGTGGCCCTCAGAGCTGCGGACTTTGTAGCCACCTTAGGTTTTAAAAAGGTGACTTTCAAGGTCAGAGGCGGCTCTGAAAGCGCACCGGCACCTGTGGACGCAAGCGATCCACGGCCATCCACGTCCAGGGGGCAAGGTAGCTCAGGGCAGAGCAACCAGGGGGGAGTACAGCCTAGATCCGTCGTGGCTACAAAGCCCCCCCAGCCGAGGCCCGTGAGCATTGCCAGGCCACCTGCAGGACGAGGGACAAGAAGTCCCCATGGGTCAACCCGGGCTGACAGGCTGACCGAAAACAATAGAGGGCGGGGTGCACGCCCGAAATTGAATAGGTCAAAGCCTCGTCACCAACGGGGAAACCTGTAACGGCTACCCAGGCGGGGACGGCGAGGATCCTCCAGGCCAACCTCCACCATACTACGGCAGCAGCCGCGGTAATGGAGTGTTGTCTCTTGGAAGGACAAGCTCACCTCGCCTTGATCCAGGAGCCTTGGGTAGCCAACTCTCAGATCCTGGGACTCGACGCTGCCGGTAAGATCTTAGTACACAGTACTGGCAATCGGCCCAGGGCATGCATTGTATTTCAACAAGGTGTTGATTTTCTGCCTATTCCAGAGGTTTGTAATGACGACTTGGTAGCAGCTTTCGTCAATCTTAACGGATGGTGTGGCGCAAGAGCTATTGTGTGCTCGGCCTACCTGCCCGGAGAGAGAGACGATCCGACAGAAGACTTGGCGCGGGTGGTGGACTACGCCGCCCGAAACAACGCCGAGCTTCTGGTTGGTTGCGACGCCAACGCACATCATACTGCATGGGGGAGCACCGACACAAATAGTAGGGGTGAGTTGCTTTTCGACTTTCTTTTAACTAACAATCTAACAACGCTGAACATAGGGTGTACACCGACCTTTGTGACGCGTGCTAGACAGGAGGTTCTGGACATAACTTTTGCTACTAACAACCTTGCTAGACATGTTATTAATTGGCATGTCAGCAATGAAAATTCTATGTCCGACCACCGACACATAAGTTTTGAGGTACAAGCAAAACTAGAGACTCAAATCGTTACTTATAGGGATCCTAGGACCACGGACTGGTCTGTTTTTCAAGACAAGCTAAGCCAGACCCTAGGAAACTGCCCAAAAAGTATAAAAACCCGTGAAAGTCTAGAAATAGCGGTGGAAATACTCACAAAAGGCATCTGTATGGCCTATGAGGAGAGCTGTCCACTAAGAACAAGAGAGACAAAGCGGCGGGTTTCCTGGTGGAATTCTAGGTTAAGAAAGCTCAGAAGGAAAACTAGGAAACTTTTCAATGAGGCTAAAAAGACCCGACAATGGAAGGAGTATCTAAAAAGCCTAACTGAATATAACATAGAAATTAGGAAGGCTAAAAGGGCATCCTGGAGAAAGCTCTGCGAGGAAGTAAAAAGCTTACCTCAAGGAGCAAGACTTCACAAACTGCTCTCCAAAGCCAAAACTAACCAAATCGGCCTCCTTAAAAAAGAGGACGGCTCCTTCACTACAAATGAGAAGGAAACCTTAGAACTGCTGGCCAAAACCCACTTTCCTGGCGCACAAAATATGGAACCGGGAAAAGCCACCTCTCATAAGCCTCGGAACGAGGACTGGAGTACGGCGGCTAAAATTATAAGACCCAGTCAGGTTAAGTGGGCAGTTAATTCATTCAAGCCCCACAAAGCGTGTGGGGAAGACGGTATACTCCCTGTTCTCTTACAGCAGGGAGTAAATATTCTCAGTCCATATCTGGTTAAAGTCTTCAGGGCGAGTCTCGCCTGGGGTTTCATACCTGAGCAATGGACTTGTGTTAAGGTTATCTTTATACCAAAGGCTGGAAAGAAGGACTACAGCCAGCCAAAGTCCTTCAGACCAATTAGCCTATCTTCATTCCTCTTAAAGACGATGGAGAAAGTGGTAGACAGATATATTAGAGATGTTGCACTAGTCACATCTCCCATCCACCATAGCCAGCATGCTTATCGGCAAGGCAAATCCACTGAAACTGCTCTGTGCAGTCTCATTGATAGGGTGGAAAAGGCTATGGAGGACAAGGAAATAGCACTATGTGCATTCCTTGATATTGAAGGTGCTTTCGATAATTCTCCTACCTCACTGCTGATAAATGGATTGATAAACAAGAATGTCGATCCAACAGTCACGCGGTGGATAGAAGGAATGCTCACTCACAGAGGAGCAAGGTTGGCACTTCAACAAACGTCAATTGAGATATCCACAGCTAGAGGCTGCCCCCAAGGTGGAGTTTTATCGCCTCTTCTATGGACTCTCGCTGTGGATCAACTCCTATACAGATTAGCGAACCTCCATATCGATGCGCAGGGCTATGCAGATGACCTTGTGATCGTCGTGAGGGGGTTCTGTCAATCTACCATCTCTAGCATCATGCAAAGAGGACTAAAAACTGTCAGTGACTGGTGTGGCAAGAGCGGTCTCTCAGTCAATGCGGAAAAAACAGTGATTGTGCCATTTACCAAAAAGAAGAGGCTGGACAAACTGGTAAAGCCAATTCTTAATGGTAATCCAATCAACCTTTCCACTGAAGTAAAGTACCTTGGCGTTACTATCGACCATAAACTGACGTGGAACACACACCTAGGCAACGTCTTGCAAAAAGCTAGGATGGCCCTGGGAGTTAGCAGTCGACTGATGGGGAATAACTGGGGCTTCAACCCCCGCATTGCCTTGTGGCTATATACCACCGTTGTGAGGCCGATAATCACATACGCCTCTGTGGTATGGTATGACAAAGCCTCTCAGACGACAGCTATTAAAAAGCTAGGTAGTCTACAGAGGACCGCGTGCCTCATGGCTTCCGGAGCCATGTCCACTTCCCCTGGGCTGGCACTCGATGCAATGCTAGGGCTACCGCCTCTTCATTTATTTCTGCTTAAAGAGGCGAAAGCCAGCATGTACAGGGCAAACACCCAGGTACGAATAAATTGGCTATCTAAGAAATTGAGATCCTTACATGACTCAACAATGGAATCACGCATACTAAGCATGACATCGGATGCCATGCTTCCCCGGTATGTCTTCGAAAGATATTACACCGTGGAAATGCCCTCTAGAGAAGACTGGCTTAACAACCAGCTCCCCTGCGAGGCCGGGTGCCTTAACTGGTACACGGATGGTTCCAAAATTGGGTTGGATGTAGGATGCGGGGTCTACGGAGAGCGACCAAAGTTTCGCGCAAGCGTTAACTTGGGCAAACACGCCTCAGTCTTCCAAGCGGAAGTGTATGCCATTCTGGAATGTGCATACGTTAATCTTCAGAAACGCTACTCCAACCAAACAATATATATAAATTCTGACAGTCAAGCAGCTCTCCTAGCCCTGGATTCGAAGGTTATCACGTCCAAGCTAGTAGAGGACTGTCTGACACGTTTGAACACTCTGAGTCTAAAAAACAGGGTGGTTCTAAGATGGGTTCCAGGTCATGCTGGAGTGCACGGTAATGAGTGTGCCGATGAACTCGCAAGGGCCGGATCTAACGGTACACAGCTGGGTCCTGAACCGTTCTGTGGCATACCGAAAAGTCTGGCCAAAAGAACCCTAACAGATTCCTGCTTCGGAGAGTCAGCCAGATACTGGTATAACTCTCCGGGCATGAACCATTCCAAACTGTTAATCAAAGCCTTTGACAAACGGTATACCAACCAAGTCTTAGCGCTAAGCAGAAACAACCTACGCATTATGGTCCGAGCTTTGACTGGACATTGTCGCCTTAACAAGCACATGTTTAAGTTACGGCTCTGCGACACTCCAACCTGCAGGTTCTGCAAAGAGGCGGATGAATCGCCCCTTCATTTGCTAGGGGAGTGTGGGCCACTAATGCACAAACGCAGCGCCATTCTGGGCAAATACACTTTAAGCCCAGAGGAGCTACGAGAATTCACTCCCAAAAAGGTCCTACAGTTTATGTCAGCAGTAGGGCTTGGAAGTGAACTATGAACGCCCCGCCACAAGGGGCGACTTGAAAGTGGCGATCACAATAGGCCTTCATGGCCGCAGTGATATAAAAGCCACGCTATCATCAATAATAATAATAATAGGGCCCCAGTTTATTTTGCACCAGGGCCCTTGGCTACCTATACGCCACTGTGTTTACGGCGTCGAAACCGAATGATGAATAAAAATCATACTATGCACCCTGTACAAGCCCAGCTAGTCATTCATACGGTGTAATTCTAACTGTATGTCTAGTATCAATGAAGGTTCAGTATGCAGACACCCTGGTTTACTATAGATAGACTACTCCCAGTAGCTGATAAATCTATTGCCCTCTCTTTTCTTTGACATGAAAGTGACAAGGATAAGACTAGCCTTATCAGAGACGCTTATAATTATGAGAAATTAGTTATGTAATACATTCAGAAGCGAAGTGTTGGAAATATGACCGAAAGAGAGGCAGTCAAAAAACTCGAATAAGTTCGTATGAGTCAGTGGCCAGCTCTAGTGACGGAGTTTTTAGGCCGCCTTAAGGCCTCCTTCATGGCTAAACATCCAGCCTGGCCCGACCGAAGCACGGAAGCGCTCAGATGATAATACCACTGGTCATCCATTCACTTACGGACCGTTTAGAACGTTGATTAAATTCGATGATCTACCTATCAAGAACGATTAACATGCTACACCAAGAGCGCTAGTTTTTTAAAGTAAAAACTTCTTTAGGCACGTTGGGCATTTTTGAGATGAGAATAAATCCTTGGATTCGCCTCGAAAAGGTCACGTGCGTGTCACGTGACTGCTCACCGACCGACACCTACCAGTAGCGCCATCTTTTGTACTCGGTAACTTTTACGGTAATATTTTTAGATTTCTAAAAGCTCATTTTATAAGTAAACGGGTGATGTCACTATCCTTCGATATTTTTCGATTTCCTGACGATTCAAAAAATACACTAGGCACCTAATTGTTCAAGTTTTTACTTCTCGCAGCACTCCCGGGAGTGTCACAGTTTTTTTGTGTTATTTATTTATTTATTTATTTATTTATTTACAAACTTATCTATAACATCACAGATAAAATCCAAATCGTTATAGCTAATAAATACAAGTAAACATAATAAAAATCTATCAGAAAAATATACTCAAAACAAAAAAAAAAAAAAAAAAAAAAAAAAAAACCTCGGTATCTGACGTTACAATAACAATAAAATTAGACAAAACAACAAGAACATTTTAACAACTACCTAGTCACCAACATCAACAGGTATAATATATTACTTTGTGTTAATTAGTCAGTCACCTATTATGCTGTTGTTTTTTTTAATTGCTGTCGAAAGACTTTATTTAAAATCATTTAAATAATTTGCAAACAGACGTTAAATTTTTTTGTATATTTTGAACCTACTTCGTTATACTCGTACAACGTTTCATTCAAGATAGATAGTGAAGGACTCAAACGAATGTGATCCATCAGAGATCGTTGGATCCATAAAACATTCTTGCGTAAGACGTACAATCTATTTTATAATCTAAATCAAATAAACCTACTAACATTTAATTTGAATAGATTGATAATCTAACTAACGAACACAAATAGCTACTTATCATGTAACCACAAAATCACTTATTTCTAACCACATTGCAAATTATAATCTGACCATTGAGATGCATGCTAGTTCACCAACATTAAACGAAGGGTTATTGCAATGGAGTGTTATCAAGTTTTTTGTAATGAAGGTATTTTTTATCTTTTACTTTTAGTATCAATATCACTACATGGCGCTGAGATCAAGCGAATATAAGATGAATATAAGTAAAAAATTGTCGCTAAATGTATAGAAATCCTAAATCGCGCTTACGAAGTTTTCAAGCACAACCCAACTTCAACCGTTGGCCGTAAGGCCAGCCAGGTAAGTGGGTCAGATGGACCGACCTGGTGAGGGGAGCTCTACCTCTCTGGAATTAATTGGGGGAATTCCACCTACCCCCAAAAGTTTAAGACAACTTATGCTTTATAGCATAGATTTTATTAATGGGAAACACCGTGACGAAACCCTGGCTTAGTCAGCTCCACACGTATTAACGTTGTCTTTCCTGTGGACAACGCCGATTAAGCTGAGAGGATAGTTTAGGTGCTGAGTGAGCCTATTCCATCCAAACAATGTCCCAGGCACTACAGCGTCTCGGCCTCTTGAAGTAAACGCGTAAGTTTTGAACAATTACGTGTATTTTTTGAATTGTCAGGAAATATTTTTGAATTGTCACCGGGCGCGTGGTGGTATACGCCGTGATACCACTTATTTACCGTGTTTAGTTACGGAGTTCAAAACTAGATGGCGTTGACAGTGGTGTTGGTAACACTGTCAGTCTGAATTCAATAGATTTTGCCCATCTCAAAAATACCCAACGCGCCTAAAGAAGTTTTCACATCAAAAAGAAAGAAAGAACTTTTCTTATCTGTGGTTATTACGTAGATGAAAGCTTGTTCACTGTACAGAGATAGTAAGTTTTGCTCTTGTACTAAGCACTTTAAATGAGATGTTTCTTCACGAGTAGAGTAATAATTTACACTGTGTAGTAATATTGACGTAGATAAAGCTTAGCAAATTATGTATAACTCTTTCTTAAAACGTTTTCAAAATATGTATTTATGGAGGTTCCTTGTATTTCTTCATAACAATGCATCATTACTTACGAACTGTCTGTCTGTCTTTACTTTACTTGCATGTTGACTGTTTTTGCTGCAGTAAAATTTTATGTGATGAACCAAGAACTTTAGTTTTGATGTATAACAATAGATATTGAAGAAACTCCCATGAACCCTGATTTATGGAGAGTTCTGAAGAGGTTATACCTATATTTCAAAACGACGTGCAAATAATCTTTACCAATTGAGTATCATCATGAGAATCCTTTATCCTGGTAGAATGGAAAAAACGTGCCGATATTTACTAGTTTTTTCTCCTTTCTCTATCTCCGTCATCTCCACTCCTTTCACATGCATATCCGTATAATACTCTATATTTTTTACGGATGATATTAAGGGAATTATAATAATAACAATACTTTTGTTAACTAAGTGCAAAACTCGAGAACCAATTCGGCTATTTATTTTTACCCGACTGTCAAAGGAAGGGTCACGACTGTATCCCCAAGGCGCGGTAGACATTCTCTCAGATCTTTTATAATCCAGATCCTTTGATAATGTCTAAGGAGGATAGTCAGATGCATGTCCAAATACATATTTGATACGTGCCCATATCTTGCAGAAGTTAGTATTCCATACGTGACAGATTGCAAGTCCATCGCCGCCTATAAGAATACTAACTGGTTTCCTCACGATGTTTAGATTACGTGTTAAAGCATATATTTTTACGAAACGCAAAATCCATTGATTCCCATTGAGGTCGGGACTCGAACCCACGATCTTCGGATTGAAAGTCGAGGTACAATGCCATTCGGCCAACACGGCTCAGAGGAAGGGTTATTCAAATATTCGTTTTGTACATAATAAGGTTTGTAAGAAAGAAATATAAGATAGCCGTCGTGTAGTGTGATTTCTATAGTCTTTTTCACGCCGGAACGTATGCAAGACACATTGAACTGGTTTCGTTTCACGTTGTGTAGCTCACAACGATTTTGAAACAAAAAAATCAAGAAAAAAAATTAAACGATAAAACATACAAAAAAAATTTTTGTCTATTTCCTGTTTAATTATTTCATAAATTATCATAAACAAGCCATAAAACATAAATAAATAAACAATAAACATTTTCTAAAAAACTCCGCCAAATAACAGTACTGAGTAAAATGGAACGTACCTAATCTATTAGAGAGTACGAAAATGAAAATCGAAACAATCGATGAATCGATAAGTGAAAAAATAATCGTTGGTTTAGTAATTTTGTCTATGAATGAACCTTGTAATCGATTGAGATGAATTGATAGTAGTGAAACCAAAATCGATTTTGATAATCTCGATTAAACTTTAGGACATTACTATTAGACTGATTTTGACATCATCTCGAAGTGTCTTGCATACGTTCCGCCGTGAAAAAGACTATAGTCTTGTGTTACGCTGTGTTACGATGTGAGGCTAACCAATAGACAGTGTAATGACTCAATACTCCGAGTCTTACTTCTAAGCGTATTATCGATACGACCTCCTTTCGCGTCTCAATTGTTAACTTAATTACGGTCGAATGCTTTCAATTAGCTTACATAATGAATAGAGCTAGCCGAGCTAGGCTTCATCTTTATTCTCTTGTCATGATAATATCAAAAATAATACGTTAGGTAAAGTATTTGTTTAAATCTTTTACACGTGATCCTACCAACTCTATTACAAACATGAAAGTTAGTGAGTTCAATTCAATTCAATTCAATTTATTCATAAAACTTACATAAATATATAATTTACCACCAACTCCGCAGTTACATGTAAAAACGGTAAATTTTTATGAAACTTGCAAGAGTTGCTAGTACAATTCTCACTGCGATACAAATACTTTCATACCTTACCTGAAATCATGACACTATAAGTATGAGTGTCCTATGATATCTTTTTATTTAGATACCGAATGAAGTCACAAGATGAAGATAGTAGAAGAGGGGGCAAACGAGCAAGTGACACACCTGATGGTAAGTGATTGCCACCGCCCACAGACAACTGCAGCATCAAGAGGCACTGCAGATGCGTTGCCGGACTTTAAGGCAGTTACCAATCTCTCTTTCAATCAATTGTTTTAATAACCCTATCAATTTAAATTACACAGATGTTATGTGGATGTCTCGGTGGTCACGCGATTGCGTCACAGTTTTGGATTGGTTCCGTCTTTTCTATACGAGACTAGTAATAAATCATAAACGTTATACTGTAATCAAAATTGTTAGAAACGGTGTCCAATTATTGTTAAATACCTTGTAGGTAACCTTCTCCGAGACATCAAAGGTGCCCTTTTGTCTGCCAAGAAACATAAAAATTGTATACTTAGATAAGTAATTGGTTGTTAACCTACATATAAAAGAAATTTCGCAATTCAACTGTATTTATACCCAGTACATTTTAGGGATGTTTAAAGATTTAAGATATCGGTTTTTATAGGCCTTTACATCTATATTAGATGATTTATACAGCGTCAGGATGCAACCTATGCCTACACTCCACGGGACGCTGTAGTGCCTGGGACATTGTTTGAGATGGAATAGGCTTGCTCAGCACCTAAACCACTGAACTTAATCAGCCTTGTCCACAGGAAAGACGACGTCAATACGTGTGGAGCTGACTAAGCTGCGGGTTTCCTCACGATGTTTTCCTTCGCCGTTAAGAGCTCGTGCTATGGTGCATATACATTTTTCCATTAATGCACGACTGGGATTCGAACCCACAACCTTCGGATTGGATGTCAAGGCACAACCCCATTCGGCCAACACGGCTTGACGGTTCTATGAACTTAACTTATTTATAGTGATAATATATCATTGGATCATACTGTAGAATTTAATTGAAAGGTAAGATCAACGCAAGAGCAAAAAGTTTTTTTAATATCCAGCCCTTAGCTGATCTAGTTCCTCTATCGACAGGTGCTGTCAAACCGGTCGCGCAATCACACCTGTCAAATTTGACAGGACGTGTCCAATTGAAGAGTGATTACGCCCCTGCGCACGCGATTAGTTTTAAAATAATCGATTGGCTTGCAGCAGTATTTTAATAGCAGTGATTAACGATATATTTATTGCGAAATACGTTTCGGTGTAAGTCACGATTTGGCTGGCTTATAATACTTAATTACTATTGAAAAATAGGTCAATAGTAAACTAAAACGACGCTTAGGGAGTTCCAATTAAAGATTAGCTCAGCATTGCTAGAGATCCGCAGCATTTGAACACGCTTAAATGGGTGCAATTTCGAGATTTATCTAAAATCCTAGTACGAATTTTCACCCCTGACTACTCCCTTTAGACACCTTCTAAGGATCTGGAATACATAAAAAAAGATCTGGAGGTCGTGATCCGATTACGTTTTTTTACGAATTTTTAAAATCAATGGAAGAAGGAAGCCACTAGGCACTCTTTCTCTTCTCGACTATTTATCTCACATGGTGGTGGGGTCAGCCTTCCTAGCACACTTCCTCCACTTCGCGCTATCAATGAAATGAAATGAAGAATGGAAGCCACTAGGCACTAGAAAAAAAATACCTGGTCTATTCGCAGCTTTCTGTTCATCTCAGCTCCACACTCCATCTTTGGCGCCTGCAACAAAAGTCCCCATAAGTCATATATCTATCTAGTAACTGTACAATATGCACCGGAAAGCAATCTATCCGCTTTGCGATAGCCCATCCGGCAGCATCTATCAATCCAAATTGAACTCTAATCCAATCCAATAAGAACTATAATCAACAGAGATGTTGAATTATCCGACAATGATGAGGGAACTGAATCGTATATAGGAAGAGATAGAGCTGGAAATTGAATGGGTATTTGAAAAATGATGATAATCGGGATGTCGCTAATCATAAACAAGTAGGGATTCGCAAGTAGTGTTAGAAGCTTATTTCACCATCGTCTGGAAGAAATCGCGATCTAGCGATAAGACCGCCAATTGCAAATACCTAATGGTTCTATGTAATTACCTCTATTATAGGTTTAACATTACTGAGGTACTAACCTACCTACTTTTTGTTACATTGTGTTGCAATAAAGCTTTTTTATTCCATTTACTATATATACGGCTTATATACGAACTTACTTACTTTATTTCTATTCTATTGCGATTTGTAACATGACGACCTGGTACGACCACACTCATAGAAAAATATCTATCTACAAATACCTGGCGAACAGAAACCAATCTCTCTGATAAAAAGGGAACCAAAACATCTTCATAAATAAAAACTCGTATCTTAAGGTTCATCCTAAGTGGTGAATAATGAACAAGCTCCTTAATTAAACTCTAATTGAAAGCAACTAATGTATGGCAAAGGTAACTAGAACAAGTCAAAGTTTATGTATTGTACAGTACAGCAGTGAATGGTCTCCAAGTATCTAAAAGTCCAAGGTCTGTTGATACAGTCAACGACTAAAATTATTGTTTAAATGTATTATTAAATAATTACAATACGCTTTAACTCACAACAGTTACTGTTTGAGAACTCTTTTTTTTATTTAGACTATTTAGACGTCTATACGAATTTAAGCTGATGCCCTTTGAACACAAAAATACTGCACAAAAAACTTTTGTATGTGACTGCCTTCTAAGAATCAAGGGTGACAAGAGGATACACTTCTGGACCATTCGTGACCAGGTAATAAAGGTCTCGTGTCGTAACCATTCCTTTTTTGGTTGTGTTGAACATAGATACAATCTGCGTAGCTTGTAAGGGTTTATGGAGAATTGTTTCCACAATCGTAACAACCGAGATTTGATCAAGTAACGGGGCTTTATCTATGGTTGACTCATACGGGATACAATAAGTCGAATAAATGTCACTATTAATTTACAATAGTGTACATAACCGATAAAAGCAAACATTTGTTCAATAAACGGAAATTTATAGGCTGTTAAAACGGCAAAACCTGAGGACACAAAATGGTGGAATAAATAAAAGGAGACCTATTCCTATCAGTGGGCTATACCAGGCTGATAATAAAAAAATCTTAGGCCTTTACATCCATATTAGATGATTTATACAGCGTCAGGAGGCAACCTATGCCTACACTGAACGGGACGTTGGACCTGGGACATTGTTCGAGATGGAATAGGCTTGCCCAGCACCTAAATCATCCTCTCAGCATAATCGGCTTTGTCCGCAGGAAAGACACGTATAGAACGTGTGGAGCTGACTAAGCTGCGGGTTTCCTCACGATGTTTTCCTTCGCCGCTAAAAGCTCGTGTTCAAGTGCATATAAATTTTACGAAACGAATAATCTATTGATGCACGGCTATTAATAATGATGATGATAATTTCCTGTTTAACAAACCAAATATGATTATTGGAATCATTTTTTAAGAAAAGCTTTCAACAAAAAACAGGGTACACATTTTAAACTTTCGCGACTCGAAGACATTTTAAATTTTATAATTTTTTTTTTTTTTTTTTTTTAAGTGTTCGGGTCGTGTAAGAACGTCTAGTACTAACTTGGATGTTGTCAGTGTAGTGTGTCGCGACCCTAATGTTATTTTGTGTTGACCGAATGAGGGTAGTTTCTCATCGGTCGAAGAGGCGAACGAGTACCGGCGAGCAGTCTTCTCGTGACCACGGTAGCTGTAACGCTACTGAAACGTCGAGGTAAATAAACAAATGTTATACCTACGCGATTAAGTCCCGTTATAAAATTTAAAAAACAGGGTTTCTAATTAATGGAATTCACGCAATTACATATTACAAATGTTATTTTATAATTTCAGGCAATGCATTACTAGATCTACTTTTTCCTAGATCTACAATCTACATTCTTTAAAACCTGTCGTAAAAATGTAACAGATATTGACACAGAATGAACAAATATCTGTCTGTATGCCAGTTTCGTCAGTCACGGAACCGGGTCCGTGTAGTATCGTTTTCATTAGAAAATTGAATTATACAACAACATTATTGTATTGTATGTCTCTCCGCACTCATTCGTAATGACAACTAGTGCATGACACGGGTCAAGCGTGAGTCGGTATGGTCAATAAAAACAATTTATTCTCGTTGTTGTTAAACTTGAATCTTCACATAAAAGACGCAATAACAGAGTGGAATAGTACCCGTACATTCCGAAGTTCGTGGTATTTATGGATGTAGGTACCCCTTCTCAGACTACAAAGAAACTCTTGAATGTCTAAAGTCCTCGTCATTTTTACGATAAACGATTACAGTTGCTTTTTAAAATGCTTTTAGCGGACACGTGCTAATCAAACAGGTGACAATTATTGTTCGTCATTATTGCATTATCAACAAGTTGGTTTAAACTATTATTTAGGTAAGAATATTTATCGGTCAACATAACAGAAAATATCTTTTTCTATTCATTCCCTATTAATAAAAAGAGATGCCGAGACATTCAGCTGCTGTTTTTTCGTCTATAGGAATTCAGTCCATTACAAACACAGTTAAGCTTTGAACAGATACTAAGTAAAGCCTGTAAAGTTCTTGACCTACTTTTTTTTATTAAAAAATATTTGTGCACGTAATGTAGGACGCCATCCAGTCAGGTGGAGTGACGATCTGCGAAAGGCTGCTGGCAGAAGCTGGATGCGTCGACCTGAGGACAGGGCGCAATGGCGCTCATTAGGAGAGGCCTATGTCCAGCAGTGGATTGCTATAGGCTGATGATGATAATGATAAGACAGATCATTGACTTGCAGACAATAAAAGTCGAGGTCTGTCGCAAATAAAACATTGAATAAGTTTGCATGGTATGAAATTAAGGTTAGGCTTAGGCGTGGAAGGCAGCCATTTGAGTTTAACAGCTGATTTGCACGAAATGAACACTGCAAGCTTACTGCAAATCTATCTGTCTATATAAATTAAAATCAATTGCCGCCTGTACGTTCTTCTTTCGAGTCGATGTATCAGCTAAATTCAGAGCCATTTAAACCAGGTAGGTGGCTACATCCACAGCGTTGCTCGAGCAAGCCATAAGGCCTCTCAAAGTGCAGGTGTTGGGACATAATGGACATACGAGCACGTGACAGACTGCAATTGGGCACCACACGGGCATCGGTAAAATTTGGGCTGATCATGCCCCATTTGCTCAAGTCACACCTACAGCGACCAACATGTGTTCTGAGCGATATGAGCCTATGCATGGTCTTCCTCGACCGCGTTGGTGATAGACGAGATCCTGTTAATTTTTTTATAGAGATGAAAATCATAGCATATTTTCACATTACTTACTATTGTTGCAAAGACAGCCTCAGAAAGTGTGAGTCTAAACGAATGTCTATTAACACATGGATGCTCAAGAGACCCTTTGTGCACCATCATAAAATTAACACGTTCCGGTACCAGTGATGTAATTTCGAAAATCCATTATGTAAGAGAAAGTTGACACACACGGCCTTTAAACTGATAAGGATTTTAAAAATCCACTGTCAATAAGAATATCTTATAAGTTATGGGTATTTCTGGTGACATACTTTTTATGCGTCATTGAAAGTTTAAAGTTATACTGGTTACAAAGCTATTGAAACTTGAGTCCTATTGGTCTATGAGTTGTTACATGTAAAGTACCTAAAGCTTGTATGAGGTAGTGTCCAACTCTGATGACAGTGTTGGTAAAGTATCAATTCAATAACACGAGCTTTAAATGGTTAAGGAAACTTCATGAGGGAAAACAGTTTGTGTTCTCAGAGGCCTCTGACTACCTTCTTAGATATTTTTGATAAATCTTGAACTGTGCCTTGGAGATTATTTAGAGCTGATGTTGTTGTTTTTTAGACCTTATCATAGACATCTTGCACAAATGAAAGTTTATCACCTAACATCATCTGTGCAGCTATTCCCAAGCACGAACTGTCCACATCAACATTCATTGAGCTCTTACGTTATTTTTATTGCATTACAATATTACAAACTTAGAAATATCCTCAGTAACTTTCACATAGCAAAATATTAGAATCATTACCTTGCTAATTCAACTAGAAAGGTATTTAAGCTTTACGGAATGTATAATATATTATGCATCTTTGCTATGGGTATATTATGCATCTTCACAATGGCATTTTCACTTTTCAACGATGCACTAAATTCTTGAACGCTGACTCTTTGTATGCATTAACCCAAAAATTATACCTTGACATTTATCTGGCTTCCGACCGAGTGACAGTTTAAGCATTATTTATTTTACTTTTTCCTCTGCTTTCACTTCCCTATTTTAATGATCAGAGTTACACGTTTTAGTTTGTAGAGCAGTTGTAAGTACGACAGGTGTAATAAAGTAATCAGTGAACGGTGGATAGTAGACTTTCTCAGGGGACGATGATCGGTTCATATTTATTTCTAGTTTATATTACAAGATTCTTATTTGATCTTAAATTAATTTTGATCATTTTTTGGAGTAAGTAAGTAAGTTCGTATGAGTCAGTGGCCAACTCTGGTGACGGAGTTTTTAGGCCGCCTTAAGGCCTCCGTCATGGCTTAACGACTTAAATAGCCGGGACGGACAATTTAACGTGCCCTCCGAAGCACGGAAGCGCTCAGATGAAAATGCTACTGGCGGTCACCCATCCTCTTACAGACCGTTTCGAACGTTGCTTAACTTCGACGATCTATCAAGAACGACTAAGCAAGCACGACCACGAGCGCTTCATTTTTTGGAGTACAACTACAGTAATGGGCATGTAGAGAGGATGGATGACAGTCGTTTGACAAAGCAAGTGTATGAGACGAGTGTTATGGGACAGCTGGAAGGGGAAGGCCTAGGCGAACCTTTTTGGATCAAATTGGTGACATTTTGGAGAAGGGCCAGGTCAAAAGTACCCTAAACCGACGAGCATGTATGAAGAATGTAATGAGAGTGAATGAGGCGAAAGTTGTGTGTCAGGATCGTAGCGACTGGAGATCCGTGGTCTCTGCCTACCCCTTTGGGAAAAAGGCGTGACTTTATGTTTGTATGTAACTACAGTAATACAATACAGAAAATGAACAAACATATCGCAAATTAGATTTTTTTACCTATTCAGTATGAATATGATATGATTTAAGAAGCATTAACTGCGTGATTTTACAACTATTCTTAAAATAATATTGTTGCATAATACCATTAGCATTAAAATCGTCGAATAATATTATGTAATATTCTAAAATTATTGAATTTTGGAGGTCATTCGTGCTTTTCTTTTACGTAATTTTTTATGTTAAGTTTACATTATTTTATTTTACTAAACTGATGTGATGAAAGTCACGACTTAAGATTTGTAACACACAATATTGGAATATTAAGTGTTAAAGTCATTGGTCGGACTAAAACTTACGTTAACTTGTACATAGACCAGAGAAGCATTAAACATATTTTGTTAAGAAAATAATGCTAATTAACATGATAACAATATTTTCATCTTATTTTATTTACGTAAGTAGTAGGTAGGAGTAGTTCCGGAGATTACGAATTATAATTTTAGTAATAGGTAGAAATGTTTTCGCATCATTTGATCTAATATTTTAATTTAAATTTTAAAGACAGTGAGTTCTTCCGGATGCTCTAATATCCGTATGCAATTAAAAAGGCTATGAATATTCAGATGCTATAATCTTATTATGCATAACGATTTATTTCACATGTTATGCACATGGTATCTACCGCTTTTAAGAATTCATTGCCTTCTAGATGGGTATTTCGTAACAAACGGCATAATCTTGAATATTACGTTTATTTTAATTATAGGCTAAATTTTGAGAGATGGTAAAAAAGCGGGCATAGAGATGGATAAAAAATGTAGAAGAGACTTATAGCTCAGCAACGATGAGACAGGATTAAAAAGTTGGATTTTGTTTGTCTCTTGAAACTGCGTTGCTATATTATACCTACTTAAAACAATAATTTGAAACCTAAATATAAAGTACTTACTATAAGTAAGAAGTCAAGCAAAAGATCAATGATTGACACCAATAATGATAAACTTGAAACACGGTTCCAAAAAAGCGTTCTCCTGTTTCATCAATAGAAAGTAAGAGTGACTAAACCATTCAAGTTCAGATCTTTCTCGGTCATTATCATTTAATCGACCATTTTCTCGGTCAATACAACATGCCTACCGATAACTAGTTTGTACACCTGTCAATAAATTGCGGTGTCAGCAGGTGAAAGCATTCATGTTTTGCCATTTTGAAAAGCGACCTTGTACTCTTAATTTTTATTTCGAGTTTTTGTACTAGCTATTAAAACATGCTAAAATGTAGCATACTTTAGCCATAATATCTTTAAATATAAAACAATTTGGACACCTTTTGAGAACAATGACTTTTTTTCTGAAACGCCCTCAGAAAAAATTACGGTACTTATCGGCTTCGATCAAATATTTTATCGAAGGGCCCACTATTAACAAACAGCCTATTTATTATATTACTTGACGACATTGTTCCAATGGATTACTTGTTTTCAAATAAAAACATGGTTGACCTAATTTTTGATATAACAAGTATACATTTTATGCCAAACAAAATATCGCAAAAAATTGCATTTAACAGTTTTCCAAATTATGACTTGAAATAAAACTACATGAAGCAGGTGAAAGCCTCGTCAGCTGACATCTTAAACCTGTCACCTGACATCTAGAGCCGGTTCGTCAAATAGAGCGTTTTGTTTTTGCAATCGATCCGCAAAAAAATATAACATCGTTATGGAGTTATGCAAGATGGCACGAGCTAATAATTATTGACAGGTGAAGTGGAATGTTAGGGCTTGTTTTTATAATAATTGCTGTTATTTTTGATTATTTAATGCAGCTTGAGTTGAGATATGTTTTTGTTCGAAAACCACAATAGCGGTACTTACTTACCTGAAAAGATGTGTGGCATTACTGTGCCTACTTACAATTGCGGATAAGGTTTTTTTTTAATTTTACATGAAAAATATCAGTCGCTAAGGAATCGAAATATGGGATCATCTTGAAAGTAGGTAGGAACCTTTTTCTATTTGAAGTCGGTTAAAAATGCCCTAATTACACCATTTACATTAATACCTACCATTACAGTCATACCTAATTGTTACGATGATATTATACATAATGTATTAGCAAAATAAACCGCTGGGGTAAACGAGTTCTTGAGTGGAGACCGCGACTCGGCAAACGTAGTGTAGGACGCCCTCCGGCCAGGTGGAGTGACGATCTGCGAAAGGTTGCTGGCAGAGGCTGGATGCGTCCAGCTGAGGACAGGGCGCAATGGCGCTCCTATCGAGAGGCCGCTATAGGCTGATGATGATGTATTAGCAAAATAAACAGTTTGCATAAGAATAACAAAGTTATTGTTAGGCGAAATGTTTATTGGCTACCTATGCCTACAACAGTCATCAAAATTTTGACACCGGTACTCACAAACATGACTATGACGCCTCACAGTGCGCGCGGACGCCCGTATACCCGTTATTGTTTTCGTTCGATTTTTGACTTCAAGGGCCAATTTTTCGGTTTGGAATATTTGGTCCTAATCCAGGACCGTGTTTTAACGTTGATCTTATCGACCGAATAAAGTGTAGCTCGTAGTAAGAAACATCCGAATATTCATCAAACAAACGGGAATAACCCAAAGTCCCAAAAATCTACTCATTTTGGGAACCTGTGCGTCCGCGCGCACTGTGAGACTTCATAGTCATGTTTATGAATACCGGTGGTTAATTGCCTCCAACTGTCACGCTATATTGCCTGGGACTTCACCTGTCTGATGGAAAAAGGCTTCCAGGCTACTCCAGAAGAGACATGATCATACGTGTTACTAGATGCAGTTCGTGGTGGCAGATATACAACATAGTAATGATAAGTACTAGCTTATGATGAAACAGTACTAAAATAAACAAGAGAGATTCAAATTAATAAGTTTCACATTAGTTCAATATTCTTACAAAAACTAGTATGAACGACCGTGATAGTCATTAAAGTGCAGTTAGTGCTCTCACTAAACACTTTCCAAGCACGCTTCTGTCATAAGAAACAATTGCTTGAGCTATTAAGAAAAATCCCCTTTTACGAGTAAATTAGATTTTGGCAAGTGTTATAAAGGGGAGAGATTTTAAAATCCATCCAAAAAAATCACACGTATGGATTTGAAACTTTCGACGATCCGCTCTTTCAAAATTTCCTTTTTCAGAGTCAAACTTATTTGGGCTGGGCTTGATTTTGAAATCATCTTGTATTCGTGTAATAATATTGTTTTTTGTACATGGTTTACCTATTTTGGCTAAAGGACAATGTAATAACAATGTGAATTGAATATAAAATATGTCTAATACAACTTAGCAAAACAGTCTTGATCCCACCTAGCAGCTTTCTTATCATTTTCTAATTCATACAAGTAACGCTTGTTAAGAGTAAAAAGCTTACAGTACAGGAAGTAAATCACAGCTTGTTAATAGAGAAACGATTCCACTCATTGACATACTCGAGTATTATGAGGTCAGTGACCGCAGATCAGTTTTAACCGACTTCAGAAAAGGAGGTTCTATGGTCGACTGATGATTTTATGAAGGTGTCACCGATATTTCCGTCATTTATGAACCGATCACCTTAAAGAAAAATAGGTAATAATTATTCAATCATAATTATGGTTATCCATGCAGACTTAGAGCGTTTTCACATTATCCGATCCGATATTGGTATCGGACGCCGATACGATGTCGGGGGCACGTAAAATGTATGAAAAATGTACCTGTCATTCATATTGTCCGACCCGGTATTTGATATGGGAGCTATCTCGTTCATATATTTTCCTTGCCCCGATATCGAATCGGCGTCTGATACCGATATCGGATCGGATAATGTGAAACCTGCTGGCAAAAGCTGGATGCGTCGACCTGAGGACAGGGCGCAATAGCGCTCATTAGGGGAGGCCTATGTCCAGCAGTGGACTGCTAATTAGGCTGATGATGAATGTGAAACCGCACTTATGTTCTACTTGAGAGAATGAATGAATGAATGAAAATTCTTTATTGCACACCATTAATAAAATTAAAACAAACAAAATCATTTGAATTTTGAGAGATCATTTTGAACAATCGTAGGCTTAGCTTTGTGGACGGCTCTTGAATTCACTCATCATTCAGCGAGTCAACTCAATGAGCCGTGACGAGCTACTTAGCCGTATGCTAATAATTAACTATTAGCTATTTAAATTGAAAACGGCTTATAAACACCGTTATTTCATCAATATTTGCCGATACCGATAATTAAACAGCTTATTAGCCTTTAAAGAGTCTAATAGAACATAATGTGATAGAATCGTGATAAAAGAAGTTGGAATAAAATAATATCTAATCTTATGTGAGTTATGTGAGATACGCAAAGGTTGTCTGGAAGAGATCGCTTTTAGCGATAAGGCCGCCCATTATACCTTCTTGTTATTTTGTGTTTCTTCTGTGTACAATAAAGTGTTTATCTATCTATCAATCTATCTTCCATGAATAAAATTGCCATCAATCAATCAATTTTCAGTTTCCTGATTTAGAAAACTGAGTAAAAACGTAGAGTTTCAAATTCCTACATTTATATTGCTAAATTGTCAACGAAAATATTTAATACAATTAATAATTCATCACGCACGTTGAGAACTAACTACGTGAGAACACGCGACTCCTGCACACGTCCGAAACTTAAACTGAGGAACATTTTATAAGTCTGGGCTTCTGTATCTGTGTGTTGGCTTAGGCCTCTTCCACGCCTATCAAAGATTTGTTGTTTTTATTTCTTTTAGCTACTTTTTTGAAATAATTCTGTAGTTGTCTTTATGATATTCAGGCATACTAACATACCGAACTGCATCAGAATAACATATCGACAAATCTAATCACAAAACAAAAAGTTCAGCTAGTTATTACCCACAGAAAACGAGTACCTAGATGATTCTTGAAAATTATCGAAAATAGAAAATTAGAGTGCCACAAACTTATCTGAACCGGTGAGAGAGGCGCTGCTATCGCATTTGTTGTTGACAGAAAAATTAAATTTACAGTAAAATTCGTTAGTTCCTCTTTTTGCCGCCGGTCCAGATAAATTTGCGGCACTCTAATTGAATACGAGTGATAGTCAGGTAACATTCAGCGCACGCGTATTTCGCCAAGTTGAATGATCTCAGAATGTGTAATAAATATTGCATAAAAATATTGAGATTTTGTGTGAGAAAATTCTTGCCAATACTCCGATAAAAGTTTAACAGACAGGTGCTTGTGTAAGCCTTATCACGAACGACAGTCATGCAACATACGATTTGAAAAGCAATGATATTACAGAACCCATAATGCTTAAGGCCGTGGGTTTTATTTTCACCTTGGATAAATTAACTTAAAAATAAACATGATCTTCAGATTCAAAGTCAAAAAGCATTTATTTCGTAGTAATCATACTTTAAAATATTCCTAGGTGATTCTTCTATTCTTTCGCAACCAATACAATGAAGAATGTAGGCATTAAAACACGGATTAGTTCCTATTTTTTTTCGATGATAAAGCTTGGAACTAAAAGTCGAGACAAAGCTCAAGCTTCAAGAAAAGAGCCTATTCCTACCTCAAAGGCCGGCAACGCATGTGCAGTGCCTCTTGATGCTGCAGTTGTCTGTGGGCGGTAGCAATCACTTACCATCAGGTGTGCCACTTGCTCATTTGCCCCCACTTCCATAAAAAAAGCTCATTTTCTAAAATAACGTATAATTCCAAGTTCATTCTGAGTAACAGTAAGGAGATATCAAGAGAATATTGAATATCACGTAACAAAACTTCCCACCACTTTAAATTCATACATCATCTAAAACTAACTTATTCCTAAAACTCATCCGATGTAAGTAGACATAATTTTATTTATACGTGGGACAGTTACAATACGGACATTGAATATTTTATGAATGTAAAGTTTACTAGAAGTGTAAATTAGAAATGAATGTTGAATGAATAACGAATCATATTTTACTACTCACCTATCTCCATTCATCTAAGTTGTTTGAATAGTGTGTGACTGGAATATTGAATATGTAGGTAAACGTTTTAAAAAATAATGGAGAAAATTTCACATAGCCACTGCCTCAAAACCAAATAATTACACTTTAAATTTTATAACGGGACTTAATCGCGTAGGTATAACATTTGTTTATTTACCTCGACGTTTCAGTAGCGTTACAGCTACCGTGGTCACGAGAAGACTGCCCGCCGGTACTCGTTCGCCTCTCCGACCGATGAGAAACTACCCTCATTCGGTCAACACAAAATAACATTAGGGTCGCGACACACTACACTGAAAAAATAATTACACAACGAGAAGAATGTTCGGTTTGAATGGAGGGATGTAGTAGAAGAGGCAGACCATAAAAAAGATAGATGGATTGTGTGAAGGATGATATGGGTAAGGAGTGAGTGTTGAGATGACGGCTGATAGAGCGGACTGGAAGAGGAAAACCTAAAAGTGACCCCACATAAAAGTGAGATAAGAGCAGGGAAATTATAACCTAATACACAACCATAAGCTATTTATTATTTTAGTACTTTACTCATAAAGTCGCAGGTGGAAGTTTTCCAAAAATCGCGGTCACGAGTTTTTGAGATCATCACTCACCTTTCTCAATGAAACACGTTTGGACAATGGGATATCTAGGTTTGACAATAGAAATTAGCCATGATGTGGTAAGTGAAGACAAATATAACGGGAGATGAGCTTGAGACTAATATTTCTTAAACAAAGATAGCATCAGCCATTTAACGTAGATAGTCATGGGCGCGATTTTCCTGGTCTATCTACAGATCGTTTGTAATAATCTTAAGATTCCTCAACTGTCTTTAATAGAGTAGAATAACAACGACCATTTTGACGACTTTAAATTTTAATCCATTCATACATACATGCGTATAAATAAGATAGGACGGAACTTTTCTCTATAAAATAAATAGCTGCAAGTACCAAGCTAAATACAAATGAATCTTTACCAATTACATTCAGATTTTGGTGTGACTTTAAACAAACTAATGTCGTCTAGACTAATAAGTATTATAAGCGATTACATGACGATCATTGTAATAAATGTTTATATGGTTGGGTCAAAAAACTTTTGTCAAAGTTCAATTGAAATACCAAAAGGTTTAAGTGTGTAGTGAATTTAAATGTGGTTGAGTCAACAATCATTGTTGTTTACTTAGTAGCATTATTCATAGCATGTTTCATTTTATGTTCATTTCCTTCACATAAAAATATTTTTTTATTATTTACGTCGATGAAGGAAAAGGACATGGGTACATAAAAATATATATAGAAGTTCCTGACAAAAACATAAATCTTTCAGTAGTTATAAAGCCTAATCAAATTAAGTCAAAGTCAAAAAGCAGTTTTTCAGTAGGACTGCTGTAGGTGCTGCTGTGGGATCACTAATAGTTTTAAAAAATAATTTTATTCCTGTTGTGTAAATGAGGAACTAATTCTCAATACTATCATTTATTTTGAGCTTATATCGCACTACAGAGCAAGAGCCGCCTCCGGGAATCTCCAGTTTGAATCAAGATTGGGAAGTGCGGAGAAAAACATGCAATTTTTTAGCAATAACCAAAAAGTATTGCGCAAAAATTGCGTAATTTGCAGGCTAATCATACAACTGCACTAATCCTATAGCTATCAATCGAGGCCCAATTACATTTCCCACGCGCTTGCTAAGACCATGTTAATGAAAGGAATACAACTCTACAATATTCACTTATCAGACCACAATGGCAGTTATTATTATTGTAAGCGACCGCGGCCGTGTGACCACAGTAATGTTTTTTGACACAATTTTAATAACTAGCTAGATTATACTATTAATTGTTCGTTTTATTTTAAACACTTAAAAAGCACTATTCCAATTTAAAATAGAAAAAACATTGTGTACCGGCTTCGCCTTAACAATCCTTCGCCTTAATGACCGGTGCAGCCGTCATTCACTCCCGCGCTGTCAAATCTTTCAAAAAGTGCAAATTCATATTCTACTGTGATTTTACCCATACACACGACTCCTCCGCCATTTTCAACACATTGTTTATTAGAATAAAATCACTAACAACCAATCACAAGAAGATGCCGTTTACACGATACTTTTATAACCATTCTTGCCTCTTGCTGCGTGTATTAATTAATTTTATAACTACTTATTACATCAGACCTTCTACATTTATATTTGAATAATTAACTAAAAGGATATTAGCCGGATGCCACCCGAGAAGTGGGCAGAAGTTGTCACTCCTTGGGTCTTTTGATGCCTGAGAACGGAAGACGACGACGAGGCAGGCGGACATGGCGTTGGCTGACTGACGATCTCAACGGATGGTGGTGGGAGATCGCTCAAAAACTACTGAAAGTACTGGAAGGGACTACTGGAAAATTGTGTGCCTTTGCCCAGCAGAAAAAACAATTTGTCGCTCTAGCATGAAGACTTCTCAGCCTATGGGTCAACAATGCTGGTGAGGTGTCTCAGCCAAGTCGTGAGAACAGCAAACAGAAAACTGAGCAAACACATAACCGTCGCGGGGCGATTAACACGTAAGGGTGAAATTCTGTTCAACACACTTATTGAGTTCTAATAATGAATGTTTATCAGTCGATCCGTATGCTGTTTGGAAGAGACCGCTGTCAGTGACAAGGTCATCCATCGTGTCGTTATTTTTTTAATTATGGCTGTGGTTGGTCAAAACTAATGGGGAGTCAAAACAAATTAATGGGTGTCACCCATTAATTTGTGACAGAGTTGAAAAGACACGACTAAAAGCGTAATTGAAACACAATCAAACACAAACTTTCAAATTTTTAGTATCAGTTGTAGATTCTATTTTATTACGCAAATCCAAATTAATATTCAAAAAATCCTAAAACACTCTCCTTTGCTAATATTTACCTACTTTGCACTTTATGTAAACCTACTATGTACTTACTAATACTTCCTTGACTCCATTTCTAGTTGAGTTTCCTTACGCAACCCCAAATTTACGTGATCGGCCTAGACTTTCTTTAGTTATGCCACAGATAACACTTTTGTGGTTATGCGTATTACGAGGTAAATACAGTCAACAAAGTATTATCGATTTCGACTTATTTCTCAGCTCAGTTTGTAGTAGCTCTACCTTCCGTGACCTACCTCATACCTTGCATAGTTATAATACGCATACAAATATTAGTGTGGATAATATGGATGTTTGTTCTATGTCTGGGTGTTATAAAGTACCTACGTATAAGTAGCATGTTTTTACAAAAAAAAAACAGTGGCACTCCAGGAATGCCGGCAGAAGTGAAAACTTGAACGGTTCTAAACTTGACAAATAGGTAACCCGATGTCAATGAGCGAGCAGTCACGTGACTCGCACGTGACCTTTTCGAGGCGAATCCAAGAATTTTTTCTCATCTCAAAACTGCCAAACGCGCCTAAATAAGTTTTCACTTCAAAAATCTAGGTAAGTATCAAGTCAGTGTCAGCTATCGGTTATAAACACAAGCTTAGCTCAATTTGAACCAGCCTTTTGATGATACAGTTGTGGTCATGTTTGTTAGCTTACTACTCATATAAATCGTGAGTCGTTGATGGATAGACCTCTGTAGTGCAGTGGGCGTAGGTCCGCTTGCGATGCAGAAGGTTGCGGGTTCGATCCCCGCCGCGGGAAAAATGTTTGTATGATCTACAGATATTTGTCTCGGGTCTGGGTTTTTTCTATGCATAATATGTATGTACAAACAAAAAGTACATAAGTAGTATACTAGTCATATAGTACCCATAACACAAGCTCTGCTTAGTTTGGGGCTAGATGATGCTGTGTGAAAAAGTCCAGCATTATATATTTATATATATTTAGCTCCGGATTGTATTGGATGGCACATGTCTGGATAATTATCATTGAATGATACATGCTACCAGGATAATGAGCGTGGTTTTGTCTGTTCAACGTGCTATATTATTATTCAGTTTACATAATCGTTGTAATAAATCCGCAAAGATCAGGTGTCGGCCGCAGAGGTGTCATTGCGCAACACTACACCGGCCGGTGAGGTGAATGACAGCTCGCGGGAACCACTGCACCGCAAGTATACGACACTTTGATGGAATCTTCTTATCGTGTTCGAAATTCGAAAGAACTATTTAGTGTGTGTGTGAAAGGATGCCACATGCCGGGTGTACAGCGCCGTGTTTCTGTGTATTATACATGTTTTTAACCGAATAGGCGCGTGCCATTGGTGGAAAACAATGATAACATGTTAGAAAACGCTAAAAACACGGCGCTGGTGGACCCGGCTTCAGAAAAGTTCCTTTCGTGCTTGACACATGTCATGTTTTTGGTTCTACTACAGCCGTGTGTGTATGCCATTTGCTCATTATGTTTTCCTTCACCGTTTGAGAGAATCCTACATTTTTGGTCAGAAAAACTCATTGGTGCATGACCGGATTCATAAAAACAACCATAGGATCGGATAGCGAGGCCGCTGCCCTGCCACTATACCACCAGTGCTCTCCTCATCTCCATTTTATAAAATAATTATTGTTAACCTCTATGTTGCTGGAAATCGCTAGGCAATGCAAGAGATGATTTGCAGAGAGAAATGGTTGCATTATCATCACATATTTGTTCTGGGTCTAGGACCTTTGATAACATGGTTTTCGTTGCTTCTGCTAGTTCAAAAAACACTTCAATGATATGGGATAAGGTTAACCAGGCTTATTCTTGTTCACAAAAGAACCAGGGTCTTGCACTTTCGAGCGCCCCAAAGTGGCTAATGTGAACTGGGCAGTATTCTACGCAATCAACTAAGTTACATATTGGGTTATTTCTGTGTAACAAAGCAACTAACCAGTAGTGTCCATTTCTGTTATACAACTCTAATACAGGCTATTGTCTAATAGCCGAATGATTCATGTATTGCGGTTTGCTACTAATTAATAATTAAAAACATTATTAACGGAACATGTCTGTATTGTTTCTCAATGTGTTAGCGTGTGCAAAAGTAAGCGTGAAAATGTTTTATTGTCTCTAGGTATAAGATTTTTTTGGTTAATGAAATAACTCCACTCTGGAGCTTAGGTTTTTATATTTAAGAAGTTAAAGATAATAAAGAACTAAAAGAAAAATTACGTTTTTAAAAACTAAAAAGAAAACCGACTTCAATTTGACTCATGACGCGGCGTGACTCAGGGCGTCAAGTGAAGATTAGTTCCGTAGGCAAACCTCGTGTTTGTTGTCCCGGTTCTGCACTGTATATAGGAATAGGAGTGGAATAATTTAGCACGTTCAATGTGGTCCACCTGAATTAATGCTTTTTGACATGGATTTAGAACATAAATGCTTTCTTGAATGAAACTTGTTCCAAACAAAATGCATCACAAGTATCATCATCCACGGAAAAAAAGCGAAGCGCTCGTGGCTATGCTTGCTTAGACGTTCTAATTTAAACGGTCCGTAGATGGGTGACTGCCAGTGGCATATTTATCTGAGCGCTTCCGAGCTTCGGAGCGCATGTTAAACTGTCGGTCCCGGCTATTTAAGTCGTTAAGCCATGACGGAGGCCTTAAGGCGGCCTAAAAATTCCGTCACCAGAGTTGGCCGCTGACTCATACGAACTTACACAGCAAATAATATCACATGCTGAATGTAGTAGACCTTCTTCTGCCGTGCACCTTACGCATCCAAATCTATACTATGCAAATATGAAAACAATAGTAGGTAGGTAATTAGAATAATGTTCTGTCCTTTCCCACAAAATTACAGGGAACAATCTAAGCAAGGGCATACCATTTATTACCGTTGAACCATCTACATATTCCTTTCTTACTGAAGTCCATACAATGCACCCGGAAAAATGTGCTATTCTTACTTCTCATACACAAAGAAATATTGTGTTTTAATTATATTGCAATAAAATCAAGAAAAAGCAGGGGGGCTAGCCAAACACCATAATGGAAGTAGAAATAGACAGTGGAATAGACAGATAATAACTATTACTCACGTGCGGCGAATAACATTATTTAGCACGATTTGTATAGCACTGCCTATGCACTGCATACATTTTATGCCAAATATCGCGGCAGGTGAGTTCCTGGCATTATCAAACGTCGAATTGACACCGCGAGGATAGATAGTTGCCACAGAATACCATATAGTAAAAAAGCAACAATGAGGTCCACGATCTTTGCGATGTCAAAATAAAGTCAAAATTTTCTGTGTTGTTGTGTGAATTTGCAAATATTAATTTTTAGCACTTATTTATATATCTTGACCTTATAGCCAACGCCAAGCATCCGTACCTAGCTAGAACAATCGGATCTTACAGTACCCGAATCAAAAATGAACTCGCAGCATTGCAAAATGAAATGTGCTTTCGATACTATTTCCGTGGTAAAATATAAAAATGAGACGCACAGGACCTCAACAATATAATTTAACGACCACTGCGCCTTCTCCTGCTTTCCACGCAAGTGTCTGCCACCCTCAGTCATCGATTGACTCCAGAACCGGAGTAACTTGAAGAGCTCAATCACAGCATATAAATGGAACCTGCGCTTTCTGTAGGCAGTGGAGCTAACCATAAGGATAATACATAACCCGTGGAGTGGATATTTACCTACTTTCTCCTGTGTGTTGCAAATAAAACTGTTTCATTGTAGGTACCTATTCAGTAATAAATATTTTGTACATATTTGTAATTTTATTATAAGTAAGTATAAGTACCTATACAACTTTATAGGGCAGGCATAGTCTAGCGTATGAACAGTATGAAGGAATATCAGTGGATTATATTTTTGTTTCAATAGATAGAGTGATTGCTGTAGAAATAAGAGCATTGCATAATATCAACGAGTGTTTTTTAGAGTAACTTTGAATGGTAGAGTAAGATACAGTGCGTTCAGGGAAGTGTGGAGTGAAAGAAGGTATTAGGTGCTTAATAGCAGTGATGAGGATTGAGAAAGGCGAATTAAGATGGTTTGATCATGCAGATCATGCAGAGGTGACGAATGAAAGTGGTTTGACCAAACAGGGTATAGGTATGAGGTGAATATGTGTGGAAAGGATGCTAAGGGAAGGATAGGTGAATGTAGTTACTCTAAAGTCTTAGGCGAGCTTGTATGAAAAATGTAATGAGGAACAAGGCGAGAAATGTGCGTAAGAATTGAAGCAAGTATAAATAAGTGTTGTCTGTCTACCCCTATAGGAAACTCATGTGTGTACCTATTACTTAGGTAATCTTTGTTTCAAGTTCTAAGCGATAGCTTTAAGTTACTTCATTGAAATACGTTGATTATTTCAAAAATATGAAAATCCAATTATGAGCACAGCAACGCTCTTTATGTAGAAATTACGGATAAAAAATACAACTCTTGGTGGCAAGACGTCAATTTGAAGTAAGCTGAAGAAGCCATTTTGTTTCTACTGGCGACTGGCGATTACAACTAGGTTTCTGCGACCGCCTAGTCATCGAGCAAAAATGTAAACAAAGTATCTATCGCGCATGTCAATGCTACCAATTTTTCCATTTCATTCATTATGACGCGTTATTTTCATACATACTCTTTGTAATCTATGGCATAATCAAGTGCAAACTGAGTGCAAAGTCGCCAAATCAGCAGTAGAATGGAATCGAATCAATGTCATCTTGGCTAGCACCCCTGCTTAGCTTTCATCATTATTTCAAATTATTCAAACATTTACAAGGTCAATTAAAAAGGCACTTACTTATATTATTTTGTTATGTTATTCTGCTATTCATGACCATCCTATCTCTACGGCAGAATACTTAGATGTATTTTTTTTTCTGTAACCGCGATTCGAACCGTCTACAGAAAATTAGAAAATTAAAACTTTTCAAAAATAGCGTCACATTTCCATTGGCTCAGTTGGCTAGAGGGCTGTCACGGACTGGCAAGGTTGTAGGTTTAAAGGTGCATTTACAAGATGCGATTTTAACCCATACAATATAGTATCGCGCGGCAATTTTTCACGCTCATCGTATGCGTGTTAACGCTCATCGTATGCGATTTTTCATAGTTAGCGCGACGCTCGTCGACACGTTTAATGGAAAAATCACATCGTGTAAATGCAATAAATCCCGCGTGTGTGGTATTTTTAGGATGCATTTTTTATTATTTTAAAGTACCAATTCAAATAATTATGTCTCTTTATAACCTAAAGGGTTCCGTATTTCTCACACTTGAGTTCAGGACGGGTTCAGGAAAAACAGTACCACATCTTTGGCTTGCTTCAACTTAATAAAGTATGTCACTGAGGCCTTAAATAATAACGAGTCTGTGACTGCTCTCTTCCTAGACATGAGTAAAGCATTTGATTTTGTCGACCACAAGCTTCTTTTACATAAGTTGGAGAGGTATGGAATGCGAGGAAAAGCTAATACCTGGCTTAAATCCTATTTATGTGACAGACAGCAATGTGTTGAAATCTCTAAAATGGAGTCAAATGTGAAAGTCATGTGCAGATCAGAATTCATAACGAATAGTTCTGGCGTGCCCCAAGGTAGTGTTCTTGGCCCATTTCTATTCTTACTGTACATTAACGACCTACCTAACGTTACAAGACACAAAACCATTTTATTCGCAGATGATACAACCCTAGTTATAAAATGTCACGATAAAAAATTGTACGAATCTGAAATAAACGAAACTGTAAGCAAGGTTATTACATGGTTAAGTGACAACAATCTCAGTGTAGATATTAAAAAAACAAACTACATTCAATTTTGTAACTACAATCGTAAAATCTTTGACTTAAATATACAATTTAATAATATTGACATAAACCAAGTAGAATCGACAAAATTTTTAGGTATAATTATAGATAAAAATTGCAACTGGAAGGAGCACATTATCTATATTTGCGCTAAACTAGATAAGTTTGTTTATGCTATTAAACGGCTACGTGAATCTGTTTCAAAAGAAGCAGCAATTACCGCTTATCATGGATATGTCTCGGCTGTACTATCATATGGTCTAATATTGTGGGGAAACTCTGTGGATGTAGGTAGAGCTTTCATGGTTCAAAAGAGATGTGTAAGAGCGGTGTTTGGTGCTTGGTTTATGGAAAGTTGTAAGCCACTATTTAAGGAACTCAATGTTTTGCCTCTGGCTTGCATGTACATCAAGGAACTGTGCATTCTGGTAAGAAGGCATCCTGAATATTTTAAAATGCAATCAGAGGTAGTTGTTCGGAATGCTGCCCCTAGAAATCCACATAAATTATACTTGCCTAGGGCCAGACTAGATATTTATGGTAAAAATGTCTTTATAACTGCCATAAAAGTATATAATAAGTTACCTAATTCTTTCAAAGACCTGCCTTTTAATATGTTCAAAAATAAAATAACTAAATGGTTAATGCAATATTGCTTTTATGACATTTATGAATATGTGACGCATTCAAGTGATTTTAATAATTAACTCAACATTGACATGCTTAAACAATTTTATTGTGAAAAGTAATGTAAGTACTTAAATATAAATGTATCTAATTTGAATATTATATAAAATTATGAATAATGTTAAGCTAAATAATCTTCTTATAATTAAGAGGATTATTTAGCTTAATATTATGTTATAAATTTTGCACACCAGGTGGATGGTAGAATATATAAGGCACAATAGATATAAATGACAACCAAACTTGTAACCTATATTCTAGCAAAATAAATACTTTCTTTCTTTCTTTCTTTCTTTCTTGACAGTAAACAGATGACAGTTAGATGAGTATTTTAATTGTCCCGTGTAAGTTGGCCAAGGAATTTCTTAGTATAATTTCAACCTTGCGTATTTTTTAATAGCTGCCTTATATGGATAATTATGTATTATTTACGTTTTTAATTCTCATATTTAGAGACAGAAGTTTGAAACTTTTACTAAACAATAGTATTAAATACTGAAACAAAGCTAATTAGCACTATTAACGGGATATTTACCAAGATTCAATGTTTTTGGAGTTTCCCAATATGACTGAAATAAAGGTTAATAAATTATTCTACTTACAACGATTCAGCATACTAAAACTTCTAACAAAAAAAAATAAAAAAAAATAATAATAAAAAAACAGAAAAAAAACAGAACAGCTGGTGCGGCGGCGGCTTCAGCAGAAAATTACAAAAGGCGGAAATACATATCTATCGGTGATGGGTATATATTTCTGCCTTTTGGAGTGGAAACTTTAGGTCCATGGGGTCCAGAGGCGTGGCTCCTTTTCATTGAATTATCCAAGAGGTTGATTGACGAGACCAATGACCAAAGGGCTGGTGCTTACCTCGGACAGAGGATAAGTATAGCCATCCAACGAGGTAATGCCGCCAGCCTTTTGGGCACGTTACCTGCGGTCGGTGACTTGAACACTGTTTTTTATCTTTAGTTTAATTAAATTACGTACGTATTTTTATGTTTATTGTTTCGTGTAAATATTTTTATGTTTTATGAATAAAATAATAAAAACTTCTATAACTCTGTCGTAAGTAAAATTAAGGAAAGGAACAAATATATGTGCAGTTCAATCGAGAATCAAACTCGAATCTCTTGCATCTTGCTTACATAAGCCATAAAAAAGCAAGACCATATGCTAGTTTTATATTTTATCTAAATTATAATTGCTTCCAGCAAACTTTAATTACCTATACGCGTTTAAAATCACTTCATAAAATACCTCAAACATGGTTTTGCACTTACATAACACAAACAAAACTATTTACCTTCGTATGACCATTCTGTGCGTTTTCTTTGGCATTTCCGGCTCACAGAATAACAAGCAGTCAGTACAAGGGTTAACTCAGATATACGTACGATGTGCAAAATAAACCGAATCGAAAAGGAAGAGGTTCTCAATTCAGTTCTATTCAAACTCAGTCAACAATTTGGAATAATATTTTACCGTCATTTTAACACCTAACTTGGAATGTATTAGAAGTAAAACTTACACTTTTCTCCGCCCTAGTAGGTAGCAATAGGTGGAAAAAATCTATTATTCCCCACCAGTGGTATTTATCGCTCCAGATTGGTGTAATGTTTTTAATCTTCGATTTTCCTAACTAAAACGCTTAATTATAAAATCAATACAAAACTTATCTTTACACAAAAACACAGTCCACTGACACCACTTTCGCGAAGTCCCGAGGTAACTATTATTTATACTGCGAGCCGGAACCAAGATAAAGAACCGTAAAAATAAGGTAAATAGGTATATGGAAGTGCCAAACCATGTATTTTGACCGCATCGCATCTTAGTGTGAGTTGACCCTACGTTTTATCTAAGTGTACACTTTCGATTGTATTGTTATTCTGGGTGTACGAGGGGCTTTCTTGGAGTTGGTGAATTGGCTACGTTTAGAATGTTTGTTATAGATGTATTCATAGGTACTGCATTTTCTTGTGCAATGTGTTTAGCACCGTGTTGAGCTAGTGAGATGTACTCGCGACATTAAATCCGAAGGTTGCAAGTTATTCCGGTCGTGCATAAATTTTTCGTTTCATAAAATTTATATGCGCATCATCATGAGCTATAAACGGCTGAAAACATTGTGAAGTATTCTAAAAAGCGGCAATCAAATTGCAACCTGTCACAAATGAAAATATCTTCGAAATGTATGTATAATGTGACGTGCGTCTGCAACTCTGCGTTGACAATTTTCCATTTATAAATCAATAAAAGTGTTTGTGCTTCTCAATTTGCAATACAACCTAATTACAATGCCTGAATTTACTTAACATTTCTCATTACAAAGGTACAGAAATGCATGGAAACCAACATCCCGTTAACATGGTACTTTCAATCACGAGCTGGACTGAACAATTAGCTCAGCCTGTCACGTCTCCAATTAATTCAATCATTTCCTAAATAATTCGGCGACAATCTTAGGAACAGGTTCTGCTTTTCATTAAGATGTGTAAATACAAAATGTCAGGAACACAAGCCTGTCATGTCTCTAATTAATTCAATCATTTGCTAAGTACTTTGGAGACTGTTATCGGAATTGGCTCTCTCGATTTAGATGAGAAAAAAATCTAACAATCTGCCAAGACCAAGCGAAGCAGTACTACACCTAGAAAGATTTCTTCGTATTTGTAAACTTTTGCTGTTGTAAACGTTGACCATCATCGTCAGAGCTTCGGTCCGGATGCTGTAAAATTTGCGTACAGGATGAGTGATTAGTACTTGATACCCCAAAGTTTATTGCTGCAGAGTCCGCGTCATGAAAAGATTTCTTTCACAGAGGTGCTACATGTGGTGATTTGTAAAAGCTTTTTAGTAAGTTCCGTAAAATACAAGACTAATAGAGCAAGATTTGATTCATTACGTTAATCCAACACAATAATCGTAGATCAAAGCATTCAATCCCTCTAGAGTTCGTGTTTCACTTCGTATAATTAAACTATTGAAACAGGAGATACAAACAAATGACTGTTGATGTGATATTTGCATGCAACGGTTTTAGCCTTATACGTGAGAATCTTATGGTAAATAAGTATTCATTCATTCATTCACACATTCGCACTATGCGTCTGTCGCCTATCTACGACTGTAACCTGCCTTAGTCTTTAAAAAAAGGGAAATACAGTCATCGTTTTACGAATTTCAACTTTGACTTTTTTCATAGCCCACCGCAAGACAAAGGTCTCCCTTCCTTTCTTCCACTCTTCTCTATCGTGAGCGAATGTGATCCGCGAGTCGAAATCATCTCTTCATCGTTGTCTGCATACTTAATCAGTATAAATACAACCCAGTCAGCACGCTTTAAACAAGGGAAATTGGGTTATGAGAACAAATATACGAGTATTTGCAATCAATCACAATGACACTGCAAGGTGCGCAGAAATGCTTTATGCGGTTAACAAAACAAACGGATAAACAAAAGTGTTTATGGCCACTGTTCCATTGTGGATACGCAGAGAAAGTATGAGACTATAATTCTAGACGAGCGTAGCGAGAAACGAAGCGGCGAGCGAAGCGACTCATTATTCTGCAGGGCTCCTCTAATTATTTAAAGAGTTCTTGTAAAAACAGGTACTTAATGAATAATAGAATGTAGATTCTTGGTTGTGATTTTATTTCTGCATGCAAGCCAACTTGGGCTAAATCCGTGACGTTTTTGAGAAGAGTATGGTCAAAATCAGCCTAATCCGGTAAGCTAGTAGGTATTTCCCTAATGAGTGAGCATTTGATTAATAATGGATGATTTTTTGACAAAATAAGAGCAAATAATACACAACTCTGAGGCACGATTCAAAACTTGACTTTGCTACTAAGCAGTTGGTAAAACCGCAATCGTGAAATATGCAAGCAATATTGTCAAGCTAACAATAGTGGTTGGCCAAATAGAAACCTCAGAACGATTATGTTGTGTTTAGCCAACCGGATGGAGCGACATGCAAAATGCTTTCTACTGAAGGCTCTATTAAAATCGTATAATGGTACTTATGTACGAGAAAGGACAGAATAAAACATTGTTTGATTTGAACTAAGGGTTTGAAACTGTCAAGTCCTTCATTGTATACAGGGCCAATCTACACTTCTGTAATATAAAAAATCTGAAAATTTGTGACTAGCTATGTTTGTGTTTTAATCATGTCAAATTAATAAAGATAAAACATGAAATAACTGTAGCTATTATTTAAATAACTGAAGCGCTCGTGGTCGTGCTTGCTTAGTCGTTCTTGATAGATGGTCGAAGTTAAGCAACGTTCGAAACGGTCTGTAAGTGGATGGGTGACCACCTGACCGCCAGTGGCATTTTCATCTGAGCGCTTCCGTGCTTTGGAGGGCACGTTAAATTGTCGGTCCCGGCTATTTAAGTCGTTAAGCCATGACGGAGGCCTTAAGGCAGCCTAAAAACTCCGTCACCAGTGTTGGCCACTGACTCATACGAACTTACTTACTTACTGTAGCTATTGATCTGGAATAGCGTGATCTAAAATGTTGGTACCAAGCGAACTTGCGGGCTGAAGCTAGTATAAAAAAATAGAATCTCTCTCTGCATCTACTGCGGAAAATTCTTATATTAATGACAGAAAAGTCGACGAAAAATATATTTACAAACTCCAATAGACAAGACTCTACCTACACAGCAACGAGGCGATGACAAAATTGCATCTGCAGTATGTAATTTGGTTAAACGCTCAATTTGCGCGGAAACCACTAAACGGTGACCTTTCGACTAGCCCTATGCGTGGGCTGCCTTGTATGGGAACTTACGTATTGTTACATAGCGAAGCAGTTGTTACCTGAAAGAAATAAAAAAACAATGTTACTACTCGCTGTTGGAAACAAATACTTTAACGAGCCTTGGGAGTTACTACGTTACTACTGTTTTTGTTGAAACAATATTTTTTCAGTACAAGTTTTTAATAGGTTACCGTGAGCTGATTGACACACAGATATTACTGTTATTTACTGAAGGGTTCAAATGAACAGCTCCTGACTTCATTGGATCAGCTCACCGTCACCGTGAACTAAACCATCCTCTCAGCTTTCTCCACAGATAAGACAAAGTCAATAGGAGCTGACTGAGCAGTGAGTTTCACGATGTCATGCATTTCCCAACAGTCATCATCATCGAAACTTGTCTGATGCATCAAAACGCCGGATGATGGTATCACCGCACGACACAAGGCTTACAGCTAAACAATGCATATTCAATTGCTTGTGGTGCAGTGCAGACCACTAGATGTATAGTCAAATGTTTTCAAATGATTTTATTCGTAAAAAAAAATATTACTTGCATAGTTTTGTATCACGAAGGTTTTGTTTATTTACGCGGACAGCAGCTTTAAATTTGGAACGTTTTAAAGGTTTTGTTTTTCAATAAAATTTTCGTTTTGAATTTCGAATGTTAATTCATCGAGGTTCCATAAAATGGCGAATGCACAAAGAGCGGAAAGCCGGAAAGAAAAAAATATCACCGTAGCCCCAACGTAGCCCTATTTCATTGATTTGAATTTGGAATATCTGCGTTTTGAATTAGGAACGCATTTTTCTTCTAACACATTATTGCCTTTTGAATTTGATTTGAATTTAAAACGTTTATTCTCGCCACGCTCAGTCTATGCTTTGTAAAGGTGCAAATGTTAGCATAAGTACACCGTCGGCGTCGCGTCGCCGTGATTCACAGAACCACTGAATAGGCGGCTAATCGCCTGAATAGAACGTTGCGCGAATGCAATATTAGGCAGTAATGAGAGTTCAAGTTCATTTGCATCGTGCCTTGATGAACTTCCAAGGCTTGGGATCTAGGCCGTGAGACGACTGTCGACTGGATGTCTCTTCTAAGGATCGATGTTTTCATCTTTTCAAACTACTGCAAGTAATTGTAACTAAAATACCTTTTCACGCATTCACTACGAATGCGAATGAAAGGTATTTTAGTTCAATCTTAATCCAAACGTTCTTGGACAATCATCATCAGCCTATAACAGTCCACTGCTGTACATAGGCCTTCCCTAATGAGCTAAATTGCGCCCTGTCCTCAGCCACTCCATCACTCCACCTAGCCGGAGAGCGTCCTACACTACGTGGCCATATCTGCCGAAGAACCGATAGCCGCTGGCGTAAACGAGTTCTTGAGTGGAGACCGCGACTTGGCCAACTTAGTGTAGGATTCTTGGACAATACCAATGGGAAATTTTCACAAAAATCCATCCACATCCTTTATGCCACTTTACCCGCAAAAAATCAACGTAAAATTACTTTCAAAAGTAATGTAGACTTTAAGTTACATGATCATCTCTTCAATCCAAGAATGTAACAGTAATACAATGATGATTCAATTTATGAGAGCACAAAATTGAAATAACAGTAGTAGATAACAGCAAAAAGATGTGTGTCAATTACACAAATACCGCTCACCCGCATGACGCTGTATCTACTAGATAAGACTTGACCTACGGGATTTTTTGTGTAACCACAATAATAAAGTTTAGTTAGAAAAAGGAGCGTCTTTTGTGGGTAATTTAAGAACTATGTAAACTTGACTTGGATTACATTTTTTGTATAACCACAGAGGTTAGTAGAGCGGGGTAGAGCTAAGAAAAACAGTTGTTACTTATTTTTAACCGACTTCAAAAAAAGGAGGAGGTTCTATGTTCGGGTGTATGTATGTTTTTTTTTTATTTTTTTATGTATGTTCACCGATATCTCCGTCAGTTGTGAACCGATTTCCAAATTTTTTTTTTGTTTGAAAGGGTATGTTACCATAGTGGTCCCATAAAAATTTTACTTCTGAGGGATTGATAGTTTTCCCGTAAATAAAAAAAAATCACCGATCTTTCCGAAAAATGTGGACCGATTTCCAAAATTTTTTTTTTTTTGCTTGAAAGGGTATCTATCTCTAGATCGTCCTCATACTTTTTTTTCCTGAAGGATTGATAGTTTTCCCGTAAAACTCAAAAAACCTCATTCTCACTCTAACTTCTTTAATCTTGACTATTCCAATATCTAACCTAACCTACTATATTATTTACACTTACACTTTATTTACACTACATACAGTGTTTATTTACACTAAAAATTGAAAAATAAAAATTTTTGAAAAAAAATTGAACCGACTTCACCATAACACATACAGACACTAAGAACCTTCTATGTACCTACACTAAAAAGAGAAAAATAAGAATATACACATGTAATTATTTTTTACAGTATTCAATTAATAAATTATTATGTTATATTATGTATTTGAAGTCGGTGCCAACTATTCTACTCCAAATACTCGATACAATTTTGCACCCAAGTTCTATTTGTACTCGTAATTTCTTCTTAGATGTAAATGCATAGTTGGCACCGACTTCAAATACATAATATAACATAATAATTTATTAATTGAATACTGTAAATAATAATTACATGTGTATATTCTTATTTTTCTCTTTTTAGTGTAGGTACATAGAAGGTTCTTAGTGTCTGTATGTGTTACGGTGAAGTCGGTTCAATTTTTTTTCAAAAATTTTTATGTTGTAATCTATATAAATAAAAATGAATTGCTGTTCGTTAGCCTGCTTAAAACTCGAGAACGGCTGAACCGATTTGGTTAATTTTGGTCTTGAAATATTCATGAAAGGCCAGGGAAGGTTTAAACGTTGAGAAACATAAATAATAATTAACAGAAAATAATAAAAACGATAATTTAGTTTTCCAGTACAAAATGTTCCTGGCTATGAAATGAGGTCCGATCACTTTGGTCTATTCCTAGCTTTGAAGTGAAGTCCAATCTCTATAACAACGTTTTGCGGGTCAGCAAGTAAGTAATACGAGTATAACTCATAATTTTTGAAACACGACTTTGTTGTAAAAAGAGTAAGTGGTCAACTCAGGTCACCTGGATGGCCTCTGACTTTATAACTTCTGCAAAATATAAGCATGTTCAAATATGCATTTGGCCTTTTTTTTGACGACCTCTGTGGCGCAGTGGGTGAAAGCCCGCTTGGGACGCAGAAGGTTGCGGTTTCGATCCCCGCGGCGGGATAAATGTTTGTATGATCTGCAAATATTTATCTCGCGTCTGGGTGTTTCTATGTATAATATGAATGTATTTACAAACACAAAGTATCTATGTAGTATATCAGTTATCTGGTTCCCATAGTACAAGCTTTGCTTAGTTTGGGGCTAGATGATGCTGTGTGAAATTGTCCAGCATTATATTATATAAAAAAACTCCTTCAACTTGACATCTTCAATCTTGACTTGATCTGAGAGAATAACTACTGCTTTGGAACTTATTTCTTCACATACAAATTCTAAGGTGCATTTACACGGTGCGATTTTTCGTACGATTTGATAAGCCCCGCCCATTGAACGTGCCGACGAGCGTCGCGCTATGACAAATCGCATACGATGAGCGTTTACGCGTGAAAATTGCCGTGCGATATGATGTATGGGTTGAAATCGCATCGTGTAAATTCACCTTTAGCGATATAACTCGTTTAAACATTATTCATTAATATTACACACACAGCCGTAATTATTAGGTGCCTTATAAGGCTTATACACATGATATCGCAACTGATAACGCCCGTACCAACCCAAATACATGGTTCATTGGACCACTTAGGCAACGTTTACTCATGAGTAGTGCAAATGTGGATATACACTCAACTCATAAAATATCTGCTACTGTTGACTAAAGGCCTCTCTTTTATCAAGCATCTCCTGGTTTTGTGTTGGATTCATCAAGGATAGCTATTTCAACGTTATTCGATGTCAAGGTATGATGTAGGTGTCAATCTGGGGCTTATCTGGGGACACGGAAGTGCCCCCGCCAAGGCAATGTATTTTACGTTTTGCCACGAGTTCACGAGTGATTTTACTCCTGTTCGAGTAAAAGAAACAGTGAAAATCTGGTTGGTGTTCCGACGATAGCTACATAATTCAAGAGTGCGTATTTTTGTAAACGTCGAGACTAAAATACATGGTTATTGAGCTGACTGTACAAACTAATAAGGTTATCTCGGTAACATTTAGAGGAAACCTTAATGCTTCTTTAAATATGATATGGAAAATACTGCATTTAAAATTGCGAAACTGAATAGGATGTTAGTACCCAAAATGCAAAATTAAACAGGTTTTACTCTGACTATAGCATTTACCTACAAATTAAAATGAACACCATTTTAGAATCGTATGACAGCCAAACGTAGTTATGCAGATGGGACTTAGGTCATTTGAAGACTTTTGACGACCTCTGTGGCGCAGTTGGTGTAAGCCCGCTTGAGACGCAGAAGGTTACGGGTTCGATCCCCGCCGCGGGATAAATGTTTGTATGATCTGCAAATATTTATCTCGGGTCTGGGTGTTTCTATGTATAATATGTATGTATTTACAAACAAAAAGTATATAAGTAGTTTAACAGTTATCTGGTTCCCATAGTACCTACAAGCTTTGCTTAGTTTGGGGCTAGATGATGCTGTGTGAAATGTCCAGCATTATTTGTTTATTTATTTGAAGACTGCCATCATTTATTTTTAAATCAGTCAAAAGAATCAGAACAAATCAAACACTACAAAAACTCATGCTTACGCCTACCGTACGTGAAACATCGACTCTCGAAGCCACATGTATATCATTTCACACTAGCGTACAACGGGATAGACTCTCTCCTTCTTCTTATAGTGCCTCTCCGACTAGCGAAGGTTGGCAGTCAATATGGCGTATTGTTCCCGATCATTAGTCTAAAAATTTCTGCAGCAATCGCTATCCCCGTCCACTCTCTGATGTTCCGCAACCATGATTTCTTCCTCCGTCCAACACGCCTCTTGCCGGCGACTTTTCTCATCATAATCAGTTGAAGAAGGACATACATATTATCTCTCGTGTCTTATGCCATATCCTGAGTAATTACTGTCCTAAGACTCTCTCCATCATAGTGTTTTATAACCCTAAACTAAATGGGTAATAAGGCCTTGTACATCTCTAAAACCTCAATCCTCGTTCCGCAAACAACGGAACATTACAAAGGCTCGAGTCGGTCAAGGTCCATGGTATTGTGCTGCAGTGGACCGTGATGAGCATGAACAGGTTGTAACGAGATCGCGGTCTATTGTCTGATGAATAAAGGCTTTTGAAGGCATCTTGGTTAGGGGATGTATTAAACGTCAATTAAGATGTAGAGCCAGTTACAACATGAAGACCAAAACATCCCACTCATATATTAAAGCTGAATGTTTGTTTAGAATTTAGATGTTTGGATGTTTAGATGTTTGTGTAACAATCCCGCCTAAACCAGTGAACCCATTTGGATGAAACTTGGTATAGGCGTAGTAGACCTGGAATAGCATATAGGTTATTCAAAATGTTGGTACCACGCGGGCGAAGCCGCGCACAGAAGCTAGTAATAAAATATTTTACGGACATCTCGCAGTGCTCTTCTTAAGTTGAATTTATCTGGCGGATGTTTTAATAGCTACATTTTTCAGTCACTTTAGCAAGTGCTGAAATAGGCTATTTTACACCATGTAAGAAAACACATAAAAATGCATGTATACTATAGGTTTCGTTACAAGTAAACGATAAACGTCGATATCCTATAAATATTATAAAGGCGAAAGTTTGTAAGTATGGATGTATGGATGTATGGATGTTTGTTACTCTTTCACGCAAAAACGGCTGGACCGATTTGGTTGAAATTTGGTATGTAGATAGGTGATACCCTGGATTAACACATAGGCTACTTTTTATCCCGATATTCCCGCGGGAACGGGACTTACGCGGGTGAAACCGCGGGGCGCAGCTAGTTTATTCATAAAAATGCAATAAACATTTTATAATTCAATTTTAAAAATCGTAATTTTTCTTCTATCTTCAAGCCACCAAAAACGCCGTCTGCCATTTTGTGACGTCACTATGTTAAGTTAGGAACAAAAAGTTTATCTTTTACAGTCGTTTTGTTCACAAAACAAACCACATGACGTCACAACATGGCGGCTCGCGTTTTCGGGAGACAACTAAACATCATAAATTAAAATGCATTTTTAAGGCATTTTGCAGTTTATAAAAAAAAAAAAAGTTTATTATGACCTCAGGATTGATTTAGAACAGTTTTCAAAAAAGTGTAAAATAGCCTATTGGCCCATAGAGGCTAGTTAGCACGTCTATGTAGAGCTTCTCACGACGTAACGTCAGAATACGGTAATCTCTCAGATCTTAAAGTATTCAAAATGTTTTGAAGATATTTAGGGAATAATAAGATTTGTCTATCACATTTAGAATAGAATAGAAACTTTTTATTTTGTGCCACAGACAAGAATTAGTATACATAATGCAGGTACATTGTAATATTATTGAATTAAATTAAGTTAGACATAATCTGATTAGTACCTACACTCTTAACTTAATATATAAGTGACCGCAAAATAGTATTAGTTCAATCTCACATTTTGCAGAAGTATTTCAAGCCCATCGTCGTCTGATAAAAACGGTTAGTAATAATTCTGTAATTCTTTATTGTACACAAGAGAACAGTGACAAAAACAATCTTACTAATATTATAAATGCGAAAGTCTGTGTGTGCGAATGTTTGTCTTCACGTATCTCCATGACGACTTAACCGATTGTGATGAAATTTGGAATGTAGATTGTTTACATACTGGAATAAGATATAGGTGTGTAAAATTTTTAAAAATCAACCCTTAAGGGTGTTATACAGGGTGTTAAAGTTTGTATGGAAAAAAAATATAATTGTGATGAAATTTGGAATGTAGATAGTTTGTGTTAGATTTTCCCTCCCTCTATCTACTATGGGATCCTTGAGAGAAACATAAAGCAATAATAGTTAATCAGATTATGTATAATGGAAAGTCAAAACCATACAGTTCTTGCTATAAAAAAAATGTTTTGAATTATGTTTCTTCAAAAAAATTGCCGCTCATTGGTTATTTCGATTTACTTTACTTTGTTCCTATTATTGCGCAGACGAAGTCGCGCGGGTCAGTTAGTATGTTATAAAGTACATGTACAAAGGCGAGCTTAACCCTAAATAAAAACTTTTGAAAAAAAAATTGAACCGACTTCACATAACACAAATAGACACTAAGAACCTTCTATGTACCTACACTAAAAAGAGAAAAATAAGAATATACACATGCAATTATTACTTACAGTATTCAAATAATAAATTATTATGTTATATTATATTTGAAATCGGTGCCAAAAATTTTGGAAATCGGTTTACAACTGACGGAGATATCGATGAACATACATCCAAAAAAAAAAAAAAAAAACATACATACACCCGAACCTAGAACCTCCTCCTTTTTTTGAAGTCGGTTAAAGAGTAATAGATTAATTAGTTTCCTCAAAGTTTTTTTTTAATTTTCTATGTTCAATTTAGCTTTTCATTAACAAGTTTTCATAATCAACTCAGCCCCTCAGGCCGTGTAATCACCAGGAAATGGTTGGTATTCCCACGACATTCATGGATGGACAGCTCAGCAACTTTCGCACAATCTGTGGTTGCGGTTACTGTTCGAAAATTCCCACATTTTTGCACTAAACATAATTTTGTAATTCAATTGTGGAGAAATGGAATACAATCTAAAAACGACGGCAGAACTTTTGAAACAAAGGAATTAATTGTTTATTACTCAGATGTTATTGAGTAGCTATCAGTTCTTACCGTCCACTTCTGACCCAAGTTTACACTACAAAAAATGTATTCTACATGTATTACATTTGCTTCGTTCTTAGTTCATGTTAATATTTTTATATTATATGGTAAGTGATTTATGTATATTTCATAAAACTTGTCAAAATAGGGGTCTTCAAATCAAGAGTAAATAGGTTCCTTCTAGGTAAGCATGCTCCATCTGAGACCTCACTACGGCTTAACATCAGGCAGAGTGAGGTCAAATGCTGACCAATTTAAATTAAAAAAAAAATCTTGTATGAAACAGCTACCATAAAATGTAGTTTGTCAAAAAAAACAATTTCACACATAAGTATTTCTATCGTGTGACTTAGCCATTTAATTGTCTAGAATCGGCAATACGTCACCGTCATTCGTGACCATCTCCACATCTCCCCATGTTATCTCATCAGCCTCAATACATTTACTTGCATGACTACACAAGATTTGGCAAAAGAAAAAAATAGGAAGCTATAAAAGTAAAAGCAACAAATAATGCAGTTACATAAGTTCACGTGTGATCGTATCAACGATTAGTTTCTAATCAGAGATCAATATTCTACAAATGCTACTCTAAAAAGGTAACAACAATAAAACTAATGTTGGATAAGTAGAAGTGAAACTCGCTTTCGATTACGTGATTGCTTTTGTTTTTGCGACAGATGTATAGATAGAGAATAAGATTTATTAAATAAATAAATAATGTTAGACATTACACACAGCATCAAATACTCATTACCTACTTCTATTAAATATGCATTTTATTTATTATTATGTGTATGATGTATTATATATAACTTATAATACATCAGGAATGCCCGGTGTTAGTTACACGTGAGAAAAGCCACGGGCAGTAGCTAATTTGAAATATTCAAGAACTGTAATCTCCATTTAAATTACTAAGTCTAGCCACTTAATAGTTGCTGTATTCACCAATAATTGCTTATTCGCTAATGGAATTTGACTCGCTAATGATTCTGACGACCTCTGTAGCGCAGTGGGTGAAGGCCCGCCTGCGACGCAAAAGGTTGCGGGTTCGATCCCCGCGGCGGGACCAATGTTTGTATGATCTACAAATATTTGTCTCGGGTCTGGGTGTTTCTATGTATAATATGTATGTATTTACAAACAAAAAGTATATAAGTAGTATATCAGTCATCTTAGTACCCATAACACAAGCTCTGCTTACTTTGGGGCTAGAAGATGCTGTGTGAAAAGTCCAGCATTATTTATTATTATTTTATTTAATTAGGAACTATGTATAAATAATTGACAAAAGTTTATAACATGTGCTATTAACGTTTCTATGAATAAATAAAGATATTTATTGCCTTTAAGTTTAAGTGGGTAAAGCACGTGAATTAATGTATGTGTATAAATTACACTTACTTACTTACTTACTAAAATAAATTAACTAAAAACCAAAGAAATAAGTTATTTTGAGATAGTCCTATGCTCAACCAAAACGACACGTGAAAAGATATCAAAAAATCCATTGTATCCTAATAATAAATTGTAAGAATAACAAGTTGTTACTCCAACAGTATCTATTCAAAGCGCGTCAAATACCCCATAGTCATAAAAACCTGACTCGTTGCGTAGGTAATTTTTGCAGAATGCACAGCGTCACATAATAAAATTATGAGGTTTCACCAAGGAGTTGAGTTTCTAATTGCATTTATTATTCTGGTGTGACCATAATCAATATAATTGCAGTGTTGCATATTTATATAACAAAGCATTGGGGACATCGGGCCGCTTTCATTTGTACTTCACCATTTTCGGCTCAGCATTCTGGGACATCGTACGCGCTCTGATTGCTAAATATTGATTGTAAATTATGAACTAGTGCAGAAAGACCTAATAAAATTAAGCAACAATTTATCATCTAGGTTGACGTTTAGTGTTCAGTGTCACCAATTGATAGCCCCTTTAGTAAGTAGGTTTGTACGGCAGAGGGGTCACCAGTTGATGACGCTAACCGTACCCTGAAAAATGTTTAAACAATCCTTTTTCTATCATGATACCATTAAATAAATAAATAAATAATGCTGGACAATTTCACAGAGCATCATCTAGCCCCAAACTAAGCATAGCTTGGAGCTGGGAACCAGATAACACAATTATGCCTACTACTTATATACTTTTACTTTGTTAGTAAATACATACATATTATACATAGAAACACCCAGACCCAAGATAAATATTTGCAGATTGTACAAATATTTATCCCGCGGCGGGGATCGAACCCGCAAACTTCAGCGTCTCAAGCAGGCTTTCACCCACTGCGCCACAGAGGTCGTCAAATTATGACAGAGGCGGCCTAAAAATCCGACAAAATCGACTTGCTTTTAGAAGCGCCTACCTATTTATCGCGGCACGGCATCGATACACCCACCTTACGAACGGATCTTATCTTACACGCGCAAAGCTAACTGAGCTTAACTAGCCATCTATCGAAAGCTAGTAAGGGTAATGTTAGTTCGGTTGAAATCTTGTTTAACACATAATTGGACTTAATAAGATTACATATTAGGGAAGGACATTTTAGAAATGGGCAATAATGGGCATGGTCTGATAAAATTATCATTATTGATAGCTTTGGATTTTTTTATTTAGCTTCTTTAACTTCGTTTGTTTATTGTAAAAACCTTAGTTAGGCCTTTACATCTATCATCATCATCATCAAAGGCCTTTTACATCTACAAGAGATGATTTATGCAGCGTCCATTTGGTTGGTCCGGCACTTACGGAGATGGCTAGAAAGGCCGATACGGAAGCTGCAGCTACGACCGCAAAGTTGACACAGATGTGTTCCCTGTGTTGAAGTTGGGAGCGAGGAGATTCACATCTAATAGTCGATGATTTATACAGCGTAAGGAGGCAACCTATGCCTACACTCAACGGGACGCTGTAGTTGGGACATTGTTTGAAATGGTATTAGTTGCCCAGCACCTAAACCATCCTCTCAGCTTAATCGTTGTTTATTGTATGGTACGCAATACAATTTACAGTCGTCATGAATTGAGACTTAAACATTGGGTTCTATGGTTTATAATAAACTTAGCTAATTGTCATTCAAGATGTTATCACTGTAAGACCTTAGACTTTCCGAATTAGTTACTTTATCCTTGCTTCCTAAACAGAGGTACCTTACTCGGCCAAGGATGAAACCTTCGTTCTCCAGAGATGGGAGGATGGGAGGAAGGCGTCATAATGTTCTCTATGTTATCAATTATCATAGAAAATCTACATGAATGATATTACGTAAAAAAACATACATGCCCATGAATTGTTATTGAGATTTAGAATTTCAACATTTTCAACACTAATTGAACAAGATAATTTTAATTTTATTACATAATTTGAATAATAATGAATATATGAGGTCAAGAACATCAAGGTAGTAAGAAACTACGAATACTAATAACAATACGATTACCTGTGTGTCAGTTTGCTAAGCCAAGGACCATTTCTAAAATTGCTGCACATTTGAAAATATAATCAGGTAAGTAAGTAGATACCGTACCTAGATTATATTTAAACATAGCCGTGTGAAATCGGGACGGACCGCTAGAGTATAATGTCTACGATTTATTTATGTTATTTTCATAATCATCATTCAATCTTTATTGATAAATGAATGCTGATTCGATTATAAGTGCCACTTCACTGTGCATCTTCTGCCAATCAAGGCAAAGGTCACTTTAAATTCACGATTGACATTTAAAATACAATTGCTCAAGAATCTTAAAATTTATCTACAAAATTACTTAGTTGATAGTGCCCTATTAGGCAATTGTGTAATATTGCACACGACCCTACCCAAACATGTAGTCTGATTCATACGAAACACGTGGTGCCTAAATCTAGCTTTTCGTAGGTGTGTTTTGGTTGATAAACATTTTAAAAACAAAAATAATATGTAAATTAAAATGTTTTGTGTTCATCATGTCTTTAAAATAGATGTCCTATTTGATAGCAAAATATTGCTGTGCCCTAACAGGGTTTATGTTTGTAATAATGTACTTATATGTAATACACTAATACCTAATACACCATAGCAACATAAGTGCAATAAATATTGTTTATATTTCTATTCATAGAAAACAATAATGTATCTACTCATTTTGAAATTTGCAGTTTTTTTTTTATTTACACTTAAAAAACAATAAGTAATAAACAAAATATCTTATCGGTGATTCAGAGATACCTGTTCCTCCTACCAATAAATCGTCTTTGTACAATGAACTGTTATTTACTCCTACGTATCCTTTTATGGGTTCTAATAAAGAAATCTTCGTTTGGGTATCTAAATGACTTCATATCAATAAATCAATCGTTTTGATGTGATGTTCGCAGACGGCCAAGGTCGAACCGGTAGACCACGGGGTTTCTCATGATGGAGTTAACTTACTCCATTTTTATTTTCATGCATAAAATAATATAATCTTTGTAGTCTTTGTAGTTGAGTTGATACAGAGATGACGAGTGATAGGGGAGAGTGGAAGAGAAGAACATGTTGTGCCGACCCCGCATGAGTGGGATAAGGGCAGGCCAATGATGATGATGAAAATAATATAATCTTTGTCCTACATTTTAGAACTCTATTTTCCTGAATTTAAGTTTTAGATAGTTTTTAACATGTTAAACTTTACTTTTAAAAACAAATTTCATTAAAGTATACTTTTAGAAGTAAATAAGGTAATCATTTCATTATGATGGATAAATGCCTAATTTGGCTCAGCGACTTCATATCTCACAATGATCTCCCTTGCCCTCCCATTATCGTCTTTAATTGGCATAAGTACTAGAATAAGTCCTAACTCTTATGTAAAAGATTCGATGTTTAATACCTATGCTGTTGGCGTCTATAAATAAATAAATAATTGTCAATTTACCGTACAATCTGAAGCATGGAAACGCTCTCAGAGAAGTTGTATAGGTACTACAATTATTTTGCTCAAACCAGAGCACCTATACCTACACCCCTATTTTTTAATTACGAAAAAATTTAAAACATGGTCTCGGTGTCTGTTGCTGAAGACATTTATTTATTTAAAACTCAAAAAAGAGAGAGAAAAATTATAACCTAGGAGACGAGACGAGTCAGACGTGTATTTATGATAGCTACTGCGGTTTTACTGACTGGGGATGATACGAGAGCATAGTTAAAATGGGAGTGCGTACGCGATTGTTGTCTGTAGTAATTATTTGTACAGTTTTCATAAAATTTTGTTCGGTTTTTGTTGACAACAATCCTCGATAACTTTGTGATAGTTCAATATAAAAAATCTGACCATGACATAATTTTCTGCATCTGCTGCAACTGCAATTTTTATTTGGTAGTTACAAAATATCGGTATTTCTACCTAGTGACTGTGCTTCATCACTTATCTTCGACGATCTAGATACTTATCAAGAACGATCACTTCTAACGTTTTAAACATACAAAATGATCAGTGCATTTGATAAACATACATACATATTACTATAGGTACGTGCGAGGTCTAATCGTGTTAATCTTTGATTGATCTCTTGATCCCCAAATCATAAGCTACGAGTGTCGTAATTATAAGTCTCACAAACAAATATAATTACGTGGTTTCATATTGTTACCTCGCGTGTTGAACACTATTGATGTCTAAATAAGACCGTGCCTTAGATGCCGTTTACATGATACCATTATGGCATACCATTCTTGCCTCTTGTCTTGCCACAGAATATTAGCTCTTGCTCCGTTGAGTTTGAGAAAGCAAGAGACAAGAATCGTATGCCAGAATGGTATCGTGTTAATGGCGTCTTAGCCTTTCTACAAAGACAGGTAAATTACATAATTGTTCTTTATCACCTCCGTTTATTCAGAGTATTTTCTAATTGACGGGTTTATAAGTGGCTAGAAATGCTGGTAATTTGATCTGTATATTGTGGTATTTCTTTTGTCTATATGGACCCAATTATTATCTAAATTATTATAATTATGTCAACGGTATTTACGTTGTTGTGTAATCTTGTTTAGTGGCTTTCTTTTATTGTATTTGAATTACAAAAAGTACTCAGTATTTTTATATCTTTCTTGGCTTATCTTGTTTTACAAATTCCTTTTCCTCTACATTTTCTAGCAATCAGTATAATTATATCACGAATCAACAATTATAATTAATTTTCTATTTTATAATTCTGTGCCAAGGACGAGCTAATTCGCTTCATGCATGACCGTTCTAACAAAGCATAATGAGATAATAACAATATTATACAACAAGGGCGCGGTATGACTACCTTGCGTGAGCATGGAAATATCACGTCATCCATCGAAACTTTCATCTGATCTGATCTGATGAGTTTTGATGAAGTCCGAAGGAGCTAGAGATCTATTCTGATGATAGATATCATTTAGGCTGTGTACAGACCTCCTTCATGGCTCAGTGACTTTATCGCCAACGCCGACCAAAAAACAATATCAAGGGGAATGAAAGAGTATTAATTCTACTCTTGTTTCTTTCTCGTGTTAATATTGTTTTATTATTTTTGAATTTTCGGTAAACTAACAGCTAGGTAAATTTATAAAACATTAAAATAACACATGTAAGGTAACACATGCCAGCATAGGGCTAATTAAAAGTTTACACTGATAGTTATAAATCTAAGTATGCTATAAAAACAGTATGTGGACGAACAATACAAAGTTATAGGAACAAGTACCTATGTATTTAAATCTACTCACACAACGAAGGAATGTACGAACGTTACGTACATAACGAACGTTATGTTGGTAATTAATTAATGATACCTACACCGTCTACTATAATGTAGAGTCAACTAAATTTTTGATTTATATATTTTATTTCATCAAAATTAATGATTTAGCAATTATTTTTTCAAAAGATCGTGACAATAATGATTGAACACACGATTGGTAGTAATTTATCTTTGTCGCTAATTAGATTTGCTTTGTAAGGCAATAGGTTGTAAACAATAGCAAAATCTGCAATGTTTTCAATATCAATGAGGTTGCGAAGATCTTGACCTGAAAACTGAGGTTTCTGTGTAGGCACTGCTTGCGTCAGTGATCCCTATTTGCTATCATCCTACATTCGTAAATTGTTTACACTACATTTTATGGTTCATCTGCCGCTCTCGTAAAAAATGCATAACATAATTATTTTGTTACTAAAAAAATATACACAAGCTCAAACTCTTTACGTCAAAACTCTTCGTAATTTTTCCTCTGCCCAAAAATTTTGTAATTTCGAAAAAAATATAAACAAGTGCTTAATTACCTTTAAGTTATCTGCTCAAAATTCTGAGAACGCATTTTAACGGAAGTATCTCTCACCTGAAACAAAAAAGAGAAAAATGTTGAAATGCAACGATTAAAGTAATTACAAAAAGTGGACCAATTTTAAGAGCAAGGGGTTTATTATTAATTATCCCTAAGGGTATATTGCGTAATATAACTAAAGAAAGTGATGATAAAGGTTAAGATGGATAATATGGCCCAGATGACATTTTCGGAAGTGGAAATTATAATTTTTGGTTACGCAATAAAGAGAGATTGAATATTCCGACGTTATTTAATTAGGAGTTTATAATATTTGCAGCTTTCTTCATACAAATAAAGGAACATTATTTTATACAATAATTAGATTAGATAACTCTGTTATAGCTAGCTTAGTTGCTTTTAATAAATGTTTTCTTGTAAAAAACAGAGGTTTGTAGAAAGATAAACTAAAAATATCAGTAATACATTTTTTTTATTTTTGGCAGCCTGAAGTCCTCATGGCTGCTTTTCCTATCACTCTTTTAGGCGTATACTGCATGTAGCATGTGCAGCTGTGCCTCGCGGGCACTAAACGTGTTATCGCAACGCCCCAACATTTATATAACAACCTGTATCTCCTTGCAACACCGGTTGACAATTAACGCGAAACACTACAATTACAAGATGTTTCGGTCTGTTTGTCCGTCACACATACCACATACCACGTGCTTTAATTGGCACACTTTTTCGACACTGCATTGTTGTAATGCTCTTGTATCTTGTTTTACTGCATTTTTAGAGTTAGTAACATCATACAAGAATAATTTTATTGCTCAAAAATTCATTAATAAGCACCCAAAATAGTCCTCACAGATAAACTTTCCCTAAGTATAAACTAGGTTACCGTGGTGCTAGCATAACATCCAGACACAGACCCAGAACAAATAAATGCTGGACTTTCCACACATCATCATCTAGCCCCAAAGTAAGCAGAGCTTGTGTATGGCTACTACATGACTCATCATTATCATTTCCCTGCCCTTATCCCACTTTTATGTGGGGTCGGCATAACAGGTTTTCCTCTTCCACTCCGCTCTATCAGCCGTCATCTCAACACTCACTCCTTTCTAACCCATAACATCCTTCACACAGTCCTACCATGACCCGAGGCAAATACTTGTGGATCATATAAACATTAGTCCCGTGGCGGAGATTGAACTTGCAACCTTCTGCGTCACAGGCGGGCCTTCGCCCACTGCGCTACAGAGGTCGTCTATAAATTATGTGCAACTTTCTGTTTATAATCTTATCTTTGATCTTATCTTGGCTTATAAAAGTGTCACCTACTCGTGTGCCCCTTGTGCCAGAGGGGGTGGTCAGAGGGTACATGACCCCCCCCCCAAATCGTACACGTCTAATAGTAATTGTTTATTGTGAAATAAAGTCTAATATTAGTGTAGTGACCCCCCCCCCCCCTTTTTCCGTTGTGACCCCCCCCCCCCAAATTATAGGCTGCGACCGCGCCTGGATCGACACGAAAAGAAGAAGAAGAAAGTGTCAAATATTCCATGTCTACAAAAGTTTGTCGTTGCATACCTATTCAGCAATCATGTCAGATTCTTTCATACACATAACAACAATAACTTATTGCCCAGCTAAGCACTTTAAATGCAATAAAATAGCATAAAGAACAGCTTAGACTTTGTTATTAGATTTAGAAACCACAGCTCTTAAGCGTGAATGGACGTGAAGCAAGAAAGCGGAAGACCTAGTTAAGACAAGTCTGAAACAATGAACAATTTTAAAGTAAATCGTGCGAATTTTTGATTATGCTGAATAGATGAAACATCTACATTGCCAACTCTGAATATTGTGTCAAGTGCATAAAGTTAGCCTCTTTAAGGCGCTCGGCTCTTAGAACCTTTCACCACACTTGTTCGAAACTATTGACTACAAGAAGAAAATAACAAGATCTAAGAGATGGTCTGCTACGCCGCGCATACAGACTACAGAGAACCTACGAGTGTTTTATGTTTGAGTAAACAACGATTGTTACATGGGAAAAAGCGCCACCTATTGGCATTCATCAAACAACTAATAAAAATCATTGCATCTAGGTTTAAAAGCTCGTAACTAAGACTCTGAAAGTCGTTCGTTTTTTATGAGTTTTCATTACCTGTGGTATCTATTTTTTTAATAAATGTTCTAAGAACTAGACGACAGCACATCAACACCATGACTTGTGCGTTGATTGTGGGGTTTGATTGTATGACGCGCAGTCATCAATCAAACTTTCACGAGCAAACAGAAACCATAAGATTCATAATGAAAGTACGAGACAACAAGAACTTACTTTCGATTGTATGAGTGTCAATGGTATGGTGTTTCTCTAGGCTTACATCAGTTATAGTATACTGCTATGACAGTTAGGTACACTCGTACTCATTTATTCGCTGTAGAAGCTCAAAGCACACTTGGTTTTGTCACATAAGTATACAATACATAGCTCTAACGTGGTGTGAGTAGGTATATTTAGAATAGAGACAGTCAATAAAGAAGTATTCAACCAGACCTTATTGGACACAGCATTCTCCATAGTGTTTCCCATATTAGGGGGACAGGATTTACAGTAATCTATACTAACTAAACTAACTTGTTTGTTTGTTTGTTTGAAATGAATAGGCTTCGAAAGTAGTGGACCGATTTGAAAAATTCTTTCACCAATAGAATCCTACATTATCCCCGATGAACGTAGGCTATATTTTATCCCGGGGAAGTGAAGTTTTCCCGAGGGATCGCGGGTAACACCGCGACGGACAGCTAGTAATTTATAAGATCAAGAAAGCTCAGCGACAAAGCCCTTTATGTTTTGGTGTAAATAAAAAAAAAAAAAGATCAAGAAAACCGATGAGAGTAATTCGCGCTATGACTAAAATTAAGTTCAAAACCTGTTTTTCTTTAGGTAGAGCTTACACTTGAACAAGTCTAGCATCAACACTAAATGAAAGTCGAGTATTCGTGCTAGATCGATCGCTGGTGTAAACCTCGCGAATCTAACACGAATGTAACACTTTGTATTACAACTCAACTTGCTAAGCATGGAAAGCCGATAGCGAAAGTGATCTGTTATCACAAGTATCACAACCTGTTGATAACACGCGTTTCATTTTCAATTGTATTGCAACCGTTATATGACTAGGTTGCTGTATAACAGCTTTTGAGTAACTGTATGACAGCTGTTACAATAGCTGTAAGTAAGAATAAGCTGTAGTTCGCTCGTAATGAGTATGGAGAAGTACTAGCCCGTCTCAAGTATCGGCCGATAGAAAGTTTGCAGTCTGCGAGGGGGCTAATACAGCAACCAGGGTTTAGAATAGAATAGAATACATTTTTATTTCCTCCACAATACGAAATGCACGCTACATTTTGTACCTAAGTCTATCAATTTCAGTGGGTAAGTAAGTTCGTATGAGTCAGTGGCCAACTCTGGAGACGGAGTTTTTAGGCCGCCCTAAGGCCTCCGTCATGGCTTAACGACTTAAATAGCCGGGACCGACAATTTAACGTGCCCTCCGAAGCACGGAAGCGCTCAGATGAAAATGCCACTGGCGGTCACCCATCCACTTACAGACCGTTTCGAACGTTGCTTAACTTCGACGATCTATCAGGAACGACTAAGCAAGCACGACCACGAGCGTTTCAGTGGGTGAAAATAAGGTTATTTAAATGCTGAGGAAAGCCTTATTTTCACCCACGTAAATTGATGACCAGCGCTCCAACAGCTGTTTCTTGGCTGTTTGTGTGTTGGAGAGCTGGTTTTCAGTGGCGCCGTAAAGAATACGTGGCGCAGCACTTGCTGCGACTTGGTTAGATGCGGCTGGTGTTACAGGGTCTTTTTTAGTCATTTATTTATTTACAACTTAGGCTAACATTACAGATATTCTACTTTCTTAGGCGTTATGGCTATGATGAAGGGAATTGATGATCTTTGATTACTCAAAAACCATCATCATCTGTATTTACATTTTTGCTACTTATTACGAAGTTAAAATGACGGTCACTGCAAATAAGAAACATCGTAAGTTGGTTTAAAACTAGAAGTGTGAGAAAAACTAAGAAAAGCTATTGGTCTGTAATTATTATGGTTATAAGATGCTCTTATATGGCGTAGGTAATACGGCATAGTTGAAGTGAACATAACAGAATTTACTACTACCTGATCAAAATTGTAGCAGATATAAAGCTTAGTAATCTTCCTATTGGTCTAGTGGTCTTCCTTGGTTGCGAAGGAACAGGAGTAAAATCACCTAGCCTTAAGGCGATTCAAAGTGATCCTAGCGGTCCTACTGAATAATGATTTTTGACTTTGACTTAGTAAGTAATTATAAATCATTTTCAGTTAATACTCATTTTGGAGAAGCCACTGGCTCCTGAAATACAGTTTTTTTTACTAGTTTGGGAGCCTATGGATTCAAAATAATTATCTTGTACACGATTATTATGTCAATAAACGAAATTTTTACTTTACTTTACTTTAATTTAAGCAAAATTTAACCAATTTTTTAAAACTTATAAAGAGGAAAGATTTGTTTGTTTGAATTGAATAGGCTCCGAAACTACAGGACCGATTTGAAAATTTTTTCACCATTAGAATACTTTAATATCCCTGAAATATAGCCTACGTTCAGGATAACTTCTACAGGTACTATATATCTTTAGTGATAAGAGATCATTTTACAGGTACTTCATAATTATATCATACTCCTAAATAACGAAAATTTCCTCCAATTATTTTAAAACGTATAGGTAGATCGCATCTTTCGCATATATTTTCATGAAAATATTCAAAAACTTTAGTTTTTCAAAAAATTTTAGTCCGTCCATACCTACTAACACAAAATAGAAATCTAGTGGCCACGCTTAAAAGTGAAACCTACTTGTAGATTACCATAAATAAAAGGATAATTACAACAATTTGCGCGCTCATCAAGTGCGCTGCAATCAATGCTAATATTTAACGAGATTGCTGTAACCAGTGGACTAGACTGGTATAGACAAGTAACCAGTCGATTGGATCACTATAGGTACAGACTTTATTGTAACCAGATTGGATCATAAATGACACAAAACTTGGAATGAAATTTTGCCATGGCTAACCCCCGGTTTCTATATTCAACGGACAGGCGTAGGTAAGAGCTACGACTCGTTTTCACATACAAAAGTTTGACAGCTAGAAACCGGCGGTAAGTTAGCTGTCAAAATTTGTATGTGAAAACGAGTCGTAGCTCTTACCTACGAATGTCCGTTGAATATAGAAACCGGGTATAAGACAATTTAAGAATAACACAGATGGAACAACATTGGGGTTCACTCATAAAAATAACAGCATTCGCGTAATAAAGTGAATCATTTCAATTTCAAAAGTCATAATTTAAGTTTGTAATAAATCGTTTGATTTCTTAACCAGATAACTTGAAATCATCCAATAAATTTTGAAATCGACTACTCGTAAGAACCTATCATTTCATTGAATCTATCAAGTATGTTTATTTCTTTTACTGCAATGATTTAAACTGTAAAAAAAAATATTCAATTACCTAGGTAATTCCGGCTAAAAACTCGTATTAACTAAGCGTCAATTTACCCTGACCACAGACACATTGTTAAAATTGACCCTGACACATTGTTAAAATTGTTACCATCTAAGACCTTTTTTTGAATAAATATTTTCATTTTCATTTTCAATGCAGGCATAAGGAGTTGTGTTTGTATGTATGTATATAGCTATATACTCGTGTATCGGGTCAATTTCCTGTAGAACATTAACCAACGCCCAGCTCACTTAGGACCTCGTTAGTAGGAAGTATTTTTATGATATTACTCGCTTAAACTATAAAACTGACTACGAAGAAAGAAACACGTATAGGTTTAGCTATATGAATCTGTTTTATTATTAAAACTGTAATAGGTGTGGAATCAGCTTCCCGCGTCTGTATTTCCGCTGAGCTACGACCCTGTTGTCTTTATCATAAAAAAAAGGTATCAAACGCATTCGTAAAAATATCGTCACTTGTTGAATGAATTGAATATTTACTACGAGTATTATCATTATTATTCAATCAATCGTCTTTATTTTCTGTCTGTAAAAATTAAGGACCTTTTTATAAATCTTTATTTGTTTTCCCTTTGCGAATATTAATATCGTACAAAAACACAAACACACATTACAAAATTATAAAACACAATTTGACTACATAAAAGAAAACTTTTAGCTCAAGGTGAACCTTATAGATGTTTATTCAATAAAAAGTAACATACATATTCAGGTAGGTAGTGTCTTCAAACTAAGATAAGTTTGACTAGGCAGTTCTCGAGACAAAAATAAGGTAGGTAGGTAGTAATGTGCACAAGACAATATCACATGATTTGAGTAACACAACAACAAAACAACATACACGCACAAACACACAGAGCGCGAACACATTCATGATGATAAATTACTTTAGGGATTAAAAATTGCGAATATCAAATTATAGAGTTTTATAAATGTCTTAGACATCTTCAAAGGATCTGGAATATAAAGATCTGAGAGAATGTCTACCGCGCCTTGGGGATACAGTCGTGACCCTGTATAAATGTCTAGGAGTCTAGGAGTAGCAAGATGTCTAGGGGGTTGCTAACTCTGACTAGCAAATCAAAAGTTTCAAAATAAAAGTAGAAGTTCCTACTGTTGTACTACAATCGCGTCTCATGCATTAACGACTAATTGGGTACCACGAGCCTTCACTAAATCATGATGCATCCGGTCGGAAGCTGCTCCCTGCATTGTTCTGCCCACCATAATGACTGTACCTTATGCAACTCTTGTGAAGGGAGTACCTAATGATGTTATTGAAACTGTGTATTCTGTCAGTATATTTTGAAAACCTACGTTGTTTTTAACCATTTTCATAATTAAACTTTTTAAACTTTCGTGATTTGGTGACATAATTATTATTTTTAAACCGGGTATTTATCACGTACCTAATGTTATTATTTCTTTTTTCCGACGTTTCGGACGCATATTCATTTTCATAATAATAATAATAATGCTGGACTTTTCACACAGCACCTAGCCCCAAAGTAAGCGAGCTTTGTGTTATGGGTACTACATGACAGATATACTACTTATATACTATTTTTTTGTAAGTACATACATATTATACATAGAAAACACACCCGAGACAAATACTTGTAGATCATACAATCATTTGTCCCGGTGACATCGAACCCGCAACCTTCTGCGTCGCAAGCGGACATTCGCCCACTGCGCTACAGAGGTCGTCATCTCTCTGTTCTCTTGTCTAACTATTCTCTAACTAAAGGGTGATCTTTTACGGCAGTTCAAGATTTAGATGGTTCTGAAAAAAAAACCATTTTGCCTAAACCCCAAAAACCATTTCACTCTATTTTACCCGAGATAAGAGTTCATGATAAGAGGGCAGGTAGGGAAACTGTGTTCAGAGACTTTTCTCGTAGCATTCTAACAATCTGGCATAACTACTAATGGAAACATCCACTCACATCATCTAACATTTCATTGTCGCTGAATGTTCTAGATTCATACCAAGAAATATCTTCACAGAGCAATTTTTCCCAAAAAAAACGAATAAATTCGAATTAAATGACCAACAATAACACTTAAAAACACCTTTTATTCAATTCCCACTTATTATAAAGCTAATTGCAATATAAAATAGCACTGAACTCGCCGTTATCCGCGGTTACGTTCGATTACATACCGTAACGCGGTGCATTACATCATAAAATCGCGCAACCGTTGTCGTCATGCCATCAACTGAAAACCAGTAACTGGATCTTCAGTAAGTAGAGCTCGCGTAATTAGATTGTGTACTGTGTGTGATCTTATTTTGCCTTTTGTGTTATTCTATACTAAGCGTATTCATTCCGTGTCCTTTTATTTGGTGAAGTAATCAATTTATACCTACTATTAAAAGAGGAATAATTTGAGTATGACTGTGTGTTTATAACTGAAGATCATCGTCATCTGGTAAGATATCTTAATTCAAAGAATCACCAAATTATTCCATTACTAGCTGTCCGTCGCGGTATTACCCGCGTTCCTTCGGGAAAACTTCACTTTCCCGGGATAAAATATAGCCTATGTTCATCAGGGACTCTAATGGTGAAAGAATTTTTCAAATCGGTCCAGTAGTTTCGGAGCCTATTTGATTCAAACAAACAAACATACAAACAAACAAATCTTTCCTCTCCATAATATTATCGATATAGATTATGTACCTAGTTGCTATCCGCGTTGCCTCACGTGATCCCTCGGGAACACTTCACTTCCCCGGGATAAAAAGTAGCCTGTATGTGTCCTAAGTTAAACTACAAAACAAAGACTCGTCTCGTTTCGCGTCAGTGTGAAATAAGCCTAAGATGAACTCTACAAAAATCTTATCTCGTAGTAAACAATGATTGCCCCAAATTGCTAGTGCTGGTTACATTAGGACGCCTACGTTCGATATATAATTGGTACGGTCTCTTTAGATGAGTGTGGGTGGAAGTTTTCAAAACATCAGATGGCATTTAAAATCAATGGCTCTGTTTTTGTAACAGATGTAGACGAGTTTAAGATCTAATAGTATTGTAAACTTAGCCAATTAAAAATATCATTGTAGTTCAAAGTATTGATGTTTGGAGGACGTTCGTATGAGTCAGTGGCCAACTCCGGTGACGGAGTTTTTATGCCGCCTTAAGGCCTCCGCCATGTCCACTCCAAACATCATATACTTGGAGTGGATTTGGGATATTTAAATCGGAAAGGAAAGCTGATCGCACATATGTCCGCGACATACGCGCCGCAGTCATTTTAAAGTACTTTTTTAAAATACTGCATGATGACGTCAGAAAATGCGGCTAGCTTCTGACGTCTTAGCATTTCCTCTATTAAAATGACAGTACATATTTTGGACCATATTGTGGTATTGTAACGAAGTCCAAGTCAAAAGCTTGAATAGTTCCGCTGGTACGAAATAATTATGTAATCAGATTACATGGAAGTCTGTATGGCTTCCTGTAAACTCAAGATCAAAAGTTTTTTATTCTGGCCAATCGGCACAAAAGCGGTACCTACCATCTCAATTGCAACATTTTCTAGACCACTTTCATAACTTTCGTGAGCTGTTATACACATTAGAAACACTCGGGAACCGCTCACGTAAATAATGCAATTTCTTTTCATCGAATAGTTTCGTAGTTTCACAGAATATAGATTCTGATGACCAATTTCTTACTCTGTTATTTAAAAAAATCACCACAACTTTACTCTCAAGATTACGATTATCAATGTTATTTAATGATCCTATGAAAATTTCTATGTATACCTAGTCAGAGGCCAGCCCAAATACATTTCCACGAATTAAGTAAAGAGACCTCATTTTGCAGCACTAAGCAGAGAGCGTTGTCAGGGCAATTGGGCAAAGTTGAGGGTTCATATCCCGCATGTATGACCAAAAAAACTTATTACTTACAATGTTTCAACTTGTTTAGAATTTCCAAGTAGATAATGAACTTACCTGAAACAAAAAATAAAAACATCAGTTCCCATCAAAGCTTACTGTTATAATAAAGCTAGATAAGACGTATTGTTCTCTCTGCTCCATATACCCAATGACTGGTGTACCGTTAAGATATTCTAGTTTTTATTAGAAAAATGTAGATACGTTCATTGTAATGAGAGGTGATTTCATAAATATTTTGTTTTGAAGAATATACTACGCTGATGATGTGAAGAAATGCTGCATAAAGGGTTAATTCGGGCAGTGTCCGAATATTTTGTGTCCGAGTCTTCAGCCAGCCCATGATTTCATAAATATTTTGTCTCGCACTATGGGTAATGATGATGATCACCCATTTTGGGGGTAGGTGTTATTACCCCAATCTATGGCAAAGAGGTAGTACTACCTTTACTAAGATCGACGCCAACTGGTCCACATATCTTAGGGCTTTTCAGCCAACAGATAATGTCGGATAGTTCTATATAAGTTCATTTGCCATATAATGTTACTTGCGAGATGTAGAACTCGGTCCACTTTTTGTATTATTTGATCCCAGCGCCATCTAGTGAGTAGCTAGGTCGGCAACTCTATTACGATGCCCTTGTAGTTTAGGCGATCGCGGTTAGAGGTCGCCACACGCACAATAAAAGATGATAATATGGTGAAGAAGAGTTTTAATATTGAGTTGATGGCTGATAGAGAGAAGTGGAAGAAGAAAACCTGTTGTTGCTGACCCCAATTCAAAGTGAAAGAAGAGCAGCAGGGAGATAATTAGAAATGTAATACAATGCAGAATATGAACATCTAGCTTACAAACTCGGTTGGCGATTTTAGACGTAGCAAAATGTTACCCTTACGAAAGTAGATTGACTAGAATAATGGAAGAGAAACATATTGTGCTACCCCTTTGGAAAAATAAAGACAGGGAGATGAAATGATGATGTAGTTTTATTTGAAATCACAGAATTTTAAATTATTCTTGTTGTCAATTCAAATATTGGTTGGTACCTAGTATTATTTTATCTGGGTTGGTATCTTTATTTTATGTCCCACTTTATTAATTTTGCCCCCCTTTTGAGTTTCCAAAAACAAACTTTCAAACCAGTTGTCAGTGCAAACAGCTAGAGTATGCGAGCCCAGTAACGGTGTGTCGCATTAGTAAAGTAAAGTAAAGTAAAAGTTTATTTTGCTAAATTTGTGGTAGGTACAAGTTACAAGGTACAAGTTACATTCATGTTATTAGCAAAAAAGGTAACCACTCAGCATCGTGCAAGTGCAGAGAAGGATACCTCCCCTGCACAAGCGCTGGTATTATGTGGCACCAGATGCGAGCGCGCGACAGACGCTGCGATTACATGCGTTTAAACTAAGTAAGCTAAAGATACAGTTGTGTATTTAGAGAAATTAAAATTTAAACAAATAAAATAAAATAAAATTTACCCATAAAAGCAACAAAAATTATATAAAACTTTTTTTTTGAACACAATCAAGAACTATACAGAGATAAGTGAGTACTTAATATTAAGTTAAACAAAGCAAATACCTGCTTTGATAAAATAAGACTGAACACAAAACGGCTACCTTGCAGAACAAGCTTTTTGTAGTTCTAAAAGAAATATTTTATAGTTTTTTTTAAATGTAAAAATTGAGTTTAAATTTTTTAGTGGCGGGGGCAAGTTGTTCCAGCATTTCGTGGCAGCATAGCGAAAGCTGCCACGAAAAGCAGCCGTTTTGTGCTGATGGCAAACTATGCGCAATGCATATCGCTGAAGGCGGTTGGAGAATTTGAGTTTTTTAAATAAATAAGTAGGCTTCTGATTTTTTATAACTCCGAAAAGCAGTGTAGCAAAGTGATAGAGTCGCCGCGATGACATGTTCATGAAATTATTACTATTTATGAATGGAGATATGTGTGCGCGACGGGGAATGGGGAAGCAAAAACGTACACAAGCATTCTGAATGCGCTGGATTAGCCTCTTTGAGCGGGACAACAAGCACTCTCCAAATACATTATCCGCATAATTAAGTTTGGATAGAACTAACGCATCGCATAGATGAATTCTAACATCAGTGCTCAGATATTCACGCACCCTATATAATACAGACAATCTGTAAAAACAGCTACGAATCGTCTGCATCACATATTTCTCGAAATGCAGTGAGCTATCCATGAGCAAACCAAGATTGCGTGCTTCATCAACTCGTGGGATAATCATCCCATCCAGGTTGACATTAGGGTTATGGGAGATAATAGTCGCAGTTTGCTTTCTAGAACCAAGAACCATGAATTTGGACTTTAAAGGATTGAGAACTAGGTTGTTTGCTTTACTCCATTCGAGAATTACTCGCAAATCCCCATTTAGCTTATCCACTGCCTCGACAATATCAGATGGATTGCAAGAAATGTATAATTGTAAGTCATCCGCGTACGAATGAAACTCACAGTTCTCAATTTTAGTCAACATATCAGCACAATATAAAGTAAACAGTATTGGACCTAGTATCGATCCCTGAGGGACACCACGGGTGACAGACATAGTATTAGAAAACGAGCGAGAACCATCCTCTTTAGAAATCTGGACGATCTGTGAGCGATCGGTTAGATAACTTGCAAACCATTTAATTACCGCAACATCAAAACCATAATAGGAAAGCTTTGAAAGTAGGAGGGAGGTATTTATTGTATCGAATGCTCGTGAAAAATCAAGAAGTGTCAAAACTGTTCCCTTCCCTGTATCCTGAGCAGCGAGAACATCATCCACAACATCCAGAAGAGCTGTTGATGTGCTGTGATTTTTCCTAAAACCCGACTGCTTTTGGGGTAGGATTTCATTAATTTCAAGGTATTTAGTCAGTTGCCTACAAACAGCCTTTTCCACTATCTTGGATAAAAAGGGTAGTAGGCTTATGGGACGTAAGTCTTTTAAGTGACTTGGGTTAGCTATTTTCGGGATTGGTTTCACTAGGGCTGTCTTCCATGAGGAAGGAAAAGTTGAAGTCGATATCGAGGCGTTAACGATAGCTGTGATAGTACTCAGCGCTTGAGGAAGAGTTAGCAGAACCATATCCATGGACATGCCATCCACGCCCATCGCATTTGTGGAAAAGGATGTAATTATATTACTAACTTCGTACTCTTCTAGTGTTTGCATCCTAAAAATGTGCGAACCGTATCTGTTAAATTCATAGTAAGTTAAGTCAGAGATCTTAACTTCGGCATTACCAGGAAGCGTGAGAAAATGGTTATTTAAAATATTTGGATTGGCAAGATGGGTTGGGAGATCTAGTGACTTTTGTCCAAAATTAACAACATTACGCTTTACGTTTTTCCACAATAAACGAGGATTTTGTATGTTACGGTTGATATTAAAATTAAAAAAGGATTGCTTCTCAGTGAAAAGTGCCCTGTTGACTACACCTTTCATATCTTTGTAGAATTTTTTATGCGCTTCTTTACCAGAAAGACGACTGCGTACTTGAGCCCTATCTCGAATTCTCATCATTTCCCTAACCTTGTGCGTTATCCAAGGATACGATTTGGTCTTTACCAGAGATCTTTTGATGGGAGCATGTTTGTCAAATAAACACAATATATTGGAGTTAAATTTAGAGACCATGTCATCAACATTATCAGTCGATACCATATCATGCCAGTCTATGGCATCAAGATCATTGTTAAATTCATCCAGATTTATTTCTTTTAGGGGCCTGTAAATAACCCATTCAGGAGAAGGTTTGTCCTTTTTGATGCTAGCTTTATATGAAATAAATGCATGTTGACTAAGGTCAGCAATATGATTAACAGTGACATCAACCAACTTTAGATTTGAGCACAATAAGTCGATTAACGTCGCACTACCATCTTTAAAATTTGTCGGCACTGTCACATATTGTTCAAGATTAAAAGTATTTAAAAAGTCAAAGATCTTATTTTTGTCTGAGTCAGGTGATGACAAATCTACATTAAAATCACCAGACAGCATTATATGATCAAACCCAGAAAAAGAAGCTATAGAATCCGTAACAGCATCCAAAAATAATTCCAAACTCTGCCAAGGAGGACGATATGCAGTGCCCATAGCCAGCCTTATACCGTTAATCGTAAGGCGGAGCCACATTTGGTCAACGCCAGGGGCATCCGGGAAGGTGAGTAGGCGCGCATTAACACCCCGCTTGATGTAAAAACCGACGCCACCACCACGCTGGCGGAAGCCAACAGCGGCGGTGCCGTGTGCGCGGCATAAGTGCCGCAGCCGATAGCCGGGCACGGTAGGCGCGCGCGCCTCCTCCTCCTCCCGGATCCATGTCTCGTTGACTGCCAGGATATCAACTGGATATCGCATTAAAGCTGCTACCATCTCATCATGCCTCGATCCCAGTGATCCCTTGTTTAGCAATCCCAATGACAAATATTTATTCTTAATTATATGTTGGATAGCAAAAGAGAAGACAATTTCAAGGTATTTGCAATTATGTAAATATAGTGTTAAACACAGGGCATGCCGTCGACCTATTGAGTTGAACAGAATTAAACATATTAATAAAAATATTGTTTGTTTATATTTAGATACAATAAAGTTAAAATGGCATCGTTGGTATCCAAAATCCAAAAAATATTTGCAATTATTTTTTTTTTTTTTTTTTTTTTTTTTTTTTTTTTTTTTTTTTTTTTTTTTTTTTTATTGATGGCTCCCAAAACTGGACATCTCACTTAAAAAAAAACTATTTAGACTTATCATAATTAAGATACAAGTGAATGTCCTTCTAGAAGGGAACACAGCATGCATAAAAAGAAACTTACACTTAAAAGTTACAACTACTTATGTAAATATAGTGTTAAATACAGGGCATGCCATCGACCCACTGAGTTGAACAGTATTAAAAACAATAATAAAAATATGTTTTGTTTATGTTTAGATACATTATAGTTAAAGCGGTATTGTTGGTATCCAAAATCCAATAATGAATCACAGCCCAAATCTTGGACTTTTATAAGAAAAATTATATCTAGACATGTGTCTGAGCTAACTAATAAAGTGACAAAACTATAGCAACAATATAAATAACAATAACCCATGACTATGGATATCAGAAAGTTTGAGCACAGACGTAGGTTAAGAAAAATTATAAGTACTTTAAGTGCCCTGGAATCTTTAGTAATGTGTTCTATAAAATAACTAGTTATACCAATTTTATGTTTACAAAAAAATTCACTAGAATTAGGATGATGAGATCGAACAACTATGTAATTAGAGTCGGATACTGAAAACAACAAAAATCTCAGGAATAACAGGAACACTTGGGCACTCCGACAACCATAAAATATTACACTAGATTTATGAAAATAAGATTGAACGACTAGGCTATTAAAGTCAGATACTTTGAGCAACAAGTCTCTCGGGAAGCACTTTACATCCCTGGCACTCTGGTAACTAAAAAAAACTACACTAGGGTTATGATAATGAGATCGAAGAACTGTGCATTTAGAGTGAGATACTAATAACGACAAGTCTCTCAAGTATAAGCACATCCCAACTTGGGCACCAAGGTAACCACAATTATGCACTAACCATTTTTGCACCAAAAACCTTCTCAAGGTCTATCTCCGTGCGGATCCGTTTTGCCGGCTCCCCGTGGTCGCGCCGCACAAGGATCGCTCCGTTACGGGTCCATGTGAACTTCCAGCCTAGCCGCCGAGCCTCACTACGCGCGCTGTGGAACAGTAGACGGTTCGTGTGTGTGAGTCGTTCGTTGACATAGAATCGGCGCACGGGGCCCGGCAGACCGAGCCCGGCGGTGTCGGCGCCGCGACGCACGCGCGCCGCTTGTAGCAACTCGTCGCGCTGGACGCGTCGTAGTAGGCGCACCACCAGTGGCCGCGGTCCGGGTCCCTGTTCAGCATCGGTGGTAGGCGCGCCCGGGGGGGCCGCGGCGTCGGAGGGGCCCGCCGCCGACGGCGCGCATTTACTGCCGGAACCATTACGTACGGCGGAAGACGCAGGCGCACGACGGATGCCTCCAACTCTGACGGCGCTGACTATGTCACATTCGTTTATTTTTACTCCCAGCTTGGTGCTGATGAGCGTGACCAGGTGAATGGGGTTTTCTCCGACTAATTCTGGTACTCCTGATACTTCAACCTCATTTGAAAGGAGCTCCTGCTCCCTTTCATTGAGGTCGATCTTCAATCGTTCTACAGTCTGTACCAGGTCACTGAACCTATCAGCGGCCTTCTCATCAGTATTGGTATCCAAACGTTTCTCTATGGTAGAAATCCTTTGCTCAATCTTTTCACATCGAACTTCGAAGCCGCGTAGGGAGACCGTTAAATCATCTATTTTCGAGAGTAGCTTGTCTGTAAAGGAAGCCATCTGAGCCGATACATATTCTTTCAAGGCCGATGTAATCTCAAGGGGCGACGAGGCATCACCACAACAAGAGCCTTCAGCTGAGCAGTCAGTGATGATTTTTCGAGTGCGTCTTTTCATAGTCACGTTTTGAAACGGGTCATTGGACTCGTCATCTTCCACCAATCCTTCGAAGCTATTCGAAGTACGTGTCGGCTGGCTTGTAGTAGGTAAAGGCAACGGCGATGGTTGTTTCTGTGGAGAACTATTCATTTTAGCTCCTTTTTTCAAGCACGCATCACACCTCCATTTAGATTTACGTTCCTCGTCAAGAAGGAAATACCTCTTCTCATACCCTTTGCAATCTATGTGAAAATACGATTTGCAATCCGTGCAATGTAGGTAAGTTCTCCCATTTACCATCTTCTTGCATTTTCCACAAGTCTTGTTTGCTATAGGTGGCGACATCATTGATCGTTGGCTAGTAGTCACAATCAATCGAACAACTTGATGAAAAGCACAACAAAGCGCTCCAGCGTACTTCCAGGCGCAAGCGCAATTCGAATAGTGCCGTGCTGCGAAAAATGCACCGAACTAGCGCAGCGATGAAAGCGCTAGATTGTACGCTAGACGCTGCACTGCCCGGCCGCATGCAAAATATGTTATTCAATATTTTACTATGTTGAAAACTGAGTAATTATGAGTATTTGAGTTTGTAACACTTGAAAACAGTACTTGTTATGGTTCACTATATACGTATTATCAGCTCTAAACACTTTTAAACTGCTTTGAACATATTTTTGAATTAAAAATTTACGGAGCAAACTTCAACGCATGCGGTCACTGCGCCCCGCACCCCGCGATGATTATGTTGACATTAGTGTTAGTCACACATCTGCCACGCCTCGCGCCGGTTCCGGCGGATTCCTGGATGTTTCACGGATATCTGATGAAGGAATGGCATCTGAAGATGCAAGAACATATAATTTGATGCATAGATATTAGATACCACATATACATGACAGATGGAAAACCCCAAAAGCTCACAAATCATCAATCACAATCATCTGAAAATCAGCGTTGCCCTGTACCCCGGTGCAGAGCAACATAAAGCTGAGACTACTCCTTTTTGGCTAACACCAGCACAGACCCTACTACATACTGTTAACTTTTGTTTTCTTTCTTTCTTTTTGCCCTTTGTGTTATTTTACTGTTTATGACTTTTTTTTGTTTTGTGTTCTTCGTAATTGTATGTAGGTGAGTAGGTATAGGCACAGAGGTTCCTAAATAACTCTGTCACCTACTTACCTCATACCTACTTTTGTGTTTTTTTTTCTGTATGTACCTGTTCTCTGTTGATGTACCTAATGTGCCTGTGTCTGTGTGTTGTCAAATAAAGTTATATCTATCTATCTATCAAATACTTAAATCAAAAGCTCATAGCTACTAGCCAGAAAGTAGTAGTAGATACTTCTTGGTAGGTCAAGAGCATTTGAAAATGATCAGTATTGTTGTTTGGAACAATTATCAGAAGATAAACAAACCATATTTCAACTAAGACAATAGGCACACGGCCACATGGGAGCGGAAAATACGCCATCAATGTTCCGAGTCGTTACCCCCACGATGTTCCATATCGAATGGTCGTATGGACGAATCCAAAGTTATATGGAACGAATCCATCGAGTGGAAGTGGCGTGGAGCTGAAGGTCAACGAACAATGTTTTTGCGCTTCCAAACTGCAGTTTTTCATCCATCACGTTGTGTTGCGTAATAAATGATTTTATGGTCTTGTGAGAACGCAAGAGTTTAAACCTATCTTATTTGTAACAGGAAGCAATAACTCTCAATAGAGCGCTGCAGCAGCAAAACAATTTTTAGATTAGTGTTTGCTTAACTAAACCATCCTCTTAGTAAAGTCAGCTTTACCACGTACATTCAAAACCACTGTCTCTGGTCCAGTGACCAGACCAGACCTTTACCAGTGTAAAGGTATCCTCAACCAATTAACAAGCAAGGAAATCTCGCGATCGCTAGCTTCATCACATCGTCCATCGAAATCGTCACATCAGTGTTTTGGAAACAAAAATTCTAATCAGGTTTACCTACCTCCAACCACAGATCAAAATGCATAGGGAATAGGGATGCTAGTCTAATCTAAACACGTCCGGAATACCTAGGTAAGTTTTTGTTGTTCGCGCGGTCGATCACCTCAACGCTCTATTAATACCATAGTAGGCAATACGCTAGATCTTGTATCCTGCTAGTCATCTCAATTAAATACTTCATCCTGTTCTAACTTGATCGGTTTTGATTTTACTGATTTTAAAGTAGCACCGCTGGTATCACTTAGAATCGTTTTACGATAGATGATTCTACTATACTGTCCCATAGACTACGTAATGACTTTTCTGAGGGTGTGGTTTGTAATAGGTATTTCCTGTTTCTAGATAATAAATTATATACCTCATCCTCATTGATTTGCATACTACATGACTTAATTGTTTAATTAGCATCATTAAACCCAATCCTTATTATAAAACAAAGATGATAGACCTGTTTTATGCCAAATCAAAACTAGAGACTGCACCAAATTGAGATATCAAAACGATGTTTAGCACCTACCAACAGAACATCTCGGTCCATGGCTTTGTGCGGAGCATATTTTAGATTTGTCATTTTGGTTTTATCTCTTGTATTCACCAAACTTTAACCAGGACTGTATTTATACTTCGTTTTATAATAATGCAGATTCCGTTGAGTAACCTAATGGGCCCTCTCATATTCGGCGAAGTTAGACGAATGCCGACGGTGACGAAAGTGTAGAGGGCCTTTTCGCCTGTCATCGCCTGTCATCTTCTATCCAAATACGAGTAATAGTTCGGCGAATAGCTCGGCGAATTGTAAAGTGGCTGTAAAGTTTTCAATTGAATCTTCTATCAAAAATATTATTGTAATCCTCATGGTCGATACAAAAAACAACAAGTGCCGATATTGTACAACACTTGTACTTTCTCCAACACCGTGTCATGGTGCTCACGATCAGTCTAGACCTCGTGACTGGACCACTACACAGAAATGTCCAGTGAAATCGACTAGAACCTTTTAGTTGAAAGGAAAACTATGTTTTCTTAGGAACGATTTTATGGAATCGATATCTGATCAGTAGACGTTTCAAGCAGTACTTCAAGGGAATAAGAGCATTTTTGTACAAAATCAAATAATATAAACAGTTCCATGAAAAATTGGGCAAGAGCATAGCTTTATTTCGGTGACACTATACATTCGGGTGATACATCTTCTAGCTAAGCTATGTGATGACAATCAAACAATGCTATTGTTATGTTAGTATGTAAATATCCTCAGTAAGTAAATTTAATATTCTAGTGCAATTTGTTCTTAGAAGTGTGCAGGATATGCGTCCGTTTTATTGTTCTCTGCGTTTACTGCGACGTTTCCTGGCCCGAGATTATTCCCTTTGTTGCTCATACTCTTTCTATTCTGTCTTTACTTCATCATCATATAAGCGACATGCCGTCTCAGTAATACTTATCATCAATTACACTTTTGCATAAGTGTCGAAGTTTTATTTGTCTTTTCTCTGATAAAGTTTTTTAAATTATTTTACAGAAATAACGTAAGTATAAGTTTGAAAACATCCGTCAAATGTACGAAAGGAGTCTCTTAGAAGCGCACTTATAATCCAGTCACCACACTGGTTTTGTCTTCGTGTCACTGACACGACAAAAAGAAGATAGCTGAGCCAATATACCTACCGTATTAAAATGAGTAGGCAAATCTATTTTCTTATACAAATGCATAGAAATGGACGAAGATAAAGACATAATCTTAAATTATCTTATGAAACTGCTTACTAAAACACTGTCAAGATTTTCAATAAACTTATCAAGAGAAACCTGTTCTAAACTAATACCATACCGGGGGCGACTTCACATGACAGCGCAACCATCGCTTGCATTGTATGCAAATGAAGCTATGATGTGGAGCACGCCGCGACTACTAATACGGCTAATTGTTTTGTAACGTGTTATAAATGGTTCCGTAGGTGGATCATAGGTGAAAATAGTGTAAAGGTGGGACGTGAGACTATTATCCGTGTATTTCTCTATACATTCCCGTAAACTTCTTAATCTATAATTTACAACAGCTTACATTTCATATTTCAATTAACGCTCTAATATAAGTTGCTCAGCACATTTGATTATAAAAGCGACTTAAAACCGTTACGAAATATGATTTCAAAATTGAGAATCTTGACAGACTCTAGCCAAACGTCTCCGGCAGAGGGTCGTTGACATAATCAAGGCCAAGGTATCACGTACTACCTGTTATACAATCTGTGACCAAGGGCTCCATCTGGCCCGAAACTGATGAGTTTGGATGACTGATTTTCTGTGCCCGTGAAATATAAGATTGAGGAGCTTGATGAAATATTTGTTATATTTAACACCCAACTAGATAGGTTTATCGTAGAACCTTTTATTGCAGAAATCTCGAAGCTCTCCATTTTCAAATCAATAAAAAAATATATAACCATTTACACATGACTGCATCCACAGACAACTCAATCTGTTTGGATCGCTCTCATACTCCCAGCGCAGCGGTATAGTGAAGTTTTTTTCACTTCAGCCTGCATCCGACGTTTTAGTTGAAAAAAAATTGGTACAATTTTGATTTCAATTATTTCATAGAGGATTGAACCTGGGTCAATATGGAAAAAGCCACTACGCGCAGGACTAAAATCTTTGGAGCAGGAGTGAATAGAGGCCTATCGTATACTCTGCATGGGTAACATTTTGATTTGAATAATTTCATGGAATACTGGCAGGAGGATTAAATGCCAGTCTATTGTCAAAAAAGTCAAAAATCACTTATTCAGTAGGACCGCTGGGATCAATTTGAATCGTCTTAAAACTAGGTGATTTTACTCCTGTGCCTTCGCGACCAATACCGTGGGCAATAAACACGGTTAGAAAAATTCGACGGAAAAACCGACTGCGTAAACTAAAACCTGTGCATTATGGACAGGAGCTAGACCCAACTGTGGGTGTTACTGGGTTGTTATGATTTTGAATTCAAATTCTTTGCACGCAAGCCACATACAGAAGGCATGTTGCAACTGTTCTGCATAAATATTGCTGTCGTGTTTCGTATGGCCAGCCGATCGTGGCCGGTATCGCCTTGCTCTATATCACGCGTGTTTTAGGATTCCGTAGGCATAGGGAAACCACTCATTGACGATGGTCATGAGTTGTTTCAATTCATCAAAACAATGAACAAATATTGGGTTTGAAATGAAACAGGATCACGAATGTATCCCAAAAATATCTTTCTTGGTCTTCATCTTGGATGACGTGAACCCTCCAGCATTATTTATTTATTTATTTATTTATTAATTTCACACAGCATCATCTAGCCCCAAACTAAGCAAAGCTTATGGGAACCAGATAACTGATAAACCACTTATGTACTTTTTGTTTGTAAATACATACATATTATACATAGAAACACCCAGATCCGAGATGAGACTGAATTAAGGATATTTCATTTTTATGGAATCAAAATATTTTTCTCGTTTGGACGAGATGTTATTAACCTAAATATTATAAACTAGCTGCGCCCCGCGGTTTCACCCGCGTAAGTCCCGTTCCCGCGGGAATATCGGGATAAAAAGTAGCCTATGTGTTAATCCAGGGTATCACCTATCTACATACCAAATTTCAACCAAATCGGTCCAGCCGTTTTTGCGTGAAAGAGTAACAAACATCCATACATCCATACATCCATACTTACAAACTTTCGCCTTTATAATATTTATAGGATTAACTTCATGTTATTTTTTATACTAGCTGCGCTCCCGCGGTGTAACCCGCGGCCCCTCGGGATTTTTTCGGGATAAAAAGTAGCCTATGTCCTTCTCTGAGATACAACCTTTATCCGTGTCAATTTTCAGCCCAATCTGTTCAGTGGTTTGGGCGTGACAAGGTAACAAACAGACAGACAGACAGAGTTACTTTCACATTTATAATATTAGTATGGAATTATGGATATGGATTTCATTTAACTTATTCGAAAAACTTAGGACAGCTGCAACACAAGCGCTTAGAAGAAGCTGAAGCGAAAGCCATAATGATTGTAAATATCAATCTGCGACGTAACAATTCAAGAGCACATCAAAAATAATCACATCGTGATGTAACAGATTGTAATAACACGAGCAACGGCAGAGAAAGCTGCCCAATAGCAATAGGTTCCGATTGTTGAGCTCCAATTGTGATCATACTGGAAACCTTCACCAGAACTGCGGGTGAAGGTAGAGAACAAAGATTATTTTTTGTTCAGTTTGTAGGAGAATGTCAAACTAGCCATCCATACTATCGATATCCATACTATTTCCATACTTATATATACTAATATTATAAAGAGGAAAGATTTGTTTGTATGTTTGTTTGAAATGAATAGGCTCCGAAACTACTGGACCGATTTAAAAAATTGTTTCACCAAAAGAATCCTACATTATCCCTGATGAACATAGGCTGCATTATATCCCGGGGAAGTGAAGTTCTCCCGAGGCACGGGTAACACCGTGGCGGACAGCTAGTAATATTATAAATGTGAAAGTAACTCTATCTGTCTGTCTGTTTGTTACCTTTTCACGCCCCAACCAATAAACAGATTAGGTTGAAAATTGGCATGGATAAAGGTATCCCAGGGAAGATCATAGGCTACTTTTTATTCCGAACAAATCTCAAGGGACCGCGGATCACACCGCGGGAGCGCAGCTAGTATACCATATAAGTATAAATCTATGTACCCTATACGCGTATAAATCCAGTTTACCTCCTACTCCTTATGTATTTTAGATACCAGCAGCTTTGGATATCCAGACTTAGCTCAATATGCCAGTTTTTGGTAAACAGACAAGCCCAACAATCAAAAATGTCATTGGACAATATTGTAGACGTGTGTTTTAGACCTTGGAGGCATGACGGGCTTGCTCAACTGAGACTGAGAGATGATTCTCTGACGAGATGCGAGTTCGATTCTCACAGCAAGACAGATGTTTGCATTATCTTCAGGTATTGTTCCGGGTCTGAGCGTTGTACAGTACCGGACAATAAGATGTACCTATACACTCCATACTTTTAAAATTAATATCACACTAAAACTAAAAGATGTAGGTTAAAAACAAAAAGCCGAAATTGATTTCACATTGAACTAGTGGCGAAATCAATAAAAATACCAGAACATTGTGGGACATGTTGACGTGTACATGGGTTGAAACATTAAGAAGTGTACACATCTTATTGTACGTGACTGTATCATGTACTTTTTGATACCCTGCAGAGAGAATCCTAGTGTGGGGGTCAGAAATATGTATGTATTCATTAGCTGTACTCAACTTTATTTATTACCAGCTATTAGCAACAGAGATTTATTATTTTTAATTGTAATTGATGGGATTGATAGAATGACACAAGTTGTATTTCAAGGTAAGTTGCCGTTCTATTTCGTAACAAATATATACAAGGTACCTCTCTACTATACAGGGTGTAAAAAGACTGCTACCGAAAACTGAGGGGTTGCAATCAGACCATGATTCTAAACATATTTAGCGAAAAAAAACGCAAAAACATTTTTGACTTAGCTTTGTCATGCTATGTTATTTTCGGTTATTTACTACTAGTACGACATAATAAGACCATACTACCTAATAATTTCATTTAAAAAAGAAAAAAACAATTAAAACTCGAAATCCAGCAATCTACGTAAAACAACGCGCCCAGAACATACGCAAACAGCACTCTTCAAACGCTGTTTTCTCCGGATATAATGATTTTTTCGGATTGCGTTGTGTGTTGGGATGCTGTACTTACCCCTTTCGGCTTCGGTAGACGTCTTTTTACACCCTGTATAGTGACAATACTTTTGATTATATGTTATGAATGCACTGGTTTCACTCTCATTACCATAGTCATAGAAATAAGTAAACAATATAGCTATCAGCCCATACTTTCCCATTTTTGGGCAAAGGCATCTCTCTCTTTCTACAAAACATACCCTATTATTTTGCAAATGCTCTACCAACTCAGCTCAAGTTTCAGGCTCCGAAAGCTGCCGAAAGCAGGAGAGCAAGAACATTTTTTTTGATGCGAATGTGCTTAGTTTGACCACAGGATTGACCTAACTTAGAAAGGCTGTTGAAGAGCTTACCTACTTCACCGCCGTGGTTTCTAAGAGTATTTCTACGTTAGTTTCAAAGACTCCAAATGTTTTTGTATGATTTACTGTGAATATGAGTATTCCCACAAAACATCTTCCAGTTTTTACAACAAAATGTAGAAACTGCGTGAATAATCGATATCCATCGCTAAACATAATCCAGCTTAAAATTATCTCACAAAAAATGTAATCTCAACTTAATTCTTAACTTATTTTGAGTCAATCTTGAGGTCAACGAACTAAGCACGTTTTGATTATTATCGCCTGGAAACTAATGTTTACAATGAGGGTTATCGACCAATGTAGGCAGATTTGATTTTCAAGTTTAATCAGAATTCAAAAAATTAAACCCTTTTGATGTAAATGTAGGGTCTCTATTTATTAAATTACGAATTCGGGCCAATGAATCAAAAATATTTTTATTTTAAACCAATGGATAATTAAAAAGTACCTAATCTACCTACTTACGTCTCATAATATCATTGTTAATAACACCTTACTATAATAAGGTACCTAATTAATCTTTAAGGTTAGTTCATAATTAGTTGATGCTGTGGTTAAGGTTAATACTGTAGGTATATTATGTAGGATCTGCAAGATGTGGGCATGTATCAGATATGTATAAGAGCATGCCTCTGACTACCCCCTTAGGCATCTTCAAAGGATCTGGAATACATAAAAGATTTACGTTTTTTTCGTACGTAGGAACGATTTATCAAAAAGTTTGGTACTCTACAAACTTTAACTTTGCTTGCGTAACCTTGAACTTGTTATACCTAGACCTACTTCGAGTACTTCAAATCTGATAAAATCACGTAAATAGCCTAAAAACACAACCAGATATAAAGTAAATGCAAATCATTTCCTAGTAGAGCACAAAAAACAAAGTCTTCAAGACAAAGGCAACAAAATATTTAAAGCAATAAAGATGGAATACAATCTGAGAATAAAGTTGATAATTGATTGTATTGTAATTTATACGTGTATAAATGTATGCGAATCAAACCGATGTGAAAACTAGACAATTAGTGCAATCTCATTAGCCAGCTGACCTGGAAACGGAGTCTGGATTTACATAGCCGTTTATAGAAGCTAATATTCAAATGTATTTTTTTCTCTATGTTTGTTCCAGGAAAAAATGATTTCCTAGATACCTACAGGATAAGGCAAAATTTTACCATCCAATCGCCCCATAATGTTGCAATGTAGTGATCCAATGCCATTTATTTTCGGTTTCTTCTCAAAGATAGAAAATGTTCACAAACAGTTTTTTAAACGTAAAATCTAGATCTCTATCCAGCCAGTAACACCCACTGGATCTCTATCCAGCCAGTAACACCCACTGCTGGGTATAGTCCTCTTCTCTTTCACGCCACTCCTGGCGGTTTTGTGCCAGCCGGATACACTGTTCTTCCACCGCCTCCACAATGTCGTCTGACCATTTAAAAATCTAGATCCCCAAAAAAAATATTCGTAATAATTTACCTCTACAAACACCAATCAACTATTTTCTTCGCATGTTTCAAGAAAAAAAAACTTTACTTAATATTACAGAGTTCCCACACAAATCATTTACCAGCTACAAAACCTTAGTATCATTATCCTAGACTATGTATCGATGTCTTTTACATTAATAGACCATTTATTTTACGTGGGAAGAAATTGACAGAAGCTTAATCCACCACAATTAGAAATACATGGGCCTTATGCCATATGGGATAAGTGCCATGTTTGCTTAGAATTCGTAGGTTTCAATGCAATTTTCTATTTAATTATGAGGCTATATTAACCTGAGATAATCTTAAACGTTTGAATTGTAATACGGCTGAATTGGGAAGACCTCAAGCATACTCGGACTTAATTGGAGAGAATGTGAAGGGCCCTATACTAGCGATATTGTATGAGGCATACAATGAGGTTGTATGAGATGACGAGTGACTGAGAAAAATGCAGAAGGGAAACATATTTTGCTGGTTAAATGAAAATCTATGATCTCTCTATGAAATCTGTGATTTTGTGAATTGTATTATTAGACAACTTCTACGTAGAACGTATTCTTCTCTTGTGAAATGCTATCTACGCGCACGATGAACTGTGTAGTGATAGGTAAATGATTGACTGTGCTTGTTCCATATTTGTTGTTTGTAAGTAAGTACCTACCTATCTACTTTTGCCACTTCTGTTTAGCCTTTTCTTCGTGCTTGTTCTTGTGTTTTCCGTATTTAGTGTGTGTTTCCAAATAAATGTTTTTCTTTCTTTCTTTCTTTCTTTCATGAACGTGATTCTGACAAACATTAAACAAGTGATATGTTTACAATTTTTCATACCTACCTACACCTAATTAGGTATGTATACGCCTATTCCTCATTAGCAACTAATTATTCCAGTCATCGATTCACTAATCAGAGTTCCGTTCCAACTGAGGTGTGCAAAACCTTTCCTATGTGGTTAAACGAAGCGGGTTCTGTAAAGTGAAACTTAATTACTAGGTCAGACGTGCTAATTTTCGTGAAAGGATGAAAAACAAACATTTATACTGGTAATTCACTTGCAAGACTCGCAGTTTTAGTAGTAAGTTTATCGTTTTTACTAAGAATAACTTTGATCATATTCGATTATGTCATATTCGAAATTTTTCTTACTTGATGATAAAGATAGGTATATTAAAACGCCATCGCAAGCTTAATTGGCTTTATTGGTTTTCGTCACCGTTTATCGCGTGTTTTCTAAAACGATACGATTCGACTCTACATTCGATATTGATAAAGAGGTAAAATAATTTAGGTACCAAAAAACCAAAAAATGTGCTCCTTAAGGGTGAATTTTCTGTGAAGCGACTAGCAGTTACCTCCGCCTTGCTAGCTTTTGAACACCAATATCAGAGAAGTACAAAAACATCCGCAATTATTGCACTCACACCACAGTTCGATTCACACATCAACATTATGAAGTAATTGTCTAGACCTCACAAAATGATCTTGTTATGTAGTTGATACTTCTTACGAAATGCCCCAATTGACATTTGGTCGCTAAATGAAAGTGATTCGTTCATTTTCCTACTTCTCTTTGTTACCTCAGAATAATCCAATTCAAAAAAAAAACAGGGTCACGACTGTATCCCCAAGGCGCGGTAGACATTCTCTCAGATCTTTATATTCCAGATCCTTTGAAGATGTCTAAGGGGGTAGTCAGAGGCATGTACAAATACATATTTGATACATGCCCACATCTTGCAGAAGTTAGTATTCCATACGTGACAGGTTGCAAGCCCATCGCCGCCTATAAGAATACTAACTGGTTTCCTCACGATGTTTTCCTTCACCGTTCAGAGCTCGTGTTAAAGCGCATATAAATTTTACGAAACGCAAAATCCATTGATGCACGGCCGGGATTCGATCCCACGACCTTCGGATTGAAAGTCGAGGTACAACCCCATTCGGCCAACACAGCACTACAACCCCATTCGGCCAACACATCCAATTCAACCGTCATTTATTACATTTGAATTCGTTTTAAAGATTTGCCTACCAATTTGAAATACAATTAAGTTTTTAATTGTTCAGTTGTTCGCTAATCCAAGGCAACGTCGAAACTGAATAACGATATTCTTAATTAATAACTTGAACTCAATATTTTCTTGCAAGGTGTGTTATTGCAAGAAAATATTATTCTGTAAATGTAACTTTAGGTACTTATACACCGCTATTTTATGACTACCAAAAAAAATTAAAGGACAGTTGCAGCAGATGCAGAAAATGATAATGGCATGGTCAGAACTTTTTTTTTTTTTAACTATCACAAAGTTATCGAGGATTGTAGTCAACCAAAACCGAACAAAATATTATGAAAACTGTACAAATAAGTACTTTAGACAACAATCGCGTACAGACTCTCGTTCGAAATATGTTCTCGTATCATCCCCAGTCAGTAAAACCGCAGTAGCTATCATAAATCCATGTCTGACTCGTCTCGTCTCCTTTTAAGGTTATAATTTTTTTTCTCTTTTTTTGAGTTTTAACTACATAAATGTGATAAGTAACAGACACCGAGACCATGTTTAAAATTTTTTTGGTAATTAAAAAATAGGGGTGTATAATGCAACACTACGTCGAAGGCTTTCATGCCTCTAGTTTTTAAAATGAAATAACTTTTGTGCATGTTATTTTCTTGACCTTCAATCAGAACGAGCCTCATAATTCTTGCATCACAGGCTTTGTTAGTTAGGCTCTATATTAACCACGCAATCGTTGATAGATGATGCAGAAGAACCAAGCCATTTCATACCGTAACGTATAAAAATAGAGTCGCTTCTTCTACGTTTTGAAGTTGAGCATAACGGTAAGCGGTAGAGCTCAATGATTTCAATAGATGATGGAAATTAGAACTTCATTCAATTACTGTTATTGATGGGATGGGAAGTGGAACGGACTGAATACTCTGTATGTATGTATGAATTCATTAGTCGAGTTTTCTGAATGAGATAATACTAATTCTCAATCCGTAACTGGCATCCAGGCAAAACTAGTTATTTTTGACGTGACAACGTCTTATAATTCGATAGAGCCGGCTGCACGCACGAAAAAATGCGGCGTTACCTCGGCGTTACCTGAGGCGTTCCATGTAAGGCTTGAAGTGCAAGCGAGAGCGCGGAACGAGCGACAAAGAAGCACAAACGTTGTCACGTTCAACTATCGTCAGTAAACCGACTTTACAGACAACCAATTTTTTTCTATCAAAATGTTTCTAATAAGCATAAACAGGCTTTCAACCTGTCTTATAGGATAGTAATTACGCGCAAGAACAACAGCTAGCTATTTATAAATATTTATCTGTTTTATTAATATTTTCGTTCACATAGCCACTTAATTTGAGTACGTCAATCCACTTGATAATGAAGTGGAGCTATGCACTTCAGATAACCGATAACGAATGTAAACACAAAACTAGATAAAAATGCACCATTCTTACATAAATTACGCAAACAGATAACATGATGAGTTTTAGGTGCTAGCATGATAAGAAGTTCTCATTCACAGTCAAAATTCATATGTGCCACTATTCGTCCCCCGCGGGGGTGGTTAGCCTATAAAAGTTACCGTCTGCCACTGCGTCTAGAGCGACGGTAGCAAACGGGAATATAGGGCTAACCACCCCCGCGGGGTTGCATTAAGCCATGACGGAGGCCTAGAAACTACGTCAGCGGAGTTGGAAACTGACTCATACGAAGTTACTTTTTTTTAATTAGATAGATAACTATAAAATATAAAATATTTGATAGGACCAAACTGATGGCTTGATGATTTTTTATCTGTATTGTAGAGTGTAGAGCAAACCTATACCTACGCTTCGAATGATGTACTCTGTGGGCTCGAGCACTTCCGAAATAACGGTCGGATTTTCTGGCCACCATCTTATTTTCTTCCTACCAGTCCAGAGGTTAAAGCTGTTGATAGAACCTGCTGAGTCTGCTAACCTCTACTAACAAGATGGTACTTTTTCACATCGTTCTATTCAATGCAAATAAACAATACAAAAAACAATACGTTTCTATTCGTCGTCAGTCGAACAATTGACGAGGTCGTGTGGTGAGCGGCAGTTACTTTTTGTTGGACCACTTCACAGGGAGATAGGCTATAGTTTGATAATCAGGTTGACAAAGTTCATTATATTTTGTAGCTTGAAGTGGCTGTAACTACATAAAAAAAAAGTAGCACTCCAGGAGTGCCGACAGAAGTGAAAACTTGAACGAGGTTTCGGTAATGGTTCTAAACTTCAAAAAAAAACTTACAAAAATTTGAAAAAAAAATCGTGCAAAAAGTTATTGTCCTGCTGGGACTTGAACTCGCGGTTGTCTCACTCAGAAGTACTCCCGCCATCCATCTTGATACATTTTTTTAACTAACCTATTACCCACTGCTGGGCAAAGGTCTCCCCCAGTTGTTTCCATCTGTCGTGATCCCCAGCCACATCCCACCAGCCTTCTAATATGTGACGAAATTCGTCGACACAACTGAAGACAACTGTCAGAGATGGTGTCGGTAACGAGTTCGGTAGTTTTTTCCTATCTCAAAAATTCAAAAAGCGCCTAAAGAAGTTTTCAGTTCAACAACACATCTTTCCAATAATTCCACGGCTATGATTATGACAATCTTTCGCCTCATTGACTCTCTTATTACTTATATTGGGTATTAGTTTTGCAGAACATATTCAGTAGAGACAGATTACTAATTTAATAAAGGTCTTTTTTACCTCGGCTATCTTAGTAGTTTAGACTTTATCAATTAAAAAACAAATCTTTTGTCTGTATACTTTTTTTACATAAAAATAATATGTTGCATAAAACATTGTTGAAGATTACATAGGGCAAACAATTACTTACCTACATGTACATCACTTATGTATGACTGATCATTCAATAATGCAATTGATCCACTGTTGTGGTCCCGAGCACAAACATGCGATTGTTCACATCCGCCACAGATGTTTTTAAATTCATCTCCAATCCAATCAACCAATCATTGTTTGTAATTTTTAAATATCGAACAAAACATACATTCTTTTTAGTGACTAAATACAAAAAATAGGTTATAAGCATTGAGTTAGTTACTAAAAAGTCACAATCTCTAACTAACAACACTCAAAAAATGTCCGAGCACCGTTCTTTGATGGCATTTGCTCGAATGTAGACGTTATCTCACTTGTATAAGTGTTGAATGTCGCTTGTACGCAAAAACAAGAAATCTGCGCACGCTCGCGTACATTTTATTTGTCAGATTGTAACTCTATAGTATTTTAGCTCAATGGTTATAAGTTCAAAAGTATTTTATTATCTTCACAACAAGAATAAAGACGTAGCGAAGAAATCCTATCGTCTACTTCTAAATAAAGACAGCCAAAACATATCTAAACTACTTATTATTAAACGCAATAACTGAGTAGAGCATTCTGTTCGACTTTCCCGTTCATAGGTAATATTTGCATGGACTTTCATACAATGCTTCAGATCAAGTCACTTAGACATAAGAGCGTCGCTTAGACACATTTGCATTCATAATACGAAATTAGATCCCACAAAACCATCACTTAAATTCAATTCTTCGAAATAAATTGCTTCCCAAATTAAATGATAAAATCATCTTGCATCTGCGCATCTAAATTTATGAAAGCGAATTACTGCTTCAGTGGAGTAGAAAGTACAGATTGACAGATTATTTTATTGCAATGGTTTATAGGAAGACCAAAGAGTTATATTTTTGCAATACGCTCAATAGATCTATGAGATAATGAACGAAAAGTAAATTCGTATGAGTCAGTGGCCAGCTCTGGTGACGGAGTTTTTAGGCCGCCTTAAGGCTTCCATCATGGCTTAACGACTTAAATAGCCGGGACCGACAATTTACCGTGCCCTCCGAAGCATGAAAGCGCTCAGATGAAATTGCCACTGGCGGTCACCCATACAAACCGTTTCGTAAGCAAGCACGACCACGAGCGCTTCACTAAGCAAGCACGACCACAAGCGCTTCTAAACAATCCTAACTTATAAATGTACAATTACGCGGTCTTATCTCCTAAAGGTGATCTCTACCACATAATATATTGTGGTCGAAAGTTTATGAATAACTTATAGGTATAAGTCCATATGGGTAAAAAAAGGTAAGTTCGTATGACTTAGAGTCCAACTCTGATGATGGAGATCGCTTTAAACTTTAACCCTGGACGCGACAATAAGACTTGATGAGAGAGTTGGGCGACTCTGTCGTTAGGTCCAGTTGTTCCTGAGAGAGGCCACAGTTGGTCCGCGCTATTGGTACTACTGTTGGGCTATCACAATCGACCGTCTCCGAAGCACGGAAGCACTCAGTAACTAGCTGTCATCCATTTCAAAGGCTGTAACCTTAGTAACTGTAGATGACATACATCGTCGACAGCCCGCCTTCTAACGGGATGCTGTAGTGCCTAGAGTATCATCTTAACCACAGCAAAGACTCAGAAGTTTTTCTTGCATGGATGTGTTATGGGTAGGGCATGCAACTGGTTAACCGATTAACCGAAAAATCCGGATAACCGACTGCTTTTTGAGATCGGTTTTTTATGGTTGAAAACCCGGTTTTTCGGATTTTTTCGGTCGATAAAAATACTCATAATGGGCTAGTTCATTTATACAATATCAGACAGATTCAAAATATAACTAAAAACTCGCGAATTTAAATGGATAATAAAAAAAGTTTATCCACTTTGAAATACAATAAATGAACACTTTATTGTACACCAAGAAAACACTAAAAACAAAGACATTTAAAAAACAATAACAAGTTTAGTACAATGGGCGGCCTTACGTAACTTACCTTTACGCATAAACTTTTATCAAATTAACTGATTGTCAAAAACATCACTCGTTTGAAAGGGTAAAGATTCCTTCCTTATAAAAAAAAAAAAAACAGGGTCACGACTGTATCCCCAAGGCGCGGTAGACATTCTCTCAGATCTTTATATTCCAGATCCTTTGAAGAATGTCTAAGGGGGTAGTCAGAGGCATGTACAAATACATATTTGATACATGCCCACATCTTGCAGAAGTTAGTATTCCATACGTGACAGGTTGCAAGCCCATCGCCGCCTATAAGAATACTAACTAATTCCTTCCTTATAATCTACATTTATTTAGATTTTCTTTCAAAGTCAAAGTCAAAAAGCATTTATTCAGTAGGACCGCTATCACTTTGAATCGTCTTAAAGCTAGGTGATTTTACTCCTGTTCATTTGCTATCAGAATTATCTTTTGACGTGACAACGTCTTATAATTCGATAGAACCGGCTGCACGCACGAAAAAATGCGTCGTTACCTCGGCGTTACCTGAGGCGTTCCATGTAAGGCTTGAAGTGCAAGCGAGAGCGCGGAACGAGCGACAAAGAAGCACAAACGTTGTCACGTTCAACTATCGTCAGTAAACCGACTTTACAGACAACCAATTTTTTTTTTAGTTGAAATTAAGAACGTGATTTAAGAGATCTAGAGCTATCACTTGTGCTATAAAATAATGAAATCGACTTCAATGAACATTAATGTGTTTGAAAGCGACATTACTGCGATTTTAATTAAGTTATGTGTTATTATGTATGAATTGCTAGTTTCAAAACATAACAACTGATAAGGTGGAAACTAGTTCCATCCACATTAAGATATCTAAGGTGCACTTTAGATGTCTAAGGGTCGTCATACACAGATCCAAAATATACCTACTTTGGCACACACCACACCCACATTTTTGAGAAGTTATCATTTAGAATAAGCAAATACAATGTCATCGTCTCATATTACATTTCACCTTGTAACATTTTCATTCAGTAGGTAAAAGGTAGTCATAAACAGAGTATGGTGAGTGGTGACGAGTACCTACTATTCGTGTCACGAAACACTAATTTCAGTTACTTTTAATGTAGAATCCTTAATTACACAGACAACGGTATAAAAATGAAAGTTACGTGGAAACATGCAGACTTTATTTTGCTTTATTAATAACCCGAATATTATATGGCATTGAAGAGTTCTAGGTCAAAACTGTGGCAATAAAATCGCCAATCAAAAATTACACTACAATTTAGATTTACTAACTCGTTCTTTTTTCAAAAAAAGGAAAACTGGCAACATTTGCAACTAGAAACATTTTTTTTTTCTATAGCTAACGCATCAACCGCAAATATGCATTCGACCGTTATAATAACACGATATCACTATTTCCTGTCAAATAACCGGTGTCGGCGATAGTGCCATATATCGTGTTTTAGTTCTTTTTAATGATTGATTCGTTTTCCGCAATAATTACTGTTATTAAAGTTGCCTAATTGGGTTAAGCACCTACTGTGTGCCTATATTTATGATATTTTCATGCAAAATCGAATACAACTTGTGAACAATAATAATGTATTCAATGACCGATATTTTATCGATTGTTTACATATCGAAACTCCTTTCTAATAAGATTCTTATTGAAACTAATTGATAAAATACTTTACCAAACGAACTTTCTCTAGCCTATATCTATAATCTTAGCGATAATATAAAAGTTAGGTACTTACAGCGATAGATAGAAAGTAAATCCGAATTAGAGTCCAAATGTTAGATCACGGCCTCACAGTCACAAAAGTACAGAAAAAAAAACACAACACAAAACGTCACAGAACACAAAAAAAGATATTTTAAAAATCAAACACCGAACGTTATTTTGAAAAAGGAACGCGGGAATTAGAGACTGTTGGGAATAAATCCCGCGCGTGCGCTCTCTACCGCAACGTGACTCTTTCTGAGTTGAGCACGCAAGTGAAGTGACTGAGTGAACTGGCTATTATACATACTTCAGATACATTACTGTGTTGTCTTCGATGCAAGACCACACAAGCCTAAAACACAATTTTGGACCCGCATATCACCAATATCTTATTGCATGTATTGTAAGCTGTGTGTGTAAGAATTGACGTGTTTTTTATTAATTAACGAAGAATCTATTAAGGAAATGTAGGATATTTAGCAATTGGCGTGATTTGAAACTTCCTAACATTTCCCGTCTGAAAATTTAAGCAAGTGTTTCTAGACATATTGCTTTAATTATACCTAATTGTTCCTGGAATTTATTTACTTATAATATGTAACTTTCTTCATACTCAATACATACTGGTTCATTAGGTTTGTAATGACTTCGGGCCCTCAAGAAAGGAAGTTAGAAGCAAATCGGAACTTTTTTAAGTCGACATTTTTATTTCCGAGACAGATTAAAAATCATCGCAGAATCTCATTTTCATTACTTAAATTCAAAACACAAACAGAAAAAAATCTGCTTTTAAAATAAAAAAGAACTTTAAGGAACTTTATTATTAAAACGGTTATCGAAAGTTTAAAAAGTTGAAAACATAAATCGATAACGATTGCAGATAAGGCAGTCGAATGTTCATAGCGGTGCTACGATTTCAACGCGTTTTTTAAAGCCAAATGACACGACACTTGTGCAAACCCGTGTCGTAGCCATGAAATATTAAAAAGTATAGTTACGGTTTTATAGGTACAGTAATAATCATTTACACGGTAATAAAGTCTCAGAACAGTGTATTAAAATTTTATTAAAAGGGTTTTTTATTATAAAGGCCGACCTGGTTGCTGGAGTCACTTGTTCTCTACTTGATCCCTTTTTATTCGCGTCTGTTTCTGATCTCTTTTGTAAATTACTTTAAAAAAAATATCTTATTGTAGTTGTGTAAGTATAGTAGTTGTTTTAATAATGTAAGTGCCTATGTAGTGAAGTGGTAGACCAAAAAAAAATGTTTGGACTCTGACTCTGAGGAGGACGATTGGAGAAGGATGGATATTAATATTTTGTTGAGATGATTTATTTATTTACACATAGATAGTACATTACAGAATTAATTATTCTAATTCGTAATATCTAGGAATCTAATAATGATAATAACATAAATAATAGAGAGGAAGAAGAAAACCTGCTATGTTTTAGATGTTTTCACATTTTAATACTAATTTTATTTTATTTAAAGTAGGTGATGGCCTCAATTCCGAGTGTGACATAACTAGCTAAAGCTAATTAAAAATCGCTAAAATGAGCTTTAGTCAGTTATCTTATTCTAGCGAAACAAACTAAAGCTAAAATTAGGATGACAGCTCTAAAATCTTAGCTAGTTACTCAACTTAGCCAAAAGTGCCTAAACCCTATTCTCAATGTACATTTTTAGTCTGTTTTACGCGTAAAATTCCTAATCTTAGCGAGCATGTAAATAGGTGTTGACTAAAAATACCAAGTAGGATTGTGATGTGAAATATGATTTGTAGGACCTCGAAAACAAATAAAATAATATTTTTGTGTTAATTGAAGTACTATGTAATGAACAAGGTGATGCAAAACGTGTTTTCGAGTGTTTTACCAGAAGAAAATCCTCCGCCAGGAGTAAGTTTTCTGTGAGAAAATTGTTTGAAAACATCACCGAAAACATGCAAGTTTGTGGTTGGATTTTTCGTAAAGGTTTGTGTTTTTACATAGGATCTTGATGTTGTCAGTGCTTCTGCTGTAGGATTGAACCTACGTTTCAAATTCTTGGTGTTAGTTTGGTTATAAAACCTAACCTGAAAACAAAATGTTTCTCAAGCTCAGTTCGTATTTTTCAAGCTGCTATCCCTTCAAGAAAACCATCTTACATCATCCACTAAAGAAAGAAAAATGTATCTTGTTTTTACCTTGTTTTGTTATCTTGAACTAGTAAAGAACCTGTCTCTAGCATAACTTTGCTTTTACCTGTGCTCATCAATCTTATCTTTGTTTTCAGCCACTACCTACTATCCCCTGTGCTGGCCCTAAGCTCTGTGCATGTACCTACATAAATCAATGGTAGCGGATCAAGAATTATCAAATCAAATCACTACCCAAAAGCAAAGAGACTGCAAAGAATGAGTAAGTTGTTGAAAAGCTTAATCACAATTATTTGGTGTTAAACTTATCTACCAACATCCTTTTGTAATCAATAATTTTGTTCTAGATTTCAACAAAGCATAATATGCCCAATAGCTGCCCCAAGCGCTACGGATGGTGTATTCTAGCTAGAGAAACCAAAATAATTGAATCCCCAACTACTCCAGGCAATCCATTTTATTTTTATAAATGAAAACAAGGAACAGATTGAAAAGATTTCACAATATTGTACGTAGCTGTGAAATTGAATTATTATAAATACTTTGCAGTTTCTTTACAAAATGTAACGTCTCCTACTCTACACAAGCAATACAGCCTTTGATTCTACAATATAATACATGCCATACCTGATATCACTTTAATGATCCTAAAGTAAATTTCTAACTACCTGAGGCAGTCCGAATGATAATACTGAATAATGTTACTTTTGCAGATTCCGGAGACCCAGAAATCAATAACATTCAACTAGACGAAGAGATTATATTGGCCAGAAGTTAATTAAGGTTTTCCTACCGAAGCATGATCTATTTGCCAGATAATTAGTATAACATTCAGTTTATTTTTCAATAAAACTAGTTATAACAGAAAGTTTTATGTTTTATTATACCTAATACATTTTATTACATTGTCCAAATATGTAATAAAATTAAATTATTAATCAAAAACTTTTGAGTTGGTACATTCATATGAATAGAATGAATAATGAAATAACTAGAAACTAGGTAGGTTTCAAACACCGGTGTACTTATTTTCCATTACACCTGTTTTCATTAAACTTTGATTGACCGGACATCAAGCCGGGCTTATTGGGTTATTGGGCTTGCTTATCAACTATTTCCCTGAGTGCTCAGTATAGAAGGTGTTGAAGATCCTGTAAAAACAAGATTTTTAAAGTAAAAGTTCAAGTTGAAGCTACCGTTACACCTTACAAATAAAATAATTTATAAACTTGTTATAATTACCTCATTTGATACAGATACAGATCCACGTCTTGAGGGCAGTTCTGCTCTAACACAAATAGAAACTCTTCTACTGAGTATGCTATAAATTACATCATTACAACTTGCTTTAGCTTGATTCTCTGAAAAAAAAAACACATTTAGTTTGCCAACTTCATTTTGGTACACATTTTTATAAAGAATTAAATCAGTAATTTGTAATGATATAAATCATCATTATCAGCAGAATTCTACCACTAGACTCTGCTAGATAAAGTAGAATCCTTATAATCATTGATAGAAAAATTTACTAACCTCTTTCCATTTGGTTCAAACTCATACAATAACATTTTAGGACTTATCGAATATCCCTTCGCTAATCGATTGTTACCTACATTGTCTAGACCCTCTGGTACATTTAGCTTTTTCCTTTATAGGTAGTTATTTTATTAAACAGCTTAGAAAACAGAACTTAGATTTGTTACGAGGTTTATTTACAATTTACAGTCTTCTTCTTCTTATTCACGTCTTCGCCGAGAATACAATCAAAATATCATTAAATGTCAACTTCAGAACTGTCAAATCATTCGTTTGAAGCTTCGAAAGGTAATTTTAACACGAGACTTGAGCTACTAGCCTCGTGTATTATGAGCCTTAGCAATCAAATAAATCCATACGTATTGCTACTCGCCACTAGATGGCAGCACCGTGTATTCAACTTGGGACATGTTTTAGGATGATCTAAAGCTTTCTAAATTTAGTCAACTGACTAACCCGGAATAGATATTTTAGGATATCTAGCTAAGATAGGATTTTTAACTAGTTTAGCTAGCTTTAGTCAGTGCTTGTTAGAATCGACACTTTTGTATAATTATACTAATCGAAATGAGAAAGGTACTTACTTAACTTAGGTACTTAGTTAGAAAAAAAATAGTGTTTCATATCAGCTACCATTGTTAACGTTAGGGAAAAAATATTATTTTTCCCTGTTGGTTGATCCAAAAATAGCTAGAGAAGTATGAATAAACCTAAGACATAATGTATTTTTTTCGATGTTTAAAAATTATACAATGAGTAATTAAACCATTCTTATTCTTAATTTAAAAATCAGATGTAGAGATCATGAGTACAAGATCGGATCCAAAACGGATATTTTAAGCATTCCTTAAGGCTTTTAAATTATTTTCAACCACTCCCCAAGTAGCAGGCATGGACACCGCAGGCGGTTCCCACGAGATTGGGCCCATTTTAGAATTTACGGATTCCTTCGTAATTATTGCGTTTAGGTTCGTATTTCGGATTATGATGTGGTATTAAAGAATCATAATTTTGTGGTATGCTTACAAGGTGTTATTTGTAAAAAGTGTATGAATAACTGAATAAGTGGACTCCAGTCTTTTTGACCTGACTGTACAAAACAGCTTCAATATTTTGATAGTATCCAAATTGTCAGTGAAAAAAATATTTAAAATCAAAAGTAACAGGGACAAAGTGTCCAAATCTTTTGTGTCCCAATTGACAGCAACCCCAGTAGACGCAACCCGCCTATTCCATCTCAAATTCTCGTTAACATCAGAACCCTGTGGTCGAGTACGTAGAGACCTGGATGCTATCCTAATGTTTAGGGAATCGCAGCACACCATACTGCGTCACCTACGATTCCCTAAACATTAGGATAGCATCCAGGTTTCTATGTGCTCGGCCACAGGGTTCTGATGTTAACAAATTCTCAATGTCCCAGGCACTAACAGCAGCGTTTTCCGTGCTTCGGAGGGCACGTTAAATTGTCGGTCCCGGCTATTTAAGTCGTTAAGCCATGACGGAGGCCTTAAGGCGGCCTAAAAACTCCGTCACCAGAGTTGGCCACTGACTCATACGAACTTACTTACTTACTTACAGCAGCGTGACGTTGAGTGTAGGTACGGGTTGCCTCCTGACGCTGTAAATAACCTAAATCATCTATAGTATACTCTTAGTACATGTAAAGGCCTTAGTTTAAGTAAAGAGGGCTATATTATCATATAGGATTCATAATATTATCATAGTTCTATCAGAATTGCTGATGTCCTAGTATGAGAGCACGTGGTAGCGACTCTCCCGTCCCATTCTAAGGTCACTTTGTTCTTTGTACTTTATGAGCATATAAACTTACTTTGACGAGCCTCAATTTTGTTTGACTGGCTCCCTACTGGAGCTTGACTTTTTGATTTTAAGATGGATCACCTAAAAAAATGATAGGCCCCCTATTCTTCACGGTGTTGGTCATGAAAGAACGGCCCCTTGATTACGGATCTCGCGACAGGCGTAATCTCGCAATTACTGCTGTCAAACTTGTGTTAAATGGACGTAGATTAGCGTAAAGGAAGCAATTCACACTCATGTCGAGTCTGAATTGTATTTAACTCAATTTTGACATGAGTGTGGATTGGTTTCTTTACGCATAACTACGTCCGTTTAACACAAGTTTGACAGCAGTAATTGCGAGATTAGCCTGTCGCGAGATCCGTAATCAAGGGGCCGGAGTAAAATAAGTTTTAAGACTATTCGAATCCCAGCGGTCCTACTGAATAAATGCTTTTTGATTTTGACTTTGTACCTACACCAATTAGTTTTTCTGTCCAAAAATGTATGCGCACAATGCTAGGGCCTCTTGAAGACACTCGAAATCCTTCAGGAATCCTTTTGGAAGATCAGATGTCCTACCTATACCTACCTACCTATACAGTTAAATGTATAGTTGTAAGTATAATACTTATATCAATAGTAAGTTTATGAGGACTTACCTGATCATGTACGGTTGCCATCCGCGCCATTTCTCTCCTCAGTTGCATGTTCACTCTCTCTTTCGATTTGATTTCCTCCAGCTGCAAAATAATCAAAATTATATTTTCAACTATTGCCTTATCTGTTATATATAAAACTTCACTGAAACATCGAGTGAATATGTTATCAGGCGCAAAGCTAGGAGCTTTAAGCGCCTGATAAAAAACTATTAGCGCACTTAGCGTTGCTGTTGCAAAACTAGGTGATTGGTAAACTTAGATATTATTTTACTTGAAGACTTTATTTGTAAAGTTGTCGTATAAAAACATCGGGTAACAATATCACTCACATCGGACATACACACCTCAACTGTACTTAGTACCGAGCCGCACGCGCCGAATTTTATCATCCACAGCAGCAATTTTCTATAGAACTCAAATGACGCGGGTGGTTCATGCAATCAGCTTTAGCTTCGCTTCGACATCATCATCATCATCCGTAGTCAATAATATCCACCTGCTGGGTGTAGACCTCCCTCTGTTCACGCCATTCATTCCGGTCCTGTGTCACGCATCCAAAATTTAATGCCGACAACCCATCGCGTATTTGGACGACCACGTTTCTATGTCCGGTTTTCGGCCACCACTCCAATAAAATGGTCGTAACAATAGAAACTTTTGTTTTCAGGAATATAATTCTAGTTATCACCTACCAGTTTATGGCACTGTGTGCGTGCATCACGGCGGGCGGCTTGCTCCAACGCAGCGTGCTTCACCGCCTGCGCGCGCAATTCCGCCGCCCGCGCGCACTCCGCCGCTTGCGCGACCTGTCGACATAGGACTTTAAAATAACAGCTTATCACCTAGGAATCGTAAGGATGTGGGGTTGTCTTCAACAACGACTAGGCTGACAGGTGTAGGCATAAGTTGGACCTCTGTCTCTGAAATTGTTGTTCAAAGCATCGATAGTAAAAATCAAATGCCTCTTAAAAGTCTTGCAATTTTTATTATTAGTACTTTCATAATGTTTTGTGAAAATAATGAGTTTCTTACAGTTTTCATAAGAAACTATGATTTCATGAGTAGGTAATTAAGTAGGCAATTCTGTGTTAATTGTTTGACTTCTAATCAAAGTGATGATGTGAATTTAGAACACTTTGTACCCAATAAAACAATAAATGAACTTCACGTAGGTACATGCATGATAATTTCATCAAACACTCGTTAACGCCGATGGAAACTTTTAGGTACCAACATCGGCGAACAATTATACGACAATATTTTCCTTCAGCCCCTAATTGACATGCTTTTATTAAACCAACAAAGCACATGTGATGACATTCGCGCTAATGATTTCCAATCGTCCCATTTAATACCAAAGTGACCTTAGACTTTGCAGTTTGGTTCCCAACACCGCACCCCGGTGGTCGCGATGAAAGCTAAACTTCTTTTAATCTTCCTTTCGTACCATCAGGCGTCGTCATTAGACACCAACAGCACTTTATTCCAAGAAGTCTTCACCTACCATGATGATACAGCACAGAAAGCTAATTTCGCAAATCAAGTCGTCAACAAAATCTACACCGCGTTCCACCAATGGTTCTTCACGATCACATTTTGTGAATTCACCTACTTCGAAAACAGAATTTTGAAGTATACAGAGACCTATGGGTACGGCTACCCAGTTCTTCTTCTGAACGGCTGCCCCGATACTAACAAAACTAGAGTCAAACCTCGGCTGGATAAGCACGGTCAGACAGCGTACTTGGTGACCGCAGAAAATCTAGCACTGGACGGGAGCGAATACGTTGTTGAAACTCTCGAGAGAACTGGAGTATTCAAGCCAAGAAGCGCAGTCATATTCGTCATAAACGAGGTGGTGACGATTGATAACTACTTTTACTACACAGTCAAAAGCCATTTCCAGTTACTGTGGAGCAGAAGTATAACAAATTCCGTCCTTATTCTGTGGACTGATCGCTTAAAGATCTACACATACAACCCTTTCCTTAACAACGTTCGAGATATCACAGACGTAGAAGATATCAGTGGACTGTTAGCTGCGCAATACTACAATCTCTATGGGTTTGGATTGAGGATCAGTGTTTATAGGAAAGTGTATGTTTCTGATGAAACAGGGCCGATCATGTGTGATTCAAAACTTGCACAGACTGTCATACATTTTCTGAACGCCACATGTTTGCCGATGGTACCGAGAGATGGGAGCACGGTTGGTGACCTTATAGATGGAGTAGCGACAGGCGTTACAGCTGATTTGTTGGACGGCTACTCAGATTTCGAGTTAAGCTCTAGGATCCTAAAGGATTCATATTACGGCTATATCGATACAACCTATCCCCTAACACAAGATAAACTTTGTTTTTTGGTCGAAAACTCCATCAGGCAGGCGACGTTTACTACAACAATTAATTTGCTGAAAGACAATTTGCTTGGTATGTTCATGTTCATAGTGATCTTTATTATTATTCTCGCGATTATCATCAGAAAGGCCGAGAGTTGGATGTGGAAGCTCGATAACAAGCAGACAGCGGGGGAGACAGCGATGGACTTAGTTAAATGCTTCATCAGACAAACCGTGGACGTAAAGTTCGTGGGTCCCGTCTTCAGATTTCTAATTTTTCTGGTCGTCATATACTCCTTGATTGTGGATTGTGTTATTGATGTGAGTATTTTTATAATTAGTAATTGAAATGGATATCTATTACACCACACTAAGGTAATTCATGGAGAAATGAAAAGTCTTATCAAAATTTTCGATTCCGACGGGATTCGAACCCGGTACTTAACCGATAAATGAGCTCATCAAAAATTTGGATTGTGACGACTAGGGTTCCGTGGCCGAACGTGGCACTCTGGCTTTAGGAGGATCGTCTGAACGTTGCGGATTCGAATCCCGTCGGAAGCGAAAATTTTGATGTCTTTTCATTTCTCAATGGCTATCTATTCATTGTTAATTTACCTGCTGACCTGTGACCAAATCGTATCACATAACGTAAAAATCACTTTATTTGGTTCCAGGGTGTCATATTCTCTGCACTGTCACAAGCACGCTACCAACCCGGTATAACCACCATGTCTGAACTAGTCGACTCCAACCTAACCATTGGAATCCACAACCGTGACGTCTTGCTCTTCAACAAAAGTCTCAGCCAAGCTCACTCCAATGTCCTCAAAAACAGAATTGAGATTTTCAACGATCAGAAGATTAAAGATGTGATTGAAAAGAGGAAGTTCCAATACGCAACATTGATAAGGCAGTCGGATGCAATCTATATAAGTACGAAGCCAGCGAACTTGCACAATGGAAGAGGGATCTTCCATGTGGTACAAGACTGTCCTGTACCTTGTTCTATAGTGTACGCACTACGGTACGGCTGTCCGTACCTTCCAAGAATCAACTTCATCCTAACCCATCTGTATCAAGCAGGGATAATGCAGCATTGGAGCGCAACAGAAGAATTTACAATACAGAGGAAAATTTCGGCAGCTCAAAAACAAAGGAGTCCCCTAAGCATGGACAACATCAGAGAGGTATTTTATGTTATGTTGGTTGGAATCTTTATCAGTTGCTTAGTTTTTATATTGGAGATTATCTTAAAACATAGAGCGTTGGCTTACCTTAAGTTTTTCTTGAAGACCCTTGTTCGCCGATTTCAATGACTGAATTTCTGTCGTGAGTTTCTTAACTTCTACAAGTCTATTTCCTACTTCCTCATCTCTATAAGGTTTTGTTCTGGATTCCTGAAGTTGTTTTTCCAGGAGGTCCTCCTTCTTTCTGTGTTCAGTCTTGATATTTCTTAAGGTGCTGTCGTGTCGGGCCTTCAGCGCTCTGACCTCGCTCCGCTCGAGGTCTAGAGACTTCTTCAAGGTCGCATTATCGAAGCGTAGCCTTTCGACGAGTCCCTTGAGTTTGTTGAGGAACGCTTCGTCGACGGTCCGCTTGTGTTCCTCCATGGCGGAGTAACTGCTGGTGGTCGAATGGTCGGTGGACGCCATGATGACGTCACCGTTGTTCGTTGTTCGGGAACGTGTCCCGTCGCCCGCGGTCTTCTGCCTCGTACTAAGTACGGATCGCTAAAATGTCGTGTTCGTTCGATGCTTGCGGTTTCTCGGTACCGGGTCGGCCTGATCCTGAAATGCGAAACATGAACTCATATTAATTGGAGCGCAGCCAAGCGATGCGACATGAATACAAGTAGGAAATGACACATGGCTCGGATATTGATGCTAAGGAGTTCCTCTCCAGAATGTATATACTTATTTATTTGTATTAGTTAAAGAAGTCACTAGTTTTTCACCATTTAGCTTATGTAGTATCGGAAAAACAGGTATTTCAACAAAAATACCCATCTCAAAAGATAAAATCTCTATCAGTGTTTCATGTAAAAAGAGTGTCTGTTTTTTCTAAAAAAGATCAAATAAAGTAGGTCGATGTACCCATTACTGTGTTTATGTTTATTCAACGTACAGTCTAATATTATTCTGTGTACATTTCTTCAGAGCAACTAGGTCGATGAAGAACTGCATTTACTTTGCTCCTAATCCTAACCGCTAATTCCTACCCTTTTCATAAATTCCTCAAAAAATCAAATAGATTGTTTATACTTGAGTGGTTTAATTAGAAGTTCGTAATGAAACTCTTTTCATTCTCGAAGAAAAGCCACTTTCTGCACGGGACTAGGTACATAATACGGTAGGTACCTACTTGTAGCATCCATAACAACTACCCTATATAGTATAGCACTCATGTCATTATAGATTTGTTTCAGTTTCAGCTAGTAACCAGTAAACCAGGGGCCATATTCCTGTTCCTTTTTTAGTTCGGTTGATGAATATTCGGATGTTTCTTACTACGATTTCTGACTTCAAGGGTAAATTGGGTTTGGAAATTTAAGTCCTAGGAATCAGGACCGTGTTTTAGCGTTGAACTTATCGACTGAATACAATGTAGCTCGTAGGAACATCCGAATATTCATCGAACGAACGGGAATAACCACCCAGTGCCATAAAAAAGCATTATAGTCCGTAAATGCTCAGGGAAAAATCAAAGAGGTATTAGAACTTTAAATTCAAAGAGTTCTGACAAAAATATTAGCATTGACCTATTTCAAAAGCAACTCATCCGACACGACACCTCGTTAATAGGGCGTCGCCACTCAGTGACATCATTTAGCCAAATAATAGCTGAAACATGAGCAAATTACACGATATTTTTACATAACTAAAGACAGCCACTCCTAGAAATAAATAATGTAATGATAGGTAAACTAACCCCATAAAATAAATGGATAAGTGTCAAAATCCCCTATAAATATTTTGAGGATTTTGATAATTGAGAATTTTAGAGTCAAAAATCTTTTTTTTCGTCTTTTACGAGATGAACTCTCTCTGACCCTGGTACCTTCTGAAGCACGAAAACATGGCATCTTATGCTTACGTTACCTAAGTACTGCAAAATTATCAATAATAAACGAATCAGACTTATGACTGTCTCCCCCCATCCATGGTAGATAGATGACTTATGTTTTCAAGAGCTGTTGAAAATTATTATGGAGGTAAACCGTTTTTGCCCCGACTGATTCTTCACGGTAGGTATTGGTTGCAAAAGAACACAAGTAAAATTAGTTTTTAGACTATTATATGTGATCCCAGCGAATGCCTCATTCTGAAGCATTCCACAGGTTGCAAGCCCATCGCCGCCTATTGTAATGCTGATTTCCTCACGAATGACGATGATCTTCTTCAACGTTACGAGATCGTGATAAATGAAAAATCGGTACCTACTAGCCGGGATTCGAATCCCGTCACTACTCACCACTGACCACTTAGCCAACACGGCTCTCTTTCACTCACCTCTGATACCTATCAGAAAAAAATGGTCAAAATCAAAGTAGGTAAGGTACCTATCTAGGTAGGTACCTACTTTGATTTTGACCATTTTTAACCGACTTCAAAAAAGGAGGAGGTTCTCAATTCGCCTGTAAGAATCTTTTATTTTTTTGTATCTTATTACGCGATTAATCCCATATAAATTTTATTCCTGAGGGTTTTATAGTTTTCCCGTAAAACTCTAAAAACCTTCCCTCCAAGCCATTTTAAATCGAATCGACAGATTTGTCTCTTTATGCATTAGTATGTCAAATTGACGATTTACTAATGCCAGGAACTCACGTGCCGCGAAACTTGACATAAAATGTACCTATGCAGTTTGGTAATTAATGCCCTTAGACGCCGGTGGAGCCTAAGCATTATCTGTCGATTTGATTTTTTTTTCTTATTTAGATTTTTATGGATGGCTTATTTATTCCCTGAGTCACGCCGTGTGTAGAGTCGAACATTGAAGTCGGTTTTTCTTTTAGTTTTAAAACGTAATTATTTACTAACGTAAAACAATTTCAAACATTCTTCACACACAGCTGTGGCCTGTGGGTAGCAGGAGACCCGATCTAACCTACATAATTGGCACAATTGAAAACGTCCTTTGTGCCAGTTCCTGGATGAATTGATACATTCATTTCATATTTCTCCGTTTGACCTAACTACACAGGGTTTTTCGATAACTAGAATATTAGATGATGGTGGCCCAAAGATTCTTGATGACTGAGGCAGACCGATGGCAACCATAAGTAGGTATCTTCAGTAAATGACGAATTGTCCGTGCATACAACACATTGTATTTGTGTAATGGAGCGTAGGTAACAATGACTCTATCATAATCGAATAAACAGTTAGGTACTGTAGGTAGGTATAAGTAACAGCTTTCCAGTTTCTTTTAGCATTTTCTAAAATCTTCACTCTTATGTTTACAATCAGGCTACCCCATATTTTTCATAACTTTATGAAAAACAGCTCCCTGAAGTTGCTAAGCAACGCTCTACCAAACATAAACAAAACTATTTTCGAAAATAGAATGGTCATTGAACTTTAACACATCCAAAATGTAGGCAATACCTATAGGTACTTACCTACTAGTATTGTGATACACAGCATCTTGAATTTCCATAATGAACAGTACCTACCTAGCTAGAGTTTAGTAGGTAGGTACAGGTAGGTATTGTATGAGTTTCAAACAATTTTATACTCGTAGATCAACAAGACAGCGGGTTGAAATCTATGGTGAAAGTATTGCTAATAAGATTCGATTTTCAAATTAATTTGTAGTCTATGCCAACCAGATACATCCACTTGACATTCGACATCAATAATTTTATTGTTCCGCGTTTTAGCACAAATCTTGTTTACATTCAGTATTGACCGAAAAATCTACATTATTACGTCGATTCTAAAATACTATGGCCTTCGATCCGATGCCTCGAAGTTTGGCTCGCCTCCAGTTTCAGAGTTTCAATGATTTTCACGAACTGGATTATGATCTTGCTCTGCGTCAACCAATCACGCCAAGGGTAAATTCAAATCGTTCTATTTTCAAAAGCATTTCCTAAACTTTTTATCTTTTTAAAGGTGGATGGCTATTTTTCTAGTTATTGTGGCTTAATGATGGATTGCTGGATTTTTTTGCTTTATTTTGAGGCTAAACAAGAATTCGGTATATAGGTAGGTGTGTAGGTACCTACCACATTTTGTTTAATCGTTTGCCTTGTTATAAGCTACTTAGGTAATTTTTACTAAAATTAGGCACTTGTTTAGCTGACGTTGATACTGTGAACGCTTGGTTCACTGGATTATACAAACTAGGCTCCTAATTTGATTAACTTTTATGTTTGGGTCCGTTTCTTAACGTTACTTTCTCGCCAGCCGCCGCAGCTCGAGAGCCGTGTTGGCCGAATGGGGTTGTACCTCGACTTTCAATCCGAAGGTCGTGGGATCGAATCCCGGCGGTGCATCAATGGATTTTGCGTTTCGTAAAATTTAAACAGGGTCACGACTGTATCCCCAAGGCGCGGTAGACATTCTCTCAGATCTTTATATTCCAGATCCTTTGGAAATTTAAATTTATATGCGGTTTAACACGAGCTCTGAACGGTGAAGGAAAACATCGTGAGGAAACCAGTTAGTATTCTTATAGGCGGCGATGGGCTTGCAACCTGTCACGTATGGAATACTAACTTCTGCAAGATGTGGGCATGTATTAAATATGTATTTGTACATGCTTCTGACTACACCCTTCGACATCTTCAAAGGATCTGGAATATAAAGATCTGAGAGAATGTCTACCGCGCCTTGGGGATACAGTCGTGACCCTGTTTACGTTACTTTCTCTCCGCTATCTGACTCGTCATTCGCCAATGATTTTAAGAAGAATCCACAAAGAAGTCCATAAAACCATATTATTTCTGTCAAAGCCAATTAACAACGAAGCTACCTTTATGTCTGTATGAAATGAAATCACAGGTTTGTTTTATTCGCGGTAAAGATATGATTAGTTACGCGTTACTTTCATCGAAAAACTCGTAAAACTAGAGAAATTGCTCGCTTATTCCTATTGAAATGCGAGATCCATCAAGATACCTACGTAGAAAATAGCAATAATCATTCTTCTCACATACAAATAAACTTATTGCTGATACAAATTGTTATATTAACTTCATATACGTAAATAATCTCTATGTCGGATCAATGCTTGCCTGTGTGTGATTTCATATCCTGGGTGGTGATTTACCTTGATAAACAAGTAGGTACGTACCTACCAACGTAAAATTAGTAGGTAATATTTTTAGCCACCTTTCAACACATTAAAATTTTAATTAATCTCGACGAAATATCGATTAGTCGCTGTGTTGACGCAGGATACCATCATCACTAAAGGGAGTAAGAGCTAATGTAAACATGGAGGCTAGGGAGGGTCGTTACCCCTGGGCGTACGGTCACGCAATTCATTTTGTAGGCTTTAAATCGATATTAAAAAAATTAAACCAGTTACACTATGATTTGTTTCCGACCAAGATGGCTTTTACCTACTCCCACTTTCAACTATAGTGACGATAAGATTGCCCATTAGCTCAATTGGTAGAGCATTTCAAAGATCGGCAAGGTTGTCCCAAATCCCGCATGAATTTTGTTTTAAATTTTTGGAATGCATTTGAAAAATTTAAAAGATGGCTTGAGCATAATAATGCTCAGACGATTTCAAACATAAAAAAGTCGTTTGACCATCTGTAGTAGGTATAGTAGAGACTCTTCTTGTAAGGACTTCATAAAATTGTCTTGTAGGTAGATAAAGGTACCTACTTGTAATATTAAAGTATTGTCCTAATGTATTCTTTTAAAATCTATGAATTCGCCTTGAAGTTCGTAACGAGATTGTTTAACAATGGTATCAGTCCTTACAGTAGACCTAATTTTGGTACCTACCGATTTATATCAAGAGATTATTGATGTTATAGGTAGGTACTTTACTTGGGCAGCTACCTTTTAATATTTAAAATAAGCATTGTACTGGTAAGTTATGGCTTGTCAGTCTAAAAATATACCTACGAGTACTCTGTTTATTCAGCTCAGACTATAAATTTTACTTCCATCATCTTTTAATGTTTGTTTCATGATTCAGAAATAGCTTTTAGTGGATTACGTTTTTGTTTGCTAGTGACAATGAATCAAACCATTATAATTAGGAAGGGCATCACTGGTTCTTTCTTGGTCACATAAGTTCAATGCAGTGAGTGACCGTGCATTGCTAGTCCTCATGACCAACCTTCAAACAGGACAACCTTCACTCAGCTATTCATCATTAATGACTAGACTATTGAAAGGGAAGTATTTATACCAGTTGCTTAGTTTTACATAGGTACCTTGGTTGGATAAATATTTACCCTTTTTACATAGTTTTTGAGGGTACTTATTACCTTACTTAGGTACCTCTTATTATTATTAAGTACTTAGATTCCTACCTTTGTTATAAAGAATCCAAAATATAATCCACGAAAAGCACAACACAAAATGTCTGAAACCCACAATTAAATTCGAACGTTTCGAATCCCGTTTCGCCGTTTCCCGCTAGTATGATTTGATATTTTTTTATTAATTAGTATCACGTGGTATTTTGAGTTTTAGCTATATGTTAATAGGGGTTATTTTCGTTCGTCGCGGGAAACGACAGGCGGACCGCGCGGAGCGGACGTCGAGACTGGGAGAGTTTAGTTCAATAGTAGTTTCAGTGGGCGGTTGCCGCCCAGGCCATACTAACTGAAACCTATTCTACACTCAGCTCATACTAAGTGCTACCTAATCTGTGGCTATACTATACAAACTCTTAGTGAAACTGTGTCCAGACGGTATGACGTTCGCAGTCGTCATGCATTTAGTAGAATATTTCGAGCATCCTATAACTTGCTAAATATATGAGGATGCCTTCGCAAAGTTATGTGTGCACGGTATGCTGGAAAATGGAAAGTGACTGACGTTTAAATAATTTTGGTCAAAAAACATTTAAAGTTTTTAGTGAATACAAAATGAGGCCTAAAGTGCACATTGACCTTTAAAATTCCTAACTTTTTTTAATTATGCAGGTAGGGTCATAAGTGTAGACCGTAAGTGTAAGATTGTAGGGATCTAGATGCCTACTTTTCAGGCTATAAGAACCTACTTAACTTAGTTTGTAGGTAAGTATTATTGTAAGATTGTAACATTCAAAAATAGCCATGATTCCTTGCATATCCGATTCACCGCCACAGATGCTATAACAGTAATTCCTAGGTGCATTGCGATGCGATCATGTCCGATGAGCGAATCCAGCCTAAAAATAAAACAACTTTACTAAAAAATTGTTTACAGTTCACGCCTGCACCACAGATTATGTAAGTGTGAGTTTGACCGAAACACGACATGGAAGGAAATAATAAGGCGAGGGGGTCAACTATGATAATCGATAAAAATTTCAATAACGACGAAGTCCAATTTGAAACAGATTTTTAGTTGCTTGTATTTTCCAATACCTATGCAAAATAGGAGTAGACAAGTAGATACATAATTTGACAACAGTGTTTGCTAAATTATGAGTTGAAATGGCACTGGTTAGCACTGTCCAACGTATCGCGGATTGATTACAACCACATGCCACCTCGGACGAAATATAAAGGGGACGTCTGATTGAAGGAAGTCCTCATACAAAATTTTCTGTCAATTTTTGCAGGGGACGAGGTAGCACACTAACGCATTTTACACACACATACGCATTTCGTTTTTGTATCGCTACACAAGCACACTACATAAAAAATACAACACACTCTCATTTTTACACACACTATTGCAAATTTCGTATAAACATAATGTAGCGACGTAAAACAGAAAGTAGCACACATCAAGAAAATTAGGGAAGGGAACGTCAATAATATTATCGTTATCGATTATATGCGTGAATGAGTGAATGATGACAAATTATTTCTTCCATTTCTCAGTTTCTATTAATCGTATATTTTGCATTGTGAATAAAATTAACTTATCAATGCTTTACAATGTAGTAGATAAGTTAATAACAAGGAAAAATCGGTTAGACCGTAAAATTTAATTGTACAGTGCCACCAAAATATCGAATTTCGAAACGATTAATGTGTGTAAGCTATCGGTCTATTGATGTCGTCCCACTAGTTCTTTCGAACCAGTGTGGCGAAAGGATTTCAAGTGCGCCCCAAAGAGGCGTCTTTATACGTTGACGATGACGAGTTTACATAGGTAGGAACTTATATTTTCTGAATACTTAGGTACTGTAAAACTAGTTTATTTAAATCTAATAGCCTTGAACCTTCATTACAATTATAGCTACTTCTGCCATATGTAAGTATATACAGGATGTCATAGGAACGACAGTCAAGCGGAAGTCCAGTGATGCAGGACCACTGTTGCTGCAATGTCACAAAAACATGAATAACTTCTAAACTACAAAAAATCGTTGAACATACATGGGGGTGATTTGGGTAGCCCTTGGGATGTTGCATCACTAGACTTTTGCTTGACAGTCGTTTCTGTAGGGATGTTTGTTGCTTTTGTAGTACTTAAACCTCAAATGGTCCCATAGGCTTTTTCGATCCTTACATGAAACTGAATCGATTTTAGTACAAAAGTATAGGAAAAGTTTTTGACAATTTCTGAATTTTCTAGTACTCAAACGACCCCATAAAGTCTTTTGATGTTTACCTGAAACTGAATAGATTGGAATCAATTTTTTTTTCCTTTTGCCATTTTTGTCGCTGTCTGTACATTTTTTCAAAATCTGCGAATGCAGTTTAAAATATCTCAAAAAGATAGGGAAGGTCTTCTAAGAGCGTTTTCTTGTAGCTACAATGGTTAAGGTACCTGCCCTCCATGGCCCATCTCAAAAATCCACCTGTATAGTCCGAGTAGGCGTCCAGGATGGATGTCTATTGCATGCTTGTTTCCATTTTTCTTTAATAATCTCTTGGGAACATAAAATCAACAAGCAAAGAAAAGTAGGTACATACAAAACTTTTAAAAATGTTCATCTTCCGTTCATTCATTTAAATCATCGATATCAATACCACTGCACTATAGAACATTTCAACTAGTCAAGTTAGGGTTGTCATCAATTTGAAATAATTATTACTATGTTTTAAAATAAATTACCTATAATTATTTTGCGTGGTTTCATTTTATTTTTAATTCACAATATATGCATAGTTATTATGTCGGATTGGGGGAGGGGGGATCAAAGTTCCCACTTTTGGGCTTTTCGCTTATATTCCGATAGCGGTGCGTCGTATGACAAAAAGTTTGTAAATTAAATGAAAGATCATATAATTCTCTACGACTTTTGTAATATACTATTCCGAATTTTCATCAGGTTTTGCGGTTTTGAGACACACGCTCCGGAAAAAGGCAAGCTACACGCTCCGGAAGAATAAAAGGAAGCTACATTCCTTTTCAGCTTTATAACTTCAGAACCAGTCATGTTAAGCTACAAAGGTAAAAAAAACCTAACTTAAAGATAAAAAAGAAAATTTTTACGGAGCTTGAAAACGGTTGGAAATTCTGGAAAAGGGTATGGAGTTGAAGAAAATTTTATGATCTTTCATTTAGCATAAGTAAATTAATTTGGCATAATAATTGCATTGAAACGCACCGTTTTTGATAAATTAGTCAACTCCCTCCCACTCCGGCTCACCTCCTAGACATCAGTACTTTTAGTATGTTCACTTCCTAAGCACCCAGAACAAGTTTCTTAAGGAACCGCATATATACCAGCTCACGCATTCTACAACTCTCTTTTAATAACTGAACTGTTGGCAGTTTATTAAATGTTAAAAATTATGGAACACATTATAGAAACGCAATTAAAATGTAACTAGATTAAAATAAACGTGTTTTGATTTTGAAAAAACTTAGTGACATCCCTGACTCGCTACATAGATTATTACATAGTATTGTAGTCACGTGAATAGACTTATTCATTCATTCTTATGGCGGAAAATTCAAATTACTCAAATATAAATATCATAAATTCATAAGGAAATTAATAATTATGTTACAAATTAAATACTCACAAATGAAAAGAGATGCCGTCACTTTTGAAATTTGATGTTGCCGACTTGTTTCGATAACAAAATACAGCACAAATAGGCATTTTATGGCAGCTCTGTTCTCGCTCAGGTTCAGAAGTATTGTGTCAAAATGGCTACCGAAGTAGTTTTTATAAACTGAAACGACTCGGAGTCGTGTACATTTGACAGAGGGGAAATACAAGTTATGGCGCATCCCTACCTTAATGATCGAAGCATGCCACAAGATAACACACTTTAATAGGTACCTAGATTGAATTTAAACTGGTTGAATCATCTGTTTAGGTCAATGTAGAGTCAGTATTATTTGGTTTGAAATTAGATACCTAGAAAAATATTAACAATCATTGAAATAGTTATCGATAACTTTTGCTATTCTAAAAGTTATCGATAACTTAATCCCATCACTAGATCCCCAGACTTTTTCCCGAAAGAAAACAAACCGTTTAGTTTCAGTCCAAACATTCTCTTTTCACCGGCTAATTTCATTCTTATTTCTAAGGCAATAGAGATTACAAAAAGCTTCATAACTTCCGTGAAAGTTCGAACAAATCAATTTGATGGGCGTCTGTTGCGTCTACGCCATTAAAGACGATAACCAGGTGTAGAATGAAGATGCGATATTTTCAATGCTCTTTTGTTAAGATAATAATAAAGGTTCATTCCACTTTAGAACAAATACCTACTTAGTACCTACCTTTGTTCAGGGAGGTATCTACCTACTACATCGATCAAGGTAGAGGTTAAAATCCGACATTTAAATTTCGGGTAGGTTAGGTAGGTACCCACCTAACCTACTTCGCTGATCCTCAAAGATGATTTATAAATTAATCTTGACGTAGGTAGGTTGCGGATAACAAGGTAAGTAAAGCTCTTCAATTCAGCTTCAAACGAACTCAATTGGTTGCTATTATTGGTCATTGACCCTTGTGCAATTTCAGTGTTCGCCATTCGTCGCATTGCTAGTCGCACAGACAGTGCTGCCATCTAGTTGAGAATGGAAAACTTTATTGATGGCGCCTTGAGAAAATGTATTCGCAATGGTTAGCAAGCACACTTTTAATATAACTTAGAAATGCTTCTAATTAATACCATGGTGGTAGGCATAATCTGCTACCATTTTGGTAAATTATTTCTAATTAGGTATTATCTAAGCATTAGGGTGTAGAAGGTTTTTAGGGAATAATTAATCCTCTCTTAAATCTTGATAATTACCTACACGTAGTGTATTCCGTGTTCCATAAGTTCCATCCATCACAAAAATGTTAACGGTGTGAGTAATGAGTTAGGTAGCCGTGGTAGGTAGGTAGGTACTTATGTAGCTGAGTCCACAGACAACCTTGAGCTTATTCCTTGATTGTCTTGATCTTGAAGGATCATGAGTTGCTCGCTTAATTATATGAAGTTAGCAGTAAAAAGATACAAGTGTATAGGTACAGTACACCTACGTAGATACCTACCTCTTAACTACCAACATAAATAAAACAACGTAGGTAGTATAATTGTACCTTTTAAAGGTTCTTATTAGCTGTCTATGAGGATTTTGGCACCTAGGTGACCTAGAACACAGATTTATAATGTACTACTACCTACACTTGTCTAGTAATTATTAGGTAGGTTACCTAACTTAAGTAGCTACCTAGCTACGTTACGTCTTGAGTTCCATTGGTACTTGAGGATTTTGGTACCTTCCTACATATTTAAAGATCATTCTTTAAATTAGATAGGAACTAAAGATCAGCTTAGGATTTCTTGGACATAGGAAGTATGATTCATCCAAAATTACCGATTTATCAGCCAGCGTTGGGCAGCGACGAAGGATTTCAAAAGCAAGCGATACGATAAGATACGTTTCTTGGTTATCCTTTAGCTATAATGAAGAAAGCGATAAAATACAATGTTTCAGAGTAATTTATTACTTGATTTGTATATATCAATAAGAAAAAAAATGTAATTTTAAGTGTTTTTGTGAAAATAAATTATTCTAGCAATTATTAAACGTCTTAATATATCTTTTAGCAACTAAAAAATGCGTAGAACGTAACGCGTAACTTGTTTTTTTCTCCATTTGTCACATTTTTGACAGATGATTGATAAAAGTGGCTGCCGTCCGAGTGCGAATCCGTCCTTCCTTCTTTTGTGTTCTTTTGCCACTCAATAACTCTTTAGATAATTTATCGAGATTCTTACACAGTCTACAGTGTTCCCCGGGAATCGTAGTGTTCGGATAGCAGTGAAATGGCCTAGTGGTAAACACGACAACAATCACCATGAGTCGTTCAGGTCGCGGTGTGTTTGGAAAGCTATTTTCTAAGAAGCAACACAGAGACAGAGATGAGCGAGCGACAGAAATTGGAATGCCCACAAACGTGCAGCAGCACATCCACGTGAGTAAAAACTCGGAGACGGGCCAGTTGGAGGGCCTGCCCTCTTCTTGGTTGAGGCTTTTGAACACTCAGATCACGCCCGCAGAACAAAATGAGAACCCAAACGCGGCCATACAGGCTGTCAAGTTCCATATGTACACAATCAAGAACCAGAAAACATCTGACGAGCCTTTCAAGCCATTTGTCACTCCTGAAGCAATCACTGAAGAGGATAAGGAGATTGAGAAGCTGCTTGACCACAAGAAAGCACATCAAAGTCAGGATTCGGACCTGTCCATCGGACAGAGCAGTGAGGAGGAGGTGATCAGTGATCAGCCATCTCCAGACAAGTTTATAAGTCGTCAGACAATGCCCGCTTCTCCGACGAAACACAACCTCAAGAAGAAAGATGCCATGATAGATCTCAGTGCGGTGGTTGAAGACCTCACATTGATTGGTAATGACCAGGAGGAAAGCCCTATACTGAGGAAGAAGGAGCTGGAGTATTCAATGCTGTCTGACGAAGAGATCTATGATGAACTGAAGAGGATTTGCAATCCTGATGATCCGTATGTCAGGTTTGAGAGGATCAAACAACTTGGTGCTGGTGCCTCGGGTAAGAACTTTGGAATTGCAGGAAAAAAAACATTTTTATTTTACTTAATTTTATCAGAATCAGAAGCTAGATGTCATTTTAAAGTAAAGCATTTATTTACTAATTATTAAGCATCATTCTCAGCGTGATTGGACGACAATGGATGAGGATAGCACGGAACCAAGAGGATTGGCGGATTAGGAGGCCTACACTCCGCAGTGGGTATTAATAGGTTAATAATGATGATCATGATGAAGCACTATTCTCAAAAAAAATTGAATGCAGGCCCTGGATGTATGTCTAATTTTTGGAATTATAAACCTCTATAAAACCTTTAGGGTCGGTTCATATCTAACGGAAGATCCGTCGCGTATTATCGGTCGCGGAACGCCAGAACTGACAAATGTATAGAAAAACACTCGACCGTTCACACTCAACCGATAATACGTTAGTCCGTCGAGTGTGAATGGTCGAGTGTTTTTCTATACATTTGTCAGTTCTGGCGTTCCGCGACCGATAATACGCGACGGATCTTCCGTTAGATATGAACCGACCCTTAGGCAAACAAACATCAATTATTTCAGTCAAACAGTTCTACAATAGTATTCTGAGAAAAACTTTTTCAATTGTTATTTACAAGATAATTCTCATAGTTAAACTTGAATGCCAGTTTGTACTACAACCTTGCAATAGCTGCATTTAAATATCATGGACTAGTGTTTATCTTATCAATCACCCACAATCAGTTTACGAATATGTATAATCTATGATATGTTTTAGCTTTATTATTGTATGATTGATTATGTTTCCATACATTTGTGTTATACAAAAAAGTTTCATCTTTAGTCATGACTCTTGAATGAAGAATCAAAGGCACAGTAAAGTTTACACTGTAAACATACACTTAGCTTATCACATAAACCAATCTAAAGTATTACATAAACACTCATTTATTTATAACAGCTCAATTTTCTTTATTTCTCAGTGCATTAAAATCCTGTCATCACACTGGTTTGTAAGAACCAAAAAGAGGACCTGCTGTGGCGACCCTGGATAAAAGTAGTATAAGAGCTGGGATGATAATAGTATTTTCCTTTTCCAGGTGTGGTGTTTATAGCCATCGACAACAAGGACAACTCAAAGGTCGCTATCAAGGACATTGACCTGACCAAACAGTCCAAGAAGGAACTCATACTCAACGAGATCAATGTACTAAAAGGATTTAATCATAAGAACCTTGTTAACTTCCTTGATGCATTTCTAAGTTACGATAATCTTTGGGTTGCTATGGAGCTACTCGACGGAGGCTCTCTCACGGATGTGGTCACAGAGGTTGTCATGAAAGAAGGCCAAATAGCTGCTGTCTGTCGCGAAACTCTCCAAGCTATAGCCTTTCTTCACTCCAAAGGCACTATACACAGAGACATCAAATCTGACAACGTCCTTCTAGGCATGAGCGGCATTGTCAAAGTAACCGACTTTGGCTTCTGCGCGAACATCGTAGGCGATGAGAAACGGCAGACGATGGTCGGAACCCCTTACTGGATGGCACCAGAAGTTGTCACAAGGAAGCAGTATGGGAAGAAAGTTGATGTATGGTCCCTTGGCATAATGGCTATTGAAATGATTGAAGGTGAGCCACCGTATATGAAAGAGGCGCCTTTGCGCGCGTTGTATTTGATCGCCGCGGTTGGTCGCCCTAAGATTCCTCGGTGGGAAAATCTATCTCCTGAATTCCAGGACTTTTTGGACCGATGCCTGCAGGTAGATGTGGATTTGCGAGCCACAGCAGACGAGCTCCTAGCTCACCCATTCTTGGAATGCGCCATGGAGCTACGTACGCTTACTCCTCTAATCAAGGCTGCACAAAAAATTCTACACAAGTCTATTGATTGAGACTGCTAGCTTCCATTCCTGTTTATTTTTGTATCAATGTATCCACTTTTGTAACTGTTTACATTTTTGTATGTACAATTTAGGAATGAGATGGTGCCAATTTTATATGTGCATTTGTTGCGGTAGTTTTGATATTTGTATCAAAAGAGGGATCATGAATTGCGTCAGGTAAGCGCTTTAGTTAGTGATGCAACGAATATTCGTTTTTTTCCGGTATCTGGCCATCTTTCTGCTTGAGCAGTTGATAATGAAGTGTTAATGAATTTGTAAAAGAAAAATGTCCGATTTAAGAAGTCGCATACAAAACAGTACAAAATGAACTTCACATTTAAAATGATTGAAATGAGTTTAACATAGATGTTCGAATATAAACGAACACACGATTTCTGCTCAAGTTAAAGTTAAAAAGCATTTAGGCTCAATCCATATTGAATTGGCAAGCAACCCGTCAATTAGTTTTATAGCAAGCTATTAAAAACCTTATGAACAATGGTACAAGATATAGAAACGTTTGTAGAATGAACCGCACGAAAGTGCTCGAGCCACCGCGGCCCGCTAGATGGCTTTACCAGACCTCGTTAATTCTACAAGCGTTTCTATAACTTGTACCATTGGTCATAAGTTTTATAATGGCTTGCTATAAAACTAATTGACGCGTCGCTTGCCAATTCAATGTGTCTTGAGTCTTATTCAATAGGACCACTGGGATCACTTTGAATCGTCTTAAAACTGGGTGATTTTACGCCTGTTCCTTAGCGAACAATATGAAATCCGGTATCCAGCTAAACTACTATCCATTGCATCACTACCATAAGTTAATAGATTGTAGGTACAGTTTGGTGTTCATTTATTTAGCGGATAGGCGTGAGATATTTATTTTGACAATATTCAAGTCGCGCTTTGCTTGTCTTATCATCATGCTCGTATAGATAATGGTATCTGCTACTGATATTTGTTGATAATTCAGTTTTAGACATCACATTAGAGTATGCGCCACGACAGAAGTCTTGCGAAATAGCTGAACTTAGGAAAAAGCTATTGCAAATTATCTTTACATCATAGCGCTGCTCCAAATGGACTTCTTTTGTGGCGCTGTCCTAAGTATGGTTATCCATACTAATTCAAGTACATAATCTTGGATAATCTTGTACAATTATTGCCATAAAAAATATATTATTGGATGTAAACTCAAATCGTAGTTACTTAACAAATTCTGTCCAAGATGATTATTTTTTTATCATAAATTTAATTGAATTTCTAAATTATAATTTCGGTTACCTATTTATTCAACTATTTGTATCTATTTGCACAATTTACCAAAAATGTACATAGACAACATGATTTTTTTAGATAGTTATTATATTTATGAAGTACCAAAATCAATAACACCTATTTTGTAAAAATTTCCAAATGGTCACATTCCCCCTTTTCGATAATCACATTTTAACAAGATACTTTTAAGACTGAAAGTGTGTTAAAATGTTACCAGAATAAAAAATAGACTGTCTACATGTTTTTAATCTACTTTTTGTAGAAAATAATAATCTTTGTGCTTCTGTATTAGAACTGTATGCTAAGTGTTTCAGTGTTTTAATAGAATGCTTCATTATCTCTACAATATTGCATTTAAGTGTCTTCACAAAATATTTCGGTTAATCATTTATTTCTTAATGAGATTCTCTTTGTATCAGTATCTTTTAATGTATTAATTCATTAGCCATATTATTTTTGTTACAATTTAGAATTTAGTATTGTTTTATGTAATCTAATTAACTTCACCACCAAGAGTGCCTGTTATGAGTACCAATGTGTTACTGAAGTTGGGGTCATTTTATCGAGATTATTGATAAAAGATTTTTGACCGTTCAAGTGGAATTGCCATCATACATGCGTCATCTATCATCTATTGCGTAAGAAAGAGAGGAATATTGTTTTTGTCAAAGAGAGAACGACCGACACTGTTTTGTTCTGTCGCATACAAAAAAAAAGCTACCGATTTTAGGATCAGAGATATAAGAGTCCACCAATATTCGTTGGAATCGTATTGTATAAACGACGCATAGAGCCGTATTGGCCAAAATGGGGTTGTGCCTCGACTTTCAATCCGAAGGTCGTGGGTTCGAATCCCGGTGCATCAATAGATTTTTCTTTTCGTACGTTACGGTGAAGAAAAACATCGTGAGGCAACACGCAGCTTAGTCAGCTCCACACGTATTGACGTCGTCTTTCCTGTGGACAAGGCCGATTAAGCTGAGAGGGTGGTTTAGGTGCTGGGCAAGCCTATTCCATCTCGATCAATGTCCCAGGCACTACAGCGCTGTATAAATCATCTATTATACGACGAATCCATCAAATGTAAGACAGCATAACCAACCATCAGCAATCTCGACAAACTAGCCCCAGAATAAGATCAACAAGAAGTAAAATACTTTAAGGAGCGATCCACAATGCATCACTGAAAAAATATTATTGAAATCGATGGATTATTTTCAGTTAGACATAATATTTCATATTAGTCCTTTTACTACTTCTATCTATCTATCTATTCAGCCCGGTTGCACCCACTGCTGAGGCCTTTCTATATCGCCACTCTTTTCGGTCCAGTGTAGTCCTTTCCCACGCTTTCCCAGCTACATTATCAGGTGGTTTACTACTTACTTACTTTTTCTTTCTTTTTACAACTATACTTCTAAACCAAAAGTGCAACAAGTCTCAAGTCTTTAAGAGCAAAGCAACCAAATAATTTTTATTAGAGTGAAACGAAATATTTTTCAGTGATGCTATTGGACAAAATCTTTATCATATTCGATATTGCTAGTCTTGGTTATTGATGGGCAATAGGCATAACATGGAGAATCTAGGCACCTAGCTTGAATGTACCTAATTGATGAATTTGGTCAATTTAATTAGACCAATTTTCTGGTTCTTCAATACTGCGAAGAAAGGCACAAATAATTATGTGAGCTTTCATTTTCAGATCAATTAAAATTAATTGTATTATGTGTTTTTGTCTCGCTTCGCTCGCTCACTATATCAGATACAAAGAACAGTTGGTTTGTAGTGAGTTTACCATCTTGACATGCCTATATTCTCCAAAGCACTATTTAGTATTTCTATAGTCTTAGTCGTAAGCATTGAAGCCACAACGAAGAATTGTGTACATGTAATGATGCTGTATGCTTAGCTGTAAGATTATTTACACACCAATGACACTTTTTGAACATTTTATTAATAGAAATTGCCTATTAAATTATTTTTGTAAAGTATAACTTCATTGTTTTTTTTTATGGATCCAATCCATCATAAGATGTAGTACATGTCTGTATTCTGTGGTAGTCTACCTACCATTCTACTTTACCTACCTTGGATAGATTTGAAATATTTTAGGTAACTTCTTAAATAAAAAAGTCTATTATAACAGAACAAGTATAATAATTTATTTGAAATATTAAGCCCAAGAATCAACAATAAATCTCTTTTCTTTATCTATATCACATATAATTTGACTAGTTTCATCAGCTGTCTTTCCACTGGTTAGTAGACAAGTTTGCAAAGTGCGTTTTATTGTGCTGGCGAAGATCTCTAAGTCGCCACATAAGAAAATAGTTGCATTGGATTCCATAAGCTTGGTTATTTCCTTGCTGTTGTTTACCAAAGAATCCTGAAAAAAATGTTTGGATTGGTTACTAATTATACTGTGACTATACGAAGAATAATTATTTACTTACTAACCTACCTTGGATTAAAATATGTGAACAATTCTTAAAAACCAAGACTTTTAGTTTTAAGATGGATCACCTAAAAGAATGCTAGGCCCCAAACCGTGTTTGTTGCCCTGATTCTTCATGGTATCTTGATGGTATTGGTCACGAAAGAACAGGAGTAAAATTAGTTCTAAGACTATTCTAAGTGATGCCAGCGGTGCTACTGATGCTTTTTGACTTTGACATAATACTAACCTGAACATGTATTTCTCCATCTTTAAGATGTGAAAATGCTACTTTCAACTCCTTCAATACACCTCTTTCTCTGAACCCATTCAGTTCTTTCTCATATATGTGATCCAACTGTGGATCTCTGCATCCAAAAAATAGCCATACATCATTTGTCACAGAATTTGTGCTTAAATCTTTGTAATATTCTAATTCTTCTAGAAATCCTATAAATGGAGATATAGCTGTCCCAATAGCTATTAAGATGATAGGATTTATCTTTTTCTCTGGTAAACAAAAGCCATTGCTCTTTCTCAAGTAAATAGGTATTTCTGTTCCATTTTCGAGTTCGAGATTTTTGAATTTATTAACTAAATCATCAGAAATCATGTTTTCTAGCCAGCCAGTTGTAAGCCCTTTATCTAAACTAGATGGCAGCACTGAAAAGCAAATTTTTATAACATTTGGTTCATTTAATCCACTGTTCACTATTGAGTATGGTCGAGGTAGAAGTCTTGATAAATGTGCCATCAAAACTTCTACAGGTGGTTTGCATGTTTTGAAAGCTTTGAATAGTTTTATCAAACTTAAATTGTTATTCTTTCCGTAATTTAAAATATATTGGTGATAGTATTTCGAGCCTTCTGTGCTGCAAAAATACTCCAAGGTTTTTCTCTCTTGCTCATCCTCGGTGTATTTAGACAAAGATAACAGGAAAAGCTGAAACAAAATTAAAACAAATTACTTTGGTTGCTGCCGCCAAAGTAGGTAATATTTCTAGCCAAGTAGGGTTATATCGACCCATCCCGGAGTGGGTGTAACTGTCTAGCATTCTCTCAAAGTATGGCACACCTACTTTCATGCCCTCTTTGTCCAACCACCTGCACTCGAGAGGCCTTAAACACACAGATAGAGGTGTAAGAGTCACCAAATATTGGGCTTCTTCTTCTTTCGAGTCATTAGGACCAGTAGGAGGCTACATCCACAGCGTTGCTCGAGCAAGCCATGAGGTCTAGGAATATTGGGCTAAGAAAATTTAGGGTCAAGCCATTGACATGATGGAAGAACTATTTTTATAATGTTTATTAGTCTCTGAAAATTATTTACCTTCTTTAAAATACCTCTTAAATCAACACAGTGCTTCAGCACATGTCTTAAAGTGGATTTAACAGGGATATGGGCAGGTATCTTTCCCTTCTGTCCGCTTGCCACACTTAATGTGTAAGGGATATCAGCTAGCACCTCAAGCCTGAGGTGTGATATGATGAAAGTCACTTCATCGTCTCTGTTTTCTGGTATAACACCTATTGTGTCTCCTGCTTTGAATTCAAAATTACTGTCCTGTAAAAAATAGCATCACTATATCAAAGTGTCCTACTACAGTGTTTCCTCAAATACAGACTGCCAAAGCATGAACATAACAAAATGTGAATGAATTTAAAATAGGACTTGGTAATGAAGACTTGAAGATTAAATTAAAAAATGTAAATGTATGAAATATACTTCAAAAGTCCTTTTATTAGAATTATGATGAAGGAAGAATCTTGTAAATTGAATATCTATCATCCTCAGGGACTCGGGGACAAGTTGTAAGCCACTCTTGTTTACCTTTACATCAAATGTCACCTCATAAACCTGCTTAAAACGGTCATCAGAGTCCAGCACATTAGTGAGACATCTTGAATCCACAATATTAGCCTTGAATACACTGCTATTGGCAAATGGTGGTGGTGGAGCATTGCTATACACAGTTTCTTCTTCCTGTAAGAAAACCATTTGATAAATTAACAAGACCAATATTAAGGAATTACGAAATATAATCTTGTTGAAAATGACAATAATTATGTAAACCAATAATCTCAGAAGACCTCAAATTTGCAGGTTTATAGGTGACTCACGTAACTTAGTTAGTTCCTAGGACACTTAGGTGACTCAGCCCGGCCGGAAGTTTCTAGTGTGATTCATCCTTTCTAGACTTCCGTAGGTAGTTATAGGTACTACCTACTGTTTTAGTACTACTGCAGATAGATTTTGTGTGGAATATAAGCTAATGAGCTAAAAGAGTAGTTACTTACATCGCTATTCTTGAACTCTATCTCCAAGACATGCTTTTTGTATGCTGGTAGCGTTAACGAACCTGTGTGAGACTTTATAACATCTTGGAGCCCGTTTCTATCAATGAAATCGCTTATACCACACATGGTCATACGTCTCTCAGATTTACCAGTCGTAATGATAAATAAAATGCAACTTTTTCATTCAAAATCACAGAAAACTTTAATTTAGAATCACCAATACAAAAACCCAACCAAAAACACACACACATGGATGAAATGTCAATAAATTTAACGACTGACAGTGACATAATTACTCTGACGCAGATACTTTGTGAATCAAACGAAATTATCAAACAAGTACAATCAAAATGTATCGTTCCAATTCACGCAGAGTTGATTCGTTAGAGTGCATAGTACTAGTTTTTTAACCGACTCAATCGCGCATAACACTGCTTTGTATTGGTTTTCATATTTAGTTTTGATGAACGAGTTCCAAAAGAAGGCGTTACTTTCTCCGTACAAAATCTGCGTTTAAAATTTAGCGATCGAGTAAGTAAAAAAATTCACGCTGGGCATAATGGGCACATGGCATTTAATTTTATCGCGTCCGTAGGTTGCCAAACTTGTCGCGTCGGTTAATCGCGCGTCGTCGTCGGCGTCATGCAGCTGTCGTGAAGCAGCCTTTAATTTAAGTAGGTATCTAAAGGTTTATAGGTAATAATATGAAAATATGAACAACATAATTACGTGAGAACAGAAAAGAAGGATAGGTACGGTACCTACATAAAACTGGTTTGTAGGTATAATTTGGTTATGAAAAATAGGCAAAAATGTGTTTTAACTTTTGTTTTTTCTAAATTCTATATAATATTAAAATTCGTTTCACTTGTCTCTTCTTTTTACCAATGTTCTGAATCTGACACTGTAAATAAAATAATTTGAAATGTTAGATCCATGTCGTAATTGTAATGTTATTATCTTTTTAACACCCTTGCTCGTAAAGCTGATGTAATTCCACCGGTTTTAGATATGTAAAGCGGGTCATAACAAACGCGTGTGTTATCAAAGCAAATAGTTATGTTATAGTCCATACAAATTCCATAACAGCATTATTTGCCATTTCAAATATGGAACTGATCGCCGCCGAGCTGGAGTCGTGCCTCCAGCTAGTGAGCAGCGCGCTGTTGCTATTCAAAGGAGAACTAATCGCCGCGCGGCGCCAGTCAGTAGGCAGGCTGTTCAAATGGCGGGAAAGCAACATGCTGCATTCACAGATTGAGTATAATTAAAATGTTTTTTTTTCTGTTTCCTCGCAAATGTGTTAAAAAACGTCGTACGATATACGTGCGTATTGGTTATAACATGCTCGGCTCAATTACGCCCTCGCCTGCGGCTCGGGCTGAAATTCCGCCTCGCATGTTATAACCATCTTTACGCACTAATATCGTAATGTACTATTTTAACACCCTTGCTCGTAAAGCTGATGTAATTCCACCGGTTTTAAATATGTAAAGCGGGTCATAACAAACGCGTGTGTTATCAAAGCAAATAGTTATGTTATAGTCCATACAAATTCCATAACAGCATTATTTGCCATTTCAAATATGGAACTGATCGCCGCCGAGCTGGAGTCATGCCTCCAGCTAGTGAGCAGCGCGCTGTTGCTATTCAAAGGAGAACTAATGCCGCGCGGCGCCAGTAGGCAGCGCTGGCGCGCTGTTAAAATGGCGGGAAAGCAACAGTGTGCATTCGCAGATTGAGTATAATTAAAATGTTTTTTTTTTCTGTTTCCTCGCAAATGTGTTAAAAAACGTCGTACGATATACGTGCGTATTGGTTATAACATGCTCGGCTCAATTACGCCCTCGCCTGCGGCTCGGGCTGAAATTCCGCCTCGCATGTTATAACCATCTTTACGCACTAATATCGTAATGTACTATTATCGGATGCATCCTTGTTGCATCCGTTAAAGGTAATAAGTAAATCATCAAGAATTGTTTCATTTGAAATGAGTTTTTCACTCACATTCTACTTCTACAACTTCTTCATCCGGTTTATATCCCTCCACACATTCGGGACAAATTGTTGTATCGCATGGATCCTCAGGGGTGGTTGGGAAAGCAGGCATCATTTCCGCTGGAGGTGGCTAAGTGATTAAGAAATAAGAATTAATCCGTGTCACTAAAATGATTTTAACGACTTAAACCTTTTCATTAGCTTTACGAACTGAGCTAATGGGCAGTCGACGCTATGGTTAAGGCTATCTCAAAGAAAAGTTTTACTAGGTACATCTGATCTGAGCTGTCTAATAATACCAACCTCAAGACGGTACAAATAGGAGAGTCGGCATGGATCCCAGGATGTACACAGCGTAGCATTGTGCATCATGTCCTTTCGTGGTTCGTCTCCAAAATAATCGAAAGTTATCACTATGTTGTTGTCAATCGCGCATTTATCCAAAAAATCATCGACACTGATCTGAAACAAATTAGTAATTATATTTAGCTTTGTAAAGTCTTTATTTCCTGATAGTTATGCTACACCCATCAACTGCCACCAGCTAGTACTTTGGTATCCTCATTTTTGGGTCACTTTTAAAGGTCCCTTGCGTGACACTCGAACTCAACGCTTCCCTGCCTCCACCACGATATCGTCAGACAACCTGTCTGGTGGTCTGCCTGGAGTTCTGTGTCTTTAGTCACTGCCCGTGTGTAGATACATCAACCATCAAAGTGTCCTCCCTACCTTAAAATGCTGTTTTGTACTTACCTTGATCTTATTTCCACAGTCAAGAGTACCATTTTGGAAATAATTATTCTCTCGTTCACCATTACCAAGACAGAACATCCAGCCCTCATGGAATGAAAACTCTATAGGAGTTATTTCAGCTTCAATACACGGGTCTACTGGAACTGGTATGGAATGTCTATCATAAGTGCATTTACGTTCGTGCAAGTTAGCTTGTATCCTGTATGCGTCCAAATCTGGTTCCGATCCATGAGGACACTCATAGTAGTTGCCTGCAAATAAAAATCAATATGTGTCTTATTTGCATGTGACAAAATCATTGTGAAGATACCTACCTAGGATCTTATTCGCCAGAAGATTCGAGAAAATCTCCATTTTCTTGAATCTTCTGGCCCATTATTGCCAGATAATAATAATGGAGATTTGGTTTGGTAGAGCTCTCTCTACCATACCAAATCTCCATTATATAAAATCAATATCAATGGATACTAGAGATACGAGATGCGATATAAAACTCTCTTTGGCTGGCTAGATGAAAGCACAGCTATTATTATTATTACTAGCCCGCGTCGTCCCACTACAGGGCAAAGGCTTCCCTATCCCCCTTCCAGCTTTCTCGATCTTGTGCTATGGAGGACCAACTTTCCATGAACGAGTCCAGCTCGTCTCTCCACCTCAATCTAGGTCTACCGCGACGTCGTCTTCCGCCATTGGGGGCCCATTCGGTTGTTAATTTGGCCCAACGCACAGCAAACTAAAATAATATTAATTGTAACAAAAAGGTGGTTAGGTAGGTACCATTTTGTATTATGTAAACAGATTTCTTAGTCGAGCTAAACACGGTTCTGACTGTGATGCCGTTTCCGCCGCTTTTTATATTTTCCATCAACACTTCTTGAGCAGCCCTTTGTTCTCTCGACCATTTTGCTGCTTCTTCTGCTAATATCTGACGGCTCACTTTTCCTGGTGATTGTGTTGACTATAAATTAAACATCATGCTTAAGAACCTATTATTCAAACCTCAGTATTATGAAATGAAGTTTTACACAATTAAAGTCTAAATTTCACATAAAGATTCCCTCTTAAGATTTTCCAAAAAGGGCTATTCTTCCAACCTCTTGCTTTTTGTTTTGGTAAAGTGAAGCGTTTCACAAGGGTAATGTAGTTATTACTCAACCAATACTCACTGCAGAGTAAAGGCCTCAATTCCTTTCTTCCACTTTCACGATCCTGGCTTTAACAGGCTCCTGTGACTTTCAAGTCGTAAGTAGGTAGGTAGTGTAGGTAATCATTTTTACTTACTTGAGGTGGGTTTTCCATGATGACATGAGGTCGTCCCAAAGTATGCTGCCATATTAATTGTGCCGCTAGTTTGTGTTTCGAACTATGATGCAGTGGTTGAATTTGCAAGATTCCATACCAAGCTAATTCTCGATAAACACTATCTGGCAGATATCCTGTCTGAAGGCAAACAATAAGAATTAAGTACCTACCTAACTATTGTAGTGGTCTCTACCTAAAGCTCTTACTAAACAAAACCTGTTCTCGAAGCAAGATTTTGATAATTATTATACATAAGTAGATAAGTAGGCTACCTGAGTTTCTAGCGTACAGGTATGTATGCTTTTATTTTAGGTGTAGGTATGTTTATCCTACCTAGTATTTTATTATTTGGGGTTTAACAAAGCAACCTAATAAGACGGTGTAACGCGCAGTACCGGACTTTGCGATTTGAATTTACACGATGGACCACGTCGCGCCAAAACAGTAACAATCACATCCGCGACGCGTTCGTTTCCCGCAACGCCTAGCGCCACCTCACGCCGACCGCGCGAGGTTCGTCTCCCGGCGCGCTTTCGCGACGAATAGTCAGTGAGCCAAGTGGCGTGCATTTTACCGGACAGAGACATTGTGATTTTATTAGTTTTTCTTATTGTTCCCGTGTCTTCTTTATTATTATTATACGTGTTTTACCTACCTGTGCGTTGAACTTATTGAAAAGAACCCCTGTTTGAGCTAGCTAGCCGGGCTGACGCTAAAACGGAAGTATTATTTCTATCCACTGATACTTACAGGCATGAAATCCATGTGCCACTGCAATTAAACATTTCTGGTTATTTTTGAAATTAATCTAAAAACTAAACTATTTAGTAAACTGGTGATGGCGCACTTACTTCTTCCTCTTGTGATTCTTTCTTAAAATATGCTTCTGTAAATAGATACCATAAACCTATTAGTAGACTAATTAGGAACCTACTATTGAATTTAATTTTCATAATTGTGTCACTAAGTAGAGAGGTGAATAAAAGCACCGTGCTGAGTGCATAATTAATTTTACGTAAGTTTTACCTACTTTTATTCCACATTCGGTATAGACGTGGATTGGTACTGTTTTAATTAGTTGGTAGGTACCACCAACCTACTAGCTCACCTAAAGATGACACTGCTATTTTCCCATACCAACCACGTTTACGGTGTCGTTACCGAAAGTGAATAAAACTAATACTATTCACCCAATGCCTAGTACAACTCACCTTCTTCATCACTTACAAAATCAGGGGTCACCACATTGATCTGTAATAATAGAAGTAAATTCGTTTGACCTATGTACCTAGGCTTACGGACCTTCCTACAGAAGTGTTTTTATGTTTCAGTGGTTTTTTTTTACTTAGAGTAAATACCAACCTAGGTACTTACCATAAAATTGAGTAAAATAAGAACTACAATATAAAAATACGCATGTGGCGCTGGCGCAATCATTTTGCAATAAAATAAGAAAAAATCTAAAGGGAGCCAGGTTGATGCACATTACCAAATCCACCGCTTGTTAAAAATATTTGAGTTATCGCTCTCGTTAGCAAACGTGAAAATAATAAAAATACATAGAAATTTTAATTGGATTATGTTTGATTTGGGTGATTAATTTGACTTTTAGGTACCTACCTACTATATCGGTTAGTAAATTCAGAGAAAAAAATATTTTTAACAATGAATTTTATACTACTAAACTTGAACTTACGTAAATCTCAAAAACATTCATTGATTCATTGGCATAATTGGGTAAGTATGATTATTTTGAAAAATACTTAATCAAAGTCAAAATATTAACTTTATACCTTGCCCAGTGCATTCAATTACGTATTTGGAAAAAAAATGCTAGCTAACAAAAAAAAAATCCTGTTAGCCACGGTGTAAAACGAAACGTAAAGTGCCCTCGTATCCTATCAAACACTATCAAGCATATTAATTTTCAATCAATCACACAAACTGTCAAATTTTGCTGTATTTTTTTTGTACATCAATAAAATCTGGGCGTAGGTAGGTACTCGCGAAGAATTCTAAAAATTTTTTTATTTTGTGCATGGTTCTGAAAGAAAATGAATACTCTCGATAAACAATTAGCTGATCTTCGGATCTACGCTAACGAATTGAATGCGAAACTGCAAGACGACATAAATGCCTCAAAGAAGAAGCCATCTATTCCACCGAAAACAAGTAAAGCGCCTGTGCCCCAAATTCCGCAAAGTTATACTGTAAAAGCTGCGTGCGAGCCTTCCTACTCCTCACGGCTCGAGTACGGAAGCAAGGCGAGCTCTACGTACTCTAATTTGGTTCCCGTAAAGAGTTGTATCGTGAGGAACACAGCTCGGAGTCGTAGCGGTGATGTGTTGCTCTACAGCAATTTGCTGCCGCCAGGAGGCACGAACCATGTGTATTCCAACATGATGATGCAGAGGAATGCGTACGGTACTGAGAGTTTATACGGGGATCGTGACTCAAGATCCGAGGTGTCGAGGATCAGTGAGCTTTGCGCGCAGTCGAATTACAGCGAGCTGCGACGTCCAGGGTCCGCGTATCCACCGTCTTCTGCTTCTGTAAATGCGCAGGACTTCTCTACTTATGGTAAGTTTATTATGAAACTGAAAATTATCATTTGTGATGAATTACTGCCAATCCACTAAACATACAAAATGTCTTGCAAGAAATGATAGAATTGAGCATCAAGTTAGTAAGAATAGTGATGTGAGCCGGCAGTTATTTATTTATCATCAATGTTAGACGGCAGCTGTTGCTGATATGTCTATTTCACAGTGTTGAAATAGTCCAATTGTTCAAGTTAGGTTAATGTTTTTAACACTGATTTATTTGTTTGCAGTTGTTGAGCTTGTGCTTAAACGAATTGACCAAAATGGAGTTAACAGCATCATTTGGTAGTGCTTTCGAATTGTGTTCCAGTTAGCCTTGAAAATAATAAATTGATCTTGTATACTTGCATTCTCCACTAGGCGGATCCCAAACATCTTCCACTTACGAATCCCTCTATGAACCAATCAACCCCCGACCATGCAGTCAGCTATCTGGCACATCTCTGTACGGAGGCTACGTGGCCCCTGTAGAGCCTCCATCCGAACCAGAAGATGCCCTATACTGCGGGAACTGCTATCGATGCGAGGAGAAAATCATGGGAGAGACCACGGGATGTACAGCCATGGAAAGGATATACCATATAAAATGCTTCTGCTGTCATACTTGTGGTATTAACTTACAAGTAAGTGGATTTTATGTGCTAAAAGCTAGCATAAAAAGCAAATAACTTGCTATGTTTGATTGATGTCAGATTGAACTTAACTATGGCACACCTACGTTTCTTTGGTGGCAATGCTATATTATTGTGTTTGCTGTACTTTTTTTTGTGTAAGCTATTTTAAATTAGCTCATAAAAGATTTGATGAAAAATATTTTAAGGACAAAATATTGTCTTGGTCCCTTGGAACATTTCTAAAACATGTCTTTGATTAAAAGCATTTTAACCTTACTCCCAGGGTCGTCCATTCTATGCAGTCCAGGGTAAGGCACTCTGCGAGCGTGACTACCTGGAGACGTTAGAAAAATGCTGCGTCTGCCAGGATCCTATCCTCGACCGGATCCTCAGAGCCACAGGTATCCAGACTTTCCCAATTTAATCATGTTCTAAGGCCATAATCATCCTTATTTAACTTAACACTTAATGTTTCAGGAAAGCCATACCACCCGCGATGCTTCACCTGCGTGGTCTGCCAGAAAAGTTTGGACGGAATACCCTTCACAGTTGATGCGGTGAACCGAATACACTGTATCGAAGATTTTCATAAAAGGTTTGTTTTCCAAGAATCATTTAAGAGTCATATAATACTGACAAAAACGAGTTGAGCTGCTGAGAATCGAAAACAGCAATTAATTAATAGTTTATGTGAATGATTGAAAAATTTGAAGTGAAAGACTTATTTTTTTCTTCACTCTATCTAGAACTATAAATTGAGATTGTAAAAGGTAGGTTATGAGTATTTTGTATAAATATAATTATTGTAATGGGCAGATATGCACCCCGCTGTGCGCGTTGCCGGTCACCCATCGTGCCGGCGGGTGGTGCGGAGGAGACGGTACGCATTGTTGCATTGGACAAGAGTTTCCACATCATCTGCTACTCCTGCGAGGATTGTGGTAGCTCGCTTTGCACGCGACAGGTGAGTGGCTCGCTTTGCTCCCAAGACTAGCTGCATATAATTATGTTCTATCTATCTCACGAAAGTGTATATTGATCTTAATTGTGTGTAATACACATGCATCGTGATTCTGTTCACGTGTTTTTTTGAAATGAAACTTCTTTAGGCGTGTTGGGCATTTTTGAGATGAGAATAAATTCTTGGATTCGCCTCGAAGAGGTCACGAGCGAGTCACGTGACTGCTCACCGACACCTACCAGTACTCGCCATCTAGTTCTGTACTCTGTAAACTTTGAGGGCATTATTTTTACATTTCAAAAAGCTCAATTTATAACTAAACGGGTGAAGTCACTACCGCTCGCACACTTGTCCGCGCCGTAGTCATTTTTCTATACAAAAAATGCTGATGACGTCAGAAAATGCGGCTCGCTTCTGACGTCAGCAGCATTTTCTCTATTGAATTGACAGTTCGACGTGTTCGACTCGACTGGACTGTGCGACCATCCTTTATCTTTCGATTTCCTGACGATTCGAAAAATACATTAGACAAAATATAATTGTTCAAGTTTTCACTTGTCTCGGCGCTCCCGGGAGTGTGAGTGGGAGTTTTTTCCTTGTAGTGTTTTTAAGTTTGTGTTAATTTGCAGGAAGGTAAAGGCTGCTACCCACTGGACGACCATCTATACTGCAGAGAGTGTAACGCGAGACGCATTCAAGACTTATCTAGAAACATAAACTAGATAATCCAAGTATTATGGCATTGGTGAGTGGTGAGTGGTGACCTTTAATTGTGCTTCAATTTAATAAATTGCCACTATGGTTCAAAGCCAGTGTAATAAATATATGGGCGTCAGACTAAACTTAATTTTTATGTGAGTTAGCGTATAAAATAGGATGTAGTTGTGTATAGAAAAAATGTCTACGTCGCCATATTGAAAAAATGGCGGTTAGCCAATTAGCCTAATGCAATATTCTCTTCGAAATAATTTCGCAGCTAAACCCGCCTATATTATTGTTAAAGTCGATATAAGTTTTACATTCCCCAAGCATTTATAGTAATAAATAAGGCTGTGTAGATTGTAAATGTAACCAGTAATAGTAATTATAGATTATAATAAAATAACAGTATTATATTTTACAGTTTCTAGACAGAAACCTGTATTTCAATGCAACTTCATAGGAATAAGCTTAGGTATGATAAATAACTGTATTCATAAACAGCTTAGCAAATTAAATGTCTGAATAGTTCGATCGATGTCTGCAATGTTATGGTACTTATGATAATGGCTGTTCCAACAAGGATTTTACATAATAAATGTGCCATAGTTTTGTTCGATTTTATGAAACTACTGAATAATATGTTATTAGTGTTTTAAATATATAAGTAAGGTATTATTGATATTTTTTTCATAATTATTTGGAATTTTTATTTTATACTTACTTTGATTCGACTTGTGCCTGTGTAAGGTTACTATTGAGATTAGATTTTGCAACTACTATTATGAATAACAATTTATCAATATTATTATAGTAAGTGCCATGTTAAGATTAAGTAGTGCTTTGATTTTTATGACTAAGCAATAATATTTTCAATATATTCAGGTAGCGTTAGTTACGTTTCGCTATAGATGGAGCCTAACAATTTGTTTGATTATTTTAAGATTAATACGCTTGTATATTTTCTGTACATACAATTAATATTAGATGCTATTGATTGTAATTTAAACAAACTATTTGAATAAGGCTCAAGCCACATTGAATTGGCAAGCGCGCGTCAATTAGTTTTATAGCAAGTCAATAAATACCTTATAAATAATGATACAAGATATAGAAACGCTTGTAGAATGAACCGCTCAAGTCAGCGCCTCCCGCTAGATGGCTTCGCTAGATCTCGTGATTCTACAAGCGTTTACATTATCTTGTACCATCGATCATAAGGTTTATAATGGCTTGCTATAAAACTAATTGACGCGTCGCTTGCCAATTCAATGTGCATTGAGCCTAAGTATTCAAATGTATTGATTTACTGTGATTGATCTAACCGTTGTATATTTAAGTACTTATGTAGTATCGCTACTTGTTAGATTTGTTTGTGAATGTTTTTTATCGTAAACTTAAATCGAAACTTATTTGTATGTAGGTAGCTAGTCTCCATACATTTTTATTCGTAAGAAATTATGCTGGATTCTAATAAAGTATCTACATTTATCTTTGGTGTTTTCTTTATAATTTGCTGAATAGTCAGGATGCTCGTACTTATAGAACATGACGGCCTCGTGGTAGGTGCGCTTTGCGTAAGGACGGTACTGGTCTTTTCGTAACTCGTCCAAGGCTTTCCATCTTTAAATACAGTCACCAATTAAACAGTAGGTACCTACTAAATAGAGTCGACTCGATTACCTGCGAGGCCAGTGAAACTATTCACGCACACACACACACACAGTTGTGTCAACTTGCTGTGCGGTGCGCCCTTGAAGCTGCTAACTATAATGTTCGCGCCTTGGCCTCGTCAAATGCCTTGTTTAGTGTGAAGATACTTATAGCCTCGTTATTTGCTTGCTTTTTTGCCTCGTTATTTGCTACTAGCTATTTATTTAAATATTTATTGACCTTAATAATTTATTGTTGCTAGCATTTTCGTATGATTTTAAAACATTGTAAGTTCTTATATCTTTATGCCCAACGTATGAGTATGACATAACGCGCCCTTCTTCCATTGAAACATTTTCTGCTGATGAATCACCGCTTTCGTATACGGTATAGTCGTATACGGACTTATTAGAATTCTTTAGTATGGAAGATCATTGTTTTGAAGTCATAATTTAAATAATATTACGAAGAGGCATCTTAGTGCCAATCACAGACGTACTAGGGATATGGTGCCAATACAATAATACTGATACCTTCGATCAATAATCACCGACGCTTCCAGTGGTTAAGTAGTTCTAGTTCGTTTATACTTAGTTTAAGTTCTAGTTCGTCCGAGACTGACACATCACACTAAACGAAACCGTATAACGCTAGATTGTAGGATGCAGGGTACCATGCTAAATCTATGGTATCACGACTGTATCTTCAAAGCGTGGCAGAAGTTCTTTCAGATTATACTGACTGCTACACAGTTTATTAAACTTTTGCAGTTCTCATCGTTCTATTGTAATCAATGTTTTCTATGTACTTTGTTCTGAATAAATAATTTTGATTTGATTATATATTCTAAGGAGCAGCTAGAGGCATTTCCAAATATTACTTTACACCTAAACAACAAAATAAAACCCAAGAGAAATTATTTTAATGCTTTATTATAATGCTATACATAGACTTGAATACCTACATCTTTCCTCATTCTAGGGTCTTTCATTTTAAACTAACTTAATTCAGGAATTGGCTTAAGCAAATAAATTAAAATATATCAATGAAATTATTTTTGTTTTGTGTTGTTATGAAAATCCCGAGAAAATCTATCCTTTCAATTGATTGTTGCTTCTTGTATAACTTTTACGTGATGTAGCTGCGCTGCGATTGGTGAACCTTGAAAATCATTATGCAGCATGTCCTAAATTAAATAAGAGATAAATTTTGAAGTGAAAACTCAAATTGGCTTAGGTATTATATTGATATGGTCAAACGTCTATTTACAACCCAAAAATGAGGCCTTGTCAGTTTGAGTAGTTTAAAATGAAAGACCCTGTATACCCGAATCAAGTTACAAAAACTTATGGTTAGAAAGACTTTAGTGTCCATTGAATGTAGAAATAGTTTTATTTACAGATGTGTGAACATGCTTTGCAAATAAGCTGTAACTTATACATACTACTTAGTGTAGCGACACATCCGTGGAAAATGAGTGCGAAAACGCGACGTTACTTTAGGCTGATGTGTCATAGGTCATAGGGAACTTGAAAAACGCTGCGAGCTCAACCGAACGATTGGCGCCGTACGTTCCGCAGATGTGTCCCTACGCTTATACTCCTCACAAATTCTTAAATGTTCACATTTATCAAAAATGCTAGAGCAAACATGAAAACATAAAATTTAGAAACTATAACTTGGCACAACTCAACAAACATGCTTTCAACTAACTTTAGAACATCAAACCAATTTCAAAAACACCATCACTACTTAAAGATGATCAATATTATAATATGAATACGTAAATACATTTTATACTTAGTTTAGACATCCATATTATGTCAGAAAACTTAGTTTAGACATTAAACAAAAAGAAATGGAATACATAAATCCAATCCATCTCAAATATTTTGTCAGAAATCAATATTTCAATTTTCTAATTGAAAGTATACTTTGGCTTCAAAGTAAGGTACACAGCTTGGGTCTATTTGTCACTCTCATAGAGATTCACTAGTAAGTTTTTAAAAGCCAGTCTATAACATTTATCAGCCCAAGTTGCTTCGCTAAGCGTTCACTGGGAATTTCAAACCTAAAGTTACACAAATCTACATTATAACTACACACAAAATATTGTATGAATTTCAGTTTAAAAATAAGATAATGTACCTTAATAGTAACTTATCTAAAAAACTTCATTTCGAAATTCATTTGTAATTCAGTTATAGACAAATATTGAAAGGAATGTTGCTAAAAGCTTGGTAAATCATTTAATTTTCAATGACATCCCAGCTAAAATATCAAACCAACTACTTGTTAACACATATTTATTATTAGACATCAATAAAGCATAACTATATTGTAATCTTAACATTAAATATAATAAACTAGCATGTATCTGTTTAAAAGGGTCTTTCATTTTAAACTTTTTGTTTTGTTATGAAAATTCCGAGAAAATCTATAATGATTGGTGGAATGTCGGTTCTCCTTGAAAATCATTATGCAACAAGTCCTTTAAAATCAAAAAAAGATAAATTTTGATGTAAAACCTTATAACGGCTTAGGAATTAAATTGATACGGTCAAACATCTATTTACAACTTAAAAATGAAGACCATGTTTGTGTAGTTTAAAATGAAAGACGCTGTGTGAACTAGGTTGAAGTTTTTGAACATATTTTTAAAATGGAAAAAAAGCAGCATTGTTTCTCAGTGTCTCTGTGTAAGCACAGAGACACTGATCTGAAATATTGATCCTAAATATTATCCATTACAACACCAATTAGAACACTGAGATTTGCAAAATTCTGTAATGATGACCACACAATATAATGTACCGAGTAGTTCCACACATACCATTCACTATTTATAAACCAAATTAAAATATACCAATGAACTGAATGAACACAAATACAACACTAAAATTTACTGAAAATATTGTCTTGTTCAAGAAGTAAAATACGCAAAACTTTCGTTTACGTAACTTTAATAATAACGTTTGAAATGTTGACTGTTATCATGTAAATTCTAACAATTATTTTTGGTTGACGCATATACAAACAAGAAGTGTTATCTTACAAGTACAGATTTGTACAAAAAGCATTAGTTTATAAAATACCTACAAATAATATTTACATACATGCATTGTGGACACAACACAATCTTTTAAACATATGGCCAAATTAAAGAATAAAGTTGTTAAACCATGACAAGGCTACAGGCCTTAAAACTCCATGAAGAGTTGGCTTCTAGCTTTAAAAACATAGTTTTATAACTAAATATAACAACAGGAAAATGCTTAGTATACTCTGAAGTCATTCGTTATTTACAATCAGAGTAGCAACATTGTTTAACTTGTATATTAGTCACTCCTGTGATCAACAGAGATCTGTACAACATCAACTATACATGAGCCTTAGATTACACATCTTTAAAGGCTCAACACATTACCCATCACTTGCAAGACAAGTGCTCTATGATAGTGTCACTTGCTTGCTTGTTAATGTGACATATTAACAGTGCATGTCTACAGCGCCTAAAGAATACAGTTGTGAGCATGTTTGCTTTATTTTAACAATTAGCAGAGCAATCAGACATATAATTACTGATAGACTACCTATTTACATCATCATAAAAAACACGACACAAAGCCTATGTCTTTACAATAACTAAAATGTGTTCTTCAAATGAAATTTCTCATTAACATTTTGCTAAAACACATGCCCATTTTTAATATACTTTTAAAATTAGACAACAATGAAGAAGTGAGCCGTTCAGCTGCATTGAAATTGAAGACTCAAAGAGATATGATATGGAATGCATCCATATCTCAATATTCTTCTTTTGAGACCATTAGAGACTTGTGTTGAGGATGATTTCAATATTTTATATTCATTGTAAATTAGAACAACAATTTGGTAGCTATTTGAAAATCTTAGTCTGAATTCATATAAAAGTAATTTTCATTATCTAACATTCATGACACATTCAATAATGTTCAAATTACAATAGAATTCAAAAACTACTAAATGTTATATTATTTTGTCCATTGCCAGTGGCATCACAGCTGACCACTCAAACAAGCTTTTTATTTACATTATCCACAAGCTTCTGTACACTGTCCATAACACTTCATAGTTCATTATTCTTGCAATCAGTTCTGACAACTATTCTTGCAATAAGTTCCTCACATAACTGTTGCACAACACTATCACTTCAATAACAATAAATCAATTATTGTCTCTTCATCTATCTAAAGTTGCTCTTCTTCCGATCCATTTTCTCGACACTTGGGTCCCACTCAGCGTCGTCTGGGTCATCGCCCTCGTATGCAGAAGGAGAGACGGGAGATAAAGTGCTGCTGTCATCTTCTGGGGAGCGGGGAGGTGGGGGAGGGGGGGTAGGAGGAGTAGGTGGGGTAGTGGGTTGTGGCGGGGTGGAGGGAGGTGGGGAAGTGGGAGGTGGGGTAGTGTCAGTTTCAGGGGTGCGCGGTTTGATCGGCGGCGGCGGCGGCGGCTTCGGCGTAGGATCGTGACCTGGCGGCATCGCTGATAGCATGGAGACGTATGCCTCGTCTGGTAGAGGGAAGTTGCGCGGAGAGTATGGTGGAATTGTCTGAAATGAGAAGTGATTTAGTTGTGGATTTGAACAGATGGGACTAGCTGTATTATCGCTTTCTGCACAGCCTTCTGTGGTTGTTACATAGCACACTTCCTAGAAGTGGTTGTGTAAGTAGAGGTGAGCACAAGAGATCATCCAAGTGTTACCTCATCAAGGTAAATATTCAAGATGAAAAAGGGATTTCAAACTCTTTCATTGCACATCCACAAGCAATATAAGAATTCAAAGTTCCTTTTTCATTATGCTATGTGGAAAATTGACTAGACGAACTCTAGGTACAATGAGTATATTCACCTCTGCGGGATAGGTAGCTGGAGCTCGCGGCGTCGGCGGCTCAACATAATCGAAGAGGAAAGGCAGGTCTTCAGTCTGCGAGCGACGAAAGCGCGGCTTGCGCAGATAACGCTCTCTTTCTCGCGTCTCAGCGCGCCTATGACGAGAGTGTATCGCCATCTCTGTCATATCCTCGCCCTGGAAGTGTTCACTCTCCTATTAGATAAACAGAAAACGTATAACCTGGATCAGCAGTGAGACACAAACATTGTAGAGTTCAGTATTTTTAATGTTATCGCGATTACTCCTACCCATTGTACCAACGCCATTCGCAGTGTTACACAGGCGCCTGGTTTCCGAGAATTTATTTGATTTATTGAATTTTGGTACCCTACACAGAACACTGTGTACTGTGTAGGCTACCAAAATTTAATTTAATAAAACTTTTATATTTTACAATTTGATGGATACCTAATTAATTTTATATTTTAGGTACATCGGTTATGAGGATTAAAAGTGAAAATGAACTTACATCACTTTCCTCTAACGACATCCGGTGGTTGTCATTGGAAACACCGTTATTCACTGGTTCCTGCGGGGTATCCAACAATCGCCACCTGGAATTATTAAAACATGATTAACAAACACAGCCTAGGGAATACTCCACTTCTGACGCGATTGTAGTATCGCTAGCTTAAATGCTTAAGTTCGTGAAGCTTAGAGCTCGTTTACGGACAGGCGGCGATGTTTGCGACGTGGCACGCGCTAACATCAAAGGTATGGCAATGTTCCTGTGTGTTTACAGAGCGACCGGGAGAGACGTTTTTGCATGCGTTTATTTGACATTTCCGTGCGGTCACCGTCGCTTCGTACGCGACGGCGACCGCGTGGTAATGTCAAATATACGCGTGAATCCCATACCATTGCATACAGCGTGCGCCGCGGCTGCGGCGTTTGCGGCCGCCGCGTTGGCAGCCGCGGCTACCGCCACACGTCACGCGTCGCCTGAAAGTAACTGTCACCGTACATTGCTATAATTTGTTTAGGCGTGCGATGACGCATGCCGCAGCAACCGTCGCCTCTCCGCAAGGCTGCATTTACGGACAGGCGGCGCTGCTTGCGACGCGTTCGGTGATATGACTGTTTACGGAGAGGCGACGGCTGCTGCGGCATGCGGCATCGCACGCCTAAACAAATTATAGCAATGTACGGTGACAGTTACTTTCAGGCGACGCGTGACGTGTAACGGTAGCCGCGGCTGCGGACGCGCGCACGCCGTATGGGATTCACGCGTATATTTGACATTACCTCGCGGTCGCCGTCGCATGCGAAGCACGGAAAAGTCAAATAAACGCATGCAAAACCGTCTCTCCCTGTCGCTCTGTAAACACACAGGAACATCGCCATACATTTGCTTTGATTTTAGAGCGTGCCGCGTCACACGCAGCGCCGCCTGTCCGTAAACAGTCAAAACGCCGAACGCGTCGCACGAAGGCACGCCTGACGCGTCGCAAGCAGCGCCGCCTCTCCGTAAACGCGGCCTTAGGAAAGTAGTAACATTTATTGTTATTCTTGTACGCAAAAAACCACTGAATGGATTTCAATGAAATTATGCACAGCGCAGCGACCAGATTTTTCATACAAAATTGTATTCTGCGCAGACAAATGGCTAATTTCACGAATGCCTAGATCCGTTGAACGAAGTGAATGAGTGAAACGTCAACTTACTGTGGTGTGACAATCTCCTTATACTCGAGAATCTCCGGGCGGTTGTTGGCGGCGATACTCTGCGGTATCACGATGTTGTCGATATCGAACGACTGCCGCCGCCGGCAGTCCGTGCTAGTGCGATTGCGAGGCCTGTAAATATAAAACAAGTTAACAAAATAAATGTGACAGTTTGTATGTTTGTGTATTAATGACGAACCAGTAAACCAATTTGGATAAAACTTTAGATGTAGATAGTGACCTGGAATAGCAAATAGGCTATTCAAAATGTTGGGTTATTCAATAATCGTGACATCAGCGCTATCATTCTCTGTTCGCATGCCACACCCCGCGTACCAATTATGCGAACAATGCTCCAACTTTGAGGGCTCTCACATTGCTTAATGCCTATTTGCATGAGGTCCAACATGTCGACATTTTCAGTGACAATCTCTCCACTATTTTTAACACCTTGAGAATGTACTTAAGTTTTAATCTTAGATAGTTAGCGCTTTGGTGTTACTGTAAGCTTTCTATCAAAAACTGTTATAATAAATAAATAAATAAATAAAATCAGCAGGTCGTACATGGGAAAAATTGTCTTAGGATAGACGCGATAGCAGAAGTGGTATTTCTTCTTGTCTATAATCTGTGTCTGGTTTCGAATCAGTGTGGTAAAAGATTAACGGTGCATTGATATACCTTTCGTGACCTGGTTCATCATCACGTCCATCTCTATTTCTCCTTGTTAGTGGCGGCCGGCCTCTTCTTAATCCTGCAAAAAAAAGTAGTTCATCAGTCGTGCTGTTTCCATAACAATCTACTTAGTGGATGTGTTTTCAAATGATGCGATGTGAAATATTCAGCATCGAATTATCTACATCCCACATGTTTATGAACTTTTAAAGTTACACGACATGCCGCTTTTTTCACGTTTTCCTTCACCGTCTGAGAGCTATAATAATCCCACTAATATAATAAAGCTGAAAGTTTGTGAGTTTGTTTAGATGATTGTGTTTGTGTTTCAATCGCACCTAAACCAGAGAACCGATTTGGATGAAACTTGGAATAGGCGTAGATTGACCTGGAATAGCATTTAGATAGGCTATTCAAAATGTTGGTACAGTCAGCAAAATAAGTGGTTTACCACCCTACGGTTGAGATTCATATGAACTTCATGAATCAACAAGGTTGATTTTCCCTTGCAATACTATTTACGTCAGCAAAGAATTAGAAACTATGTATGACAGTTATCATTGCCCTGTTTATAATTTAATCTATATCTATAAAAAAGCTTAACCTGACTGACTCATCATGGCGGAGCCGAAACCGCTGAAGCTAAACTGAAAGAAGGGGTAGCTTTCTTTTATAACATAACCCACTACCCATTATGGCGGTTTCGGAAATCTTCCCCAAAAGGGTTGAAAACGTTTTTTATAAAACTTTTTAGTGCGTTTATCGATTTGCTTGAACAGTGTTTCAGGGTTTTTCAAAACATTCCTTAAAATGGGGTTAAAAGGGGTTTTAAAGTTTGTATAGGAACATTTTGACTGGAAACTATTGGCTTGAAACTCGGTTTGGATACATTATATTATAAAATAAATGGACACGTGTTTTAGGGGTTTTCAAAAGAACCCCTAAAAGGGATTTCCAAAAGAACCCCTAAAAGGGATTTCAAAGTTTGTATAAGAACTTTTTGACGGGAAGCTCGTTTGACTTTTGTAATCTAGGAACACTAGGTTCTGATGACGTGTGATGCAATCGTTGATAGCCCAAACTTATTGACGATGCACAGTGAAGGCGATATTCGATTTTAACGCGTACGAAGCGGGTAACAGCTAGTATTATATTGTATACACTTCAATAGTGAAGTGGGGTAATTGCGACTAAAATTTTTCCTACGCGCTACTAATGCCCAAAATCAAATGTTAAACTAGAACTAATGACCAACACGAATTTTGTCCAATATGAATTTTGTCCAATATCAATTTCGTCTAACACGAATATTGTCCAATATGAATTTCGTCCATCACAAATTTTGACAAATCTGAATTTGTCCATCTATGAAAATTATCAAACTTAAAATTAAGTTTAGTATCTACGTTTCGAATTAGTTACAATTACCATGGAGTTCTAACTTCATCACTTTTTAATTCTATATTTTTACAAATTTCATCTAGTTTTATATTGCCGTCTTAGGTAAATGTCTTAAGCTGTAAAGTGTGTAAAGAATAAAAGTATAAAATATAATATGTAGTATTATTTTGCACAAAATGCTTGTAACAGTGGGACGGGTAATTGAAACTATTTACCTACAAATAGTGGCACGTTATCGCGATTTTATAAACTCGACAAGTAAATTAATACTACTTTTCGAGTCTTTAAATTTTAGTAAATAAGAGAACAATTTATTGTATCAAAATTGTGATATTAGTTGAAATTATCCGATTGTTGCCATAACCCCACTTTACCTTAAATATTTATTACGTTGACAGTAATACAGTGACACTTGTCAGAGATATTTTCTTTTTCAGTTGTAAAAAGTTTTCTCAAAAAAGATCGAACTTGTGTTAATTGAATGAAGATTTATTTATTATTGCAAAAAAACAAGCTATTGCGTTGTTAATAGAGCTCAAAATAACCAAATAATCCAGTGACTTCAAAAATGTCAGGCATATCAGTTAGCGGATATTACGTCATAATTGTGCATCTCTTCTCCGTTAGAAAAGTAAACCGTAGCGCTAGTTAGATTTCACAGAAACTATTGTCCAAAGTGGTAAACCACTTTCTTTGCTGACTGTACCACGCGGGCGAAGCCGCGCGCAATAGCTAGTAATATAGCACACCGGTACGTGACTACTTACTGGTGCGTTAGCCAGCCCAGCGGTTGGGGCAGCTCTATATTATATTATATTATATTCAGTAGGAAGCTGGGATCACTTAGAATATTTTAGTCTCAAATATATTTTTCCACGGATATATGACTGGATAGGCTATGGAGGCGTGGTCCGCGTCGCAACAGTAGGTCCAAGTGAGCTTTTTCGATCAAAATCGGGCACTAGTCGCGCTTTATGGGTGGTCGCGTATGCATTTACCAATTTACTCAAAATGAAAAGTGATTCAATTCAATGTTTGAAATACATTGCTGTGTTTATCTTGAGACGAGTCACAATCCAAGCAACAAATTATTATTTCTTCTGGTCTGTGTATTTTTCTTTTGCAATTTGTTTCTGCGTGCGCATGCGATACTGAGCTACGTATTCGGTAACTGAGCGCTCAGGAACGCTCCATTGACGTAGCCGGATTCGCACCGAACGATCCACCGCGTTCCGATCGCTCGCAGTAAGAGCGTGTTTCGCCGCATAAAGCAATAAAAAGGCCTGTAAACGGGCTATATAATTGTATCTTGCTGGCAATTTTTATTTACCAACATAGCTCAGTATATTTGCGATCTAGCCGGCTAGACATTGAATATTTGCAAAGAAATATCTTGACAATATAGCCGGGCTACACAGCAATATTACAGCGATTATTGCACTGTGTTGCGAGATATAATCGGCAACTGGCTATACCATTGCAGCAAGAAATTGTCAAAAAACTAGCCCGTTTACAAACACCTTAAAAAGCGTCGTGTGAAGTCGTGTCTTTGTGATATACCTAGCTTAGCTAATACTTACTGGGATGTCGCCTAGATCGCGGGGGTAGTGCCGGCTCGCTCGGGGTGGCGCGAGGCGCGGCGGCGGGGCCGGCGGAGGGGGCGGAGGGGGCGGCCGCGGGGGCGGGGGGAGAGGCGCGCCCGCGCGGGGGGCGCACTGTACGAGGACGGAACCACGGACGAGAGCAGAGCGTAGACAAGTGTGTTGATGGGCTCACATCTGAAATGTTAAATAAGATAAGTTACTCTGGTGACCATGATACATGTGCATCTGTATGTAGATGTATCTTCTAATAAAGGTTCAATTTAGCCTTAAGCTGGTTAAACATTAAACACCCAAGCCAGATAACAAAGCTAAGTCTCTGTATCAGAAGTCCAGGATTATTATTGTCCTTGACCAATATAAACCACCCATACATTACATAAGATGGGTGGTTATGAAGTATCATTGAGCACATTTATTTAGTTGACAAAAATTTCGCCAAATTACTGCGGCGCCACTGCACTCCGATTAGCCGACTCAATGTGCTCTCGCTCACTTTCGAACATTCGAGCGCGCGAGACTTGGTATTTATCAGTGACAAATCACTGATGTGTTTCGGAATAGAATGGACCACATTGGCATTGTATTGGGTATGTGGTCGATGTGAGTATGTATTACCTTGTATATCACTGAGCACGGGATGGTACCCGGGGTCGATGAGAGCCAGCCGCTGCGCGGGCGAGAGCGTGCTGGGCGGCGCGGCGGGCGCGGTGGGCTCGCCGCGCCCCGTGCATACCGCGCAAGATTCCAGGGTACGCTCGCAGCTGCAGCTGGAAATATTAACTCATTGTCAATTATATTTTACTAGCTGACCCGCGCGCCACTTCGGCTGCGCAACATTAGGAACCAAGTGCAGGAGTTTTGAGAGAATCGAAAAAAATATACCAACTATTAAACTCCCTCGCGATACAATAATAATTTTAACGTTAATTTTTTGAATAGCAAGTGCTTTATGGTTTTGAATTTCGAAATAAAATGATTAACTAATATTGCGTGATTTTTCTCTCTATATAATTCCATAATTCGCCTTCACAGACTTGACCTCGAAACTGCCTTGCACAACCCCTGGGGGTTGTTTTGAAAAAAAAAACATGCTTCATTAATTTACTTAAAAGTTTATTTCAACCGAGTTAGGAGTGAATGTAAGCTTTGCTTAGTTTGGGGCTAGATGATGCTGTGTGAAATGTCCAGCACTATTTATTATGAAGTTTATTTATACCGAGTTTTGAGTGAAACGAACCAAAATTAAAAAAGTTCCCATACAAACTTTAACACCCTGTGTGACACCCTTAGGGGTTGATTTTCGAATATTTTATAAGCTTATGCATATGTTAATCCAGAACTTACACGGTCTACATTTCTCATTACAATCGGTTAAGTCGTCGCGGAGATACGCGGCGACTAACATTCGCATACACAGACTCTCGCATTTATAATATTAGTAGGATGGAGATAGATTTAGTTAGAATGCTGCTAGAAAGTAGATTATATAAAGAAGACATGACTGTCACTGACTAAGCTTTCGCCTTACATGACGAGAACTAAAGAACACCACACGTCTCAATTTAAAGTCTAAAGTTTGCGCTCGGTAGAAATGTTCTACTATTATTTTTAATTCATTGGTCATTTTTCTTTGGGCGGTTGTACAAGTCCCCATGTCATCGTAGATTCTCGGATTGGCAGAGTTTTAATATCCTTTGAAGATAAGGAGGTAGGTATTTGGGTGAATATGGGCACAGAGATTAATTACTTTTATTCCACTTTAATTCCTTGAGAAAAATACTTTTTATTCCAAAACAGTGAAGTGTTCCCGAGGGGCTGCGAATAACATCACGGAGCGCAGCTAGTTTTCTACAACCTAATATTTTCCTATAGGTACCTTATATCAGCGGGCCTTGAAGCCATATTCCCGGACACATGGAGATTGTGCATCTGAAGCAGCTTCCGTTTCTTGAACGTGTCACGTCGTAGCGGACGCAGCCGCGCGCAAGTTTCCGACGCCGGCTCGTCTTCTCCCGGCAGCGAGCCTTCGTAGCCAACCGGCGAGCCTTCAAACTCGCAAGGCCCTTTAGCTTCGCGAACCTGGAATACGGATACGGTTTTTGTTAAAAATAATTAATATTGTAACGTACAAGCACTCGAACGTTCTGGAAGACTCGCGCGCAGGACAAATTCCACGAACATTCTCGCTTAGACATACGGAATTGATGATTGGACCGTAATACCTAGACTTAAGGTTCATATTGGTTTGGCGCTACTGACAAGCGACCTTATTACAAGTGTATAAGGTTCAAGGTCGCTTGTCACGTGTTGTTGTTTATTTATAGAAGCTTCCTGTTTATTTGTAGAGAGTTCCCACGGTGAACGTTCTAGGCGTTCGGTTGGGTATATAAACGGGCAGTTTGCGCGTCACGTTGAGTTCTTTGTGAATTACGAGTGAGTCAACTAGTGATATAACAAAGTGAATAGTGACCAGTGATATTCAGTGCGACTGTTCATAACTTTAAAGTGTGTTTTGAGTAAATTAGTGCGTAATAAAGTTTCGAAAGTTATACCTAGTGTTTATCTTCAGAATCGACGAACCCCAGCACGTAACAATTGGTGTCAGAAGTGGGATAAATCATGCCGATTCTACCAAAGGAGGACACGGACGGTATCCGTACTAGGAGTCATCGTCAGCAAGAGACGGATCAGAGACGATTTGGAGATACTTCGCAGCAATCAACGGGTGGTCAGCTGATAGCAATGGAAGCCGGCCCTTCCACCGCGACTTCAGTGCCTGGAGCTCCAGACTTTGCAGCCTTGATGACGATGCTTCAAGAGCAGTCGCGCCGGCAGGAGGAACAGGCCCGTCGGCAGGAGGAACAGGCCCGTCGGCAGGAGGAACAGGCACGTCGGCAGGAGGAACAGGCCCGTCACTTAAAAGAACAACTACAGCGCGACAAAGAGGAGCAGGCCAGCCGACAGGAGGAACAGGCCCGTCGGCAGGAGGAACAGGCCCGTCGCTTAGAAGAACAACTACAGCGCGACAAAGAGGAACAGGCCCGTCGACAGGAGGAACAGGCCCGTCGCTTAGAAGAACAATTACAGCGCGACAAAGAGGAACAGACCCGTCGGCAGGAGGAACAGGCCCGTCGCTTAGAAGAACAGTTACAGCGCGACAAAAAGGAGCAGGCCAGCCGACAGGAAGAACAGATGATCTTCATGAAAGATCTTCACGCGACGTTCAACAAGGAGCTCAAGATGATGAAGGATCAAGTTCATCAACATGGAGAACGCCTCACTGAAGCTGAAACTCGGATTGATGAGGTGAAAACTCAGGTTGCTGATGTGAAGAAGGCTTTAGGTAATCTCAAAGATGGAGACGCGGCTGTAATTTCTACAGCTGCCGCACCTTCAATACGTGGATTCAAGGTGCCACCATTCGACGGGACATCTTCGTGGTCGGCCTACAAGATACAGTTTGAGGCCGTGATGAAGGCGAACGGATGGAATAAGGCTCAAGCTATGACTGCACTCACCTTAGGCCTTCGAGATCAGGCTTTGACTGTTCTAGAAGCTCTCGGGCAAGAAGTGACTTATGAACAACTACTAGAGGCATTGGAAGCTAGATATGGTGACGCCCACCTGGAGCACGTGTTTCGTGCACAACTTAAGGATCATGTACAACGCAATGGTGAAAACCTACAACAATGGGCCCTGGAAGTCGAAAAGCTGGTCCGAAAAGCATATCGGTCTGTACCTGCGCTCATTAATGGGAACCTAGTGCAAACATTTATCGACGGGATTCGTGACCTTGAAGTCAGGGCTGCTGTGAGACTTGGGCACCATGAAACACTCAAGGACGCCTTAGCCCATGCATTGGAAGTAGAGGCAGTGAGACAGGACCATCGCGCCCATCGACTTAGAGAGGTCGTAGTACCACCATTGCGCGGACGAGGATATGGCCCCAGATGTTACACATGTGGGGAAAAAGGCCACCTGCAACTTAATTGTCCGCAGAAAGACTCGCACATGGCTAGACTCGAGAAATTGGCGGAACGTCTGAAGCAGCTGACCAAGGAGTACGAGGCCTGGACGGATGCTCGAGACAAGGGAAACAAACAATTTAAGAAGTACCACTCCACAAACCACATTTTAGTGGGAAGGCCTACGGCAATGCAGGCGCAATCTCGCGGAGACCTCGCTATGAGGCTGATGGACACTTCGTCAAGCAGGAGTTGAGGGATACGACGTTCAAAGTGATCCCAGCGGTCCTACTGAATAAATGCTTTTTGACTTTGACTTTGACGTGGAAGTATGCGAAACCTTTGGAGTCCTGGAGGGATGATGCAATGAAGAAGGCTCAGAAGGAAAGCTGGTTGCAGTCTGGCAGGAACATAGGAGTCAGATGCGACCGAGGTTTGAACACAAGTGGTTTCAAGGAAGGTGCGTCGGACTGGTTACAAACTCCAGGTTGTCGAAGAGGAAGGGCTCCGAAATTGCGGACTGGATATGTGCCTCATCCAAGGTGGTACACATCGCCCGGTGGTAGCAACGGTGATGCTCGGGACGAGCATGTCTAAGGAGGGGGCAGTGTAACGTACAAGCACTCGAACGTTCTAGAAGACTCGCGCGCAGTATAAATTCCACGAACATTCTCGCTTAGACATACGGAATTGATGATTGGACCGTAATACCTAGACTTAAGGTTCATATTGGTTTGGCGCTACTGACAAGCGACCTTATTACAAGTGTATAAGGTTCAAGGTCGCTTGTCACGTGTTGTTGTTTATTTATAGAAGCTTCCTGTTTATTTGTAGAGAGTTCCCACGGTGAACGTTCTAGGCGTTCGGTTGGGTATATAAACGGGCAGTTTGCGCGTCACGTTGAGTTCTTTGTGAATTACGAGTGAGTCAACTAGTGATATAACAAAGTGAATAGTGACCAGTGATATTCAGTGCGACTGTTCATAACTTTAAAGTGTGTTTTGAGTAAATTAGTGCGTAATAAAGTTTCGAAAGTTATACCTAGTGTTTATCTTCAGAATCGACGAACCCCAGCACGTAACAATATTTTAATATTATTTACTGAGGAATTCAAGAGAAACGAAGAATATTTTGTCGTAGGAACTCAGATCCAAAACAAAATTTCAATCAAAAGCTATTTCTTACTGAGTCGGTCGGAGGGAGCATAATATTTAACACAAACCTCGCGTCAGCTAATTTTGTGTGGATTCACAATTCTTTCAATAAATCTCGGAAACGAGATAAAGAAAAACGTGAAAAGTTGAGTCCAAGTTACGCGGATTGTTAGATCAACGTGCAAAAACTTCGTCAATATTTTACAATAAAATGTTGAAATAATGATCTAGTTTATTTACATACTAGAAATACTAAGCTACTACAATACGTACATAAAATTACAAAATACAATAGAATCAGTCAAGCTATCTAAGGATCGTCGTAAAAACGATCTATAGATAGCTCAACTGATCCAGTCGGAAGCGTGCCCAAAATACTGCAATGCTGATTCTCTGTGCCAAAAATCGCCAGCTCTCGAATCACGCGACGCTTCGACCAGACGCCCTGAAAGATTTTTGAAGACGCGATGGGCCCCGGAACCCCACGGACCCAGGGTCTCGACCTCAAATGGTTCAAATATTATAACGAGTCTTTCGGTACTAAAATGAGAGAGAATCAATATAATCTGCGACCAACGTTGCAATGGAGTAACGGACATAGGGTTAACTGGACAAAGGATATCCCCCTTCGTTTAAACGAGGGTTAATGCAGATCATGATACATTCCTTTTCAGTTCTAATGGTGGAAGTTCTAAAAAACTAGATTTCGTATTTTTGCAACCGAGATTGACGAGTCACACACAGTCACTACGTAGACTACACGACGTAGTACAAAATTACTTGATACTTCAGTCAAATTACAAGTAATAAACGACTTCCTTTTAAAGTGCATATTGAGTTAAAATACTTATCAGCTTTTATTGAGGGTCAATGAAATTCAGTAAAGATAGATGGGGGAGATAAAGTTTTAAAACTACTTTTTTTTTATTAAATAGGTCAACATTTGACCTCACTCTGACTGATGTTCAGCAATAGTGAGGTCTAAGATGAAGCATGCTTTCCTAGAAGAAATCGGATTGAAATGCGAATTCTACTATGAAATGTTTGGATTTAATTATTAACAGACAATGATATTTTACTGTTGATAATTTTACCTCCATAGTTATCGACGTCTCCATTGTTGTCGACATCTCTATAGTTGTCGACGTCTCCATAGTTATCGACGTCTCCATAGTTATCGACGTCTCCATAGTTGTCGACGTTTCTATAGTTGTCGACGTCTGTATAGTTGTCGACGTCTCCATATTATCAACGTTTAAAATCCGACCGTGTAAGAGACTATCACTGACTAAAACGCCCTGTTTGACGCGCGGACTGAAGAAAAATCATCCCTTCCCAGTAAGAATCTCAAGTCTTCACTTTCCGCGCGCTAGTAACATATCTACAATGTTTTTTTTTTTAATATAACTGCCTCTAAGATTACACAAAAACACTGAATAATATGAACATGAATCTATCAATGAACTACGCGAAACTGTTAACACTTAACACGGCACACGGCAAGGTGGGATGATGGATGAAATGGCGTCGGCAGCGACCTAGGCTAGGCTCGCCGGGACTCGATCAATACAGGGTTCCAGATAGTGCGTTTACACACTTGGCAAGCGTCGCCCAACCTAGGGCGCAAGCGAGCGAACATGATAAGCTCGTCACTGGTGGAGTGTGGCAAGCGTGTAAATACAGCTTGAGAGCAGACTGGACGCAAATAATTGCTTTACCTATGCATCCATAATAAGCAGAGATTAATTATGGCGTCATCGTTGTCGTTATGGGTGAAACTACAGGTGCTGACAACCAAATTTAAACTTTATGTACCGCTATCCAGCTAATAATTCAGCGAGACTATTTTCCGTCTACAGTTCATAGGTTAAACGAAAATCGACTCTATGGATTTGAGAGGAGTATATATAATTTTGTAGTACCTCCCGCGCGAAAGGTATTCTCTTGTAATTACAAAACAAGGTTTCATATTGCTACAGGCACGGGAAGGGAGAAACATTGAAAATGTTGAAATACAAGGGGATCGTCTCGCTATTGATTCGTGGCCTTGACGTCGCTGTTGTGCGTAGGTATACGTGTTGCGACATGTATCTGATTTCTAAGAGCCCAGACTATTTAATGTTTGTTTCGTGTTTTTATCAACTTACATGCGTAAACACGCGCTGATATAATTCAAATGATAAACTTTCTCTGATTTAAAAATCCAAACCATATCCGCTACAAAAATTTTAAATTTTGCCGCCAAATTGTGGAACTCATTGCCGAGCTCTGTACTTCCCGAAAATACAATATAGGGGTCTTCAAATCAAGAGTAAATAGGTTCATTCTAGGTAAGCATGCTCCATCTTAGACCTCACTACTGCTTAACATAAGGCAGTGAGGTTGCTCAAAAGGAGGGAGGTCAAATGCTCTTCTTCTTCTTCCTGCCCTTATCCCACTAAGTGGGGTCGGCACAACATGTTTCCTTCTTCCATTTCCCTCTATCACTCGTCATATCAGAACTCACTCCTTTCACTAACATATCCGCATTCACACAGTTCATCCATCTTTTCTTAGGCCTACCCCTACCGGTATATCCATCCACCTCCATACTCATCACTCGTCGTGTTATATGACTTTCATCCCTTCTCATGACATGCCCATACCACGCCAACCTTCCACTTCTCAATTTGTCAGTCACTGGCGCTACTTTCAAACTTCCCCTGATGTACTCATTTCTTATCTTGTCCATTCTAGTTACTCCACACAGGGAGGTCAAATGCTGACCTATTTAATTAAAAAAAAAAACTTCCTTAACAAAACAACAGGCCTAAATTAAATTTTCTACCCTTGCCATTGTGGAGGTTCAGTTTGTGGCATTACAACTGAATGTTTCCGATCTCCGATGTCCTAGCACCTATTGAGAAGACGTCGTCGCGTTGTTTTGCTAATGAACAATTACCATTATTGGATTGTCTTTACAATAATTAGAATGCCGACAAGTAATTATCTACTATAAAACGTCTTGATACCTAGTTATCTATGACTCAACCTTTTCCCAACAAGGCGTGCAGTTCACATCACACTTCAAAGCACAGAATCGTATCTCTATTATCATTCCAAGGGTTGAAATTGTCGTCATAAATGATGCAAAACTCAAATAAAATTGACTGCTAGAGTAGGGCGTTCCCAGGGCTAACGGCGAACACTGGATCGATAGTTATTAATATCGAATGCAACGACGAGTAGACTACGTGGCAGAAAACTCCAACGAACTACTCCAACCCTATTAAAGTTGGTCGCAGAATACGAATAGTTCTAAATGTATTATGCACCGGGTGTATTCAATTATCTTAAAACGCCACGTCATTGTTAACGTAGGTCAGGGACGGATAGGCTTAGAGTGCCTTGGTGAGATATGAATAGGATGTTGAAAATTCTGATTCTGAACAAAGTTTAATAAGCTGTTTTAAATTGACGACTCTGTAGTGCAATGGGCGAAGGCCCGCCTGAGACGCAGAAGGTTGAGGGTTCGATCCCCGCGATATTCACCTACGTAATATTAAAAAAGAATATAGATGTATAGAATATAGACAAGGAAAGTGAAGACACGAAAACGTCTTAGTGTGACGTTTTTTCTTCAGGTTGCGTCATACATACAGTTTCACGACCGTATTTTAAACTATGAACGTAACATATCAATAGTAAAGTATTGATAGTTGTTGAACACATACAAGATGTTCAAAAACTACCAACATCCAACACACACTTTAATCATATCTAACAGTCAGTCAGTCAACACTTTAAAAATGCTAAAGAGCAAACGACCCAACACACTATATCCTTTTTATCCACGACGAAGAACAAGCAATAAAAATCTAGTCTATACTCTCTGTATAGTCTGAAATAGCCTGGATAACATGATTGCTCTACATACCTGCTTATGCAGTTCGTTATGCTGGCGAATCTTGTAATCTAGCTCTTGGACTTGCGCTTGGAGCCAGCACCAACGGGACGCGATGGAGGCTCGCTCGCGCTGCCACGTCCAAAGCGCGCGTTTCTCACTGCAACAAACGTTAATATTAATGTCTAGAGTCTAGACTACAAATAGGCGAAAATGGCTCGCAAATATTGAAACAGGAGCATTTATCAAAAGCCTGGCTCGCCCAGTTGGCACAAAAGCTGGTTACTCGCCACCAACGCGCCGCGAACCCTGCAACAACCCCAGGGTCTTTTGTCTGTACAAAGTGCGGTCGTGGCTGCCACTCCCGTATAGGCTTATTTAGCCACGAACGTAAGTGTTTAAATTCAAATCTTAATTGTAGTGTGACTTGACTGACGCCACCTGAATCATCTTTTATAGATGGAAAACAGGCCAATGATGAATTTTCAGCACATCTTCTAATATTTTTTTTTGCAATCTCTTTCAAAATTTGTTGCACTTGCGTTGAATGGTTATCATGACAAACTCTTTGCAAAATTGAGCATTGTTTAAGTCTCATGGGTTTGTTGATAAACTAAAACTAATGATAGTTCCAGAGGCTAGATGAAATCTAGACATTCTAGTAATTTAATAATTTGACCATGTACTAAGTTTGAGTTTATTTATACTTAAAGGTATTTTTGAAGTACAGTTTGATTTAATATGTAGTTTTATCCTGGCTAATACTTGTCTTTAGTCTTAGTTTTATACTATGAAAGTCAAGAGTTTTAAACTATTTTTTGCATTGCAGGACACAAAAGTAAAATAGCCAAACTGCATAAGCTTTGGAAAAAAACTATTTAATTTAGTCTAAGAGGCTTTTAAAGGATCACAGTTAGAATGCGGGAGTGATTGAATGGAATGCTAAATGAAGCATACTCCTATCCAGTTTTTGATACCAACAACACAGGTGTCTTAGTAGTCAGGACAATCTTGTATTTGCGTAGTTATTTTTTTACTAGATTTATATAGATTTCCAAATGATCTTGAATGTCTGAAGATTTTATCAGATGTCTAGCATGCCAAGTAGAGATCGCTTTTAGCGATAAGGCCGCCCATTGTACCTACTTACTTGTCTTTGTGTATTTCCTATTATGTGTTTCTTTTGTGTACAATAAAGTGTTTTTCTATTCTATTCTAAGTAAGAGTCAGTTTTTCAAAGAATTTTACTATGATCCAAACATATACTAGTGATTTCTATGAAAACCAGTTACTGAGTAACAGGTATTGTTCACAGTAGTATCAAATTACAGTTAAAACTAAGTCACACACAGTCTAAGTTCTAATTAGATTAATTTCATCATCATCATCATTAGACGACCTTCGTGGCGCAGTGAGCGAAGGCCCGCCTGCAACACAAAAGGTTGCGGGTTCGATCCCCGCCGCGGGACAAATATTTGTATGATCTACAGATCTCGGGTTTGGGTGATTCATTGTATAAATGTATGTATTTACAAACAAAAATTATACTGTCAGTCATGTATGTTCATAACACAAGTACTTTGGGGCTAGATAATGCTGTGTGAAAAATCCAGCATTATTATTTATTTATCATCCACTGCTGGGTATAGGCCTCCATAAGCTTGTGCCATCCACCTCAATCCTGTGCCAATCTGATCCATTGACGACCAGCGACTACCGCGACTCTAAATTTTGCCCACAATTTTAATTATGCCCATAGATTTAGCAGATTTGAGCGGAACATAGAATTCGATTAATAAATAACAGGATGTTATTATGAAGGAAGCAGATGATGTAAGATTACAATGAACTATAATTATGGGAAAGAAGCATGGTTTTATGTTTGTATGTGTTAATTGATCTTAAAATTTAATATATGTTATTTCAATAATATAATGTAACAAATTCAAGCATCCTACCAGCTCAAATGGCAAATTTAATAAATCTGTTGTCCTATCAGCATTATCCCGAATATGACAAGAAAACATAATTCCACTCATATAAGCAAGTAAGTAAAGTAGTTTACTTACTTACTTACTCATATAATAATGCTGAAAGTTTGTGAATTTGTTTAGATGTTTATTGTGTTTGTGTTTCAATCACGCCTAAACCAGTGATTTGGATGAAACCTGGAATAGAACAAAATGTTGGTACCACGCGGGTGAACTACGCAGAGAGAGCTAGTTCTCTCTAAATTAACAAGTAAATATGTATAATAGAGTAGAATCATAAGAATCCACCTGAAGACATCTAAAATAGAAAAGAAATTGTTAGAAAGACATGTTATGAAATGGCTGATGCAATAGCTAGCAACTGTGAAAGTTCTGAAAGCTTTATTGTGCAACTTTTGATAACACTGTTTACATTTTTATCATGATTACAATTTGGAGATCATTGACCTGAATTGAGGAGTTCAATGAACTAGGCATTACATGTAAATCAAATAACGATTTGTAGCTATACTTAATTGGTTATACAAATAACCTAAACATCGTAGAAATTCTCTTTAACCTTGCACTGAATAGGTATTGATTATTCTTAAACTAGTAGATAACTTACATTGGCAAAGGTTGTTGGCTCGTATTATTGTATGTGACAGCTTCATCGTTGCTCTCAGCTCCTGAAGAAGAAGCTGTGGCATCGGAGTCCAGCTCATGCTTCACTATAGACAGATGAGACTTCAATGCACTTGCAGTGTCTTCCAGCCCTGCCAGGGTCCCAGAAGATATCCCAACAGATGCCGTCTTAGTGGGATCAGGTTTTGAAGTACCAGCACTATAGTACTTCGGACCAACAGAACGAGAGGCAGCGCCTGCTTGTAGCGTTGCAGTTGTTTCTACTCTTTTTAAAAGCGCTTTAAGCCCCATTGGCCTTCCGCCACCATCTTTACGTGCACCACGTGTGCATTTGTCAAATGTCTGAGCTGCTTCCTCCGATACTCTTTTTCCAATAGCTCGGGCCTGTAGTATTCTCAATCGTCTCAGTAAGAAAGCACATCTTCTCTCAATACGGGCCTGTGTGAGCATAACCTTTTGCTCAGGAGGGTCACTTTCTGAATCAATCGCCTCCGGAAGGTCGAGAGGAAAAATTGATTCAGCATCACCCGTTGAGAGGGTATCATTGTTAGTTTCCAATGTTTTTATCACTGAAAGCAAGTCGTTGCTAGCGAGATCGACCAGCATCTGGTCTCCGAGAGGTGAGGGATCTTTCATGATGTTTGGATGGTTCTGGAAGCCCATAACATCATCCTCAGAGAGGTTATCAACGGACGCGAGCACTTGCCTACGATGGGACTGGTCAATCGCGTCGAGGCTCAGATCGGGAGGCTCTCGGGGCGCGAGCGGCAGCGCGGGCGCCATGGCCGGAGCCTCGAGCCGAGCTGGCCGGAGCCTCGAGCCGAGCTGCCCGCCGCCCCGCGCCTCTTACTCGACTCGCGAGCTCCCGGTCATCCCGACCCTTATATAACACTCAATCACGCAAATTCACTGCACCAACACATCACTGCACATCACTTCACTGCACACGAGAGTCACCTCAGTCTCCGGCCGGCTCCATCGCGATCCGAGAACGTCGGAAGCTAGCGACCGATTCGGCGCGCTCCTGAAAAACAACGTTCACGAGGGTTACGAGCCGGTTTTTGTTTATTTCGACACGATACACTTGGCGAACACAGTTTTGCTGGTAGTAAACAAGCGAATTCAATATTGAAAGCTACAAAATTCGAAATTTGACCCACGTGATAACAAAAAGAGTGCTAGCGGTCGCAGTAGCTTGTTTTTATGCACGATATGAAACAGGAAATGATACACTTCTACAACGATTTTTTTAGACAAAATTGATGCTTTACACTAAAACTTTAAATGCACAGAGAATACTGTCAACGCACTCATAAATAATGTCTATCACTACGAAAATAATTCAGTAATAATGGCGGAAATAGGCCAAAAACACTATTGTATGGGCACTAGCATCGCACGCATCTAGTGACGAAACATTTTTGTGCCGCACACGGGCGTAAAACCACACAGCGCGCGCTAGCGAAGTATCCGAACATCGACAGAAAGAGCAGGAAGGCAATATTAGAAAGACATGTAAATAGAAAGAGATCACACTAACGTCCTTGACTAAATATTTGAGCCTCGATCGACATGCGCGGTAAAGTCAAATTAGTTTCAAAATGATGATGCAATTTTAATGCAAGAATCAAGAATCTAATTAATGAGCTTTTATTTTCAATTAAGTTTAGTTTATCCATCGAAAGTCACAGTCCAAAGGGATTTTTCTTCGTATCTTCTTCAACTAACAATGAATTACCTTGTTATTATTTTTGTAATAATACTCAAAATCAAGTAAACATTAACCAGAAAATACTTAGAAATGGTTTTCTAAATTTCTTACAATAGTTTAAAACTAACAATAAATTAAAACTTCTAATGAAAATAGCTTGTGAAGAATAAATTTTATGAAAAAAGTAGTGTAGTTCCTGCTGACTAAATATTACGGTCCGTTAACTTCCGCCTTTATTTATTATAAAAATACTTTGTTGTATCTCTACAAATTAGTCACAATAATAGTTTTAAAAAGTTTACATTCTGTCTTCGAAAATAAAACAACTCTGCTAATTTGTTGCTAAGTTGCGCTTGCAACGCGGGTGGCATGGAATGGAACGTAGCTTATTCCGTTTCGTTCTACGTTACGCACGATAAAATAACTTCTACAGAAACCGTTCCGTTCTACACAATAAATACTTCATGACGTTGGTCCACTTCGTAGCAAAGCAACCGATCGATTTTTTTGTGATTGAAAACATATCTACGAGCATTTTTAGGTCTAGGCCAATGGTCTAGACTTTCTGGAACTATAAAAAATAAGCCTTGTACTACTGGCTTTACTGCTTTATGTACTGGCTTTATCTGTCTACATTATGCATGCACCAATTTTGTTTAAGTATTGTTAGTCAGTGTCTGTACATTTATGAATCTGTTGTGTTGTATTCTTTATGTAAAATTATTCCTAGTTACCTACATAACATCTAAGACACATTTATTTTATGTCATAGGGCAAGTCAAACATGTTGGTGAAAATGCATTCATTTGGTTAGGAACTGGTTTGTGAGATGCTCATGCTCAATACTTATTAAAAATAAAAAAATAAACTTAAAATATCACCCATTTTAAATCAGCAGGAATAATTATTTGTTCAAATACCTAGTCTTATGCAATATCTTTGCTGCAGCTTTATTATATGGTCTTTGATTGTCACGAATAGAAAATATCAATATATTTTATTGGCAATCAATATGTTATTTAAAACAATGATTATGTGCTTTTATATTTATTTTTGGCATACAATTATGACAACCAATGTTTAGGTAGCTTAACATTGACAATTTTGTTCGCTGTTCCCGGGATAGTATTTACTTTAAGCAATAAGATTAAAATTTTATACACTAGGTATAGATCTTATTTTACAAATTTTATGTAAATAAGGAGGTACATAGAAAGGGTACCTAAAGGAAAATGTACAAAACTCACATAAGTAAATAAAATTTGCATTTTGCTAGGCAGCCATGTAGGTAATTAGCAAAGCAATTTTAGCAGTTAGGCTTATTACATAGTGATTTTCTTATATATAGCTGTAGTCAAATCTTACCTTTGGATAATTTTGTAGTAATATCTTCAATTCCATTTTATTGCTGTTAGAAAACTTGCATAATATTATACTTCCAAGTCCCATATTGATCAGTAACATCCACCTAAAATACTGTAATACTTTATTAATCCTGCAAATCTCTATTTCAAATAAAAAAATCTCAAAACTAGGAGAAATAATGCAGAGGCAAATACCAAGTAACCAAGTGACATTTGGACTGACACAAAAATAAGAAAATATTATTGTGTCATTTCTTAAAACAAAATGTCAGATAAAAAGGAAATTTTGTTTTTCTCAATTTTTATCACTGAGGAATAGGAGCATTTAAGATCTATGGGATGAAGCTAGTTAAATATGCAATGTAAACATACCTCTAGAGTACTTATTTCAAAAGAGAAAGAAAATTAACATCCAAAAAATACTTATATTTTATCTATGAAATAGATATTTAAGAATTTAGTTAGTTTAGTGATGACAAGTATTTTAGTTTTCTTGGATGAGTACTCTCATTCGATAGAGGTAGTCGTTTGATAGTCTGGCAGTCAGGTACGGGGTCTAGTATACCCACACCCGTGCACTCCTAGCCCAATCAAAATATAGATGAGAATGTTTAAGTGGACAGAAATAAAGCAATTAAATACTACAGGAATATAATAAATAAGTTAAATGGGGGCTATAATATAATAAGTATCAATAATTTCATGTTTGTGTAATTAATAAATAAGAAATAGTGCAGGTAATTTCACACAGATTTATCAAACAGCTGTTTTTATTAGCAATTATAGTATAATATTTCATAGTATAATTATTCAATAATAAGAGCCTAAGAGATAATAATTATTAACCATCCTTATATTGTTAGCCCATCTTAATATATATAAATATTTAGACATATTAGGTTACCTAAGTCCATTTTTAGGATTACGGTAATAGTGATTAGTACATTATATTATTCATTGTAAAAAAAATACATACATAAATATAGTTATTTAATTGTATTATAAAATGTAAATAAATTAATGAAATAAGTAAATATAAAGTTGGTATCAATCAACTGTAATCTGAAGTTACTGTCAGAATGGTTTGAAGGCTTGGGGTTTTTGATACCCCCTACCTGGTAGGTATATTTTTGCAATTTTTCAGGATATTAGGCGTAAAACCTAGATATAATTAAGTTTATAAACATAAGGTAAGTCCTATCCTATTAGGTAGGTACTTACCTAAATAATGTTGTTCAAATATTCATGAAAATATAGGTAGGTAGGTATGTACAAGTAGGTAGGTAAGCTTAACCAAATTTTCATTATTTACTGTATAAAATTTATAAAGAAACTAAGCTACTACCCAATTATTTTTATTTGATTTTGAATTCCAGTGATTACTAAAATACAAATACCTACTAATTAAATGACTTACAAAAAGAGCACCTATGTAATATTTTTTCCTATTTTTCAATTATGTACATAACTTACCTACTTCATTGAAGATCGCATGTTAGCAAAGTGAAAATTTACCAAACTAACTTTTTGAGTTGACTGTACTGTGTGCCCATTGTATTTTAGCAAAAAATATGTAAGTTTTCAAAATGTTTGGACACCAAGGCTTATTATTTACTATGACAACTAAAGCAAGATTATTTTACTACCTTTATGAGTTTATGGGAACCCTTAGCAAGACCTATGTACTTAGAATAGGTATTTACTTGCGTTTGGTAGCAAAATATGCATGACATATTTTTGTTACAATTTTCGTATTTTTTAACTTCTTAGCTATGTAGCTTTTTACTTGTTATTTTGGAATGGAATTCAATGAAGACTTGTACCAAGATTGGTAGCAAATCAAGTCAACAAGGATTGTTGGTAAGAGGTGGTGGGTTTGGGGAATGTGATAGGGTGATTGATGATGGGTCCTATTTAGTATATAATTTTAGGGAGTTGGCTATGATAGAATAGGATATTGAATTGCGTTCTTTGTTTTTTCTAGTTTTCTTACCAAGCCAGCCAAGGTGATTTCAAAATCGCTGCTTGCTCTTCCAAACTTCTTCAGAGTAAAAGTAACGTTCGGAGACCAACATGGAACTTTTTGACATAATTTACGTTAGTGAATCAAGTACGTTTTTTTCAATGATAAAAGTTAATCTTAGTCCTAAAAGATAATAATTTGATTGACTGTTGAGTTATTATTGTTAATTTAATACATTGTCTTCACAAAAATACCTTAAAATATGCCTCATAGAACTGATTCAGATCATAGTTCTTGAACGTGGTTTTGGTCCAAGATGGTCCAAGACCAAATAACGAACTAATGAAAATATTATTGCTGTCTCTTTTTCTTAAACTAAATTACCGTATAGTGCTCTGGCTGTCTAATGCTAAAAATATATTGTTAAAATTTTAATGTCAATGTCAGAGTCTCATGCAAAGCAAATGTAATTTTTGCATTCGGTTCGGTTCGGTCGGCGGGTATTGTGATCGTTTATTTGTGATTTGTGTGTGAACAAATACACGAAAAGTTAAGTTGTTTTGTTTGAGTGGGTCTAAAAATGGCCAGAAATATTAATATCAGTCATCATTCAATGCAACATACGCCTTTGAAAGGTCGTTCAAGACAAATCCTGCAACGAGAAGATACTTTGAATTTGTCGCCGATATTCAATGAAACATCTATTTTCAAAAACTTAAATGATACTAGCCTGAGGCATGTTTTAGATGAATCTTCGATAATAATCAACTCTGGAAATGCCGGAGACGGTTTGAATGAAGCTTTTTTTGAAATAATACAAGCAAGCCGGCCTAGTGATGTACTGGATACCTTAGCGAGGTTATCTCAAGTCTGCTGCGATTCTCTGGAGCTAGTAGACCCGTGGAACAGATACAATACGCAGAATTACTGGCTGGCAGAGGAGGCTAACACGTGGAAACTCCTTTATTGTTTGTATTCAGACTCACTAAATGAACAACCAGAGTCCATAGATAACTTATTGACAGAGACCACATTATCCCAGAAAACTTTGGTGAGTGCTTTGTTTAGAAGTGATTCAGAGCTGAGATTATTGCAACTGATTGTGGATTGGTTAGAAGCTACAGCAGCTTATCAGGAAGAGACCACTAAAACCTCCGCACCTATCATCGGAAACAATGTTCATTGGAGTAACACATTGCATCAGCTGTTGATTGGAAACAGTTTGTTCAACAAAGATAAGAATAAATCTATGATCACTTGCATGGATCCTGATGCACCACAGAGACAGAAGAAAATAATACATTCAGATGATCAGAAGGACGATAACGATTTGTGTAAGAGGATATTTACTGAAGTCAGGTGTGGAAAGTTCAGGGAAGCAGTATCCTTGTGCATCAGTGCAGGACAGGCGTGGCGAGGGGCTGTGTTGCAAGGGTGGATGTTGCTGGACTACTTACCTAGAGATGAGAATGGTCCACTAGAAATTTCAGGCAATCCTTCTAGAGACCTCTGGAAGTGGTGTGCTTTGGGTATCGCTAACAACATAACTGAAAACATTCACTACCGAGCTACCATTGGCATATTGAGTGGCCATCTACCGAGCACCTTGCCTGCCTGTCAAAGCAGCTGGGAAGATTTGCTTTGGGCTCATCTCAAAGTGCAGATTGAGGTGAGGGTTGACAGATTTTTGAGAGAACATCATGCTACGGCTGAAGCCAACACCACTCCAGCAGATGTCTTGGAATTGTTGCAATCAGAACTGCAGACCGAAGAACTGTCATTGCAGCAAGTTTTTGGTGCAGTTAAAGCATTGATGGATGGCAAGAGAGAATCGCACTATCAGACCTGCCAACATCACTTAATGCTTGGCCATGTGAGAGCTATAATGCAGGACTCCCTTGAGTGGCTCGACAGTGGAGAAGAAGGATTCATCAGGTTCCTAGCTCACCTTATATTGGTGATGAGATTGATGGGTAAAGATCCTCAGCATGATATAGGAGACAAAATTCTGGAAAAGTATGTCTCCCAACTCATAGACAGACTCATAGATGGTTCTGTCGACTGCCCTGAACTTATTGCTTATTACACTTCAACAGTGCCAGTGGATAGACAAATTGCTCTGTACGCTGACCTGATGGACCATATTCATAAAAGTGACTACCGGGAAGGAGTGGTGAAAGCAGGTATGAGTGCAGGAGTTGATGTGTCAGCTTCAGCCAGAGTTGCTATAAAGAAAGCCATCTCCGACATTCAACAAGGCTATGGCAATATGGATTATACTATTACTCAAACCACTGCAGTTGAGAAGGACAAAATCTTGATCAGCAAAGTTATATCATCCTTGGAATGGCTGTCCATGATCCCTAACCAGATGGAAGAAGCTCTTTGGCTGAGTAATGCCATGATCCGTACATTCATCTTTATAGGGAACTCGGATGCAGCCATAGCATGCGTCACTAATGTCAACAAGATGTTCCCAGATTTTGTTACAAAAGTGAACTCCAACTCATCAGAGTTGAGGGAACATCTGTGTTTGAAGGCTTATTTGGAAGCATTAGAAGGTTTCGCCACATGGTACAGACACTTCATAAGTGGTCAACCTAAAGATGTGGAGCCATTGCAAGCTGATGCATCATTCTCTGATAAAGTTTATCATGAACAAAGATGTGCTCAGGTGGAACAACAGAAGGCCCGTTGGAGTAATGCGGTGATGCACCAATCACGTCACTCAAAGAGCCTGCTCTACAATGTTCTGATATTCCCAGGTGGCTGGCTCCAAGAGGAAAGTGACAATACAACATCATCGAAATTCACAGAAGAAGAGAAAGATGACAGACTCAAACAACTCGAGAATCTGAGGCGTCTTTGCATTCCAGAAGTTGTGATACTCATTTTGAAGATATTGCAAAGCACTGATGATGTTGAGAACCATAAGGAAGCTGTGAAACTGAGCGATATGATAGCGGCTGAAAATAGAAGCTTGTACAAAGTCTTCACTAAGAACAAACTAATGGAGATTCTGGAGAGGATCAAGGAGTCGAGTCTAATCTTGATAGAGCAAGGTCGGGATATGTTTGGTTATGAAGTAAATGATGATTGATTTGTATTTTTTTAATAAACATTTGTATTTACATTTTGTTTTATTTACATAGAAAAATAAACATCTGAAGATGAAATATTTATGACACTGTGACAGGGTTTAGATTGATTAACTCATTGCTGCTCTCAGCTAGGTCTGTTATAGACACCCTTCCTCTTTGTCTGATGAATTTAGCAACATCCTCTAGCTCCTTCTGGGAGATGTAGATGAATTTCCCTCGGTCATCGATAACACCAGTGAGCTCGCCTGATGTTTGTAGATCAGTGATTCTGTCTATAGCTGCTTGGGTTTTAAGTTTGAAGTGCGCCGCCAAATCTTCCAGGAGGACCACCTTTTGTGCCTGAAAAACAGTTTTTAATTTAACTTACGAAAAGATTTTCCGTTTCAGAAACTGAGTGTGTTTTATCACGATAGAGAAAACCCTGAGAAACAAGCTAACTGTTTACCTTGATATATTCAATGAAGTCTCGCAGTAAGCTCTCTTGGTCCTGTTCATCATTCTCCTCGAATCCCTCGCTTTCCACTGAGAACGCGGCTTTCATAGCTTCATACTCTTCTTGTTCGCGCCTCTTTTTCTCTTCCTCAGCCTTCTTCTCTGCGTCCTCGCGCTGGCGTTCCTCTTCCTGTAATTAAGAAATGTCAAAGAAAGAGTTTACATGGAGTAGAAGGCACTACAAATCAGAATAAAATAAATACTTAAGGAGGCTCCCATACAGCAAACATGATTTTTTGCAATTGCTAATGAAAAACGGAACCCTTCGTGCGCGAACCCGTCTCGCACTTAGCCGGTTTTTTATTTTGAGCAGAATAAGAAAAAACCAACCTCTTCTTTCTCTTCTATTTTCTTCCTCTCCAGTTCCTGATCCTCTTCTTTTTTCTTGCGAATCTCGCGCATCTGTTCCTCTGCCTCCCGAGCCTTCTTTTTCTCCATCTTTGCTTCTAGTTTGGCCCGTTTCTGTTGTTAATAAAAATAACTTCAGAAGTTTTACTATAAAGCCGGGTCTTCTGCGACACTGTTTTTGAGTTTTATAACACCTAAGATCTAACAAAATATGGGCGTAGCCTAAGTTTTGCAAGCAAAAATGTTATCCGAGGCAGATGGAAAACATGTAATGTTCATTTGTTTTTGTTATTTTTGGTCGCAGGAGACGCCTTAAGAAAGAAACAAACATTTTTCTACTAACATTTAAATTATTTGGATAATAAAAGGTTTAAAACAACTACATACTGTGGTAGGTAAGGTAGAACCACAATTTTTTGTATGGTTGAGACCTACCTAATCTGTGGTTGAGACCACAATCACATCTAAGTCAAAAGAATGCTGTCATGGCATCCTTAGACCTACTTTTTTTCTGTTGTGGTTACTTTACTTTACTATAGCTTGACACAGGCCAGACCTCCACAGGAAACAATTTGGTTTCCTGTCACCGTTTCCAGGCACATCCAACATAAAGATTTTTCCAGTGTCTGCAATAAATAAATTATTGGGTACAAAATTAGGCAAAAAAAAATATTATACCTTAGCACCCATTTTATCATCAAATTCAACTTTCTGAGGAGCATCCTGTGCATTTTCCTCATCAGCTTCTTGTATATCTTCAGGCTCATCCACATCCTGGTGCCTGGCAGCTAAAAGAATATTTAAAAAAAACTTATTTACCTACATGGTCAAGTGCCATATATTTTTGTTAGGTCGCTAACAGCAAAGTGGGGCCGGCGTCGAGGCAGGGTCGAAATTGACGTGTACTAAGCGTCGAGGCGGCGGCGTTAATGTCTTGTTTCATTCATTCAACATGTCATGAAGCGCTCGTGGTCGTGCTTGCTTAGTCGTTCTTGATAGATCGTCGAAGTTAAGCAACGTTCGAAACGGTCTGTAAGTGGATGGGTGACCGCCAGTGGCATTTTCATCTGAGCGCTTCCGTGCTTCGGAGGGCACGTTAAATTGTCGGTCCCGGCTATTTAAGTCGTTAAGTCATGACGGAGGCCTTTAGGCGGCCTACAAACTCCGTCACCAGAGTTGGCCACTGACTCATACGAACTTACTTACTTTTAACATGTCATATTCGAAAGACGAGTACATTTTTTAGACAGTTGATTAGGAGCCGCGACCCCGCGTCGCCCGCGCCTCGACTCTTGACTTTTGTTTTACTTTTTTCAACGAGATTCGCACCCGCGTCTCGTCTTTCGTTTCTGTTAGCGACACGCCTAAGACATTTGAAAATAATCTTGAATACTAACTTGATCTGAGAGAATGTCTACCGCGCGTTGAGGGCAAGTGCTACTTATGATGATTTCTATGAGGCCTTTTCAGTTGGCCCTGGAAGTGGCCAGTAGGTGAGAGGCAACTTCATTTGTATAGAGTTCAGTGCAGTAACTATCTTTGGGCATCTTAGGTAATCAAAAGTAGCTGTTTATCATTTATTTAAAGATTATCAGAAAATTTGAAGGCCTAATAAACATTTATTCTACAAAATTAAAACCTCTTAGGGCTGCAATATTAATAAATAAATAATAAAATAAATAATGCTGGACAATTTCACACAGCATCATCTAGCCCCAAACTAAGCATAGCTTGTACTATGGGAACCAGATAACTGATATACTACTTATATACTTTTTGTTCGTAAATACATACATATTATACATAGAATATAAACTTACCATTGGCTCTCATTCTGGCTCTTTGATTCCTAACAGCTTGCACTCTCCCAGGACCTCCATCTCTAGGTGCTACAGCCCGTGGTCTACCACCAGCTGGGAAAAATAAACAACAGATGTGTGCTTGTTTCGCTATTTGTTTACATTGCAACTTTGAAGAATTATATATACATTTCTGACTTACTCACCTTGTGGCTTGACTTGAGACACTCGTAAGAATGCTACAGAGAGTACGAGAATAACCAGAGCGCTAATAATAGCCGCAATAATGAATGGATCCATGGTGTGGTTGACCAGAAATAAATTAACTAAATTACTACTAATACCTAAATAACCTAGAACTGTATCTTTTTTTTATGGTGCTTTTACTACAAGTTTTTCTTCTAAATCGTATCAATTCGTGTCGTACCACAGGTAGCTAGAAGTTTTATTACAAAAATTTAACAAAAACACCAAACGATGAAGCGAAATGTCACGAAACCGAAACGTCAGGTCACGTCATCAATCAAAATTGTTTTATTCCAGCACCGCAGGCTTATCACGTATAAATTTGCAGTAGCAGCAGTGGAAGCAGCGCGACCGCGACCGCGACGCGAATGATTGCAAATTGTTACAAAAAGCCGTATCATGGAAGCCTTTTGCCCGCCTGTCGCAAGGTTGTTGCTTGGATGCACTTTTTCCGTGAACACTAGCGCCACCAGCGATAGCAGCAATAAGCGGAAACAAATTTAATGCAGTTTTTAACGTTATCTGTGGTAAAATGTTCATTCCGTGCGCGCCTTTTTTGTTGATTTCATAATCTGTGGTTGGTTGACTTTGTTATTGCTTTGCTTTGTTGACGAGTTTTTTTCCAAGAGTTTTTGAATAATTTGGAAAAGTAAGTTATCAATGAAGTACTTTTAATGCGTAGTTTTATTTTCTGTCTGTCTCAATCATGTTCTTGTAATTTCAGTGGAACATCAAGTTTCCGCCTAACAAAGGGACGAGTTGCTGCAGCACCTCATGATGCTCTCGAACCTTGCCACAGGCGTTGGTCTGGGACCTAGATCAAAGGAACAAAACAAGACCATAGATCGTGGGTGGAATGATCTCTCTCGCTGCCAGGCTCAACGCTCACGGAGGAGGTGCCACTAAAACTGGGCAGCGGTGGAAACGTGTATGAATTCTTGTTTTACATTTAGATCTCAAGCTCACGTATCATGCTTGGGCACAGAATACAGAGGCTTGGGTTACCTTAGGTACTTACAATAACGGTTTACTTTACGTTTTCTTATATTCCTAGTACTGGGTGGACTTGCAGTTCAAAACTAAAAGTAGGGCCGCCTCAAGGAGACGGAAAGCTTGGTTCCCAAGACTAATGCAAAGCACATTTTCAAATTACTAAGGCAGAAAGTTTAATTGGTACCGTACTTACAATGTAAAAGTGTAACATTTCTATTACTTTGTTGTTTCAGAAAGCCCAGTTTATAGACAACCGTGAGGGTCCAGAAACCAAATCAACAGTGTCACGGAGGCAGCTGTTTTGACTGGTAAGTCTATTATCTATTTTTTTTTATTAATGACTAAATGTCATCGACACATTTAAAATTAAAAAAATCTCATATGTTATGCATATAATATTTTAATGTTTAAAAAAGTCAAAACTGTATCTAGCTAGATGTAAGGTCAGAATACAAGACTAGACTATTACGTAATTATTATAATGTCATCAACAGTTATCCTAATTTATTTTAACATTTTACAGGCCAAAGAATGAATCTATTGTAGGTCACTGAATTAGAGCAGAGTGCAAGCAGCTGATGCCGCCATTACATCAACAGAAGGCGCGAATGCAGGCGGAGGCATCTCTCTATTGCAAAGGCTGTGCACGAGCCAAGTATAATGTTCAATAAATTATGTGACGTAATGTCAAAAAAAAATAAAAATGTTTTTTACTTGCCCACTATTCTATTTTAGATCAATGTAGATATATAGGTACATAATAAGATGACATTACACAGTAGGTACAAACCACACAAGTATAAACATTAGACGGACATCAACATATACTAAGGATCATATAGAACTACCCAATAAGTATCAGTATTACCCAATAAAAATAAATAGTGATGCAGAGCTATGTTCTATAATCCCACAACCTCTTTACAGTGATAGAAAGTTGTTGACTGCCATTTTGTAACATCTGGGATTCATTCTGGTCCTCAACTTGATCCCTATGTGATTCTTGCTAATTTATTTCAGCTTGGGTGTCTGTAGGTGACTGCTCAGGCACAGGACGCCTCTCGCTATTGGCCGTGTGATGTAGGACACAGCATACATTTATTATTTTTGCTACAGTATAGTGGTCTTAAGGCAGCACTCTATGAACCAGTAAACAATGGCAACGGGCCTTTTAGTACTTTTATGCATCGTTCAACAGTGTTCCTGACCTTGCAGTGAACATTTATGTAATGTTCCTCAGGAGTCTCAGGGCCAGTATTGACAATACTTTGAGTAACCTGCAAGAAAATCATTTAAATAAATAAGTAAGCATAAATATAATATTAGTAAGCTTTTAGTCAACTCACCTAAATTATTGGCAAGAGTTTGGTCAAAATTGGGGGAACCTACCTAAAAGCCAGAGAGTTTCCCCATCATTATGGAGTTGTAGGATGTGTGGATATATTTCTGACTGACGCCCAGATGAATGCATCATGGGTGGCTCATCCAAAGGTTGCATCAACATGTAAAATGTTCAAATCACTGAACCATATCTGAAAAACAATATATTATAATATTAGGTACCAATAATCATACAGTAGGTACTACAATAAACATTAATTGATGTAAGTTTAATAAGGTGCCAAATTAGAGCACAATCCAACTACTTCATGATTATTTACATTGCTTATGTAACTTAGAGGTTATTGAATACTTATGTAAAAAAACAGTACAAAGCACATTCTCATTGAATAAGTAGCTGTAATTAATTAGAAATTACAACTTACATAGCACACACACAACTTTTACTTCACAAAATTTAACAAAGTATCTCAGCAATCGCCAAAAAACAAGTGCTGGGGTTGTTGCTAATTGTTACTTCAAAACGCCTTGCTACCGCTGTCGTGCTGCTGTCAAAAGTGCTTACGTAATATCAAATTGTACCAACAATACGATCAGAATGCACTTTTTAGTTTACTGATTGTCCGGCAGAGGGCGACCTAGTGCTCGATTGCTGTTGCTACTGTAACTGCTGATTTTTGCTGATAGCTGATACAAAATTGACGTCTGACAGAAATGACTGCGAGATTTACGCCTGTTGCATACTGGTCACGAGTTACATGATAAGCTTGCCGTTTCAAGTCTCAAAGCAATAGCAGGATGTATAGATACGTAGTCACATTAGCAAGAAAGAGATACAGAACTACTACACACTCTTAATTTTTTTTATTAATTTGACACAACGACGATGACGTGTGATTTGAAAATGTCATTTGAGTTTAGATTTTTGGGCTGCTGTGCATTTCGCCGATAGCAAGAAAATCAACGAAAAATGGAAATATTTAGATTGTCTTCAGTTTTTGCATTATTCCTAATCTTAGACGCAGCATCAGCTTTATATTTTCATATAGCTGAAGGTGAAAGAAAATGTTTCATAGAAGAAGTTCCAGACGACACGACTGTTATTGGTAAACTATTTAATTTCTCTAAGGTTTTTATAGCTTTTTCCCATTTGTTACCATTCGTAAACTAATTTATTCCAACCACAAGTCATCATTTCTTCTTGAGCACTTCAGACATCACCTCATTTACTCTTCATGTTGTTGAAACCAGTATGAGAAAATACCTTTTCTTTTCCAGTAAACTACAAAGTGGAGCTGTATGACCCGAGGTCGGGTGGATTCATGCCATCGACGCCTGGAATAGGCATGCACGTTGATGTCCGAGACCCTAACAACCAGATAGTACTGTCAAGAGTATACTCATCCGAGGGTATGATCTCATTCACGTCTCATGTCCCAGGAGAGCATGTTATATGCATGTACTCTAATAGTACCTCATGGTTCGCTGGATCTCAGCTCAGAGTAAGTATTGGTTACATTATACATTACATTCTTTGAATTATGCCTGTTTTGGCAATAATTTGACTGTGATCCCAAATTTTTCTTTGAATTTGACATACTTGGGACATAGTGTTTCATTGTATTCTCACATCTTCATACTTATTATTATTACTACAGAATAGAAGAACTTTCTTAGGTAATAATAGTCAAGCACTTGTGTAAATATTATTTAATACAGACTAAATTGTGCAAGTACAAGTTAAGGCTGCATATTTTTAGAATTAAGATAATTGTGGGCATTATAATTATATTGGCCAGGCGTTTTGACTTTAATAATAAGGCAAGAAATCACAATGTTAATGTCACAGTAACAATAGTATGTACACACATACACTTCATTCAACGGATCTAGGCGTTCGTGAAATTAGCCGTTTGTCTGCGAAGAACACAATTTTGTATGAAAAAGCTGTCACTGGGCAGACAAACAGCTATCTTCACGAAGATCTGAATGAAGTATATGTGTGTTGATTCCTATGTTATCTGTGTAAGTACAACAGTAGAGTTTCCGTCAACTGACATAACTTTGACATTTTCAGGTGCATCTAGACATTCAAGTGGGTGAGCATGCAATTGACTACGCCAATGTAGCTCAGAAGGACAAGCTGACAGAACTGCAGTTAAGAATCAGACAGTTGCTCGATCAGGTGCATCAAATCACCAAGGAACAAAGCTACCAGAGGGTAAGCCTAAAATTGTGAATAAATAAATAATGCTGGACTTTTCACACAGCATCATCTAGCCCCAAAATAAGCAGAGCTTGTGTTATGGGTACTACATGACTGATATACTTTTGGTGGTAAATAGATACATCTTATACATAGAAAACACCCATATTGTAGATCATAAAAACATTTGTCTCGCGGCGGGGATCGAACCCGCAACCTTCTGCGTCGCAAGCAGACCTTCACCCACTGCGCTACAGAGGTTGGTCGTAGAATGCTGAACCACTTCCCAAACCATAAGAAAGTGCCTAATTTACGTGGTAGTGGATCACAGGCTGTGATGATGTACTCTTGGTTATTTAATCATCAAAGTTTAACAGCATTCTGCATGGTCATCATACATATTGACATGACAGGGTATTATTTGTTAGCCTGAACTTAGCACACTAGATGTAGAGATCAGTGCAGAAACTTACATTGGTTATTGTACTTCATTATTGTACATAACTGTAAACCTAAATGAAATGCTGTGTTGGTAAGTGCTTCAATTGTTAGCTCGATTCTTTTTTAGTTCATTTTTAATAAAAGAAAATTGTTTAAATAAAAGGGATTTTGTATACTCAGAACAGGATAATATTATCTATCATACTTTAGGTAGGGTTGGTACACAGATTGTTTAATTAAGTAGAAAGTTGTTTGTAACTTTTCACTTGTTGTATTCAATTTACGTCATTCTATTCTTTAAATATTTATACTTTTTATGTTTGCATTTTCAGCATCGTGAAGAACGCTTCAGACAAACATCAGAGAGTACAAACCAGCGTGTTCTTTGGTGGAGTCTTCTCCAGACTGGAGTCCTTGTTGCCATCGGCTACTGGCAGATGAGGCATCTCAAGAGTTTCTTCGAGGCTAAGAAACTAGTCTAAATTGTTGTTTTAGATGAGAATATGACTTTAGTTATGTAACTTACCTTTTCTAATGTAGCTTACAGTAAAGTAAAATGTAATAATTTTGCTAATAAACAGATATTTTATTGATAACACAGAATAAACTAGAATTTTAGGTTGTTGCAATACCTTTTTTGTCACTATCTTTTGAAAAGAGATTGCAATAAAAGGGAAATAGTTTTTGTGCTCAGAAAGAGTTACGTAGTTAACACAATATAAATTAACTTTAGTCAGTTATTTATCTTGAGTTGCAGTTGTGTAAATGTGAACAAGGAAAAGGTGATTGTGATTGTAGTCCTGTTTTCATCTGAAACATGGTATAGTACTTTAATAATAGTTGTGCTATTTTGTTCCATAAGTTATTACCTATTTCTGTTTGTAATTTAAATCAACTTGATTTGTGGAGTTTTTGATCTGTATTTTTTGAAATAAAATAAAATTATACAGTGAGATATTTTATTTACTTATATTGTAATTAGCACCTTATTAATCCTAACTTGGCCCCTTACTTGGTCACTTATCTACACTAATATTATAAAGAGGAAAGATTAGTTTGTTTGTTTGTTTGAATTGAATAGGCTCCGAAACTACTGTACCGATTTGAAAAATTATTTCACCATTAGAATCCTGCATTATCCCTGATGAACATAGGCCATATTTTATCCCGGTAAAGTGAAATTTTCCTGAGGGAATGCGGGTAACACCGCGACGGACAGCAGCTAGTCTCTAATTAAATTACTCAATACAAATCACAAGTAATTATTGCATAGCATGTCAAAAAAATATTGCGAAAACATCAAATTGCTCCTTTAAAATATTGCTATGTACTTTATTGTTATATTTCAGGCTGAGCTCAATTAGGTCATAATATATTGTTTCTGATAATTTAACCTATTTAGCAGGCTGTTTTATCCTGAAGATACTGTCAAAATATTTTATAAATAACATTGGGTTTGCTTCAGGAAATGGGTTCAACATAGTAAAGTCTACATCATTTAGTGTAGTTTCTAGTGTTGCACAAGTGCAGTAATATAAATGTCCATCTATCTGAAGTCTCTCGGCTAGTTCTAACTGATGATTATCCATGAGGTCTTCATTTACAACCACTAGAAGTGGTTTTTTCCATTCCAAGGTTTCTAAACAACTACCCGCTCCTGCGTGGCTTATAACGAGGTCAGAGTTTTTTATATCATCTTGAATATTATCCTTGAACCTGTACAAATTCAACTTTACGCCTTCTTTCTCGTAAGATCCTGGATCCGTGTCACTATGACCAATCTGAAACACAATCTCTTTGCAGCCGATTTTCTTTAGCGCTCTCAGTATAGGCGGCTGCATAATATATTCACAGAGCAAATCAAACCTTGTGGTTCCCACTGTTATGAATACTTTATTGTATTCTGCAGGCATTTTTTAAAAATCACGACTGAAAATCTAATCTGGTTGGAAGTTGGAACTTCGATCGAACGAAGTAAAGTAATGTTTGTTTACGTTTTTTGGTTGTGTCAATGTCAAATTACTTGACGTCGACATCGATGACAGTAGTTTTTTTAATGAAAGATTGGTCATAGCTAATTAAATTTATTGTCTCTTTGGAGTCCGCGCCACTAAAAAAATCGTTTTGAAGCTGAATGATCTTCTAGTATATATATCCAATAACGCTCAATAATCATTTTTAATTTCATTGATTGATATTGCTAAATTACCTACCCGAGAACCAGTAGTACTTCCAACGTAAGTATAGCGCGCTCGAGCAACTTTCTAAGTAGGTAGTAGGTATTTAAATAAAAGGAAATTCAACAACACAGGTTTATACTGTACATAGCTACCTAATAAACCTAGAGTTCCCGTTGAACCTAGAAGCATTGTCGATTAATTCAATTAAGTACCTACCTACGTAGATTTTAATAGCTAAATAGGTGGTAGGTTTAAAGGTACGCCTTTGCCTTGACACTTTGAAAGTGACCCATCCTTGTACTGATTTCTCACTGCTGTAGAAACCTGCATGGTTTTAGGTAGGTACCTACAGTTAGTTAGGTACCTTGGACTTTGTATGGAGTAGCTATGCCTGTAGTAGTTCAATAAGTAGCTATTTTTTCAAATATATTCAGGCGCCAAAATTCGCATACTTACTAGGTGCATATCTGTAACCCTGTTAGTGTTCTGTGCCTACATATGAACACAAATACTATGTGATGTCATAATCGAAGGCGAAGATTCATACTCCCTTCCCACCTGACCAATTACTGGTAATAAACGTTAATGTTTAATCAGCTCCACTGACCTTTTGCGAGCTTCTAACTAGAATATAGGGTGGTTCACTTACAAGAAGGTTTCTTCGTAAAAAAGCTATGGCCGCTGACTCCTACGAACTTACTTACTTTACCTATGTACGGTTATTATGTACCGAGATAGATAATTTATATAAATACGATATGATTCTTTACCTCCGCAACAAAACTGTAATTATTAGAAGAGAAGATTATGTTTCTAGTTACGGTACCTACAGGTAAGTTCTTTAAAACAGCCTGTAGGTATAAGGCTTTGCGCCAAGAAGCCGCCGACTTTCACTTCAGCCCCAATAAATTTTAACATGCCACACGTGTTCCAAATTCAATCTATGAAACCCTAAATAGTAACGACTAATTTGTCTTCAGATATCAGAAATATTTTTACGAATTATGATTGGGAAATCTTATGTGGCATTCAGTAGTGCGATCGTGTCGCAGCAAGATGCAGTTATGGATATTATTTTGTTCAGTTTATCTGTTCTTAGGTGTGAAAGGAGAGGAGTTTCCTTCGTTGATCACAGCAAATGCGTCGATAGGTAAGTACAAAAATTCACAAATTACCATCTGTACTAAGCAGGTACTTAAGTAAGTCTAACGATCGCTTTCATATTGACAAAAAAATGCATAGGACGTAATGTGTTAAAATTTAGTGCCACTATCTACCTATACCTAATATCTCAGCAGTAACTACAGAACATCATACCAATCTAATAAACTAAGGCAAGATGAGGGATACCTAAATTACCTAATCCTAAAAGCTTTTGGCACATCGCTGCCCCTCATTGGGCGCCAAATATTATCACGTCAGGTTTTTTTGCAGTAGGTAATAAAGAGTAAAAACCTAAGTAGTAGGTACCTATCAACATTTGATTTCTAGCTGTAGTGCTAGATCGGGGCTACCTTGGCGAGAAATACCAGGCAGTTCTTGACGAACTGAAGGACTATATCAAGGAGCTGGCCAGAGTTGAGCTGAAACATGGCGGCGTTCACGTACATTACTACTCCTGGACATCCATCAGCCTCAACAAAGGTTTGGAATTCTTGTAGTTCTTTTATTTTTAGGTTTGGAATTTAATGGCCCCCATGTTGGGCGCCAATTTCAACATAAGAATCATACGTATATCCAATCTACCCGTACAAAATGATTCCGCTGTTTCCGTGACACGCACTAATTTTCTATATAAGGTCTGTTATTTACTGAAACCATTTGTATAATGGTTTCAGATTCAGTTTGTTGTGAAAAGCAATAATTTCATTAATTTATGGCATGATTGCTTTGCAACAACTGCATTAGCTAATTAGTTTTTCGTATTTTTAACCGACTTCAAAAAAAGGAGGAGGTTCTATGTTCGGGTGTATGTATGTTTTTTTTTTTTTTTTAATGTATGTTCACCGATATCTCCGTCAGTTGTGAACCGATTTCCAAAATTTTTTTTTGTTTGAAAGGGTATGTTACCATAGTGGTCCCATAAAAATTTTACTCCTGAGGGATTGATAGTTTTCCCGTAAATCAAAAAAAATCTTTCCGAAAAATGTGGACCGATTTCCAAAATTTTTTTTTTGCTTGAAAGGGTATCTATCTCTAGATCGTCCTCATACTTTTTTTTCCTGAGGGATTGATAGTTTTCCCGTAAAACTCAAAAAACCTCATTCTCACTCTAACTTCTTTAATCTTGACTATTCCAATATCTAACTTAACCTACTATATTATTTACACTTACACTTTATTTACACTACATACAGTGTTTATTTACACTAAAAATTGAAAAATAAAATTTTTTGAAAAAAAATTGAACCGACTTCACCATAACACATACAGACACTAAGAACCTTCTATGTACCTACACTAAAAAGAGAAAAATAAGAATATACACATGTAATTATTATTTACAGTATTCAATTAATAAATTATTATGTTATATTATGTATTTGAAGTCGGTGCCAACTATTCCACTCCAACTACTCGATACAATTTTGCACCCAAGTTCTATTTGTACTCGTAATTTCTTCTTAGATGTAAATGCATAGTTGGCACCGACTTCAAATACATAATATAACATAATTATTTATTAATTGAATACTGTAAATAATAATTACATGTGTATATTCTTATTTTTCTCTTTTTAGTGTAGGTACATAGAAGGTTCTTAGTGTCTGTATGTGTTATGGTGAAGTCGGTTCAATTTTTTTTTCAAAAATTTTTTCGTTTATTTTATTTCTTACTCTGAACAACGCATCCGTCTATTAGTTTCTAAACACATATTTCATACCTTCCTCTGACCTAAACATTCCAGGTTTCCTAGCAGTCTTCAGCATAGCATCCTGCAAGGACACCTGGTCTCTGTTCTCCCGTACCCAACAGGAAGAGCTCCTACTCTTCGCGCTGACTGAAGTGGACTGTCCACGGCTGCCGACGCGCGAGGCCATCACTGTGACGTATACCGACCCTGGGGAGGAGTTGCCTCAGTTGCTACTAGATCTGAGAACGGAGAATGCTTTTAAGTGGAAGTCTGCTGTGATATTGCATGATGATACGCTAAGTGAGTGGCACTATTCGGGTGAAAATTCAGCAACGCACTTTGATTGTTACGATACTGAAACATAAACAAACTTTAAGTACCTACCTAGGTAGGAAGTATAAAATGGTTGACTGTCTGTCTCTGGTTGTCCGGTTTATTCACTGTAACGGCTGAGCCGATTTTATTGGCACTTTCACTGGAAGCAGTTTGATGCCATTTACTTTCGCTTACTTCAAAATGATTTCAAAATGTCTGAGAAATTATTATTATGGACAGAGACAAACAATATACCAATTCTTTTAAACATTTGCTCTAATGTAAGGGATTTCGGAAATATTCAGTTAAGAAACATCAAAAGCGCTCGTGGTGCGTAGTGCGGTTCTAAGCACCATTCACTGTTAGTGGCTTTATCATTCAATTTCTGTGGTTAGGTCGTGACATGGTCTCCCGAGTGGTTCAATCGCTGACATCTCAGATCGACGACGACAGCGCGCCGCCGGTGTCCGTCACGGTGTTCAAGATGAAGCACGAGATCAACGAGTACCTGCGCAGGAAGGAGATGTACAGGGTGCTGTCGAAACTGCCTGTCAAGTATATTGGTAAAGTTGCAGTGCTTAACTTATACTCGTAATATCGTGATCTGGGGTAATAACGATCTTGATGGCGTGGCTGAATTTTACGAGTTCATTTCTCGCGACTCCGCGGGACAACTGTTCATATTCATATCTGCATAATCTGCAAATATTTGTAGAGATACGGATCCCGGTTCTCTCTATATAGGCTTGGTAGTGTACTATCCTGTTAATGGTAATCTCCTGAGATTACTCAACTGTTCAATAAAATTATTTTGATTCTGATTCTGATAGTGTACTGCCAAGCCAGGATCTCTGCTAACGATATGAAGGTCTGTAATGCAAATAACTCAACTGACGCGGTCGTTGTTTGCGCGTAGCTCAGTTGGCAGAGCGGTAGCCGAATTGGATTTGGATCTGGATTCCATAAAACAACTTTACCTTATTTGAATTGCAAAAAAAGTCATTCGATTCTAAGAACCGCAATTTTCGGAGATGTTCTTCGAATGTAATTTAGAATAATAATCTGCAGGTGAGAACTTCATAGCGATAGTGACGACAGACGTGATGACGACGATGGCCGACACGGCGCGGGAACTACGCATGTCAAATGCGCAGGCGCAGTGGCTCTATGTCATATCCGATACAAACAGTCGAAACGGAAACCTTTCCGGGCTCATCAACGCGCTTTATGAGGGAGAGAATCTGGCGTATATCTATAACATTACAGATGATGATCCTCAGTGCAAGGTGACCTTAATTCTATACTTTCTAGAGGCTGGTCTAGCTAGGACCTACCATCAAATCTCAATCTGAAAGTTGTGTGTTCGAATTTAGTAAACGAAAAATTTTGTTTCAGGAATTGATTTTTCGTTTCGGTAATATGAGCACAAGGTACCTACACGTGCTTTATACGGTGAAGGAAAATATCGAGGAAACCAATTAGTAGGTAGAACTATAGGCAGGCGGCTTGTTCGACCTGCAAAATTTACACACGCAAGTTTTAACTAAATTACCTATTAAGAATATCAAAATAGCATTGAATTTTCCTCTAATACCAAAAAACAATAATGAGAAGCTTTAAAAATCTAAATATCGTAGTATCTTAAGGTCGATATCACCTGTGCATAGAGTGATTTTGTACCACTCCATGCATAGATGATCGGTATCTAAGTTCAAATAAGGTCACACAAAACACATTCACTCTAGACTTGTAGACAAGTGACTGCGTTCGCGTGCGTGACTATTGATGATTTGATGGTGATTTGATTGATAAATTGATGGTAGATTTCAAGAAAGATTCGATCTACGATTCCGATTCAATGCGCAGTAGATAAACTAGGTACCTATGAAAAATTTACACTGCGCAATGCGCATGCCAATCGGTTTCACGAATGCCTTGATCCATTTGCTGTAGGTATCTTTACTTCAGACATCTTGGTCCATTATTTCAAATATTTCAGAACGGTATACTGTGTTACTGTGAAGAGATGATGAACGCGTTTATATCGGCCTTGGACGCGGCCGTTCAGGACGAGTTCGACGTGGCGGCACAGGTCTCTGATGAGGAGTGGGAGGCTATCAGACCTAGCAAGGAGAGTCGGAGGACAAACCTACTCAAGCATATGCAGGTATTCAGTCTAATCTCACTCAAAGGCGTTAGGGGTATTTAAAGTTGTGTAACTGACTTCGTCGATGCCAATGGTGCAATAAAAACAAAAGAGATTAACTGGACCCTTTTTTACTTGAGGCTTTGAATTGTTCCCTGTAGCTATGTCCACACTGTGCGTTTTCATCTTCAACTTTCGTCTTCATCTTTCGTTAGGCGCTTTCAATAATTGAATGCGCTAACGAACGCAACGCCAATAATAGTAATTTTAGTTCGAATTTTGCTTTCAACTGTCATACATTGCGCAAGTAACATTATTCTCGGCAATTAGCCTATATAGAACTATCCGACATAAACTGTCGGCTGAAAGGCCCTAAGGTATCGGGACCAGCTGGCGTCGACCTTAGTGAGGTGAGATCTCCCTCTTTGCCTTGAATTGGGGGAATTACACATAACCCCAAAATCCTGTTTACGTTTTTAGCAACACATCCTAGCCAAGAGTGTGTGTGGCAACTGCAGTACCTGGAATGTCCTGGCGGCTGACACTTGGGGCGCTACCTACCGCTTCGCAGATACACAAAAGTTCAAGGAGGCTAATGCTACTAATAGTTCTATGGTCGGCGCTATAGAACGAGTGGAGTTATTGCATGTTAGTATTTTTAAACTGTTTAACGATTTCCATGTTCAAAAACGATTTCAAACAGCTGCCCTTGTTCATTAAAGTGATAAAAAATTGAAGATTTTATAAACGCCCGGACAATAAGTAGGTAAGTATAAGGTTAATGAAAGTTTTACTTATCATTGATACAAAATTAGAAATTGTGTTTTCAGTTTAGAAGCATCAAAAAATAAATAATGCTGGACATTTCACACAACATCATCTAGCCCCAAACTAAGCATAGCTTGTACTATGGGAACCAGATAACTGATATACTACTTATATACTTTTTGTTTGTAAATACATACTTATTATACATAGAAACACCCAGACCCGAGATAAATATTTGCAGATCATACAAAGATTTATCCCGCGGCGGGGATCGAACCCGCAACCTTCTGCGTCTCAAGCGGGCTTTCACCCACTGCGCCACAGAGGTCGTCAATACAAAGATAACTTTAATTTTGGTATGGTTTGCTACTGAAAAGTAAATTCGTATGAGTTTAAAAACAGACGTTCGTATGAATAAGCCTTATGATTGGTAGAGGCAAACTCTACAGACAAGTATTTAAGCTCCCTGCAGTTAGATTCGTACTCTATTCCATTCGAAGATTAAGGCAGGTTAAATCTAGTTTGGTAACTGTTTGGTGTGAATAACAGACTTTAATCAATGCAGGTTGGAAACTGGAGGCCAGTAGATGCCATCACCTTCAATGATGTTCTGTTCCCTCACGTGGAACATGGCTTCCGAGGGAAGGAGCTACCCATCCTCACTTACCATGTAAGTCAATCAAAAAGCATTTATTAATTTATATGATGGGACATGTGCCAAATATGTATTTGAAAATGCCTCGGACTATCCCCATACACATCTTTAAAGGATCTGGAATACACTAAAAAGATCTGATAGGATGTATATTTACCGGCCGTACAAACCGCCTTGTTAAGGTGTTTGTGAGGCTGACTCCCTCATTTCTATCTACATTGCACCCATGCAAAGCCTGGACAGGTCACTAGTAGATGTTGTTTCTCTTCTCAGAATCCTCCATGGACAATATTGAAGGCAAACGAATCCGGAGTCATAGTCCAGTACACTGGCCTTATATTTGACATCGTCGACCAGCTAGCGAAAAGCAAAAACTTTACGTAAGTTATTTATGTTAAAGAAGCACTGATGGTCTAGCTAGTGGAAAGTTATTTTGGGTGATGATGATGATCACGTCGGGGTCACCAGTTTTGGTAGGTGGTATTCCCTTCAATCCATGGCAAAGAGGTAGTACTAACCTCGCTAAGGTCGACGCCAACTGGTCCACATACCTTACGGCCTTTCACCCAACAGATAATGTCGGATAGTTCAGTATAGTTTAGCTGTGCTTGAAAACTGCGTTAGCGCGATTCAGGATTTCTATACCTTTAGCGACATTTGTATGGGACTTCGCTTATTTGTGTGATCGCAGTTAGAGGTCGTCACAGTTATCGTCTTTTAAAGGTCATGGGTTCGCATCTGTTTGTGCACCGTTGAGTTTTTCTGTCCAAAATTGAATTTGACAAAGCAAGTATATGAGGCGAGTGTATGTGGGACAGCTGGAAGGGGAGGCCTAGGCGAAACTTCTTGGCGACATTTTGCAGTCAGGTCAAAAGTGAACCGGCGAGCATGTAAGAATTTAATGCGAGTGGATAAGGTGAAAGTTGTGTATCAGGATCGCAGCGAGTGGAGATCCGTGGTCTCTGCCTACCCCTTTGAGAAAGAGGCGTGATATTATGTATGTATGTATACATAATATCACGCCAAACCAAACCACTCCCAAACCGTGAATGAAAACGTCAAGAGGAACCCGCATTGTGTAACCTTCGAAAAGTTCGAAAACATGATGTGCCAATAAGTTCATAAAAATATATAAGGATTATGAAAATAATATTTATGAATTGTTCCATCTGTTCTTTCATCACATTTGTAATACAATCAAAAAGGTCCTTTATTCCCTATTCATATCACGTCGCGTAGCACTGCTACGCCGTAGACGGTCTACGAATAAAATAGTGGATGAAAAAGATTGTGAAAGTCTCTTTGTTACAGGATAAAAATTATACTTCCCAAAGATGTCAAGCATGAGATCTCCAATGCTACAAATGTAGGCGTAAGTTATTTTTGAAAACAAAATAAATAATCAATATTACAGTCATACGATATATCTGCCCCCTTAGACATTAGTAAGTAAGTTTGTATGAGTCCCGGCAGTCGTTAAGCCATGACGGAGGCCTTAAGGCGGCCTAAAAACTCCGCCAGAGTTGGCCACTGACTCATACGAACTTACTTACTTACTGTCTCTACTATAACTGTAACTAAACTAAAGAAATACGTTTCTCATTTGGATAAATATAATTTGCAATTTATTTAGATGGTGCACAGTAAGAACGCCATGTTGACAATGGCAGCCATCGCTAGAGGACAAGTTGTGTTGGCTGCGACCGCTTTCACTGTTTTACCGGACCCTATACCAGGTAAAAGCCCGTAGTAGCTACGAAAAAACCCCCGCCACTTCTAGAAAAATAGACCTAAGGAAGTTAGTCAGATCCCCTCGTCAACTATTAAAGAGCTGATGATCTTCAAACGGCTGAACAGATTTTCATGAAACATGGCTAAGAACACTCGGGATAAAAAATTATCTATGACACAAAAAAAACTAAACGAAAATCGGTTCATCCGTTTGGGAGCTACGATACCACAGACAGATACACAGATCCACAGATACACAGACACGTTAAACTTATAACACCCATATTTTTGCGTCGGGTGTTAAAAATTGATGTTTTTTATCTCGTAAAATTACCTTATTTTGTTTCACGACGTTACGCGTAAATTACCTAAATGATTTCTCGGGCAGGCTCACGGGTAGTCTGTACTATATCAGTAAGTAGTTTATCATGTGTTAGGGGTACCTTTAATACAAGCCCTGTTGGGGCTCAATGATATTGTGTGAAATATGTATGTACCCTATCCTACATTATTAGTAAGTATTAGAAAGTTTTTTTGTACCTTTTTTTACTAACTACTACTTTTCACTACTACTATTTTTCATCCCACTGCTGGGCAAAAGTCTCCCTCCCCTATATCTCTCCAACCATCTCTCTCCTTCGAGATCTCCCACCACTCTCTCTCCAAGGCCACCATATACCTATTAAAATATTGATAGTTGGATTGGAAGCTAGTTATTTAAAATGATTTTCCTGATTGTAGGTAATGAGGGTGGTGGCAATTAAAGGGGGTGACACAGGCAATTTTTTTACGTAGAAAGATTTATCTAGTCTTCTTTTAATGTTTGTAGTACCTTAGTTACATAAGATTTTTAGTATTGATTTGAAGTGTTGTTTCAGGGATAAACTACACAATACCAATAAGCACCCAGCCCTACGCATTCATGATTGCCCGACCGAGGGAGCTGAGTAGGGCTATGCTTTTCCTTCTGCCCTTCACTACAGATGTGAGAGCTCATGGATAAATACTCGTTTTATATTCTACTCTACACTACTCGTTTATTTTAAAGAAAAAAACAATATCATTTTTGATTTTTCAAAGGATTACTAGAAAACTATTTGGTCTCAATTTTGGGGGTAGGTGTTATTCGCCCAATCTATGGCAAAGAGGTAGTACTACCTTTACTAAGGTCGACTCCAACTGGTCCACATACCTTAGGGCCTTTCAGCCGACAGATACCTACTGTCGGATAGTTCTATATATGTTAATTGTGCTTGAAAACTTCGTAAGCGCGTTCTAGAATTTGAATTTTTCCGTTGGAAGCGCGCTAGCGCCATCTAGCGATGAAGCGGTGAAGCTCTGCAGTAGCTAGGTCGGCAACTCTGTTACGACGCCCCTGTAGTTCAGGCGATCGTGGTTAGAGGTCGCCACACAGTCACTATTTTCCTTAAGGACTGATCTCTGTTTTTATCAGATAAAGTAATCGTACTTTTGCAAAAAAAAACAAAAATTCCATACAATTTTCGATAGGATTGAAACTCGGGGCATTAACCCCATTCGCCTAACACGGATTACCATCCTACTAAAATACTTGTATAGTACCTACCATTTTAACAATTTATTACTTCCCCAGACTTGGCTCTGCCTAGGTTTCGCGGTAGTCCTAATGGGCCCTACTCTATACATAGTGCACCGTCTCAGTCCCTACTACGAGGCCAAAGAGATCACTCGCCAAGGAGGCTTAGCCACGATACATAACTGCTTGTGGTATATATACGGGGCGCTTTTGCAGCAAGGTAAGCATTTTTAACAGGTTTACATGACGACGACAGTAATAAAATTCAGTAGAAACCCAAATTTTCTGCCACCATTTCTCGTTCATGATGAGATAGTGCTGACAAAATAGGCTGAGATGTTAGGTACATACCTTTGGAGGCTAAAACCTGAATATTCGGGGAGTAAGACGCCAGTATTACCAGTCGAGACTCGAGGCACGGCCAGGATTGTCTTGGAAAAGTCAAAAATAAATTAGCTGTCCGCGGAAATTCTCTCTATACTTGGCCTCGTGAGTGTAATTTTACGTCACGTTTGCCCCGCTGGATGAGGTTAGCACGAGACCAGAAGTGGCATAAAAAAAGAGGTTTATTACCCAGCAGTGGTCAGGTTCAGGATGATGAGCATGATGATGCATCTGTATGATGTGTAAATCACCATGCTGATCGCATTCATGGCCTCGAGAAAACACTCCTCAGAAACGTTAATTGTTGAATCATTAGGATGTGTACTAAAATCGTAATGATTCAAGAAAGTAACTCTGATTACAACCATGGAACCATTGTCCAGGTGGTATGTACCTCCCGCGAGCCGACAGCGGCCGTCTAGTCGTCGGCACTTGGTGGTTGGTAGTACTGGTGGTGGTCACCACCTACTCCGGGAACCTGGTGGCATTCCTCACCTTCCCCAAGCAGGAGATGCCGGTTACCACGGTGGCTGAGTTGGTGGACAGTGTCACTTACACCTGGACTATCAGTAAAGGATCTTATTTGGAGATGGAGCTAAAGGTTTCATTTGCTTTTTAATTGTTGTAGATCATAGGTCAGGTTTTAGGTCTAGGTTTTGAATGTAACTCTGTCCGTGAACATATCAACACCTTAAAGTAAGAATCAAAGTAGGTATATCTATGGGACTAGAGAGTTTACTCATTCAAACAAAAAATATATTCTCCTTAAGAGATGTTGGTGAAGTCAAATGTAGAACCTCGTCCTTGTTTGAAGACATCCTCTCCTCCTCCTCAATCGTTGCCCCACATTTGAGGATCGTGACTCCGTGCAAGAATTCCTCCATCTGCCACGGTCTTCGGCTTGATGGAGAGCGGAACTAACGGCCATATTCAGGTGTTCTGAAATCTGATCAGACTACCGCCTTGGGCTCCTCCCTCTAGGTCTTTTGCCTAGGTTTGAAGACATAAAGTCTTCAAAAAAATTAAGTCCTTCTTTTGCTACAGAAATCAGACGAACCTAAGTACGTAGCCCTATACAAAGGCGCGGAACTCTCGGCTGGTATGGGAGCCACTGGAAATATCGCTGCAGGTAAAACATGCTTTAAGGAATTACAACATAGAACGTTTACCAGTAACCAAAATACGAAGATCACAACCCCCAAGACACGTTAACTTCAGATTTGTATGCATTGAAAGTCCTTCAAATGTATGAAAGTAGTCGGAAAAATGTTCAAGCCAAATATTTAGATGTGCATCATCTGATCTGATCATCATCATCTTTCACATCGTGCGTTCTGTGCTACGTCATTTTCTTCCAGTCACTTCCATACATTCAACCTTTCAAATTCATATCATTTCTGTCTACTCCCCTAGACAGATGTCTTAGGACATCTAAGAGAAGATGTCTTAGGATCTTGACTGACTTGATCTGACATACCTTCGAGATTTGTGATCCTGTTGGTTTTCTTCAGGGTCCAGCTCTCTGCAGAGAGTCCGTACATCCAGACATGCCCTCGTCGACTGGAAACTCCGACTTCGATATCTGATGAGCGCTGATGCCATTGAACACGACACCTGCGATTTTGCTCTCAGTGAGTTATTTGCATATATTTGAATGTGGAAGGATATGTGAGTAGAGGTAGAAAGAAAGTAAGAAATGATGGATGGATTGTGTAAAAGAAGTTTATGGGTAATAAATGAGTGAATACAGAGATGACGAGTGGAAGTGGAGAGCTGGGAGTGGAAGAAGAGAACATGTTAAGTGAGATAAGGTCTGGCATATTATGTTGATGAGTTTGCATTATACATATAGCTCATATAGTCCAAGTGGATTGATCATCACAAAAATAACGTTAAGTGTAGGGTAAATTACTCTTCTTTTTTCCAGGTGTTGAAGAATTTCTCGATGAACAGATCGCTATGATCATGCCTGCTGGAAGTCCTTATCGGTCCATCTTCAATAAGGAGTAAGTTATGTTTATCCAACAAAGGAAAAAACTCACTGCACCGAAATATACGTCAATTGTGGACCGATGTCAAAAACTATTTATTTGTTTGAAAGAACCAACCTCCCGAAGTAGTCCCATACTATTGATAATTTTCCCGTAAAACCCAAAAAACTTATCCTCACTTGACCTTGATTCAAACATTCGAGTCGGTTTTCTTCCTTTTAACACCCCTCGCAGACTGCAGACTTTCTATCGGCCGATAGTTGAGACGGAACATACTTCGGCTTACTTCTCCATACTCATTACGAGCCGAAGTATGTTCCATCTCAACTATCAGCCGATAGAAAGTCTGCAGTCTTTGAGGAGGCTAAAAGACGTAATGGTTACAGGATAAACCGCATGCACAAAGCCGGTCTGATCTCAAAATGGCTGAGCGCGTACACGGTGAGACGCGACCGTTGTTGGAAGACCACTGCTGCACAAGAGGTGGATAACCACACCGTCAACCTCAGTGATATGCAGGGCTCCTTCATCGTGCTGTTCCTGGGTATGGATGCACTCAGATAACCCTTGACATTTCAGGTTTATCTATACTAATATTATAAAGCGAATACCTCAACGTCTTGGCAGCCCGATGGGAGACGTGGTCGCGGTCGGCCGACGAAGCGTTGGCGGGACGACCTCGACTCCTTCGAGAGAGAGTGGTGGCAGATGTCGAAGGAGAGAGATGGTTGGAGGGATATGGGGGAGACCTTTGCCCAGCTTATAAAGAGGAAAGATTTGTTTGTTTGAAATGAATAGGCTCCGAAACTACTGGACAGATTTTAAAAATTCTTTCACCAATAGAATCCCACATTATCCCCGATGAACATAGGCTATATTTTATCCCGGGGAAGTGATGTTTTCCCGAGGGATCGCGGGTATCACCGCGGCGGACAGCTGGTGCAGTATATTTGGATTAAGAACTTGGTGGTTTATTCTTCTTACCGTGCCTTTTCTAGGACAAACTCAAAAAGCATTTCAGTAGGACCTCAAGTATTATTTTGAAGGTACGCCATAGAAGAAAAAGCCTCAGTTCGCTTTTGCAAACGAGGCAAACCAAACGTGGCCAAGAACCTTTCTTCAGGGCAGGAAGGAGAAGAATATCATCCACACTAGATAATCCACTTATTAGTACTAAGCGCTTTCAAAGCTTTTATTATGCTCACTGCAAAAATTTGGAATCAGCTTCCAGCGTCTGTATTTCCGCTGAGCTACGACCCTGTTGTGTTTAAGAAGAGACTTAATAGGCACCTTCTGGGTAGGCTTGCTCCATCGTAGACCTCATTCTTGCCTATGTAAATTTCGAGATCAAGAGCCGACCCATTTATCATAAAAAATGAGAATAGCTTTTTGCCGTGTCACACTTCTTCCACTCTTGTCTATTGTCAGATATCTCTAGGCCGGATCACCATTTTTTCAGGGCCAATGCGCTCTACATAAAACTACATTAAAATTAAAATGTAATATTTGTTTCAGGATTTTTCTCAGCATTAACAGTTCTGTTTCTAGAGTGGCTCTACAACAGGCACAAGCGACGGAACGAAAATATTGTTATCAAGCCCTACGTTGAATGAATTATCTTTCCTCCAATAAATTATGTGAGTATCGCAATTTTGTTCATTCATTTTAAAACGTGGTTAATCCTCGTGTTCTTGTCTCTAGACAACTATCCCACCAAAAACATTTCATGTAATAGGTTGCCGAGACTCTACAAACTGTAAAAAAAGTTATGAGATCTCTACTAGTAGAGCCCAGCCTCTTGCTGAGCTCCGGTTTGTGCTGCAAGTCTTAGCCCTCGGAACTGTAGAGTAGAGTCAGAGCTTCAAGGTTATTTCTTGGGTTATTAAGACGAATCTAAGGATAAATGTCGAAATCAATTCAGTCGTTTGAAAGATATGAAAGAAAATATGAAAAAACAAAGAAATTTAACGCATTGCATACACATAGTATACTTGTACAAGATACACGCAAAAAACATGACAGTCGGGTAAAAAAATTCCTTTTCGTAGCTGCTACGTCTACTAGAAGAGTGTAAAATGATCTTAGTGAGAGCGTTTTCACATCGGATAATGTGAAACCGCTGCTCTAACAAGACAATAATTTGAATTGTACCTAATCAGAATACCTACAATCTGGATTTCAATGACCGTGAATATGCAAATCTTGTTTACAACTGCTTTGGTCCATGCCTTGCGGACGTGATCGCATACATGTTTCTACTTTTTCCTTATATTTATTTTTACATTATTCTTTAATAAAAATAATAGGTACCTACCTACTCCCGAAATAAATAGTTATTTTTATTGATGTAAACTTAGCTGCTTTATTTATCACTAGCTGCGCTCCCGCGGTGTAACCCGCGGTCCCTCGGGATTTTTTTGAGATAAAAAGTAGCCTATGTCCGTCCCTGGGATACAACCTTTATCCATGCCAATTTTCAGCCTAATCTGTTCAGTGGTTTGGGCGTGAAAAGGTAACAAACAGACAGACAGACAGACAGACAGACAGACAGATAGACAGACAGACAGACAGACAGACAGAGTTACTTTCACATTTATAATATTATAGTATGGATGCAATGAAACCTTTCGAAGGTGCCAGTATAGGGCCACTTTCACTTGCTGATAAAGTGTATGATATGATAGCCTATCGACAAATTATCCGACAGATAGTGTTCACAAGTATCGGACTAGGCGACCAATGTTGGTGGTGCACTATACATATAATTGGTGATAATATCAAGAAACAAAACATAAAACCGAAAAAGACTGAAATATATTTTTGTAAACAAAACTAATTAGACATTATTCTTTTGACCATTTTTATCGAAGACAGCGAGCTGCCAAAAACTTTATTTTAAAACTACTTTACTGGCAGCCTACATCACTTTCCAATAAAACTCCTTCGCGTCGCTCACACGTATCTATGGGTCGATTCACATCTACTCGAAGATCCATCGCGGACACTCCGACGGATGATACGTTAGTCCGTCGAGTGTGAACGGTCGAGTGTTTTTCTATACATTTGTCAGTTCTGGCGTTCCGCGACCGATAATCCGCGACGGATCTTCGGTCAGATGTGAATAAACTCTCTGATTCTGTTATTGTATTTATCTGGTAGATGTTTTAATAGCTTTATGTATAGATAATATTCTTCTTACAACTCTCTTGTGTATGTTTTATGTGCTGTTAGTTTTCCTTAGATAAATAAATAAATTAAAGTACCTAGGTGCTGAAACTGACTGAAGTCGCAAAAGTTAATAGTATCGACTCATTGTATTTGTCATCAAATTATGAAACAAAGAACAAAAACAGTGAATTTAAATGACTGTTTATGCTAACTTTCAGGAAATTGAAAGGAAACAAAGAATGATGAACAAAGCCTACTTTTAAACTGACTAAGTTACAAAATAATCGTTCATTCTTTTAAACACTTGGGTAAATAAAGTTAATGCTATAATTAACCTACTTATGGAAGGAAATACCTTTTCTTCAATTCCTTTATGATTTGTATTGGATTTTTTTTTAGTTGTGTTAATATCATCCTTCTTTCCTACATCTCACAGAAATCATCGACTACTGGGTGCAAAAAGTCTACTCTCTCGATTAGAAATATGATTAAATTAATTGATTGTGTCATGCACATACTTAAACCCCTTGCGACCTAGATAAAAAAATGGAGGCTTTATTTCAGTGAGCTTAGATTACCTATTTATTTAAAAAAAAATACCTCATTGATGTTTTAATGAGCTCGACTTGTAGAAGATAATAAGATTAATCTTCGTATAACTATATGATTGCCTATTCCAAGAGGACAATTACTCTTGTATTTAAAATATGTAGGTATTAGGGTGGTCGCACAGTCCAGCCGAGCCGAACGCGGCGAACTGTTAATTCAATAGAGAAAATGCTGCTGACGTCAGAAGCGTGCCGCATTTTCTGACGTCATCAGCATTTTTTTCATACGGCGCGGGCAGTGTGCGATCATGTTTAGTAGCCAAATCAATCTCTCAACGCCATGCGCCAGTCTTTTGTAATCAAATTATGCAGCGCGGGTTCGAGTCCCATCGTATTACAAAATTGGGGGTCATCGACATCATATTACACAATACGCGTCACAGCCTCATCGGAATCTTAAGCCAGACATGCTTGAGGAAAAAACCACGCAAATTAGTATAATTATATCGAATAACTGATTAAGTATCTTATATAGGTACATCAGATGACACAGCTTAGAAGCAGATAAGAGCAGGGACACTATGTAGGTAAGTTGACGTTGGCGAGCGAGCTGTAATGAAGATCAGGCAAGGTTTTTTAGTAGGTACTCTATGGAAATTGAGTCCTCATCATCATCATCATCTCCCTGCCCTTTTCCCACATTATGTGGGAAAAGATTATCTATGGAAATTGAGTATAAAATAAATAATGCTGGACATGTCACACAGCATGATCTAGCCCTAAACTAAGCATAGCTTATACTATGGGAACCAGATAACTGATATACTACTTATATACTTTTTGTTTGTAAATACATACATATTATACATAGAAACATCCAGACCCGAGATAAATATTATTATCATTAATTATTGAATGATTGAGTATTGAATCATGCTTTGGTTAGGACTTTGAGAACATTCATAATCTAATTCATTACACACCTAAATGGATCATAATATTTAAATACATCTCAAAAATGTCACCGATGCTGGATTTGTCACGTCCTATTGCTACTTTGACTTAAAGCCATGCTTTGAAAAACAACTGAGCTACTGGGCCAACGCCATGCAGCTTTTTGACGTTTTGCGGTATCTATGAACATTGTTAACCTAAGGTTAACACAATAAATATAAAGACTATGTCCACTTAGTCTTCTAACTAAGCCAGCTGAAGCTCACTTTCTGTGTCAAAGTGTATAACAGGTCCGAGAAACCGGTGTCCCCACATAAATACTCTTGCGCAGCGCCGGCCGAGCCAGTACGTTTCCCTCGGCAGGCCAATCGGCACCTAAATTTTCCAAAATTCGGAGTGTAATTTGTTCCTGAATAAAAATAATTTGTATGTGTCAATGACAAAATCGAAGAGAAAATTCGCGATCATCGACAAATTTCTACCAAGGTCAGTAGTTTACAAGCTTTTCTTTAGTTTTTACTAGCGTCCGCTTGCAATTTTACGGTCGTGAAGAATCATGGCTCTAAGCATATTTTTTGGTGGTAGGTATTCAATCAAAGGCCTATTTGAGATTTCAGATGTAGTTTTGTTACACCCTATTGTATATTTTATTACCGAATTTGCCATCCAAGTATCAAGTAGGTAAGGATGTAACTTGTAAGCCAATAGAAAGTTGGAAAATGCCTCTGAATAGAGTTAAGTTATTTACCGGTACTACAATTTATTAAAGTTTCAGACGCGTTTAGCTTTTACCAACCTACCTAATTATTATGGTTTTACTATTATCCGGGTAGAGTAAGTAATACATATTAATAGGTCTTGTCTAACGTCTCGAATTAAGGTAATTCTTATTAAATTGCAATTAAAAATAAATTCGCTCAAATGTCGGAAAATTAAAATGATACAAGTTGACAAGGAAATAAAAAAATATTCATTTATAAAAATATTAATTTACTAGCTTCTGCGCGCGGCTTCGCCCGCGTGGTACCAACATTTTGAATAGCCTATATGCTATTCCAGGTCACTATCTATGCCTATACCAAGCTTCATGCAAATCGGTTCACTGGTTTAGGCGTGATTGATACACAAACATACAAACATCCAAACATACTCACAAACTTTCAGATTTATTATATTATTAGGATATTAGGATACTAAGAAGGTAGGTTTATCGCGATGCAATACTTTATGAATCTTTGAAACATTTACATTTCACAGTGGCCCTGGAAAAGGTGGTTTTCAATGTTGGTTAACTGACAACAAAATCACTAGAAGGTAGAACGCATTGCAGAACTCTAGATGATCAGCAAAAACACGACATGAAACCAATTTCCGAACTGTCCGGTCCGTTACAATACTTACAATACCTAAAGAGACATTTTCGTTGATAGAACAGGAAATTTCAATACATTCCAGGAAATAGGAAATAGGACAAGAAACGGCTACGATACAGGGCCCTACTATGAGCTCGTATAGCGATCCAGTTTAGGTCCTAAACTGAACTGCTTCGCTATAACCATGACGTATAATAAAAGTTACTAATAATAACAAGTAACAAAAACTAGACTTGTCGTAAAAACTGAATCATTTTGCAATAAATTACTTATGTAAAACTATTGACAGTCGTTTGACAAAGTGTATGAGGCGAGTGTGCATGGGACAGCTGGAAGGGGAAGGCCTAGGCGAACCTTCTTGGATCAAATTGGCGACATTTTGGAGAAGGGCCAGGTCAAAAGTACCCTAAACCGACGAGCATGTATGAAGAATGCAATGAGAGTGAATGAGGCGAAAGTTGTGTGTCAGGATCGTAGCGACTGGAGATCCGTCATCTCTGCCTACCCCTTTGGGAAAGAGGTGTGACTTTATGTATGTACTAGCTGACCCGCGCAACTTCGTCTGCGCAATATTAGGAACAAAGTAGAGGAGGAGTTTTGAGTGAATCGAGAGTAGGTATATACAAAATATAAAACTCCGTCGCTTGATATAATAATCATATTTTTTTTATATTTATGTTCCTCTCAAGAATCCCATAATAGATAGAGGTAGGGAAAATCTTACCCAGATCTTGCAATTCTAAGAACAAAACGAATACGGTAATTGGTATAGAATCGCTGAAGCGAGCGGCAATTTTTTTGAAGAAATTGACTCGAAACGTAATTTTTTTGAATAGTAAGTACTGTATGGTGTTGAATTTCGAAATAAAACGATTAACTAATATTAACTACCCGCGACTTCGTCAGCAATATAAAATATCGAAAACTTTTTTGAAGAAATTGACTCGAAACGTAATTTTTTTTAATAGCAAGTATTGTATGGTTTTGAATTTCGAAATAAAACGATTAACTAATATTACCTACCCGCGACTTCGTCAGCAATATAAAAATATCGAAATCTCTAAGCAAAAATCTCCATTAACTTTTCAAAACTCAAAATCAAAGAAAATTATACTCGATCGTATCTCGATCTCCGCTATAGTAGAAACGCCACCTAGGAGAAAAAGTATAAAGTAGTTTGACTTCGGTGATATAGATGGCGTTCTAACTAAGGAAAAAATATTTTAATATCAAAAAATCATAACTTCGGAGTTCGGATATATTGATGGGTGGGAATACACATGTTAAATGTTTATCATTAATTTTAAAATAATTTATTATGCAAAATACAAAAAAAAATAAAAAATCTAGAGTGCAAAAAGTGGCTCCGGCGGTCACCCATCCTTTTTATGACCGCGCCCAGGGTTGCTTAACTTTTTTCCCCATACAAACTTCCAACCCTTATTTTCACGCCCTCTAAAGGTAATTGACAAAAAAAAGTAGTCTATGTCCATCCCTGGGGTATACTCTTTATCCATGCCAAATTTCAGCTTAATCGGTTCAGCGGTTTGGGCGTGAAAAGGTAACAAACAGACAGACAGAGTTACTTTCACATTTATAATATTAGTATGGAAGTATGGATGTATGTAAAACTATTTTCTGTTTAAAAACGTCACGTTGGTTGTCACCTTATGTAATACAAGCTTAATACAAGTAAAACTATTTTCTGCTTAAAAACGTCACGTTTTCACGGTAAAACTGCGATTTAGATTAGGAACCTAAACTGGATAGCACCCAATCTGAATTGTAGGTCATGACAAAATACGTCATTTTCGTATTGTCTGATTGGTTGAGCTCAATTGGGATGATAAATGGGAATGGATTTCAAGTAAGACAATAAGGCCTCAGATCCTTTGGTACCCTTCGTTTTGATAGTTTACGAAACTACATAAAAGTTAGTCATAAAGTTGATTGAGGTCTAGGTAACTACCTATACCTACTTATTCGATTCTCGCATCAGGACAAATGTTTCTATGTTTTGTAAATATTGGTTCTGGGTCTGGTCTGGGTGTTGTGGTACAGTCAGCAATGAAAGTCAACTAGCATTGATGTTATACAACTCTGAGTATTTCCGAAATCCGAAAAATCAGGAGCCAATTTTTGAATATTTGTCCTTGTACATACTATATAATAATTCTCAGTAGTTAGGTATATTTTTTTTTTTTTTTTTTTTTTATGATGAATGGGTCGACTCTTGACCTCGAAACTTACATAGGCATCAAATATCGTTACTGACTGTACCTACCCTACTCGTGATTACACAGGAGGAATCCTAATGTGTGAGAGTAGGACTTTGCATGGGACTGGTGTTTTAAAGAAGGTTCCTTTCAGCCAGCTTCCTGGCAACTGTGATTATAACAGAATGATATTATAAACAGAATGACGTTGGATTCCGATTTATTCGAAGAACCGGTATCTGTTTACAAGAGTTTATGGAGCAGGTATGTTAAGTAGATGGTCCACGCGGTCAGGGCGTGCTAGCAAGCTTCACGCTGTTGATGCGTTTTCGATTTGATAAACTTTGAATTTTTTTCAAAACTAATGTTAAAATATCCACAATAATTAGGAGAGAGATGAGAATAATTCAAGAGTAAAAAGTAAGTAAGTTCGTATGAGTCAGAGGTCAACTCTGGTGACGGAGTTTTTAGGCCGCTTAAAGGCCTCTCATGGCTTAACGACTGAGAGAGCTGAGACCGACAGTAAAACGTGCCCTCTGAAGCACGGAAGCGCAGCATAATTCATGATGACAACTGTTATTGAGACTAATTTATTGAGAGAGAAACCTATGAAGTTGGGAGAGATATGTCAGGACTTCAGGAGGATAGATGAAAACGAGACACATCATGCCGACCCAATTAAGTGCGATAAAAGGCAAGAAGATGTTAATAATCACTGTACTTACAATGATGCATATCCACAATGCGTAGGTAGAGATAATCTCAGATCTCTGCATTAAGACTACATCAAGATCGCTTAAAGATCAGAGTTTGAGCGTAATGTTGATAGATAGATAGACTTTAACATACCGAGTAAGATATGTTGCATTGATTGTGGTTTTTAGAGCAAGAAACTAAAATAGTAGAAACGAATGATTCGATTTGGTTGGTAACATCAAAACCTTGAGAAAGTTACATAAAGTTGCGTAACATTTAAAAAATCCGTAAATCGATATTCAATTCAATAAGATGGTGTAAAAAGGATTCGGTATTGCATCATTCAATAATCCAGTTAGAACCAGTGGCAAGTCCTTATTTATGCAAATTTACAGGTTGTTCATGTATTTTGCATGTGCATCACATTATTATGCATTTGAGAATGGAAAACAGACCGGTTTTGAAGTCAAGGGCTTGGCTCGAGGATACCATGACTGAACACGTGCTTATCTCATGAGATATTGATAATATTGAATGCAACAAACTTGCTCCAATGTCTAATAGGTATCTTGGGTACTATTGGTAGGCACTGTTATAAATTCGAAAGTTTAGATGGGAAGATTGCTATTGGTTGCTGCTTCACGCTGGAACGGCTAAACGGACTCGGATATTTTTATATGGGTTGCTTAGGTACATATAACTTGGAACGCTTGGCTACTTTTTTTGAAAATTAGCATGATTTGATGTGTTATTTTTCATGTTATCTTATCTACACTTTGGGGATTATTCTAAGATTTTAAAATGCATCGCAATTCTTATAATTTGTACCTAAACTGTCGGTCAGGTTTTCTTAAACTTGTAGCTTAATCTCACACAATCTAGGTTAACAATAGCATAGTATTGCATTATTAGAATTGGTGTACCTATCTACTAGTAGTTAGTTTTGCAAATGAACAACTTAGCTACAATTAATCCCAAACCTCTCTTCCAGGCTCGCTAAGAACCTTTGTACCAGAAAAGGCAGCCGTCGCGCGAACACTGGCAACCGCCTAGAACACGCAGTGCTCACCCACATCCAACACGTGCCGTAGCTCCCCTGCCCCGCACCCCTCATCCATCCCTCCGGCACTCACTGAGGCAGACATGGCTCGCGGAGACGAATGCAAGACCGCCAGCAAGGCTAACTACGCGTGCAAGTCGTTGGATGTTTCTGCTCCTATGCAGTAAGTATCTTCATAGTCAAAAAGCATTTCAGTAGTACCTTCAAATCTAGGTTATTCTTCTCCATAGCTATTCATACTTCAACGCAAATTAGCGCAATGCATCTGCGACCAAACCGTTGTTCATCCAACTGCAATCAATGGCAGTGCAGAAAACGTCATCTTTGGATGAAGTCAACGAAAAAGTTTCGTCGTGAATGCGTTCCGATGAATCGCTATACTGGGGTGTTCATGAGAACTCTCATAGAGACCAACAAGTCTATGTATCCTGTCATACAATTCACGCATAGCGCTGTGAAGTTATGGAAGATATCAGGAGTTAAAATAACAGTTTGAAGTCCATCATTAAATGCGCACAAAAATCAAGATTACGAGTAGTATCAAATTAACTTGTACTTTTATTTTTAAAGGAAACAGATGACCCCCGCGGCATCCAAGTACCAGCCGCCCAAGAAGCAGGAGCCCAAGAACTACGGAGCCTGGGGTCCCGTCTTCAAGGACAAGAAGAGTTTTACAGACATGCATCTCTGCTAACCGCCGGATGGACCTTCATCATCATGCGTCACAAATATAGCTCTGGCATTGTTTTCTGATTTCACTTTTGTCATTTTGAGAATTGGCGCTTTCACCAGACCAAACAGCATTCGCAAAAATTCATGTCATTTTAAAATTATACTCGTATGTTGTTTTATTTATTTTCGTTTCTTTCATTATCTTTTAACTTCAGAAGGCAATGCTAATAGTTTTAAGGCTAAAACCAAATGTACAAGCATTAAATAAACAACGTAAAACTTAAACTTGTTTGTGACGAGCTTATCAACGGTGTAGGGTATGGTAACGCGTACTAATATCATGTATTTCATTTTAACAGATTAAACTCATCAGCTTCAAAATATCTTTTTGTTGATGACCTGGAGAAGCGTGTTTATACAGGGTGTAAAAAGACAACTACCGAAAACTGAGGGGTTGCAATCAGGTCATGATTCTAAACATATTTAGCGAAAAAAAAACGCAAAGAAATTTTTGACTTAGCTTAGTCATTTTACGTTATTTTCGGTTATTTACTACCAGGACCATACCTACCTAATAATTTCATTTATAAAAGAAAAAAACAGTTGAAACTCAAAATCCAGCAATCTACGTAAAAAAACGCGCCCAGAACATACGCAAACAGTGCTCTTCAAACGCTGTTTTCTCCGGATATAATGATTTTTTCGGAAAATCCTTTAGGATTTGGTTGTGTGTTGGGATGATGTACCCCCTGCTGCTGCGCTGTGCCCCTTTCGGCTTCGGTAGACGTCTTTTTACACCCTGTATTGATCAAACTGATAACAATAAACAAATAAATCAGCGATCCATCCATACATTTAATATGTCCCAATAAGTCTCGCAATAAAATGGAAACTTGGCCAATATAATAGTTATCGGATTCAATATGAGAACGTCCGAACAGATTGTCACTCATTTGCTGTTATTTCTGAAGGATTCATAGAAATCCTGAGCGCCATTTTATGCTAGGATTATTTAAGTTGCTCTCTCCTGGCTTGGGCTATGTTGGTGTGACACATAGCCCTAGGTACCTACTTATAGATAAGCTGTTCTATGGTAAAATATCAGTATACCTAAATCGATTCTCATCTCAAATGTATGAATAACACAAGCAGATCTTTCTCCTATAATATTAGTAGGTAGTTTGTCAAGATAAGCAACAGTTTTAGCTCGCTTAAAGTGATAGCTTTCCTCACATCTTATTCTAGATGATTTATAGTGCCAGGAGACAATGTAAGCCGGCTCTCCACGAAGCTTTGTAGAGAGCCGGGTTTTATTGAGATGTAGGCATGCCTAGCACTTCATCCCCTCATTTCGAGAAATGAGGTTACAGCTTACGATGCCAACACAACTCTGAAGTAGTGATTGTTGTTATGTGTTTTAATTAGGATAAAATTATCTGTCACAATATCGCCTTCTTACACCATAATGACAGTCAAAGTACCAGGACCGCTGGGATCACTTTTTTTTATTAGCCTAAACTGTCCCACAGCTGGGCAAAGGTCTCCCCCAAATCCCTCCAACCATCTCTCTCCTTCGAGATCTCCCACCATTCTCTCTCGGATCATTCACATAGAGTCTATTCTATGTGAAACATTTCATGATTTAAAACTAGGTGTGATTCTACTCCTTTTTCTTCGTGACCAATACCTAGGATAACAAACATGGTAGGAGCCTAGCTTTCTTTTAGGTTATTTTTCATAGCCGCTAAAATTACATTGTATAAAACGTACGTAATCAGCGCTACTTCCCTTTGGGGAGCAGCACCAACGCTGAGACTAGTCTTATTTGGTGCGTACATGCACATGGGAGGGTCTGTACGTGTATCGACCCACAGTTGTAGCAGTAGGTAGGTACTCTATTAGCGTTTACAGTTGTTTTAGTTTGTTTGTTTTACTTTTTGTTTTAGTTTATTATTTAGTGCGAACCTACTTACTTTATTTTATTTTTTATTATTTGAAACCTACCTACCTATTTTTGTTCATTGTTTTAAATTTCCTTGTCTTGTGTGTGTAAAAACCAAATAAACATTTATTCTATTCTATTCTATTCTATTGCAGCTATGAATTTATGCCCGAAAAATAGGTTTTCTACATGCATTGTTGTGGGAATATCAAAGTTGACCTATCCATAAATCTATCACATGTCTAAACCACGTCCCTAGTTTTACCTATCATAAATATTTGACTCCCGAACTGTTCAATACAATGCGACACCTGAACGACAAGGTACGTGAACGCACTAGTGGTTGAACCGCAGGGCGGCTAACCGCGTGGCGGGCCGCTTTTCCAGGTTTACTCGTAGTACCTATGCAACCGCTTGTCATTGTACGCATCTAACCGCCACAAAATCGTACTAAAATTTCTAATCGTAAGGGGTCTTTTTTGGGTAGGTTGGGTTAGTTTTGTATTTTGGGTTTAATTACTCCTAAACTTTATTATTAGGATAAAAAGTGCACAGTTTCTTTTAATCTTGGCTACGAGCATAGCTGTTGTAAACTAAGTTTGTTTTAAACAAGAAACAAACAGTTTTTGTTTTTTTATGTAGGTAAAAATTGCAACAAAGAACCGGTTGATAAAACAAAAACTCAACAACCATTCCACTGGGGTAGTTTTTAATTAATGTCAGTTTTCTTTATTTAGGAGTTCATTCAGGCTGAATGAGGTTACCTGGCTTGTTTGTACCTATATAGAGCTAAGGTAAAGTGAATTCAAGATTATTTGCAACGAATTGTTCCCTCGGTGACACCTCAATGGTAGGTCTCGAGCTTTTTGAAATTGTAGGTCACTTATGATTTGTATGTAGAGTTTTGGCCATCAGCCCAACCCTTATTTTATCGTCATCTTCAGACTATAGCTAGATAGGTACCTACAGCATAGTGAACCTAATAGACCGACCGACCGATAGACCTCTCTAATATGGACGAAATAACCCACCCCATCTGTGACCAACTGTCATCGTCATCGCTCTATTTGGCGAGGGGCCACCCAACATAAATGATTATATTTCACAAGGTTTATTTCACTGACGAGGGTATATAAACTTAAATTTCGTCTAGAAATTAATGGAATCATATTTCATAAACTCCCATATCATACAAGGGCCTGTCTCAAGCATAATATATCAGCCTTTAGAAAGCAATAACTATTACGTGGGAGATACGAGAGACAAATTGGAACCTATATATTTGCTGCTGGACGAAAATGCGACCTTTTTACTAAAGATTTATGGTAGATTATTGAATAGAGTTAGTATTTTTACTAGGTTAGATTACAACAGTAAAGAGATTACAACTACCGCAATACTTTAATATCAAATTCTTCTCAATTCCAGTCATCGTGGTATGCAGGATTACATAATTTAAAAGTAATATCACCAAAAAATGTGCTCTACCACCTTTAGGGTGAATTTTCTGTGAAGCGACTAGCAGTTAGGTACCTCCGCCTTGCTAGCTTTTGAACACCAATATCAGAGAAGTATTGCGGGGCTCTTTCAAAAAGTTATTTTTTTACTACTTTTTAGCTGACTGCTTGCAAGCGAACAGTTTCAAAATTGGTATAAGCACGTGTAAGTAGCGAGAATTTTGTCGATAGTACATAAGTACAAATATGTTTCTTTAAGTTTTTTCAAGTAGGTTATCTCTTCCGGTGGTCCATTATTCAGAAGCATAGTCATCAGTATTCATGAAAGTGAGTTTACATTCCACAATTCTGGCATTTTCTGCATCAAAAATATGCTGGGGAACAATAATATTCATTGTGCAACCAGCAAAAATGGAGATTCTTGAAAATGAGAATTCTCATAGGTCGTTGCGAAAACTTATCAAAAGTTAATTTATGTTAACGCACTGCCGCATAATACTCTGTTATAACGGTAATACACATCATCATTGGCTTGCCCTTATCCCGCTCATGCGGGGTCGGCACAACATGTTCTCCTCTCCCCAATCACTCGTCATCTCTGTATCAACTCCTTTCTTACCCATATCTTCTTTCATACAAACCATCCATCTTTTATTAGGTCTACCTCTACTCACATATCCATTCACATTCGTTTCCATCACCCTTTTAAAACGGTAATACACCTAAGTTCTTAATATCTAAAAATATATAAAAGGTATTTATTTATTTATTTAGGTACCTATATCTTGGCAAAAACATTTTTGATTTTTTTGGAGAAAAGTTGAAAATAATTTTATCTTATTGCCTACATAATGCATAAAAGTTTTCATTTTTTACCAGGGCCAACTTTTGAAGTTAAAAGGGGTTTCATCTAGGTACCTACCTACCTACTATCTAGGTTCAAATGTTTTCTGCCTTCAATTTTTTCATAATTCATACAGTAAAATAACGGACAATACAACAGCAATACAATGCATATTGTAGACATTAAAGCTTGCATTGCTCACTACAAAACTGTTTCCGAACGAAGTTTTTAATATTTCAGTCTGAAATTCTGAATGCATTTAAAAAGTAAGATTCTGAATTTGGAACAATAGCTTCACAATAGCAATCAGGCGGTTGGAACGAGCAGAAACCGTTATGATACCTACTACCGATGAATGTAAGTCTATTCAATGTTTGATCTACATCTACAGCCTAACCGACTTTTTGTCTTCGACGCCTGTTTTCTCAACATGAGCAACGTCTTAAGCGTTTGCAATTCACAATTTAAAATCAAAATGTCGTCTGTATTCCAACCAACAGATACCTACCGACAATCTAAAGGTTGCCTGGAAGAAATCGCTTTCAGCGATAGCCCATTGTACTAAGTACTTGTAATTGTTTTAAATGTTTTGTTTTTGTTAATTTCTTGGTGTACAATAAATTCATTCATTCATTCCTAAAGTAAGTTCTTCGTGTTTTTTTATGTATTTTATTTGGTGATGAAAATAAAACTCTATTATATTCATGTAACTTTTTATTAACTTTTCTTTTATTTTACCTTCATTCATGGCTCAATTAAGGCATTTACGTAAGGCACCAAAAAATTCTCTACTACGCGATCAAAACAAAATTGGGTACTGCAATCGCCCCGTTGGTACCACACTGCCACACTGGTCCATCCCGCAGCATTATGAATAATTCAGTGGTTCCGTTCTCTTTGTTTGCGCCGACTCTTGCACGCCTGTTTTGTTTAATTGAATATTCGATCTCGGTGTCTGGTTTTACTAGTCTTTCTTGAGCCCTTAGAAACAAATAACACACAAAAACATCAAAACTGTAGATCCCCAAAAAAATTATTATAAAAACGGTACTCTTTTATTTTAAAGGCGCGAAAGGCTCTCAGACCTTAGGGGTTCAAGATCCATTGAAGATGAAGGGGGTCCAGGACCGTTATGTAGGTATATACCTACTTGACATAGAGTTATTATGACCTACGTGACATAGTTTATTAGTAAGGGCCTATATGTAAATCTGCATGCTAAACTTTTGAAGTAATAATAATAATACGATTTTCCTCAACAACAGATAAACCTGTGAGAGTTCCGCATTGGATTCCCAATCGTCTCACGGGACCTTAATGATGTAGTGCGGAACTGGCGAGAAATTAAACCACAAATTATTCCGATTTTTTGGTCGAAACCAAACAACAAAACCCGCTCAACCGTTATCTCAATTTGTTTTTTTTTCTCCTACATGATTTTAAAAATCATTTTTTTCATTTGGGAGGGCATACTTTCCGTATGTTCGACCCTACCTCCTATTTAAATGGAAGAAAAACCCCTCTACTTATTAGATTTTTTTTTAATATTATATGAAATTCATTCGATGCTTAGGGATTTGTGTTAATCACGCTATGTCGATAAGATAGAAAACGTGTATTGGGCGATGTGGTTGCTCAGCGACAAAACCCTATGATGTCGTTGGCATTTTAGCGAAAAAAAAATGTCTATGGTTGTTGGCTTAAAAAAAACTTTAGCCGGGTACCACTCGAACCGCAGTCGGAAGCAGACTTTGGTCACTGGTCTGCGGCGAGTTTCCCGAGCATTAATGCGCGCGCATTCTCCCAGGATGCGGTATGAAACTTTTACATAATACGGAATTACGGAACCCTGAACAAATAAAACTTTTTTTTGTGATTTTTGCTAACATTATATAATGTTCCATTTCAGTTCAAGTAAAGTGGCTTTGGTGGGTTACAATGGTTAACTCAAAAAAAGTTAGTTAAAGATTCATTAAGATTCGTTTAGTTACTTTAATTGATTGCTTACTAAACGAATACTTTAACTAAAGTTTAAGTCAACCTTCTTCCCAGTTACCCTTACATCGGCGCAGTCAGTAAACTGAATAAATTCGTCCCAAACAAACAATTTCCTTGGACTTGACTCTCGCTTGACCGACGTCACGAACAGCTGCTCTAGCCGAAATGTAATTTGCATACTCTTTGGCACGCCAAACGAAAACAAATAATTTAAATGTACATAAACATCATACAAACAAGGCCTAGATGGATAGAAACAAAATAGTTAAGAAGTAGAAGTAAGTAGGTAAATTATAAGAAAAAATATTCAGCCTGAAAATTTTGAAACAAAGAAATACTTATCATGAAAATTCGGGTCACAGATACGATCTAAAAACTCGTTAAAATAACTCAAAAATATTTGACCTTGTGCTTATCATCAACTGAGCGTTTTCAGCATCGATAGCGGACTTGAAAGAGGAAATACCTCAGTACGAATGATTAAACTTTCACTTCGACTTTAGTGTTAGATCACTGTGTTTGAATCTATGGAGTAAACTCATAGGTATAATTGAATTGACTCTACATTTATTAGAATTCTTATTATTTACACTATTTTAACAGAAACGACAGGTTTGTTCGCTTCCAATTTTAAGGATAAAACAATTGCAAACTAAATACTTAAACCTATTTAGAATGTTCGTTTATTATCGAATACTTATCAAAGTTATCAAATAAAAATATGCGTGATTGTTGTGCTCACGAGAAAGAAAATTTGATTATCAACATTTTTATTTACATTTGCAGTGATTTTCTACTCAAATACAGAGCAATAGAGCTGTTTTTCGTGTACAGATGAATCTCAGTTGATCAGTTGGGTTTGTGTTTCCTAGTGGTTCTGTGGTTGCGAGTGCGGCAGTGGCAAGCTTCGGCCGGCCGTCGGCAGACGCCGCATGGCCGACCGCGCGAAGCACCGCGTCGCGCCCGCACCCGCGCCGACGAAGAAACAATACGCGTATGTTCCCTGCCCGAGGTCCGAGGAGGTTGGAACTGAGTTTGCACTCCAGCCGGTGAGGTACCATGACCTGCCGGAAACTCCTGTCAAGTCACCGCCGGCGCCGTCCGGTAAGTTTGCGCGGGAAAGTTTTTTGATTTTGGTGAGGTCTGTAATAGTCTGTATGGGTTCAGGGTTGGTACTGAACTTGGTTGATTCTTTCGGATACTGACAAAGCAACGGAAATCATGAAAAACAGTACCTAGGTAAATTATTGTGTTCATGTCTTACCTTTTGTGTTGGAAACGATTTTTTTCTCAAACCAAACAATGAACGTCAGACAAATCACCTAGCAATAAGTTCCTACTATGTAATGAAAGCACTTGTAATTTTTTTTGGAAAATACTTCGTAATTTTACACGATTGAGTAGGTACTACAAAGAGTCGAGGAAATCCTGAGGTCCCAAAAAAATTTCGACTTTCGACGAGACTAATTTCGTTGCTTACTCTTAAATGAACCACTAAAATGAATTTGCAGTACCTAATTCATCAGCTAAAAACTGAAAAAAGCACAAAGAAGGTACCTACTCCTCAAGGAGCTCAAGGTCAAACGGAACCAGAGTTCTGCAATCTGCAACCGGCGAGATACCACGCTACGGAACACTAAAATCACCCCCATAAGTCAGCGTCAAGTTTTGGCGCGCAAAAAACGTAGCAAAAAGTTCGCATACTTTTTACGTGATTTACGAAGGAGTTTTGCATTTACGTAAAAAGTTTCGTGTCGAAACTTCCGGGAAGTGAATATGCTATGTTATTCTGGTTGATTTGGACGTAGACAAAATACAAATTAAAAATATACATGTGGGATTATGGAACGCGTGTTATGACAGATGTGGCGCTGTGGGACGCTTGCCGCTGAATTGCTTGCGGTTATTACCGCTCCAGTGAGCTATACAAGGCCGCGCAATGTACCTATGTCGGCTGACACTCCGGACACTCAACGAAACTCCATAAAAACGTCGCTGTATGCTAAGATTTGCTTATTTTTGTGATGTACGAGTAAAATGCGTTCTCTACAAAAACTCCAGAATAAGTGTCCATTTTTAAAAGGAAGCCTAAGAGATATTCTCTGCCTCTGATTAAAGATAAAGTAGGTACCTACTTGTTTCGACTGATCTACCTTCTGTGGTTGTGTTGCTACATAATATTAACCCTTTGGCAATGTCCGACCGCGAGCGTTGAGTGTAAGCGTCGGGCGTTGAGCGTTGAGCGTTTAAGCGAGTATATAGTTCTATCGTTGGGCTATGACTTTTTTATCGCTCGGCCTGAGTTTTGAACGCCACACGAGTATCGCTGAGCGATTACGCCGAAAACGGTTGTTACACAAGAAGACTTTCTCGCACGCGAACGGCGAAAAATCGTATGATGCGACTATCCCTCGGCAAAACTCGCCATTCGGGTCTCGCCTGCGGTTGTTTACATTTTGACAGAAACGCGTAAAAAAGACTACTTTTAGTAGAAAGCTTAGATTGTATTCGAGAGGCGAGGCTCGAAGCATGTGTTTACTACTAGGCGACCATTGCCTAGAAGAAATCGCCGCTCGCATGCGAGAAACTCTCCTTGTGTAACAGCTGCTTTAGGTACGGCCGTTGGACTATCAATATTTTTGTCTCTTTTTGACACGTAATCTAATTATATTATCTTGTTCGTCTTTTGAGCGATAAAATAGTTGATCACTTACCGCTCACTCGCTCGCGGTCGGACATTTGCCTTATTATAAACTTACCTACTGCCTATTATACTACTAAGTACTCCAATTCATGTCAAAAGATTAATAAATTGAATTGAATATTGTACTTACCCGTGCAGCGGGTATTTTTACTCGGGTAATAAAATTTTATGGTTACAAAAAAGTATTGATTTGATTATAGAATTGAATACCTCTACGATAAATGCGACCCACGTGTGCCTTATCGTTTTAACTAGAAAAATACTCAAGTTCTTAAGTAAAAATAAAGTGTCTCTACATCTCCAAGGCACCCAAACTAAACACATGTTTTTTTTTGACAATGTCATTTTCTGGTGAGACCTTTTTTTCTATTTTCATTTTTTTCAAAAATCCTGAAATGCATTTTATTTTATTAAGTATTCAAAAGACTTAAAGCTGTCCTCAATAAGTATTATACTCTCAGGATCTTTTACAGATGTCTAAGGTAATGCAAAATGCACCTTTTGCAGAAACATTCCTTAACACGTTGCATTGCCATCGCCACAAATATAATATCTGTTTCCTCACGTGTTCCTTCATCATTTCGACCTCGTTTTATTAGCATACAGATCACTCATCGATACTTAGCTAAACTGCCGCTGCTGCCCAACAGTTCAGCGTACTACGCGTCCTAAATAAGTGCAATGGCTGACAGAATGAGTCAGATGCTCGACCGTCGCCTTGGCACGTTGGTCTATCGATAGGATAGTGTATTGCCCGCGGTTTCATACGCATTTTAAGAAAACACTCCATAAAATTCATCCAAATCCGTTTATTTTGTGTGAAGGACCAACAACTTCAAAAAAAAAATACCCAACAGCTATTTTCCAAGTGTTGGTACCTAATTCATATCGGGTGTGATTTAAAACAAACAAACGTATTCACAAACTTTAGGATATACCTAGGATTTTTGTAGTCTAAAATATTTATTGTAAGTAAGTAGGTACTTAGTAAAATAACAGACAGTGACTATGACATTTTTGTATAGAAGATCTAAATTCGTCGCTATTTCGGCGTGAATGGATGCTGTCTGGTCATTGATGAACTGATTTACGCACGTAGGTATCTACTTACCTGCGTATCTAATGTAGAGGTTACATTAGAACTCATTTGGATTAGAATCACATGCCAAGTGATTAAAAAAATAATATATCTAGTAGATAGATAGAAAATATTAGAGGAAGTTTGAAAGTTGCGCCAGTGACGGATAAGTTGAGGAGTAATAGGTTGTCGTGGTATGGGCATGTTATGAGGAGGGAAGAGAGTCATGTAACGAGAAGAATGTTAGGTTTGAATTTTATTTTATTTATTTATTTTTTTATTTTATTTATTTAATTTAATTAGAACGGCTTAAGCCAATTACTCTAACTAAATCACAGTACTATTAGGAATGTGGTGCGATGTAGCAGAAGAGGCAGACCAAAGAAAAGATTGATGGACTGTGTGAAGGATGATATGGGTAAGAAAGGAGTGAGTGTTGAGTTGACGGCTGATAGAGCGGAGTGGAAGAGGAAAACTTGTTGTGCCGACCCCACATGAAAGTGGAATAAGGGCAGGGAAATGATTATAGATAGATAGAAAATACTAATTATTCTAAACTTAGTCTGTCGTATCATTAATTCTTTCAATCCAGTCACCAGTGTCACTATTTTCACCAAGAATGCTAAAATACAGTATTGTGAAAACTGCGGCTCATTTCGTAGACTCTATGAACTATTTCCACGATGTTTTCCTTTATGGCACAGATGGCCTATACATATACAGGGTGTAAAAAGACTGCTACCGAAAACTGAGGGGTTGTAATCACATTCTAAACATATTTAGCGAAAAAAAACGCAAAAAATTTTTTTGACTTAGCTTCGTCATGCTATGTTATTTTCGGCTATTTACTTCTATTACAACATAATAAGAGCATACCTACCTAATTATTTCATTTATAAAAGAAAAAAACATTTAAAACTCAAAATCCAGCCATCTACGTAAAAAAACGCGCCCAAAACATACGCAAACAGTACTCTTCAAACGCTGTTTTCTCCGGATTTAGTGCATATTTCGGAAAATCCTTTTGGATTTGGTTGTCTATTGGGATGCTGTACCTACCCCTTTCGGCTTCGGTAGACGTCTTTTTACACCCTGTATACCTACCTACCAATGAAATAGGCAATTTTATTCTTTATCAACTCGTATACTCAGTGGATGATGGATCTGAGCGCTTCCGTGCTTCGGAGGGCACGTCAAATTGTCGGTCCTGAGCCATGATGGAGGCCTTAAGGCGGCCTAATATCTCCGTCCCCAGAGTTCGCCGCTAACTCATTAATTAATGGTGTGCAATAAAGAATTTTCATTCATTCATTCATTCATACGAGCTTACTTTAGTGTGACATTAATTTTAAAAGTAGTAAAAAGTATGGAGTGTAGGTACCTAGGTATACATCTTAGTGCACGTGACTGTATCTACCTCTACCTAAGTAGGTAGGTATTAACAATGCTATTAGTAAGCATATTACTAGCGGAGTGGCGGCATTCGATTCGATACATATATTCAAATGTCAAAATCAACGATAAGTATCCCAGAAAGTTTCCAACAATGTCTGATATGAAATGTTGAGTTCAAAGTTCGGAACACACAACAGGTGCAACCAACTTTTGATATTATATTTAACCGCTGACTTCGTGAGATTTCTACAGCTAAAATATAACTCTGGAAAAGTAGTTTTATTCTTGAAACTGTGAATTATTTTGCTAAATTTAGGTCGGTAATACCTCAGATAAGTAGGTAATACTACCTATAATTTCAATATATGAAAATAGAACAAAAGTTGTTGTTTATGATGATAGTAATACAATCCTGAGAGGTTACCGGTGTTTTACAAATAGCCCTGTTTAAAAGACCCTTAGAATCAGTATAATTCGTATTGAAAATTCTGAGGATTAAACCGACAAGACTAATGTTGCTACTTTATCTCACATAGTTTTGCGAACTAAACGTCTCAACTTAAATCTTTGCTATTAAATTTAATAGGAATTTATGCTAGCACTTTAAATTAAATAAATCCTTCAGACATTAGGTACTTCTAAAACCGTAAAACATTCCTATTCATTCTGCTTTCATTCAATTTCCAAAGCTTGATTAGCCTAGTCGGCTCTACTCTCTCTGTCTCTTTCTCTCTAATAAATCCTTCAGACATTACTTTTTAAACCGTTCTCATTTAATTTCCAAAGCTTGATTAGCCTATTTGACTCTACCTTTCGCGCTATAGGTTGTGGGTCGGTTCCCATCTAGGACAAACATTTTGTGTGATGATGTTCGTTCTGTGACTGTTCGTTACAAAGTAGTTATTATAGAATATATATCTAAATAATTGTAAAGGAAAAGCATCCAGGATTTAATCAATTTACCTACATTTATAATAATTATTTATAATAATTCCCGCCTTCACCATGGTGTCATGTAGCAATTTTCCATCAACACAGCTCCTTAGCAAAGCTTGCCTGACATAAATTCAATTCAATTCAATTTATTCATAAAAACTCATACAATTGTAATATTTATGTACGTATTTTTATGTTTATTGTTTTTTTATTGTAATATTTTTGTAAGTTTTTATGCCACCATGGTGAAGGACCCGCCTTCGTGTGATTGAATTTGAAGCAACTACGATAGTGAATAAATATATTGAATTTGAAGCAATTATAGCAACTACTCGCTTGCTGACATCGCTTACTTTAGTCTGCTTGCGAATTTCGGTATTGGGGATATGGTCTAAAAGAGTGATGCCGAGCATGGCACGCTCCATGGCTCTCTGTGCTACTCGCATCCTGTCAGCAAGCGAATATTGGGGCTCAAGTGGAGTTGGGCAGGACACTTGGCCAGACGCGGTGATGACCGGTGGAGCAGAGTGATTACCGAGTGGTGCTCCCGGGAGGGCTATAGACGAGTAGGTCGTCCGGCAGCTAGATGGGTCGACGACATAATAAAAACAGCAGGTCGAACATGGGTCAGACTAGCGCAAGATAGGGAGGGTTGGCAAGAGCGAAGAGAGGCCTATGCCCAGCAGTGGGATGAAAAAGGCTGCGGGTGATGTGATGATAGCAACTACTCATAAGTAGGTAAATAGCCTACGAACCTTTGTGTTGATGTTGCTAAGTTATGAGCACTTAGCTCGTAATTTAAAAAACAATTTTAAGCCGTAAATAACGTAATTTCGGGAACAAACAAAAAGTTGTTTCGTTTAAGCGCCTCTCTTCCGAGGTAACCGCGTTTAGCGGCAAACAAAAATAACAAAATGTGAGTTTTACCAATTTTTATGATTGCGTTCCGACAACAAGCTTTTTGTCGAGTTTAGACAGTATTTTAAGGAACCGTGTTGTCGGTGTTCTAGTTAAAAGTTTTATACTAGGTTTGTTCATAATCTGAACCCAAACTTGCGTAACTTGCAATCCAATCGCACCAAGAAACATTTTCAACCAAGATGGTGTCACTGAAATTGTATTTTTGTTTATTTTTTTCAAAGTTTGCGTTTTTACGGATGGGACGCAAGATTCATAGCATTTTCAAAACATTCAATATGTTTTTGTTACATGTTGTAAAACTTTATCCCGTTGCTTGTTAATAGAACGATATCTATTTTTTTTATCACCGTATCCAAGAAAAAAATAATGTTTTGAAGTACCTATGTAGGTACGTAGTATAACAGTTTTCTAAATTTAATCAAAATATAATGTGTCTAGGCTAAAGAAACCTTCCAAATTCAAGTAAATAAGAACATAACGGGGTTACATAGGTATGATAGCAAGTACATCCGCATTGCGCACCCGGTACGTGCCACAGATTATGTAGTACATAAGCAAAAGTGTTACTGGTATCTGTTTTATAAACAAATGACCTTGGAATTTATTTATTTAATAAGCCTTTGTTGTAGAGCCGTATGGCAAAGCGGGAAACTTCGACTCATTAGATTTAGGTAGGTAGGTATAGTAAATAAATAATAAATAATGCTGGACATTTCACACAGCATCATCTAGCCCCAAACTAAGCAAAGCTTGTACTATAGGAACTGGATAACAGATATACTACTTATATACTTTTTCGTATGAGTCAGTGGTCAGTATAATATACATAGAAATACCCAGACGTGATATAAATATATGCAGATCATACAAACATTTATCCAGCCGCGGGGATCGAACCCGCAGGCCGCAACCTTCTGCGTCCCAAGCGGGCTTTCACCCACTGCGCCACAGAGGTCGTCAAAAATAGCAATAGTATATTAGCTTAATCTTTTTTTTTATACAGGAAAGATGTCAACACTTGCGATATTATTTCATTATTATAAGGATCACTTGAATCTTAAGCTGGAAATAAATTATTGCTCTTATTAACGGCCATTCTACACATTCGCCGAAGTATTTGCCGAACTATTCGCCGAACTTGGAAAGACGATGACAGGCGGCACTCTACACGTTCGTGAACGTCGGCATTCGTCTATCATCGGCGAATATGTAGAGGGCCCATGATAAACAAAACATGAAGTTATTAAATAAATAAGGAACTCAATTTTCTTGTTAAAAACTATAGTTAGGAAGAAAACAGACATCACTACAGGTAATTTTCAAATTCAAATTCATTTTATTTCAGAAAATTAAATCCATATTACAATTTATTACAATTCAAATTTAGTCGTCAAGTATAGTTTCCGATGAGAAATTCGACGGCCTTTCCGAAAATTGAAAATTTAGTTTCCCATATGTTAAAACATAGTTATAATTCCGAATGATAGATAGATAGAAGATAGAAAATACTGTATTGTACACCACATGGACATTACAAAATACAAACAAAGATACAAGAAAACATTTGAAGTGAAGTACAATGGGCGGTCTTATCGCTGTGACAACCAACAACCACAACCTTAGGATGAACTGGATTAAAGGAAGGCATGATGATGGTGATGATCGAATCTGACAGCTCTACATATACGTAGGTACTCCACCTTCCTGATCACTGACAGTAGGTAACCGAAAATTATGTAAAAACTTGACCTGAAAACATCGTTGAAATAATTACTCATCGACATTGTGGAGTGTACAAGCCCTCGAGATGAGTCTTACCGGAGGCTGTGCCGGAGGTCCTTCAAATATTTTATTCAGAAAATTCAGTCGATATTTAGAACCTTTGTAAGTTTGCGCGGCTCTAGAATCTCAAGCAGAATCCTGCAGGGAGTTGCATAAACTTGTACCTAGGTAGGCTGGTACCTAGGTAGGTTGGTACCTAGGTTTTAATGAACCGAGTCAGCAGAAATTGTTAATTATGAAAAAATATTAAATTAAAACTAGTTTTGCGCACATCATAAATTAGGAGAAAAACCTTTTTCCAGTAATTTATTTTTTTGAACAGGGTCACGACTGTATCCCCAAGGCGCGGTAGACATTATCTCAGATCTTTTTATATTCCAGATCCTTTGAAGATGTCTAAGGGGGTAGTCAGAGTACAAATACATATTTGATACATGCCCACATCTTGCAGAAGTTAGTATTCCATACTTGACAGGTTGCAAGCCCATCGCCGCCATTTATTTATAACTGTAAAATTTCTTTTCTTGCGATATTGTATTTCCATCGTTTATTTTCTAGTTTATAATATTTCTGTTACGAACTGTGAAAAATCTATGTAAATATAATAACCATAAAAAACGCAGTTACTAACAGCTCTTATCACTACCAGTCTCCAAATCTCCAATAATCGTCAGAAAACGAGGAAGAAATAAAAACTTGTGTGCAACTTCAGACGGTTCTCAACTCGAAGGGGAATGCCGAGAAGTAGCCCATTACAATATATTATTTGGGTATCTGCAACACTTAGATAACCCTGACTGTTTGGTAGGTATATTTGCCTTCTTACGAATGTGATTATACAGGGTTATTTGTAAAACACCGGTAACCTCTCAGGACTGTATTACTATCATTATAAACAACAACTTTTGTTCTATGACTTTTTACAAAACATACCTAATGCATCTACCAAAAACAAACATTCAAGATTTCGTTTTCCTATCTAAAACATTGTCCTATCGAACACATTTCGGACCCCGCCACCCTAACACCGCTCCCTTCGCTTTTTACTATCGCTTTCTTCTGTTTCGCATAGATTTCGTAACATTTAGAGCGTTCAATTTAAATATTTTTATTTTTATATGACAATCTGATGAAAAAAAATAATGATGAATTTTTAAAAGTCATCGAACAAAAGTTGTTCCTTATGATGATAGTAATACAGGCCTGAGAGGTTACCGGTGTTTTACAAATAAAAATAACCCTCTAACTTACTTAGGTAAATAAATAAATAATGCTGGGCTTTTCACACAATATAAGTTGTATAGTAAGTTGTTCCATATCGCCATTGCGTTAGTGTGAGCGTGGATTAGCGAACTTTGATGTTTATACTTATTTCTTTGCGATCTACATGAGTGTTAAACATAATTTAGACGAATGTGAGTGCCTACTCAAACCTAATATGGTTTTCAGGCACAATATCAATAGAAATTATGTAGTCTGTATACTGAATAAATAAAAAAAAAAAAGTATAAGTATAAGTATAGTATTATTCAAGTTAAGTATACGTATATTACTTACTTACCTAATGCTGATTGTCCAAGAGTTTGATCTAAGTATACATACATGTACCCATAACTTCCACTCTTTTATTCTAACCTCAGCAGTAATAATCTGTAGAAACAGCTCTAGGAAGCCTAAAGCTCTGTTCTCACAAAGTAAGACTTGCTATGCGATGATACGTGACTTGGAGACCAAACTTCTTGCGTTTGTGACCGCAATGAGAACTACCACCTCGTTATATCAAACTACGAATTGTGATTACTGCTTTCTTCCTAGTTTGATCGTGTTTTTTTTTATATGCTGGACTTTTTTCACACAGCATCATCTAGCCCCAAAGTAAGCATAGCTTGTGTTATGGGTACTACATGACTGATTACTACTTAAATATTTTGTTTGTAAATACATACATATTATACATAGAAACACCCAGACCCGAGACTAATCTTGTAATCATACAAACATTTGTCCCGCAACGGGGATTGAGCCCGCAACCTTCTGCGTCGCAAGCGGACGCCCACTGCGCTAAAGAGGTCCTGTAGTAGATACTCTTGATAGTGTATGTACATTTATGTAATAACTTTCCTAGAACACGTATCTTATTAAATACCTGAAAATGCTATGTGAAATGTCCAGCATTATTTATTTATTTTACCTAGTAAATAAATAATAAATAAATAAATAATGCTGGACATTTCACACAGCATCATCGAGCCCCAAACTAAGCAAATCTTGTACTATGAAGCTTGTTCAATACAGAACATAAAGATTATTTAGTTTATTAGAAATAGGAAATATTGATTGCTTATGTATGGCAACATTTTATAAATTTAAAAAGAATGTAACCACTTCCGGTGGCCATATTCTCCCTCTCTGTTCTACCGTGCAATGGCGGTCACAATGTGGAGTGCAAAAATTAAAATAAATTACTCAAATTAAACTTTCTTTGCTGTTTCATTAACAAAGCTAATTAATATTCAAATTTATTGAACACTAGCTTCTGCGCGCGGCTTCGCCCGCGTGGTACCAACATTTTGAATGGCCTATATGCTATTCCAGGTCACATACGCCTATACCAAGTTTCATCCAAATCGGTTCACTGGTTAAGGCGTGATTGAAACACAAACATACAAACATCTAAACAAACTCACAAAAATTCAGCTTTTTAAGAGTGGGTTGGGAAGTGGGATATGATATCTATAATGTCCTCGCATGTTGCATATTGTTAGGTACCTATTTAATAGCCACTAGTGTTTAAATATTAAAAGACTGTTTTGCTTGATTCTTTTCCATTACCTAAATAGGGATCCTACAGCGTCCGCATCGACATTGGGTAGTTGAGAATGGTCCAGCAAGTTTAAAATCCTAGCACCATCTCTTTGCCCTTTCATTATACTTCATCATAAAAATATTTGGAAGTCAAATCCAGTTAAACATCCCAACATTCCAAATCTGTTATCTTATTTAGTAGAAATTCCGTAAAATATTGTTTTAGTAGCGTTTCACGAGGGTTGTCCCGTGAGGCGGGAAAAATTGCCGTGACTGCGATCCAATCTCGATTTTGGGAAAACATTTATAAGGATATGAAGAAAAAGGTTTTATGGCGTCGAATTGAACTGGAAGTATGGTTAATCAAAAAACCTGGAAGGTTTTGGAAGCCGAATAACTCAGTAAAAAAAAGTCGTAAAAGTTTCCTGTGTACTACACAGCCTTCAACCGATCACCCGGCTGTCATTAGGTGCCTAGGTGTAAACTTAGGAATGAGCAGAAACCTCCAAGAGGTGGAGGTTTGATCATCCCTAAGGAAAAATTACCACCAGGGCACGCCCTGTCGTAGCCAGTGTGGAAATCGTTAAATCGACTTCGCACCCAAGTTGGATGCTGCAGGGTCAACATGTGTGCATGGGAGTTTTAGAGACTCTGGTTTAACACAATGTGAATGCGGTGCTCCAGCACAATCTATGCCGTACCTACTGGTGTGCCCCTTGTGCCCTAACACCTGCACACAGGAAGACCTCAACGCAGCCACAGATAGCGCAGTCGAAGTGGCCACCTTTTATTCAAAATCAATTTAACCAAGTGGGCGCATCGACACGCAAAGAAAAAGAAGTAAAAAAAATTACAGCCGTTTCTCTTTTACGAGAAACACCTTGTCACGTAAAATAAAACGATTCTCAAAGACTCCTTTTAAAAAATGTAAATCAAAGGTCAATAAATAACAGTGTTTTGACCAACCCAGACCAACCGACCAAGTCCCAGTTGACATAAAGGGCGGTTGTGCTGCAAAACAACGGTATTGTCTGTGTGTGCAATAAAAGCGCTCGTAAAATGCGGAAAGGCGGATATTAGCACCATCTGTTTCGAAAAATAAGGAACAAAAATGTTTTTGTATAACCCCAGTATAACTGGTTTAACTAAGATCTATTATAGGATCTAAGATACAAATAGGTGATAGCTTCAGAGTCAAAAGAATAATTCTGCAGGACCGCTGCTGGGGTCGTTTAGGATAGTCTTGAAACCAGGTAATTCTAGGTAGGCACTCCACTGTTCCTTCGCGACCAGCATGTAATAGAGATACTAGATTGATAATACTTTATTTGAGTGTTTTTGTGAACTATAAATATTGTTGTACCCTATGCTGAGTAAATAAAATCTACTGAATATTTTAATATGAAAATTACAAAAAATTGTGGCTTACTTAGCTACTTACTTATTTTATTAACTAGATTTATATAAGTGATCTTTAAAAGAACTGTTCTACCTACAACCAAGAATTTTTGTTTCATTCTAAGATATATTTAAAACAAAGTCGTGTTTGTTAGACCACTTATAACTCGAAAACTGCTGCACCGATTTTAATGAATTTTGATTTATTGAATTTGTCTCCGCCTAGAATAGCAGAATAAATAATAAAAACAATGTACTGAAAATTTACTAAAAATAAATAATTACAGCAAAATCATTTTGTTCCTGGGGTTTTTTCTTTTTTCTTTTTTTTTCATCATGGCGCACTGTCTACTATTTTACAAAAACAGGGTCACGACTGTATCCCCAAGGCGCGGTAGACATTCTCTCAGATCTTTATATTCTTTATATTAGTTTAACAAAAATTAGAATTCCCGTCTAAGATAAATATGGTCGTGTATTTAGGTACATACAAATAAAAATTCTAGTACAAGCATTCGCCTAATTTAGTCAATGTGAGAAGCGAATTATTTTCTATGTTGTCGTAAGAGGGGATGGCTTCAGAGTGCGATGCCGTAAGTAGCTGCTTAGCACGAGTGTTGAATATTCATCCAGTGGAATACTAATGCTTGGTATCTTTACACACGCATTTATAATTACCTACTCCCCTCTTTAACCGAGGTCGGGACAAGAAGAAACGCCTACGTTTCGTCTTGTCATTTCTTTGTGAAACGATATAAAAATGTCTTCGAACCCTTTGATGTGCGCTAAAAAACCGACACCGCATGACAAAGTGCAAATGTTTGTTCAAACTTTGCACACATAGTCAAAGTACCGTGCCACACATTGTGTTCAAACATTTGAAGCAAGTCTGGCGACGGCATAATATAGAACAACTAATAGTAATGAGAGTGCTCGCTGTGAACTAAATAGAGTGTTATTTGAAAAGGTTTCTTATCTTCGTCTGTCTGGGCATCAGACCGGAGGAAATGATACTTGCGAGGCACTTATGACGGGTAATTAAATAACTTACATACTTTATTACAAGACCGAGAGAATTCTTAGCTTTGTGATTACTATTTCTGAAGTAAAGTATTGTTGTTTCTATTCTTGTTGTATTTAGGTACTGACTGGTGATTATTTTATGCTTGAGACACAAGTCACACGCATTAGGTACTCAGTCCCTAATTGTAGGTATAGATTCATCATCATCATCTCAGCCCAGTATCACCCACTGCTGGGTATAGGTTTCTTTTCGCTTTTGCCAGACTTTTCGGATCATGTGCGTCTCTAATCCAGGTTTTGCCTTCGACTTTTTCAATAGCGCACTTATGGTATAGATTAGTCAACATGATTAGACAGATATAGTAGGTAGATACCCACTTATCTAAACAAATCTTTATAGTGATCTTCATTACATCACATAAGCTCATGCTCACTTCCATCCATCCACAGAACTTTTTAATTAAATTTTATAGCTGGCAAGGAAAACAAAAACATTGTCTTTATGAAAAGTGAGTTTAATTTCTGTTCGCAAGTCGAGCCTAGATAAATAATTGCTGTCAAATTGTGGATGATTAACGAGGGAGCTTCCACTATTAAAAGCAGCTGAAACTAAATGATTAGGTACTATTAAAATTAAATATTGGATCATTTTATAATGAGATACTTTTTGTGATTTATGATAGGTACTATAAAATACTGGCATTTTGATCTGTCTTTTTATGGAATAGGTCAGGTATTCGTTTTAAACTAAAAGAACTAGCAGCCTGCACGCGGCTTTACTTTGTTAGTGGCGCAAATGGTCTACATGAAAATGAAATGAAATGATTTATTAAAAATAGATAAAAAGCTTCCAGAAAAATTTAAAGCGCTTATCTATCTTAAACTAACATAGGTACTCGTATCTTAAATACTCTTAATAAGCTTGCCTGATAAGCTTTGCTCGGGGTAATTTATGGCCCCTTATAGGTTGAACCTTACCTAAAGTGTAGGTATTTTAGGTAAATACTCGAGTTTCTTTTCGAGAAACTACGAGCTTTGTTTAACTAAACCCCCTCGCAGACTGCAGACTTTCTTTCGGCCGATAGTTGAGACGGAATATCTCGTGCTTCGGCTCGTAATGAGTATGGAGGTATAGCCCGTCTAACTATCGGCCGATAGAAAGTCTGTAGTCTGCGAGGGGTCTAATAGTCATGTCCCTATGTCACCGAGAAATAATATCTTTCACCACAGGAGGCGATAGACTGTGATGTATCGCACGCGGCTGGAACAATGTCTGTTGACACAGCCGATAGAAGGCCGATAAATAATAATAAATAATGCTGGACTTTTTCACACAGTATTATCTAGCCCCAAAGTAAGCAGAGCTTGTTTTATGGGTACTATAAGACTGATAATACTACTTTTATATACTTTTTGTTTGTAAAGACATACATATTATTAAACATAGAAAACACATAGACCCGAGAAAAATACTTGTGGATCATACAAATATTTGTCCCACGGCGGGGATAGAACCCGTAACCTTCGGCGTCGCAAGCGGACCTTCGCCCACTGCGCTACAGAGGTCGAAAATGTGAATAATGTACAAAGAGCGAAGAGCGAACAAAATCACTTGTGGTCTTATCTTGTGGAAACCGAAACCAGCGCGCTTTCCGATGGTCGCGGATTCAAACCCGAAGGTACCTAATATTGTGTTTTTAGGGAACTTCAAAAAATGGAGCAGGCACCGTATTCGCGTTCCTTTTTTCATTCGTTTGATGAATAGTCGGATGCTTTCCACCCCGATTTCTGTCTTCTAGGAACACAAATACGGTTCGGCTGTTGTTTTTTGTTTTTATTTACAATTTGACAGTTAACATAGATATGCCCTTACTAGAAGATTAAGTAGTCATAAAAGCAAAAAGTGTTATCCAACTTTAGTTTTCCGCTCGCTGGCAGATTGCCCGCACGATTTTAACTGATTTAAACCGGAGTTATACCAACTGAGTTTGACCGAACTTTGAGGCTTTCTGTTATGTTGGCTACTAAAAGCGGTAGGAAGTTAAGCCTTTACATATGAGATGATTTATATAGCGTCAGAAGGCAACTTTTGCCCAATCTCAACGAGACGCTGCAGTGCCTGGGACATTGTTTGAGATGGAATAGGCTTGGTGACGGAGACACAAAGTAAAATGCGTCGACTAATCTAGATTTTTGGACTGCGCTTATCAGCTATCTGTATTCTGTGATAGCAGACAGCAAACATATTGTCAATTGGCAAATCAGGGTTGGCGCTGCCCTAAACCGTGTTTGTTGCCCTGGTTCTTCACGGTACCTATTGATCGCGAAGGAATAACTATCTACGTGTATCTAAGTGTTTAATGGACCCTCTACACATTCGGCGAAGATAGACGAATGCCGACAGTGATGAACGTGTTAGAGGGCCTCACTCATCGCCTGTATTCGCCTGTCATCTTCTATCCAAAATATAGTTCGGCGAATGTGTAGAGTGGCCGTACGACTATTCTATGTGATCCCAGCGGTCCTACTGAATAAAATGTATGTATTTTTCACTTTGACATCACGTCAAATTCAGAGAGTAAAAATTACTAAATATTTACTTTATCTCTACAGTACCTAAATGTGTGTGAATGACACGTAATTATAAGAGTAAATGGCTTCGCAGAAACTGTGGGCAGAACAGATACCTAATAATCAATTTCATTGTAAGTAGGTATGTTACATTTGGTAAAAGCGTAGATAGATAATTGGATTATGTAACTGAGTTACAAGTAAAAAATCGCTGGTATTTTATTTCGGCGTAGCGAAAGCGTATATTTTTCGCTCCTTCACGTTGATATGGCTAAGCGAGTTTGGATGAAATTCCTTAACTTAGTAGCTCATTCCCTGAATAAACGTATTGGGCTGCTTCTCATTCCATAAAAATTAAGTGGTCCCGAGGGACCGCAGGTAGCACCGCGAAGCGTTGCATTACTTTTCACTTTAGAGTAGCTGCTAGCTATGCAAATGGGTTCACAGTGTTTTCAAAAAGAATTAAAGCTAATTTACGTAATTTTGAAGTTTCCGGCATCAAAGAAAACAACAATACTTAAAAAGGGAAATAAAAACCATTTTAAAATGAAACAACTGCAAAAGTTTGAACAGTTGGCTCGCATGCAATCTAATATGAATACTCGTAACTTAACTACATTTTGCAAGAACGATAAAATAAAAACGTTTTTATGAACGTAGAAATTACATTCAAAACTAAAATAACAAAATATGCCGTGTACCCATCAAAATTATCGTGACAGTTTGAAAGCCCATCTCCGCATTTGAGACTACTAAATAGATGCGAAATAGAGCTCTTGATGTGCCTGCATGGCCGCCATCATAGCTCAACGACCTCTGTAGCGCAGTGGGCGAAGGTCCGCTTGCGACGCAGTAGGTTGCGGGTTCGATCCCCGCCGCGGGACATATGTTTTTATGGTCTACAGATATTTGTCTCGGGTCTGGGTGTCTTCTATGTATAATATGTATGTAAAAAAATAAGTATTATATCAGTCATGTAGTGCCCATAACACAAGCTCTGCTTACTTTGGGGCTAGATGATGCTTATTTATAGGTAGTTCCGATATCGAATGACAATTAAATTAATCGGGTAGTTTCCCAGGTCTGACAGTTCAAATCGGGTAGTTTCCGATATTGAATCTACTTTCCAATGAAATAAAATACCCCTCGTCGGCGAAGTGTGAAGCGTCACTTCCGCAGCTCCTTGCGAAGCCTTTGTGACATCGCTACTGCATTGCAGCTAAAATTGTAACACTCTACTATCAGTTTTATCCAGTTTCCGAGCATTGGAAAAGGTTTCATATGGACATCTATAGTTTTAATTTTAATGTGGGCAGGAGCGAAATAAATAAACAGAAAAATATTTTCAAAAAATCTTCGAACATTATAAATATTTTTGAAAATTACATGGGGATGAGGTTTTTTGAGTTTTCGTCGAAAAGTATCAATCCCTCCCGAATAAATTTTATATGGGACCACCGAAAATACATTTCGACCATTTCAAACAAAAAATAGAATTTATATATCGGTTCATCTTCGAATAATTGGAGAAAATGTGGGCGATACCTACATAAAAAAAAGATTCCGACGATTGAGAATTTCCTTTTTTGAAATCGGTTAAAAAGAACGCAGCGTAGCTCATTTCGCTACGTTGCTACGAGCTGCTACGCGGCGAATTTACTAATTTGCTTGATTTAATTATCCAATTAAAAGTTTGTGGTGCAGGGAAAGTTAATTGAACTCATTAACCGTTGGTTATCATTAAAAGGTTGGTGCATTTATTATCGGTGCCAAATATTAATTTATTTTCCCAACAGCAACTTGTTTTCTTGTTATGACCAAAAAAACGTTTTATAAGAACAATGAATTAAGTTTATTTAAGGATTTTACCTACATTAATTGTTAATGACATGGTTCTACTGGACATTTTAATTCTGAAAAAGCTTAGCACGTTAACTATGGTCCCATTAACGGTGTCAACAATAATATTTCTCGTGAAACTCCCATTTAGGCACTAATTTCCCTTTCTATTCGCGTAACGAACACATGCAATGCTCGTTTACCAAAGCCACAGGAGCTTAGACCTAGGCTACACTGAGCGGTTATTTTAAACAATTCACACAATGTTCACAAGATTAGGTAATTTTAAGCGATAAAGATAATTTTATAACTAATTTTAGAAAACAATGAAGGTGTAGGTACACTTTACTACACTATACTATGTGTTTGATGTTTGTGGACAATATAGTAAGTAACCCACTTATTTACCATAAAGGGCAAGTTTGGCTTTGATACATTGTGACTTAGTTATATTAGTTATTTAAAAAAAAAGGATCGAGACTGTATCCCCAAGGCATGGTAAACATTGATTCATATCGCAAGGCAGTTGTCCGACCGCGAGCGTTGAGCGTAAGCGTATGGCGTTGAGCGTTGAAGCTCTATTGCTGGGCTATGACTGTTTTATCGCTCGGCGTGAGTTTTGAACGCCCCGCGAGAACTGTAGCCTGAGGACATAGAGTAACTAAGAGGAGCCAAGCACTCTTCAGGTTTCAAAGTGGGACTTTGTATGGGAGATGATGAAAACATATGAATGGGAAGAAAGTGAAGGCAACAAAATGCATGCACATGCACAATGCATCGGCATTATTCATGCATATTCCTATCTTCGGCGGCGTTCGTAGCAAAAAGCTAGCTATGTTTCATTATCATGTTGTTTTCATAAAGACTTTATTATCATATCATAACAGGTGTGAGAAAATAAAGAAAGCAAGAACCAATAAATACCTCTCCGCAACCATCCATCATACCCACCCGTTGGCCAGATGCGCTAGTTTTTCCCATATTTCTTGGCAGGAAAATGATTTACACTTATTGGGTAGTGAGTGTAAATCATACGGTATCTCTACGACCACTACTGCAGTTTAAACTTCAGCCGGCCGAGTTTTTTTTAAGTTCTGATTGAGGATAGTACCTACATGTAAAATTTTTATAAAAACGGTATTTCACAAGCTCCCCTCTCATTTTATGAAGCCTTAATGATAAGTCTTGCCGAGCCCGGATTACCTAAATATAGAGCTTATTTATACCAACGTCCTCTGACCCTCAGAATGCCTAGAAAATATGTAGGTACCTACTCAGTAAGTTCCTACCTATACTAATATACTATGCTATAAATATAACTCTACAAAATATATAATGTACTTATCACAAAAATAGGTATCTAAAGGTTATATGCCTACACTAAACCGGACGTGGTAGAGCCTACATAAATTATCTACCTATCTTGGTACTACAACATTAATAAACTTCAAATTGGCCAAAGATTGGGTACAGCAGAGCTTCTGAAATATTAGTGTATTCACGACTCCCCAGACACTCGTGAACGGTAGGACACCTGCGATCGAACAGGGTATTTCTAGGTACTCGTAATACCACGGCAAAATAATTGGGATATTCACTAATTCAATGTGTAAGACTAATTTAATATTTAATCACTTTATAACACAAACACCTAGATAACCAAACCTACTCACAAACTTTTTTCCCTTTTCACACCCTTAAGGATAGAATTTCCAAAATGTATTTCTTAGTACCGGAAATTGCAACAGAAGACGGCCCCCACTAGATGGAAAGACGATCTGGTAAAGGTTGCTGGGAGTCGTTGGGTGCAGGCTGCACAAGATCGACCGCTGTGGAAATCGATGGGGGACGCCTATGTTCAGCAGTGGACGCTAGATGGCTGAGATGATGATGATGATTTCTTAGTATTCCCATCATAAAATACCCTCCAAGTTTCATGTTTCTCGGACAGGCTGTAGGTTGATATGTCAGTCAGTCACCAAATCCCAGATAAGGATGGTTTTATCATTTTATCTAATGCTTTATGAAATATGTTATGTGCTCGTTAGATTGAATGTTATAGCTTTCTCAAAGGAATAGATTATAGACGGAAATTCATTACACAATAAAAGCGGTTTGATACATCCTCGTAAAGATATTTTACGACAATGCTAAAGGGAGAAGTTATAGTCCACGACCCTCTGTTACAGTGATTTAGCTTAATTTAGGATAATCCTCGTATTGACGTTCTCTTTCCCGTAGAGAAGGCTGCATTTTAGATTGTTGGTGCTGGGTCTATTCCGTCTCATTCAATGTCCAAGGCACTGTATTCTATGCTACAGAGTCCCGTTGAGTGTAGCTGTATAAATCTTCTAGGAAAGAAAAAAGCCTAAGTTTTTTCTTACAAACTCGATATAGGCTAACATTTCATGCGGGAACCATCAGTAAAAAATATCTGTAAGTAAACAAACTTATTCGAATGAATTTTTCGAAACTAGATATTGGGTGAACCATTTCTTTTCCTGAAGTTTCTTTTATTTTATTTATTTATTTATTTAGGGCATCCAACAAAGAAATCACATAGAATGCTTATTTTATTATTATTATATTAGCCCTTCATGTCCCACTGCTGGGCAAAGGCCTCCCCCCATTCCCTCCATTCGTCCCTCTCCCGTGCTAATATTGTCCAGTCGGCACGGAATTTGGCGAGCTCGTCCCTCCATCTTGTTCGTGGTCTGCCGCGACGTCGTCGCAACGTATCAGGGCACCACTCCGTGGTCAATTTGGCCCACTGGTCTCCTGACATGCGGCAAACATGGCCCGCCCAGTCCCATTTAAGCTTTGCGGCTTTTTTGGCTACATCGGCGATCTGTGTTCTTGAGCGCAGCTCGGTGTTGCGAATACGGTCGATCCGCTTTACTCCGAGTATGCTGCGCTCCATCGCGCGTTGGCAAACCTTGAGCTTATACTTTTGGATGTTGGTCAAAGACCAGGTCTGCGCACCATACGTGAGGATGGGGAGAATGCATACGTCCATCAACTTGCGCTTGAGTGATAAAGGAAGATCTCCTTTCATTAAGCTGCCCATGGACCAATAGCTCCTCCAGGCATTTTCAAGAATGCTTATAACTAAAGTAATATTATCTTAGAACAATATGTTTCTTTAATTAAAGGACACCACAGCATGCAAAAAATTCTCAACAGACTTAGAGCTAAAATAAAATGTGAAAGAATAGTAAAATAAAGTTTCAGCTAGATAGGCTTGCTATTCTGATCCAACACGTAATACCAATACCGAAATACACCTTTTCTATTTCGGAAGCGACTTTGAGAGACGAGGGTTTAGTTGAAGTTTTGCGCACTCGGTGTATACGCTCGATAGTTAATAAATAACAGCCAATAGTCGCATACAATTGTCTCTAGAATTCTCTGTGCTGTGTGGGAATATAAGCACTATGGCACTGCAACACCTACGTCCTACACCCGGAGGTAATATACACATAAGTTCTGCGGGAAGAATATAACTCTATAAAACTTATCTTAGATAAGTTTCTTATTGTAATTGTGAAATATTATCTTTTCACTCTCCCCTATCACTTGTCATATCCAACTCTGCCGCTAAATGGCAAGGGATGGGCTTAACAAAACGAGTCAAAAATTGTATTATACTTATGCTAGAATGCGATTTAGCTCCTTTCTAACCCATGTCACAGTTATGACAGTCATCTTAATAATATCGCAATTATCATCATTTCAGCCACATGGCGTCCACTGCTGTATCCATGTTCAGCTCGATATTCGATTGCTCTGGAAATGGATCTGGCGAAGCCTGCACCCAACGGCTCCCAGCAACCTTTACCAGATCGTCTTTCAGTCAGTTCTACGAGCTATGTGCCCCGCCCACTGCCACTTCAACTTGCTAATCCTGTGGGCTATGTCGGTCACTTTAGTGCGTCTACGGATCGTAATATATAAAACAGTATTTGGTGACACACATTGACGTTGTGTTTTGTGCTGTTGTATAATATTTACTCAGCATATTCCTAGTACAGAGATTACTACTTATTTCAACTACCTATTTGTTATTTTATCTTCTTAACTCTATCACATCTTGAAAGGATCATGAGTGAATTGATCTGAGAAAATGTCTATCGTGGCTAGAAAATAAAGTAGTATTTTTTGATTTTTTAAGTTGAGCAACTTCTTAGCAACTTAGCAACCACTAAGCTGAGCTGAGGAAGCGCGAAGAATCGATTGTCGGCATATTTTATTCAAAGGCTTTTACCAAAAGCCGCATGCGATGAAATGCGCCAGTTTATAGCAAAACGCTGCTGAAAAATAAATGTAAGATAATGGATACTTCATTTATTCATGCAATTGCACGTGAATGTAGTTTTTATCTAACCAATTTGAATAGTGAGGAAGCATTTGAGCCGAAAATAGAGTGTAACTGAAAAATGTGGGTATGTGACAAATACGGGCCTGCCTCCAACTACCCTATTAGACATTCAAAGGATCTGTTGGTACATAAAAGATCTGAGAGAATGCTGCCGTTACGTGATTAAACAATCGTGCTATGCCATCATAGTAATCTTCGGCTTTCACTCAATAATGGTTATAAAAAGGATAAAACCGCATGTGAAGAATTCCCGTTGAGAGTCTGTTTATGTAATGTACCTACTAACAACAGACACATAATCTCACTTATTAATTTTATTAATTAAGTACCAACTTTATTTGTTTATGCAGGAACTAAATACGCCCTGTGAAGGAGGTGGGCGTTGGTGTCTGCGACACAGTTTCTTAACTACTGCAGACATCATCGTACCTAGTTTACTTTGTACCCCTTTTCTGTTCCTTAAATAAACGAATTTTGATTTTTGATTTGATTTGAATCCTCTGAGGCCCGGATAATTCACACTGCGGTAAATCATTTCTCATGTAGGTACAGTAAATATTGTACACGCGGCAAACTTCGTGATTTGTATGAAAACCGAGCTTGTCCGAATATTTTCTTCACAACTTTGACGAGCATATTTAGTTTAAGATGGATTACCTAAAAAAAGCTAATCAGATAATCAATTTATTGGTAATAAAAACATTACAGGCTAGGCTCCAAACTTGCTCTGGTTCGTTATGGCATTGGCCTTTTTGTTGTTGTATTTATTCAAAGCTTTATTTAGCTTGCTGTTGAAAACCGGATCACGAATTTATCATCAAAGCACAGCAAGTAGTTTTTTGAAAAGTCTCAGCTCACTTTATCTAAAAATTTTTAGTCTTATACGTATGATTATTATAAATATTTCCTCAATACTTGCTCTATTATTAACACAACTTAGCTTTATGAATCAACGAGGCTTCATTTTAAAAGTCGCAACCTGTAAATCATGTTTTACCTGGCCCCTGTTAGGGCGCCAGTATTGTAAGCTCCTTAAATTTGGCGCCCAACGCGGGGCCGCGTCATTTCTACGCAATGCGAAACGGGAAGGCTCTGTTTATTTAATGACGGCTTTATTCTTGTATTGGTAGCCGGTACCTGGCACGGCAGCCGTTGAACATCCATTCGATTCAATTATACTATGTCAGCTTGGGTAAATATTAAGCTGCAGTTCATAATTCTATGCTGTTATGTTTAATGCTTCTTCAAGTTACAGTTGAATGTTTGTTGTTAAGCGTTTTTAAATGTGTTTGTAAATTGTAGGTCAGAAAATGGTTCATTAGCAAAATTATTTACGAAATTCACTGAACTATCAACGTACAATGTCATGGAACTGACCTTGTGTAACATTTGATGGACCAGATACTGGTGTATCCTTTCATGTTGATATTCTTGGCCATAATTTTTTATGACTTTAAAAACTTATTATACTTACGATTAATTGTATAATGGACTTGATCGGACTCAATAAGCATCATATTCGTTCATCTATTCATTTGGAATCATCACGAAAACCAGTCAACTTGTTTACAACACACGTATCTAAGACATAAACTAAACCAATTTCAACAATAACGTTACCCAGTCATTTGCATACTAATGCTTAAGCATGCCACTATTTGGATCGTAAAATAAACGGAACTACACTGGCGGTCCGAAGGTGCAGTAAAGTTTCCTGTCGGTAATTTGTGGCCTTACCTGTTGAATTCTAAACTGCTTTGATCTACGATAGAGTGATTTCACGTTTCCATTCAGTTGTTCCGTAGGAAATGTTTGCATAGTAAATTATACGATCGCGCTATGCTAATAGCTTTTAAGCTTAGCTATTAGGTAGTTCTTTAATAAAAACACTTCAAATCGACTACGAAAAACATGGCGTTTGGTATAGGTATATAGGTAATTATTAAGATATATAGAACTCACTAAAATTGATTGAACTGACTAAAGTCTAAGACCCCTCGCAGACTACAGACTTTCTATCGGCCGATAGTTGAGACGGACTATCCTTCTCCATACTCATTACGAAGTATGTTCCGTCTCAACTATCAGCCGATAGAAAGTCTAAAAGATATGACAGAACTGACCAAAATTGATATGTTACAGAAATAAGATTTGGGAATTTTTTTTACAGAATATGTACCGGAACCTTAGTTTAGAACTAAACAATTAGCAATCAAGTAAATAGAAACACTTTTTGTAAGTAAAATACATTTACTAAACAATTATATTATTATGGATGAGATGGATTATGTGGAAGACGACATGACAAAGAAATCAATGAGTGCTGTTAAGACAATTGATAAAGAAAACCATTTCCTCACATAATCACAACATAATGTGGAACAAGTCGGAAGCCATTAATTATTCGCAGCATTAATCCAGTGAGAAGTTACACATTAGCAACAGCCGGTATAAGCTGTTCGTACAAGCTGATCCCTCTCAAGAAGACGTCCACCTTCAGCCTCTCATCATGCTCGTGCAGCCCCGGGACTGTCCGGGACATGGGGGAGAACCCTAGCGCCGGGATCCCCAGCTCCCTGAGGTAACGGCTGTCAGTACCCCCCGGGAATGTGCACCGTTTTAGGGTTATGTTTCTGGAAACAAAGTTGTGTTAAACTCCATTTACACGATACCATTATGGCATACCATTCTTGCCTCTTGCTTTCTCAAACTCAACGGAGCAAGAGCTAATATTCTGTGGCAAGAATGGTTTGCCAGAATGGTCTAGTGTAAATGAGGTTTTATGTATTAAATGTAAAATTTTGAATGGCTAGGGATTCACTATTTTCGTTGTTATTAGTCGCAATTCGTAAGAGATGATTTTAATGAGGAAAATCAAACTTAATATGATTTGTGATGAGGTTATTCATATTTTAGAGATTTTTCTTAAAGGATTGATCAGTATTCGTTACAACTTACAGTTTATCAGCAGCATCCTTAAACGCCTTCCAATAGTGGTTAGAATCGTCCAGCACGGTCGGCACCACATAGGGATCTCTCTGAGTAAACTCTACACTCACGCCTCTACCAGCCTCAACACACCATTGGCTCAGCTGCAATATAAATCAACCTTAATTGTAAAAATATACAGCGGATCCCCTTTTGAACGGTTAATTTCGATAATGATTTATGAGTTTTATTGGGCAATTAGGGGAAAACATTCATCCAAAATTATGAATGAAAAATGACTGCTATCAAAAAAAAAGAGGTGACTCTACAACTCCCTTAACCGGTGATACCAAGTGGATCCAATATCGAAAACTAAAAAAACTGTTTTTCTATCACTGTACTAGATTTAATAAACAACCAGATTGTTCATTAGAAAATGTACTTATAGCGCTTGGTTATGAAAAACCTATGTAAAACAGATTCTGCCTTTTACAGTTCTCTTGAAACTTCGAAGTAAAGCTTCTCTTATATAATTCCGGTTTAATCAAGGAAGAAGCTAAAATAATAGCTTGTAGGTAGTGCAGAAGTAGTTTTACAGATGAAATGAAAATAGTTTATAGCTGGAAAAGCTTTGATCATTTATTTAAACTTGAATTCTCTATGGCTTTCATTTTATCTGGAAGAAATGTTGACTAAGTAAAAAATGGAATTCAGGAAGTTAACCTCGCGGGTTGGTCTACAAGACCGACAAAACTCGTTCGCGCATACATTTATTTTTTGGCCCATTTGCACATTTTGGAAGCTTAAACTTTCAATGCTTTTTCATTTCCATAGGATTATACGAGTAGGCTGTCTAGAAAATATTTCCTAAAACTCCCTAAACTTTCGGCCTGTAAGACCATGGAAGCTTTGAAGGCTAAGAGATCTATGTAAATACATACCAGGGTCTCAAAGACGCTAGGAGTGACCGTTAGAGCGAGTCGCACGTCGAAGGTGGCAGTCAGCTTCTCTGGTACCACGTTCTCTTGGATGCCTCCCTGAAAACGAAACAAGACTATATACCTAATGTAGGGTACTTAGGGTAACAAAGGTCCAGATATACAACATAATTAGTCAAATTTGAACCATGTATCCAGAGAATAAAGTCAAAGTCAAAAAGCATTTATTCAGTAGGACCGCAGGGATCACTTAGAATAGAATAGTCTTAAACGAATTTTACTCCTGCTCTTTCGCGACCAATACCGTGAAGAATCAGGGCAACAAACACGGTTTGGGGCCTAGCATTCTTTTAGGTAATCCATGGATCCATGCAGTTGGAGCATATTCAGTCCCAAGCTTTTTTATCATCCAAATTACTTTCCACAAACACAAAAGCTAACGATATTTGCATCACTTTATTTTTGTGCCTATAGATTTCAAAGCCATATTGACATGGGCAGTAAATCACATCAAAGCACTTAGCTATAATGTATTGTAATGGATATTACCGAGGTTGTCGTGATATGTGTATCAATAATAACATGAAACGATTATGAAAACTGTGACCATACGATAAGTGTATAAATGTATCGTATGGTATATTGCTTTCGTAGTTGGTCTGATTTTTTTTATAATGAAAATTATCGTGTAATGCATACCGATAGCATGGTCAGGTTGACAGAAGTAACATCTCCGATGGTAAGCGATGAGTCACCAGCTAATTTCTTCTTCGATTCTTGACGTAAATCCATGAACTTGTCGATAATGTAGCGCAACTGTGAACATGAAAAAAACTATCTTTTTTAACCTATGAGTACAAAAAGTCCCTGTCAGAAGTGGGATTCGAACCCACGCCCACAGAAGTGGACTGCGACCTGAACGCAGCGCCTTAGACCGCTCGGCCATCCTGACGTGCTTGCGTTAGTTGAAATTACTTATTGCTATCACTCGTGCATTCATACATAATGCTTAAGCATTTAGTTAGATAGCCTAATGACCTACACTATCGAAAATAGTTAGCAGACAATGGCAGTGAATATCGAATATTTGCTAATCTCATCAATAGGTAAAGCATCTAGGTATTAGACCTGGATAATGACTTGGAATATGTTCGAAAGAACTGATGACATGACAAGAAGAAGAAGAAGGTACATTCAGCAACGAAAGCCAATTAACATTTTGATGTTTCATAAATCTGAATTTTTCTAAATTGGGAAAATATCAGTCCATAAATAATAAGGCACAGAGAATCAGCATTGCAATTCAGCGTGGCAATGGCGCCAGTATTTTGCGCATGCTACCAACTGGCAGTGACCTGGATCAGTTGAGCTATCTATAGATAGCTTTTACGACGCTCCTTAGATAGCTTGACTGATTCTATTGTATTTTGTCATTTTATGTACACATTTTAGTATCATACATAATAAATTTTTGTTGCTGACTGTACATCAACAAATCAATTAGAATACCTACAATAAAAAAAAATACTGTCAATTTATTATGTACTCATAGGAAAATAAAAACATCAGAAAAAAATAATGTAGGAAAGCTTCGATCAAGTAGGAAAGTGAGATAAATTCAGATGACAATATGCTATTCAGTAGGTAACTAATTAATATGTAAATCGTAACTTAGTAAGTGCCAACTGGTACCTTTGGTAATTCAGTGGATACATAACACTTGGTGCTGGCTATCTGCCAGACAGCGGCGTGTTAATGATGATAACTACACATAGATATAGGTACATATACCTACCCTACGTAGGTATAAGTTTGGTAGAGTCGTATTGGCCAAGTGGGGTATCAAATGATTGAATGAGGTATTGAACGAATGAATGAATTGAAAGTTTATACCTTCATAGATTAATGCCCCGACTATCGGCTGTTGGTTTGAATTATTCAATACATTTATTGTCAAAAAAGAGAGACATATTTTATAAGGTTGCCTGGAAGAGATCGCTTCTCAGCGATAAGGCCGCCCATTGTGCATTGTATTATGGTTCTCTTTTCCACTGTATTTTGTAGTTATAAGGTGTGCATTGTACAATAAAGTATTTTCATTCATTCATTCATACATATTACAAATGTTCGATACACGAACACCTTAGCCAGCAGATTTGACTAAGTAGGTGCATCAGCATCATCCACACAAACCGTACTCATTTCTACTGTTTTATTATCTTTCGTGTAATAAATACTTAAGTAATGTTAACTCGGTGTTATCAATCAGTATCCCGGGAAAAAGCTATCGCGATGTCCTACAGCAAAGTTACTAAAACTGGTGATAAAAATTGTCGGCAATTGGACTGGACTCAGGCGCTAATCTACGCACATTGTACGTAGTGCTGGTTTTCAGTCTAGGCCAGTGTTCGAGCTAAGGTGGTTGTCAAACTTTATGAAGTGAGAAGCAGGTTTACGTTAACAACTAATATTGAACAGCATTTTGGCAAGTATGAGTACCTACCTAACCTATTATGTAGTTACATCAATATATTTTTAATTCCAGAAAAAACACGAGCTCTAAACAGTGAAAAACATAGTAAGGAAACCAGTCTGTAAGGTGGCGATGGGCTTGCACGCGGTCTCTATGGAATGCATCAATTTCTGACGATGGGCTTGCAATTATATGTCACGTATGGTGTATGGAATGAATTGGATGTTAGTTTAGCAAAATGTCCCCATCCAATGGACTCACCTTTTCCCCGGCATTATCAGGGAGCAGCAAGGAACCGTGGCCGGATTTACCCGGACAAGTGACTCGCACGTCTGTGAATGAAAGTACAACATTTACATTTACACCAAGACGAAACTTGCAGTAGGGGTGAAATGTAGCCGGGAATAGCACATTCAAATTCAAAGTATTTATTGCATTTATACAAAAGGACAATAGTGTACAATAGGTCTTAAAATAAAGGTGTACGTTACTAACACATGAGTCCTGGAAGGACATCACAAAAATAGTGAGTAACATAAAATTGTGTTTATTACACAAACATTAAAATTTCTTACGCTATGATGAGATCTTTTATTTTAGTGAAATCGCGTGTGAACGCTAGTTTATAAAACCAGTCCACCAATTTTGATTAGAGTGCAGGCCTAGAATAGCACATTTTGGAACCTTGCGATCCGTGCGTGAAAGCCAGTTTGTAATGAGTAAGGATTCTACTCACGATAGATTGTTCTTTCCGCATTGAAGATGAGGAAGTCTTCATCAGGCGATGCAATTCCCTCGTCTAAAGCGAAGCCAACGTTCAGGTTCTTGAAGCCGTCCGTCTTCACGAACTCTCCCATGCCATTCCTTCCGCCTATTTCTTCATCTGTTGGATACAAACGGTTATTTATTGAGTCTCTGCTTAACATGACGACCACTATGGCTAGCCTTTTCCATCTTCTTCCATATTCTTAAGCCTCCTCACAGACTGCAGACTTTCTATCGGCCGATAGTTGAGACGGAACATACTTCGGCTCGTAATGAGTATGGAGAAGTAAGCCGAAGTATGTTCCGTCTCAACTATCGGCCGATAGAAAGTCTACAGTCTGCGAGGGGTCTAAAGACGATTTAGGTGGTGTTGAAAATAATCAAAAAAATATTTAAATATCTGAGTCTTTTCTACAGTGCGATAAAACTCAAAATTATCAGAACTCATACTCATATGTAATTTTACTCTATCAGCTCAAATGCAAATGAAACGGACGCAAGCGGATATGAAAATAATTGGTAGCCAGAACATTTAATAGAAGCTATTTTGAGAAATACTGCACCCCAGCCGTGAACCCAATTGAACCATTGCCCAAATAAATTACTGACTTTACGTTAACCGAATTACCTGTGCTCCATATACGTTGTTAACGATCCATCCCCGTATTCAAAAGGAGCTATTAAAGGTCTCGCACGGTTATAGCGGTTACTGACATCTGTCTGCAGGGGCAATTCAGCATTGGACCAATATTACCGACTTTATTGATGTGTAGGGGCAATTTACTAGATTCGCTTACGACAGGCCGGTAGGAACGTGAAATTATAACTTAGTTTAGAATCTATTTATGTGACAAAACCAAGTGTGGACAGGAAACTTACTCTATGACAATTTTATGTAACTCATCATCATTCCCTTGCCCCTCCTAAACCACTCTAAGTGGGGTCGGCACACCATTTCTTCTTCCACCTACTCTTATTACTCGTCCACTCTGAATCCCCCTTTTGGAATAGTCTTGCCGAGCACCTAAGCCCTTAGGTTAATCGGCCTTGTTGTGGAGCTGACTAAGATGTGGGTTTCCTCACGATGTTTTCTTTCACCATTTCGCATATTCATAGCTCTTTGCGTAGCATGGTTTTCATCCATCATCATCACTTGTCCATACCAGTGCGAGTGACTGTTAGGTGTTTGTGTAGTGTTTAAATCTTCATATGTAATTGGACGTGCCTCTATTCATGGTCATCTTAATTCTCTGAGTGAATGTTCATCGTTTAGTGACCCAGTCGTGATCCTATATTGTTTTGTAAAAAAAATATTTGTGAACACGGGGGCCCGATGGATATTTTACACTGACCCGTCGGATATTGTGTTTTTATTGCAGTGACCTGTAAACTTTACAATTTCACCGGAATATAGAAGAGCTCAATTGAAATTTAGATTATCTGTGAACCTCAGAACAACATAGAAACGAAGTTTCGGACCATGACTGTTTGCCTACGGTATATACAGCACGAGACATCCTACAATAAAGTAACGCCATGCCCCATATGAATCTCTAAGGTAAACAAGGACACGACCAAATACATTTCGTGATACGCTCACATTTTGCAGAAGCTAACATTCCATACGTGACTAGTTGCACATTCATCGCCACCATCATCTATTAGGATACTAACTGGAGTAACTGGTTTGCGTAGTTTCCTAACGATGAACATAAAATACATTTTACGAATGGAAAAATTCACTGATGCTCGGCCGGGATTCATACCTCTACCCCACTCTACCAACACACCTGTAAATCAACATACCTGGAACAAAAGACAAATGAACAGTCCTCTTCAGCCTGATGCCGCTGGCCTTCAGCCTCCTCACAGCCTCGATGTACTGGATCGCCACTGACTTCATGTCCTGGACGCCTCGTCCGTATATCACGCCATCGGCTATCTCAGCTTCGAATGGTGGGTGGCTCCAGCTTTTCTGAAGGAACAAAGAAACATTTCGGAGCTAAATGTTCTTGGGTGCACATCGACTGTATTATAAAATGCTCTATCAACTTTATGGCTAACTGCAAAATTTTTGGAAATAAAACAAAGTTTGTTGGGGACTTTCTGAAGGACAAAAAGAAATATTTTTCCATTGGACAAAAATACTGTGTGCCGAATTTTTACAACTACAAAAATTTAGTAAGATTCTGCTTTGTCCAATAATAATTCTTGGCTTCGACTTTGGATCTACGAAACTTATGAGCATTAATTCTCTAGACTCTAGACGACGCATCAATGCTCACAAGTTTCGTAGCAAGTATTGCGTTTTTGTAATCTAATGAGCGAAGCGATATCGGCTTCAATAAGTGCTAAAAAAGCCTCAATCCTTTAGATCTGGCGACGAGCCAGCCTCTTATTAAAGGGTTCCCTCCCATTATGAGACTTCCTTAATTTCACAGCCGTTATTTCATGCAAATCTATCACGCTTTTCACAAGTTTTTTATAAAACATGCTTGCTTAATCGTTCTTGATGTTAATTTATTTTATTTATCAATTTATTTCAGACAACATGATCCATAATAATTTCTTAAATTAACATTTTAAAATTTTAACAAAAGAGCACACAAAAGTTTACGCTACCTACTTACCTATGAACTGTGCATGTACTATACTACAGTGGTTAATGTACTCACAGTCGAAATGGTTTGATAACGCATTCAGTATGGTGTTGGGGCTGGCCCGAACCCTGCACCCCAGGGATGTGCACCGCTTGCGCATGGTGGTGTAGAAACAGTCCACACGCGCCGCGGCGAACATCCCCGACGCGCTACAGAAACGGGGCAGCCCCACCACCACCCTGAACGCGTTATTGTATTGGATCCGTAAGGCGTTGTACTGTCGCCGCGAATGACTCACCCACAGACTGCTCGTGTAGAAACTAGTACAGTACGCACTGAGCAACGTTCTAAACGGTCCGTAAGTGGATGGATGACCGCCAGTGGCATTTTCATCTGAGCGCTTCCATGCTTCGGAAGGCACGTCAAATTGTCGGTCCCGGCTATTAAGTCGTTAAGCCATGACGGAGGCCTTTAAGCGGCCTAATAACTCCGCCACCAGGGTTGGCCATTGACTACGAACTTATTATCTCAAACATTTATTCAGTAGGACCGCTGGAATCACTTAGAATAGTCTTAAAATTAGGTGATTCTACTCTTAATTTTTTAAAATTTTTATAGGTAGCGCTCGTCCAAACTTCTTGATTCTACTCCTGTTCCTTCGCGACCAATACCGTGAAGAACCAGGACAACAAACACGGTTTGGGGCCTTTTTTTTAGGTGATCCATCTTAAAACTAAATAGTCAAGCTCAAGTGGGTAGCCAGTCAAACAAAAGTGAAATAAAAAATATGAATATAAGTAGGTACCGACAGATACAGAATATACGGATGGTCTGATGATATTGTGGCGGTAGCGAGAAGGCAATGGATTCGATTATCGCAGGATCGGAAAGGGTGGCGTGAAAATGAGGAGGTCTATACTTAGCAGTGGGTAGATGTGGGCTGATTAGATCGATAGAAGTAGGTACCTCGAAAACTGGAACGACATCCATGTGTGAGTTGAGGAGTATGCTCGGTAGCGTTGGCTGCTGGCCTTCCCAGGTCATCACGAGCACTGGTTTCTTCGGCACCGGCTCGAACACCTGCACCGGTAGGCCCAGCTCCTTCGCCTGCCCTTTGAGGTACTCGATGCATTCGTCTAAAATAATAACATTTTTTTTATTTAGAACTAGCTGCGCTCCCGCGGTGTAACCCGCGGTCCCTAGGGATTTTTTCGGGATAAAAAGTAGCCTATGTCCGTCCCTGGGATACAACCTTTATCCATGCCAATTTTCAGCCTAATCGGTTCAGTGGTTTGGGTGTGAAAAGGTAACAAACAGACAGACAGACAGAGTTACTTTCACATTTATATTATTAGTATGGATTACGTAGGTACTTAATAAATATTAAAAGTAAAATTAAGTAGAGGGTTTAAACGTTGAAACCGACTTCAATGTTTAACTCAGGTTGCAACAAGCAAGAATCAGGTCTTTTAGGAGAAGAGTACAAATCTAAATCATATTGGACCACCTCGAGAGTAGGTACAGTCAGCAACGAAAGTCGATTAACATTTGATGTTTCGCAAATCCGAATATTTCCGTAATCCGTAACATCATGACCAAAACATTGGAAAATATTTCAAGATTAAGTTTTGGTTCGTAATAATTTCCCAAGAAAACTTTTTTTTTCTTACTTACTAACCTGGCGCATCGACTCTAAAGTGGGTCCTGGCCTCCAACACAATAGAACGCCATCGGTCTCTGTCTTGCGCCGCCACCCAGTCCGGTGCAAGGACTTGAAGTGACAGAAGGTCTTTCTCCACTTCATCCTTCCACCGATATCTGGGACGACCGACTAGCACCCCGTGAAAAGCCCGCCCAGTTGCACGATCCTCTCTCATACGCAACACATGACCGAGCAAGCGTAGAGCGAGAGCTGGCTCGTTAATTTTTCTTATCGAATACAAAAGCCACTTTAAAAAGTCCAGCTGTTGATCGACTATCGTTGCTGAGTGTACCTAAGTATACTTACCCTTCAAAACAAAAAAAATATTTTGGAAATTGGTCTAAGTATATTTAACTTACCGTTTGGTCCCATTTTTTGAAGAAAATATTTTTTCCATTTAAATAAAAACTTCTTTTACCTACTACTCGTATTCAAGAAGAGGAAATAATGCTTTACCCACCGTAGTTAACATTGGGCTGTACACTTCTCTTCCTTAGATAGTTCTGAAGATTTATCACTGCAGGATCGGAATCACTCGACATTTTTATGCGACTTCAAATACTTTGTGATAAATATATCGAACACTAGTTTGTTTCACAGCACTGAAATGATTTTAGTTTGTAATTTAATTTATATTTATTGGAATATGAAAACCGCAAAGATTGTTAATTATTGCAAAGAGTAGAGTAGGTTAAGCAGGCATACAATTTATTAGACTAGTCAAAAAAACAAAATTTGATTAAAATTAAGTTTAATATTATGTAACTTAATTTATATACCTACCTAAGTACTTACCATTCATAAAAAAAATACTTACGTATATTTTTTTTAATGATAAAAGTAATGTTTCAGATCGGTTGTCATAGAAAATAACATAAAATCAGCCTAGATGAGGTACCTACCTACTATTGGTATAAATAAAGTTTATGACAAGCAATTATGAAACAACACCGGTACAGTGCCACAAACTTATCTGAACCGGTGAGAGAGGCGTTGTTGTCGCATTTGGTGTTGGTAGAAAAATACAATTTACAGTGCTGCTATTTTAGGTGCAAAAAGAAAGAAAGAAAATACGTTTATTCAGCACGAACGAAACGACACAAAGATAAAACAGAGTACTTAGTACATTTAGGTAAGTCACCTAGGTACTAAAACTAAAATATGCAGGTTGTCGTCAATAATTCAAATTGGTTCAATTTTATACCAAGCGTCATTAGTATCGTCACAGAATACAATGAGTCGAATCGTATGACGTAGTGAAATACGTTGGTTAATTTCGACTCACAATGCCACGTCAGGATGGCCGAGCGGTCTAAGGCGCTGCGTTCAGGTCGCAGTCCACTTCTGTGGGCGTGGGTTCGAATCCCACTTCTGACAAAATATTTTGCATTTAAAAAACTTTTTTATTTTTTTCGTGAATAAAACAATAAGTATAAATCAATCTTTTTTAAACCTTATTTATTCGACATTTATTTTATCGATTTAAATATTTTTTTTTAGTAGATTTCATATTGTGTGTCATTTTTACCCTAATTCACTTTATTTCTATCTTATGATAAAAAGAGCCAAATATCGCAACGGAAGTGGTTGCAATAAGTATTTATTTTATCAACAATAATATTTTAATTATACATTCTGACCAATATTTTAATGGAATATTTCTACAATGTTGTTGTAGGTAAAAGTGATATCAATTTACACAATACAACAATGATTAAAATTCATAAAAAAAAATACGTCATAATACTTGTCTCTCTGTGTCGAAAAGTCAAAAAAGATGATTGAATTGAACTTTAGAAAAAACATCATAACTACATATTACACTAGAATCAGTTGAGGCATTTATTTATGGATCATTAAAAACAATCTATGGATAGCTCTACTGATATCCGTATCGTATCAACGTAAGAAATTTCGTATGTTACACCAAGCACTAAGTAGCCCCAAAATCAGTGTGTTCGTGACCAAAATGAGGTTGTGACTGTCACGCAAAAGTGAAAACTAAGATTGTAGGTACCTTGTTTGTTCACGAAACACTGCGCATTCTAAGTTATTTTACTTTGATTTGTAGCATTTCCTTGATGGTTATAATCATGCAACCCTTTAAATTAATTTTAATTAGAACGAAGAAAAGGAAACACACACACGATATAGAGATTACTGTAGTAGGTATGTGGGCTGTTGGGTGTCATTATCTTGCTTCGCGATTGGTATTCTGGTTGGCCCTTATGTAGCCTAGCCTTAGGCAATTTTAATACAAAACCCATAACCTAACCCAAGTGCTAGAGTGACTATTCCAGAGCACCAACCTTTCGAACTTTAGAACATCATGAGGAAACCGGCATGTCGTACAGCTAAAAAGTTTAAAGCTGCTACTAGTAACGCCATCTACGTGCTACAACTGAACTAAGTTGGTGGTGCGCAGAAACCAACTGAAAACTTTTCATTGTTATATTTTGTTTGACTCTACCATTTGTTCAGGCGCTTTTCCTGCTGTCGAGCTTTTCCGCTAGATGGCGTTACTATACGGTTGCTAGTTGAGAATGCGAATTTATTTCATGGTCTTTTGATTATTGTACGTCTTACTGAAACTCTGAAGATGGCGTTGGAATACATATCGAAAGAATTAAATATTTTATTGTATGAAAAAACCTAAACTTACATAAATGTCCGTTGTCATCCAACAAAATATTCTGAAAAATCTACACACAGTAGGCATTTTTATTTAAAAAAAAATTACACTTGAACAAAAAAATAGAGATCATAACAGCAAATAATTTGCTTGATATTGTTTCGAAATTGATTTTCGTAGAATGAATCAAATTAAAATATAATTTTTATGGCTTCTTGTAAATTAATAAATCAATTTAGGAACTTCTAAGTATTAAATTAACTTTTTTTTATGATGAATGGGTCGACTCTTGACCTCGAAACTTACTGAGGCAAGAATGAGGTCTACGATGGAGCGAGCCTACCCAGAAGGTGCCTATTAACTCTCTTCTTAAAAACAACAGGGTCGTAGCTCAGCGGAAATACAGACGCGGGAAGCTGATTCCACATTTTTAACTAAACTCAATTTTTAAGACTATAAAACAGCGTAAACTAGTTTCTATAGATTAAATGGTAAAATGGTAACAATAAAAATGGTTCAATGGTTAATGGTTTGAGCGCGCGATGTCTCAAAGACTGGTAAACGCGAACTGACTCGAATTTGGGTAATTGCAGCGAATGTGCATAACTGCATACAAGGCATTTGTGCATATTCGTTGCGTGTTCGGTTTTAACCTGAACATTCCCGAGCGCGAGATGAAGCGCATGATGATGATGATGTTTGAGATGGTAAATGAGTAACAAACATCAAATTAATTCGAGCAAAACAAAGTAAGTTACCTAACTTACCCTTATTTCTGATTGTCTATGTTAAACCTAAGTGATAAATATGATTGTAGCCATTATCATTTGCATAATGTGCATAAATGCAATGGTTTTCTTTTGTGATGAAATAAGTAAGACTTACCTACAGTACCTACGCATAACCTATCTTTAGATATCTGAAGTAGCTGCGCAGTACCCATTTTTGATGACGCCGAAGACGAAGACAGCATTGTACAGCTGCCTCGTTCACTCGCTTAGTTTGTTGCATCGTCCTATCTCGCCTACTCTACCAAAACTGCGAGATCGTTTAGTGCACTAACTTCAGAGAGCAAAAGATCGGTTGTACGTAGGTACTTTCACTCGGTTTTAGTATTTGTTTTACGACACTTTTGGTTTTTTTTTGTTTTTTTTTTATGAAAGTCAAGGTACCTACGTAACTTCCCTATTCGCAGAATGTTCTTACGCCCCATAAATCATTAAGTACAAATCACTATTTTTCACTTTAGGAGCCCATTAAAGCTACTTTTAAAATGACCGATGTTATAACCAAAGCCCCAATCCTAATTTACGAATTGGGTTATTAAATAGAGATGTGCAACTGTTTTAGATTCGGCCTCATTGGTGAAAATAGTACCGAAAGTTTCGTTCTTAATTAAAAAAATATCTAGTTTTTAAAATTAGAATAACGATGTGTTTGCTTTTTCTTACTGTTACTGAAGATTGCGTTGGGCTTTGTCATGTCAAAGTTACGGCATATCTGGTTTTACTTTTCGGCTGTGATTGAAATTCGTGCAAGCACTAGCTAACCTACCTACGTTCCATAACGATAGCCAACGGGCTGGCAAATTAACTTTGCAACAATGCCCTACATTATTATGAATTATCGGTGCTTTAAGCTGACCTGGCAGGAAGGGCACTGAAATCCGAAAAGCTCAGAGCCGTGACATTTTCATTTCAAATGAATCACAGGCTAAAAGTATTCACACTATTACTGGGAAAATTTTTATACTTAGCTGCCTAAAAGTAAGTAATATTTGAGTAGAAAATAATAAGTTAGTACGAATTCCTGAAATGTTATGTTTGTATTCTCGAATGAGTTGGTATACCTAAGTTTTATACATTTTTTTGTGTTTATTTATATGCATGTTTATTACCTTATTTTGAGCAATCGCAAACTTTCACAAAATAAATTATAGTATTATTTATTTGTTTTATTTAAATGCATACTAAAATAAATAGATAGTACCTAAATAGCGAGACGTTTCCGGCAGACAACCAACTAATCAAGATAACTTTTAAGCTCTAATCAGTTTCGTGAATTTCACCGATGCCAGTCAAACCCTGACCTCGCCGCTATCAAGATCTGAATCATCGATAATACGCCAGTAGGTATACCACCAGTGACCAAGGAGTTGTGTTCGCGACGAACAGCCGCCTAGCCGCTCCTCAGACATTCAGTCGGCAAACGACCGCGACCGCGCGCGTCACATCACTAAAATAAAAACAAAAACTTTTTTAAATGAAATAAACACTGGCCGAAATGAAAATAAAATGTCACTGACGCATTCTGTGTTCTAAATTCGAAGTTTGCGCGCCAATTGCGATGCTCCCGGTTTTCCCGCGCGGTCGAAAACTTGCATTAAGATAATGACTTGACTGAAAAGAATTTCTAGAGTTTGCTTGTAAATATTAGTGTAAATAAATTAGTGAGTGCTCAATTTGCATAACATCTGCGAGTTTGGTTGGTTTGTTTGGAATGATTTGGTAAGTTTTGAACAGTGCGAGGTGAAGAGTCCTATAGGCACCTTAGCTACCTAATTGAAAAATATTTTTTTATTATATTTTTTATGTATCGAATGAAATTTAACAAAATATAAACTTAGTTAATATAGCATCCAAAAACTACTAAGGTTTGAAGGGGATACTATAAATTGAGCCTGTTGAATTTACATAAATAAGTAGTAATAAAATAATGTTACCTACTGTTTTCCTAAATTACTTAAAAAATATGATCTTAACTTAATTTGTTAGTTTTCGTAATACTATCGCGTAAATCAGCGGGAATTTATTAGCAGAGGAAAAATATGCCTACTAGTTCGCTCGAATTAGCAGGTACCTACTTATACTTACCTACCTAAGTACAGTGAAAATGTTATTATTATCCATCAATCGGAAGGTGGATAGGATGTGAAAACAAAACATAAACACGTAGACTATGGATCGCTACAAAAACATTAGCCTAGCTAGAGTCGACAAAAAAATAATGAAGTTTTACCATTTTTATGAAGGCTACCAAAATTCTGAATGTTTTATGAGCTGAGGTAGAAATGATGTAAAAATAACTTTCAAGTTGATTTGACAGTTTTGGACATAACAATCATAATCATGAATTATTAAATAAAATAACGATTTTGGAAAGAAAGTTCAAGGGTTCATTGATTTCCTCGTTCACTATTAGTTCCTGTTTATGCATAAAAAATGTACTTTGGTAATGAGTAGTTACCTGAACATAAAATAGGTTCGTTCTAAGGTTGTACGTAGTAATTTAGCAGTACTAAAGTCCAGGAACCACTAGATGGGTCGACGACATCGTGAAATCTGCAGGTCGTACATGACCAAGACTGGCTCGGATTGAGGCAAATGTCAAAAGCGAAGACAGGCCTATACCCAGCAGTGGGATGAGAAAGGATGATGATGAAAGTCCAGGAACTAAAAAGTAACATTGACAACGAAGCATAAGTAGTGCAGGAAGCAGTATTAGTCTGTTATCTATACCTAATACCGTTTTCAAAGAGAGTTTGCGGATGCTGAGAGCCTTGCAAAAAAAAAAAGTGTAGAGTTACCTGCCTGTTTAAAGTATTTATAGCTTCAAATAATAATCATCACAATAAAGACATCAGGAAAGTAACGAGAGCAATAATGTTTACAATTTGGCTCAGAATATCACGGATTCTCAGATATTTACAGCGACATCTGATTTATCTGCCACAAACTGCCAAGATGCTATTGGTCATTTTCACAAAACAAAGTCGTTTTATTAGTATCCATTTTACTACTGGCATTACTGGCTACATATATTTTATGCTATTTCATAATCATATCATACAAAGTTGTAGCTACCTACAACAAACCATACAGCTATAATGTCCGTAAGTCGATGGGTGACCAGTGGCATTTTCATCTGACCGCTTCCGTGCTTCGGAGGGCACGTTAAATTATCAATCCCGATTTGAGTCGTTAAACCATGACAGAGGCCTTAAGGCGGCCTTCTTCTTCTTCTTTCGTATCAATGTTTAAACCATTTTTTGGCAGTATGAGGCCACCCCAACTGCTTTCTCTCCGGCGTTGAGCAGGTCCTCTTGGGTGCAGGTTGTAGGGCACAGAGGACATGAGAGCAGGTGTTCCATATCCTGAACGGGAGCCCCACAATCGCACTGGATAAGTACAGGGTCTCGGAATCCCCACCTGGCTAGATTTTCTCTGCAGCGTCCAACTTTGTTCCTAAAAACGGCCTAAAAACTCCGTCACCAGAGTTCACTACCAAACAGTTATTTTTTTAATAAGTAAATACTTAACTAAAACATGTTTCAAGCTCAACTGTTGAACTATCCTATCTAGCGTCTAGTATAATGAGTCTAGAATTTTCCGTTGCGGTTCAATGAGAATCCAGCATCCATCTTACAAGGTGACAGGCACTTAATCAAAAAATATCAATTTTATCTCTAGAAAGGTAATCTGGTAAAATAGATAGTAGTTGAAAATAATATGGTTGCTTAGGTTCATACGTTCAGCGACAGACGTTCCTGAAAATTTAATATTCTATATCCTCGAAGTTCGTAGTGTCAGATAAAACTTTACCATACATTGGATGCTTTGCTTTGCACCATTACCATTTGTGAAAAAATTGACAATTTTCCCATAAATAATAATAAAAATTAAGCTTTAAAATCTCCAATTGTTCATGAACTTCTGTCGCTGACTGTACCATAGACTTTGGTAGACCAATTAATTAATTGGTTTTTAACAATGTGTCGTTTAGTGATCATGTGTTCACTTAGACACCATTTACAATCTAATCGGTTCGGATTTATATGAATTATGTATAGGACGATTCAAAGTGATCCCAGCGGTCCTACTGAATAGACTTTTTGACTTTGACTTTGACTACCCTTTCATCATCATCATTAGCAGCTCAAATGATAGCCCACTGCTGGACATAAGCCTCCTCCCTCAGACGCCACTCCAATCGGCCCTGTGCTGATCTCATCCAAGTCTTTCCCTCTATGGCCTCTATGACTACCCTTTAGACATCTTCAAACACTAATATGTACCTTCATACTGTAGATTTGGTCAGGTAAGGCGTGTTTGAGGATAAAAACGTTGGCAAGGTTTTTTTGGGACGCTCTGAAGGTATACCTAAGGTAGTTCAATCAAAACCCTTTATAATGATGGATGATGATATCTTGAGCATTATACCTAAGATCACGTCCGAGGTAGCTTAGTCGACCCTATCTAACGACAGGACATTTTAAGAAGAGACAGATTTTCAAGAAATAAATGCCATTAATGTTGCAAAAGGGGTTTTCTAGACAAGAAACTAAAAAAAAACTGGTAAAATTCGAGTCAAATTCGCGCACGAAGGGTCACGTACCATTATCTACTTAAAAAAACGGCAAAAAAATCAGCGTTTGTTGTATGGGAGTAATTCTGTGAAATATCCACTTGAACAATCTACGAACTCTAAAAATACTCTCTCTCTACTCTAACTACCAACGGAACTGGACATCGTTAACTGAGACAATATCTACAGAAATAAAACCAAGTGGCTAAGGACATAAATCTGACGACATCTTGCGACAAACAGACATTTTTGAAAGTTCTTTGAGAATACAGCACTCAATATGAATTATACAGGGTGGACCAAACAATTCCTCTGAATAAGTCTAACCTTTAACCCAAATAACATACAAAAAAACTATACTTAGGTAAATACAACAACCTACATGAGATGTTTTCGGATACCCCTGAGTCGGAGTTTTTTTCTTATGACGTCGGATTGTGTTGTGGGATGTGGACCCCCTGTAATTATCTCAATGAACTGGATTCGGCTACGTCCAAATCCCCTTAATTCTAATTGTGATCACTTCCCTGAACAAGCTTTCTTGTCAATTGTTCTCACAGCTCACTAATTGCGGGCTCACCACAGACACTCATGATTTAAGAGGTCTATTAACCGATAGTTCGATGAGTTTCTGAACAGAGATATTAAGTGTTTCTTGTTATAAGGTTAGATGTTAGTTTACTAATATTATCTAGATTACTTACGCGCATTTTTTTTTTATAAAACGCTGTCACTGTTTGGCGCTGTCTCCACGAGCGAGAGAATCGCGACGAGTCCGCCCTCATATCGTCGGAGAATCTCCACGAAAGAGCGATAATTTCGCCGCGTATCGTCGCGAGTCGTAACGGAATCGCTGCGTTTCCGCGGCGACTCGTAACGGTATCACCGCGTTTCCTTGTCGAAATGTCCTTGCTTGACGAGAGGAAACGCTGCGTTTGACAGCGCGCCCGCCGCTAGTCGCGACGGGCTAGCGACGATGTAACGACGTTTCGCGCGCTCGTTGCCACTCGTCGCATCGCGGCGATAATATTGCCGTGTGGAGACGGCTTCTAGAGAGTGTATAGAAATACGTGGCACGACGATAATATCGCCGCGATTCTCTCGCTCGTGGAGACAGCGCCTTTGTCGTGGTAACGAACGATGCTCGTAATTTTTGATACGCACGATACAGGGAATTCTAGCGTAAGAACTTTGTTATTTACCGAATTATAAAGATACATTTGTCCTAAATACTCGAAGAAAGAGCGATGTGATCATCTCACTTCAAACCTCAATTTATCCGCAATTCTTACGCATATTTGTGATAATTTGCGGAAAACAGGGTCATTGGAAATACCTATTTATACGAGACTTGGCAGGAAGTTCCCATAGACTCGGAAATTCATATTCATGGATCAAGGTCAAAAAATAAGTAATCATCATTACTACGCTAGAGAAAATCAAGGTTTCGTTTTGTTATTCATATAATCCGCATTTTCTACGAGCTATTTACTTAGATGAAAATTTACAACACAAGGACTTGTGAAAACTAGAATAAGCTTGAATGGCGTTGACCTGAATGTGTCAAATAAAATAATAATCCAATTTCTACCCACTTAAGTATTATATCAAGAGAATGGGATTCTAGATGTCAAGACGATCTCAAAAACTGGGACTCTGATGATTGAGTTAGATGTTAAATATTATATTTTTATAGTGTTAACCGCACACTTGGGGATATCTAAAGATTTGAAATACATCCTAAAAATTTGCACCCGTGCGGGATTCGAACCCAAGTTCTTACCGATCCGTGGTAATGCTCCATGAGTAAGATGTTTCTCACAAAATACTTGTATTAAAATGTAGATACTTTCATAACATCAAACATTTACTTAAGAATTTTACCCACTCCAATAAAATCTTAACGACATTATGCAAACTTATTTTGTCCTTGAATCAAAAATTCCACTTAAAAGTTATTTCCCGTACATGTTAATATCAAAGAAAAGTATTTATTAGATACCGAAAGAGCGAACTTTTGGCAGAGGATCAAACGAAACCCTTTGTCCGACCTTTTGGTTACGAGATATGCTTTATTTGATTTGTATCCTAGCAGACCCAGGAACCGGGATTATAGGTAACTCCAAAATTGAGATTGAAATTATAATTTAACTAGCTTCCGCCGAAGCTTAGCTAGCTTGCGTGGCACCAACGTTTTGAATACCCTACTACATAATGCTATTCCAGGCCTATTCCCAGTTTCATCGAAATCAGTTCACTGGGTACAAAGTCGAGTGAAAGACTACAAATATAAATATATAGGGTCTTTCATTTTAAACTAACTTAATTCAGGAATTGGGTTCAACAAATAAATTAAAAAATATTTATGTAATGACTTGTTTTTGTTTTGTTATGAAAATCCCGAGAAAATCGATAAAGACTATCCTTTCAATTGACTGTTGCTTCTTGTATAACTTAGTCCATTCGAGCGTGTGACATGATGTAGCTGCGCTGCGATTGGTCAAGCGTCTGTTCTTCTTGAAAATATTATGCAACATGTCCTAAAAAATCAATAAATTATAAATTTTGAAGTGAAAACTTATAACGGTTTAGGAATTAAATTGATACGGTCAAACGTCTATTTACAACCCAAAAATGAAGCCATGTCAGTTTGTGTAGTTTAAAATGAAAGACCCTGTATGAGCGTTTATTTGTTTTCTGTAAACAGTTGGCTATAATTAAACCTGCCTGTTTCTGTCACTGATATGCCCTTTCTTCAGAACCTTGTACTCATAATTCATTCGCGGTGATTCATTTAAACTGTAATTAGATTTATCTCGCAGTAAATGTTGAATTTATATTGAGATTACTTAGGTTCAAAGTAGATTAAATGCCACAATAGAATTTAAATTGAACCGGCCTTGTCTGCGGGATATAATTGAAACCCAAATGTTATTAAAAATAGTATCTCAATATTGCTAATCAATAGTTTCATTAAAACAATTCAGCGAGTAAAGAACAATCGCAGGATTAATGTTGGCAAACATTTGAGTATAATGAAAAGAACCTTTTAAATCCAAATTAAAAAAAGTAATTCATGCTGCAGAAAAATATGCATTTTTTAAGATTATGTAATAGGTTAGGTTAGTGATCAATGTTGTGGGCTGCATTTTTACCAATTCTACCTGTAAAATGTTTACCATTATACTGTACTAGCTGTCCGCCGCGGTGTTACCCGCGATCCCTCGGGAAAACTTCACTTTCCCGGGTTAAAATATAGCCTATGTTCATCGGGGATAATGTGGGATTCTATTGGTGAAAGAATTTTTCAAATCGGTCCTGTAGTTTCGGAGCCTATTCATTTCAAACAAACATACATACAAACAAACAAACAAATCTTTCCTCTTTATAATATTAGTATAGATAATGTAGCTGTTAGTTCCAAATAAACAAATAAAAAATAAAAATAAGGAGTACAATTAATTTGTTTTTAAAACGAATTTCATTGAATTTTATACAGGTAGTCCCTACTAATCTATCATTTCTCGGCGTAATTAATAAATTTTTGTTCCCACTGTTCCCAGACACTACTTCCCAGACCTACCAACTCGTAAAGTAACAATTTTTATTAAGTAGGTATACCTTAGGTAAAGTATACTTAATAAAAATTTTAACTTTCATCTCTCTACCTTGTTTGCGTGGGACCGGCACAACAGGTTTTCCTCCTCCACTTTTCTATTTTACCCGACATCTTATTTATTTATAAGCATAGGTTGCTCTTCGCTATCTCAATATTCTTACCACATTTTGACCCCAAATAATATGAGTATGATCATACAAATAATAATGAAATTCAGACACCTCAGAAATGAGGTACGTGAGATAATTTTAATTCAGAGGTAATTCAAATTCAGTGTATAAATTGAAGCTATGTGTTTTGAGAAAATGAATAGTTGTTGCTTAAAGCTAGGAAGGTATACTTAGTGGAAGGTGAAGTCAAGTATTCTTATTTTATATTAATATATAGCAGTCTATTGTTTTGTATTTATTTTATACATGTATTCGGATTTTTAAATATAGTTAAGTACTTAAAAAAAATGTTTGTTCTCAAACTTTTGTGCACTACCGTCCTATTTCTGCTTCTTTAGTTTATTTTCCATCCAAAGGTTGCCTGGAAGAAATCGCTTTCAGCGATAAGGCCGCCCATTGTACTAATGAACTTGTAAATGTATTGTTTTCGTTGTTGTTTTGGTGTACAATAAAGTGTTCATTCATTCATTCATTCAGTCAGTCTGTGTGTAATGGATTGTTTTTATAGTGTTATAAATAGATTACCTACAATACTTATTTTGAAATGCATATCAAACATGCACCTACATTTGATTCGAACCCGCAACATCGGCCTGGCTGTGGCCTTTCTATATCTAAACCAATTGAGTACTTCTCCCTACGCAACGCTATTTCCAACCCTTAGATAGGCAAAGCTATTTTTATTTTACGTATAACCAAATACCATGGGCCGCATTCCCAAACGGCCCTGACCCGCGAATTATGGTCACATAGACCGCTAATGGACAGGGCTCCCAAGGCCTATTCTGGCCTATTATGGCCTATTGTGCGGTATCCGGCCCACGGGGTCAATGTTAGGACTGGAGACTGGTTTAATAACGAATATAATACTCATCTTAAAAGACCGACTTCAAAGGAAAGCTATGGTCTCAGGGTTTTGAATCAGATTTTTTACGCTCGTAAACGAATCAGTTGAACCAAATTTCTCAAAAAAGCCTACAAAAAACTAAATAAATAGTTTGACCACCAATCTGTCCTATCATATTATAAACAAACTTGTTGGTTTGTTTATTCAATAGAACTTCTTCGAATTAGAATACAATAGAATATTTTTCACACTGACTAATGACTGATCGTTAAGCCACGATGGATGCCTTCAGCCAGCCTAAACCCGAATAAGTGTTGATGTAAAGTTGGTTCTAGAATACGTATCTAGGATTTAGCTTGCATGCGTGACCACGTAGCTTATAACTCTACGTTGGACCACACCCCGGCCTTTGCTTAACTGAATTAATTATGCTTGGTTTCACGCACTAGACATTACACAAACGAATTTTATCATAATAAAGGCGAAGGAAAACATCGTGAGGAAACCAGTTTAGGATGGGCTTGCAACCAGTCATGAATGGAATGCTTACTTCTGTAAAATGTGGGCATATGTCAAAAATGTATTTGGAAGTGCTATTGGCTAGGTACCTACATATTTATACCTCTTTACTTAATATGGAAGGATCATAAGAAGAGAAATCTACGAATATCTATCAAGCTCTGGGGAACACAGTCGTGATCCAGTTTCATTTAAACAAAATAAGTGATTCTATTCTATTAATCTAGGCCAAAGAAAAATCAAGGTCACAATAAAACATTAATAAAATTGCGGAAATCCTTCGCGGCATAGTGCTAATGACCACAGACTACGTAGAACTCGAGTGCATGTTCAAAGATTATGATCTATTTGGTTTGTAACGACGCGAAATTATTCGACAAATGTTGTTTTTATGGCTTGATTTCTGATGCAATTACTGTCTAACTACGTCCACCCCACAGCTTCACTTGTGGTACATTTTAAATATCCTATTCGTCTACGATCTGCATCTATCCCAACCCCTCTTTTATGTTGTTCACTCCAGGGCAGCTTCCTTAACCTCTTTACAACCATCTCCTTCACTTGGCTCTTAAAACTAATCCTAGTCTTTCCCCTCTTCTTTTTCTCGTCGTGTACTTTCAAAACCAGTGTGGTAGGTAATGTTCTTGTGTGGACTGTATTTTGGGTTGCTGTTTGAATATTGATGGAAAGAGTTGTTCACTGAATTTATTATTGTAGAAAAGTTAGTAGAAGTTGCAAGGTGTTACATTACATCTGTCCGTTGACAATTAGCTGTCATCTTATGTCATAGACAAACTAGTCTTTACAGATTATAAAATTAAAAATAATTAAAGATTATTGTTGTAGTCTACCAACAGGTAAAAGGATCTTAAGTGCGCAAGGAGGCTCCTTTCGTGCACATAACACATGTTTTCAAACTTCTAGGTTATGCTGGTTTCCTCACATTGTTTGTTCTTCCACTCTTTCCTATCTAAGGTAGGTAAACTAACGAACAAAATATAATTTTACTACGAGACACGTAGGTATAACAATGTTTTCAACGTCATCATAGTAACACGTACCTTATCAATAGTTAAAACTTTCACGATATCAAATTCAAATAATATTCTCCTTTGAATATTCAGTAAGCGCTTTTCATGTGTTTCATTATTTTTGTTCTCTTCAAAACCCATGTTCTTTTGAAACAAAACGTCTACTTATTTAAAAACTGTTTCATTAAAATGTATGACTATTAATTACTAATTCACTACAGCGTGTAATTTGTATAAATTAGGTACAAAAAGTTCAATGAAACCTAGAACGTCGATGGCCTGATATTAGGTATCTCAGGCACCTATAATCATAGTCTTCAAACATGTGTTTTATGCGGGAACTGTTAAAAGATGAGAGCTATCAAGTCTCTCTCAATGTGGCCGTCAGTGATTGTCAAAGCTGCGAGAAACAAAGCTCTAAATGAATACCAAAATACCAAATGATATATTTTTAACATCGGATGGCATTTTGCAGCGATTTCGCCAATTATCCAGCTGGACGCCTACGTATCGCGACGTGTCATTTTTTCGTCTGAGCCGTTTTGGCGGGATTCCAACGGGGTCTTTTACCACAATGTGCCGAAAACCTTCCGTCTCTGTCACCTTGGTACTAAATGAGAGGGACATTAGGTATATTCGGACTGAATTAATACGAGGTGCACATGTGGCCAGTGCTCGTTTAGATGACGGTCAAATGAAACTTTTTTGGTTTTTGTTTCATTAAAAACAACTTTGACACTTCATAGTCAAAAACGCTGTTTAATTTTACTCGTAGAGAGATTATTTAGACAGAAAACCAAGAATTTTGACATAGTTAGTAGTAGAAGTCACAAACTATAAACAACAAAATAGCAATATGTTAACCGATTAGATACTTCCGATATTATAGATAATGCCCAGTATATTAAGCACGCTATATTGATAAAAATCATTGCCCTATCTATTAACCGCACGATCACCACTTTTCGTGATTGATGGAGATATAAGGATAAGCCGAATCATTTGAAGAATGGCGCCCGACGTGGTACTCATCTTAACGAATCTCAGATTCCGATTTCAATCCATCAACAGAGATGTAACAGAATAATATCGTGAAAGTTGATTGTACATTCATTGTTGACATTCAACTACATTGCCCTGACATTAAAATTTGCATACCAGTTCTCGGTGAAATATGTGATCCTAAATTGTAACCTTATCAACTTGTTAACCATATTTCTTGCAAATAAAAATTTCATTTCATTTATTGTATTTAGTTCATGTTCATATATATCATACTATTTTCATGAATATGATTAAAATTGCACGTCTATTTTTACCTGTTTTTTTTTTTATACCGTCAGAAAATCCATTATGGATACCCTGCCGCCGTGGGGACAGCGGAAGGGTTATGTCGGACTCTCACCGACTAAAAACTGACGTATGGCCGGCCTCCATGCATGTCAAGGGGCTCCGGGCTCTCCTACTGAACTCACCGGTGCCCCTCTCGCATTGCCTAAAGCACTGTCCCGGGAATGACACCCACAGTCACGCCCAGCACCCTCGCGGTGCTTACGACGGCGCTCGCCACAGAGCGCCGCCGCCCTCCCGGGGTCCGCATCATGGACAGCCGAAGTCCCCACTTCGACCACCCGCGGACCCGGAAAGTCCCCTGTTTGGCAGGGGATACCACTCCGCCCCCCCTCACGGGACGTCTATTTTTACCTAGGATCTATTTATCGTCGTTGTTTTTACTTTTCACCTTACTAGCTCAAAAAGGGCGGTTTTGCCGCGTAAAAACAGTGAGCAAAACTCTACTTTGCTCACACTATGAGGAAAAGTGATTTGAATTTAGAATGCTGCAAGCAACCAATGAGAATCGAATATTACAGCCGCAGCGTGCGCCCGGCGAGGCGGCGGCGGCCGAGGTGGTCTGATAGCAGGTCTTTAGCCTGCCACTTGAGGGGCAAAAAAATAATAATGGCGGGAATCGGTTTTCCTTACATCTTGTATTTTTTCGCTAGTAAGGTGAAAAGTTGTATGTATCACACGAGAGCAAAATATTTTGTTGCTTGTGCTTTTGAATCCCTCACTACACTCAGGATTCTAACTTAGAATCACTCGCTACGCTCGTGATTCAAATATAGAATCCCTCGTTTGTTCGGGATTCAAACTCTGCACTCGCAACAAAAACGAATTTTGCTCTCTTGTGGTACAATGTACTATTGTCATTTACGGTCACAGCGAAACTTATCGAAAACTGAGACCACTTCAATAAATTATCTACATCTTCAATAAACCTTCTTGTTTTCTTTGTGATATTTATTTTCATTTTAAATTTTGAGGAAATCGTTTTGGCAAGGTGCGACTGAAATTGATAACAGGAGATATGAAGTGTTGATCTAAGCGTCACGACGTTGGATCACCGCCAACACAACTCGTAAACTAACAAGGGTATTTCTGGGTAATCGAATCAATAATTTAAATTGATGCAAATTATGGGAATCCCCGGAACGTTGGGAACTTTTTTTTCGATCTTTGAATTTCTATTTAGAGTGTCACAAACATACTGTAATTATTTTTCTGCCAACACCAGATGCGATAACAGTGCCTCTCTCACCGATGCTATCTGCATCGGTTTGTTGTTTGTGGCACTCTACTTACAAGTGACATTTATCGGTTGTCAGTGTCTGTTGTGGTTTTCTTATTACAATACCAACAATACATTCGCAATTGAAGAAGAGCGTATTGTAGGTAGTTGGAACTGAAGTATGAAAGCATTTTTTTTTCAAGTACCTAGCACAAAATTAAGTTTGTAGGTAGGTAGGTACTTACTATAATGTTACTTAGCAGACTTAATTTTTATTGCTTCTACTAATGATGATATGTGGATATTACCTAGAGTAAATCTCAACATATCCCTGGCACCCGTTAAAAAATAGGTAATCAAGTGAAAAGCCTAAATAAAGCCATCTCATGTTCCAACAAAGAAACAGCTCAAAGATTCCTATTCTGTTGCTATCATCAAGGTTATCTGTTCATAATCGTGTGGGCTTTATAACATCACACTGGGAACAGATTTTGTTCTTTAATAGAAAAGTAGCGTGAGCAGACCTCTACAGGAATCTCTGTGAGACGACTTTGTTGATACGCTTTACAATTAAGTAGAGTACAGATTTGGGTCGTAACCCACCCAAGCAACTTGTGTGTTTTTGCCAAAAAAAGCAATAGGAATGTTAAACTTTCGTGACTTTTTTTTCGTGGCTTTCGTGACGTAAACAGGGTCACGACTGTATCCCGAGGCGCGGTAGACATTCTCTCAGATCTTTATTCCAGATCCTTTGAAGATGTCTAAGGGGGTAGTCAGAGGCATGTACAAATACATATTTGATACATGCCCATATCCTGCAGAAGTTAGTATTCCATACGTGACAGGTTGCAAGCCCATCGCCGCTAACTGGTTTCCTCACGATCGGAAAACAGAAATAATAACAATAGGTACGTGATAAATACCCGGTTAAAAATAAAAATAGGAATGTTTCACCCCGAATTAATAATCCTTTGCTCTTTATTACTCAATATTGCAGACTAGGTCATTGAATATCTAAATCCAGCTTAAAATGCACGATGTGTTTTGATAATAATTTTAAAGGTTATTCGGCAAATATCAGCTTTGATGTGCCCTTTATGTTTATGGATTCTAAGAGACGAAGTTCAAAAGCATTATAACCCTATTAAAATCGTGCTGGTTAATAGTTGGTTTTATAACTTTCCGAAACTTTATCGTATAGAATGAAGTTTAAATCGCCTTTGTTGTACACGTCCGTACAGACGGAGAAATGAAACTCGTGTGACGCTTCTTTAGAGCTTGTAGCTAAGTGGCGCGAATCAGAGCGGATATCCTGACTGTGTTGCTGTGATCACTATTGTTCTTTCGTTCAGTGACGCAGTTTATAAAATGTAAATGCGGTCGGTAATCGAAACACTGATCTGTCGTTTTTAAATGTTTACAGAAGGAGAATCTCCTTAATGTACTTATCCACTTTTTAAGCAGCTCTCTAATCAAATCTTAGGTCATTTCAATTATTTTTTAGAATTCTAATATTCACTCATTATCAATCTAAATCTTATTCAAACATTTACTAGCTGCTAATTGGTATCAAGGGACAAATGTGTTTCAACATCATCATGAGGTCATGGCTATTCTTTCCAAAGATTGAACTGTTTCGGCTTTTGTATAAAACGGCGATTAAAGATTAAGTTTATACATACATAACAGTACATACTATGCCACCGCTATCAATCTTTATCAGTCTTTAAAAGGCTTAAAACTATGACAATGACATCAGAGTCGGCCGAACTCATACGAACTTGCTTACTACTGTGCTTTCAGTCTGTAGGACAAAAGTAATGCCTAGGCATTATACTCGTACTTTAGTAAAAAGTAATTTACTATAGAAATACAAAAGGCGTCAGTCAAACACTTGACAGCAAGTGTTCTTCAACAGTTGTGATATTAAATAACGGCTGTGTGTTCCTACTGTTTACAAACGCCCTTTCAAGGTTTTATATCAAGGTTTCCGAAGGGCATTATTATTAAACCATTACATATTTCTTAACCAAAAAGCATTTCATTTCAAAATTTTTGAAAAAACTAAATTTTTTACTGATAGTGGGTGAAATCTGAGACTGATTTTAGCTCCGTAGACGACTCGCTACGGAAGCTACGCCGTAGCAACAATAAGATCCGTAGCGTGATTTTCTTATGGAGCCCAGCAATAGACGAAACCGATTGATGATGAATTAACCTGATGACAGTGACTTGTTTTGTTCAGAAAAAAATACAAGCAAATCTTGATTGTAATTTGATTATAATAAATCATATGTAAGTTTGATTAAACTTATACGAAGTACTACAGCAAAAATATGAACCGCCCCAACGAGAGTCAACCCAAAGTTAACTAAAATATGATATTCATTTGTATAAATCCACCCCTACTCGTAATGAATGGGGCGTTTACATGCAACCCGAATTTTACCATAACATGGGACTGTAAGAGATTTTATTAAGAGCCGTTTTGGTTAAGTGGGACTTTTGAAATGTAAATCGTTTGTTGAAATTCCGCTTGATGAATGAATATGTGCTTTATAAGCTTTAAACGGTGAAGGAAAACACTGAGATATTTAGTAAGATAGGTCCTCTGATTGGTGACAAATTGACAATGGACTTGCGACATGGAATGCTAACTTCTGCCAAAGTATTGGAGCTTGTTTCTGACTAAGTAGGTACTAGCATATTGAAAAATCGTAAAGCTATTGAAGATACCTGCTCATGATGTAAAAAAAGTGTATTATTATCAAATCAGTGTGCAACCGCCATTATGCGTGGTTGGCAACCATCCAACTACGAACAATGCCAACGTGTTTGCTACAACTCACGTCTTCATTGACGTTTGTAGTCAACTATAGAGAGAGATCCTTCTAGTGTTGAAGCTTGCAGTGCTTTACTTACATTATCGCGGTCATAAATGTCAAGTCATTTATGAGTTAGCGTTCTGTATTATCATTTTATATAATAAAATCCTTCTTGGATCAAATTGGCGACATTTCGGAGAAGGGCCAGGTCAAAAGTACCCTAAACCGACGAGCATGTATGAAGAATGCAATGAGTGTGAATGAGGCGAAAGTTGTGTGTCAGGATCGTAGCGAGTGGAGATCCGTGGTTTCTGCCTACCCCCCTTTGGGAAAGAAGCGTGATTTTATGTATGTATGTTAATAATATCCAAGTGATTAGGGCATTAATTTACCTGATTTCTAAAAAAGAATCAAATAATTTAAAATGACTTCGAACAAGCCAATTTTCTTTGCGAGTATGGTTTCTTCTATAGAAATAATGGTAACGTCGACATTACGATATTTTCACAAATTAATAGTGTCAGAAGATCATCGCTAGCTCTTAAACTTTAATCTATGAACACACAGCTATTGTCCATGATTGACATGACATGATAGGCGCACACCACACTGAAGGCGAAGCTAATAAGAAATATGGTTTAGATCATATTTCAATCGCCAAAGGAACTCTCGAATATTTTCGCTATGATTAATGCACCTGCAATATCGAAAGCAATAAGATAGATAGATATAACTTTATTTGACAACACACACACACACAGGCACATTAAATCAACAGAGAACAGGTACATAAAAAAAAAACAACAAAAGTAGGTATGAGGTATGTAGGTGACAGAGTTATTTAGGAACCTCTGTGCCTATACCTACTCACAATGTACAAAGAACACAAAACAAAAAAAGACCTAAACAGTAAAATAACACAAAGTGCAAAAAAAAAGAAAGAAAACAAAAGTTAACAGTATGTAGTAGGGTCTGTGCTGGTGTTAGCCAAAAAGGAGTAGAGGAGTAGTGTAAAAGAGGGTCCTTGGAATGAAACTAGTGGACTGTATAAAAGCTGGTATGATGAAACCAGTTTTTATTCTGTCCAGCGATGGTCTTGCAGAGTGTCTGAAACTTGAACTTTCAAAAATAGTTAAGCCTAGTTCGGACTAGGCTAGTATTCTCGTATAATAATTCGTATTGAATACAAGTATAAAACTGACGATGATAAAAGTTAGGTTGAATCGCGGGACGTGGGTCTGTGCGCGGTGAGGTCCCGAAGACGAGTGCTGGAGTGTGGAGGGGCTGCGCGGGCGCTGGCCCGCTGTGATCGCGACGACGTCAGCCTCCCCGCTCGTCTCCTCCCGTGCGTAAACGATCCAGTCTTGGACAAGTAGTAATAAGAAATGGCTTTACTCATAGCACTAGGCCTTGATTATACAGCAGGAGGCAACCTATGCCTACGAACAACGGAACGCTGCAGTACCCGGGACATTGTTTGTGATGGAATAGGCTTACCCAACATCTACACCCCTTCATATTTTTTTATTAAACTCTGGTTGTTTGTATCTAGTTTCTCTAGTTAGAACTGCAAACAAGGGTCAATCTCGAAACTTTGATGTCTGAACACTATTGTACACAAGAAAAGTTTAATATCCAGTACATTACTGCCCTTGGTCAGCCGCAAAGATCAGCTCCAACTCGTTCCAACTTTGCCAAGTCTTTGGTTACGATTACAAAACTTGCTATATGATTCAATTGAAGTCAAACAAAACTGCTCTTTGAGTTTAGATCGGTCTAGTCTAGGTTATCTTCAGATTATTTTCATCTTTGACCGCTCATTGTACCTACATTTCTCATTAGATTTGTAATAATCCATACTTTATTTTTTGTGTAAAATAAAGATTTTTTTCATTCATTCATTCCTTCTTTAGTAACCCTTGTTACTTTTTATTTAGTCCGATAAAACTGCCTACATTTCCATGCCCATAAGCTCGCTATCAGATTCTGGGAGCCATTCCATGTCCATCGGATTGGCAGTGGGCAGTCAGTAGCGTGCACTCACCAGATAAGCAGCAATAGACTCGCTACATTTGCATAGATACTTACAATCAATGGTGCATTTGCATAGTTTGCGCGTTTTATATCTTGCATCTTGACTAATTGTGGCATTGCCAGATATCCATACAATTAAAGGTAGTACAGAACCAGTTTACCCTTGTTGAACCTACAATATGACCTACCACTGGAGCTAGACAAATCTCTATGATAAACATGGGCCTAGAAAATAAATAATGAACAAAATATAGACTAATGATCTAAAAAATAACGAATAATAAAGTTTTTTTTTTTTTTTTTTTTTTTTTTTTAATAACGGGACGAGATCGCGTATAGTAAGTATTTTAGTATTTTTTTTGTTTTTGGTTTCATCTTTAATTTCAATCTGTCTGGCAGAGATCTTAAATCTTTATTTTTAAATCAAACTCATTCAATAAGCTATTTATGTTAAGCAGATATTTTCTGTACTATCAATAAGCGGGTTCGATCTCCGCCGCGGGACAAATGTTTGTATGACCTGCAAATATTTATCTCGGGTCTGGGTGTTTCTATGTTTAATATGTATGTATTTACAAACAAAAAAAGTATAAATAAATAAAATTTAAATAAATAATGCTGGACATTTCACACAGCATCATCTAGCCCCAAACTAAGCAAAGCTATGGGAACCAGATAACTGATATACTACTTATATACTTTTTGTTTGTAAATACATACATATTACACATAGAAACACCCAGACCCGAGATAAATATTTGCAGATCATACAAACATTTATCCTGCGGCGGGGATCGAACCCGCAACCTTCTGCGTCCCAAGCGGGCTTTCACCCACTGCGGCATAGAGGTCGTCAAACCAATATAGTAGCTTTGCTTAGTTTTGGGCTAGATGTCCAGCATTATTTATTTATTTATTTAATCATCATAATTCCAATAAATAAAAGAGTAAACTCGTATTAGAGAGATAACAATGATTCAGCTTAATTTATTCCGAGTTCAAAGTTTATTCGCGAGGCGCTACATGTGAACTAAATGCTATGAGTAGATAGATGCGGCACGTAGGGATACTAAATCAGATTGTTTAGTATGTAGCTCACCACTACAGTATTTGTCTATGCCATCAAGAATGTAGTTCGTTGCATGCTTTAAGTCTTTAAGTACCTACACAAAATCAATTCACACGCCGGTCGAGTTATCTTAAGTGGGATTCAATTTCGTGAAACGAGGGATTTGAACCTACGACCTGGCTGACAAATTCAATTCAATTCCTTATTGCTTCACATTGTTACTATAGGTCATGTGGACCAGTGGCCATGCTCTAAGCTGAGCTAATGGGCAAACGACGCCAGTTCAAATCTTGCCGTAAACTTACGCTAGGTATAGATACAAAAAACGACACATCCTATGAACAAAAATCCCATGTAAACTATACATCTTGGCAATGACTTGGCATCTTTGATAAAAATAATAAATAAATAATGCTGGACTATTTACACAGCATCATCTAGCCCCAAACTAAGCAGAGCTTATGTTATGGGTAGGTACTAAGATGACTGATATATTACTTATATACTTTTTGTTTGTAAATACATACATATTATACATAGAAACACCCAGACCCGAGACAAATATTTGCAGATCATATAAACATTGGTCCCGCCGCGGGGATCGAACCCGCAACCTTTTGCGTCGCACGAGCCTTCGCCCACTGCGCTACAGAGGTCGTCGATCTACAATTATACTTGCACTTAGATATTGGAACTCTAAATCCTACAAAGCACATAACACAAGACAAACTGTGCACCATTACGCTGCACTCAACATTATTGTCCAGTCGCGAGTTGAATGCGAACGTTTTAAAATCAATTAGTATTCCGGCTCAGATTTACTAGCACTAGCTAAATTGAACAATGTTTCAACGTCAGTTTGGATTTTAGATCCACTCGGAAAACAAGAATTTTTGAAGTAAAAACGTCTTTAGGCACGCTGAGTAATTTTGGGATGGATAAAAAACTTTGGAATCGCCTCGCGAGTCACGTGACCTGTTACGAGATGTGATGACACCGGCTTATTTTTGTTCGTTTTTTATAAGTTTAGAACCGTTACCGAAACCTCGTTCCCTTTGTCGGCACTCCTGGAGTGCCAGTTTTTTTGTTCGCTTATTGTGCTATTCTTAACGTAACCATAAACAAACATCCCTTAATTTCTGATCTCCAAGTGTGGTGTTTTTTCAATCGGTATGTATGTATCGGCGTTTAAGGCCTACATTTCAAAATAGTGGTTTTTTTTCGTAATTTAATGCAACAGTAACCACGTATTTCAAGCTATCGGTAACGAAAGTATTTGGGATGAAAGAAGGTCTTTTCGGGCCTTTTCGGTTAGATATCACCACACGAAGCCTTCCTTTTAAGATAAGACGCCGATGTACGGTTATCACTTCTCATTTATTGTTATCCTTGGGGGTAAGAATTCTAAGCGATACTTACTTTCAACAAAATACGAAAAAAATATTTTTTTGAGTTTATTTTTTTACATTTATTTATTTATTCAGAACTCAGTAGCTAGCTTACAGTATAAACCAAAGCACTAACTAGGTACATTAAATACATATTCAAAAAATTGACATTAAATTAAAAATAAAATCCATTAAGTAGGCTCCAGATCGGGCGTAATTTATTAAAACAAACCAAAAAATTGGAATCTGATTTCGCAACTCATGCATCACACAGCTGTCTCTCTAATACTCATATTTGTGTGTATATACGCCAACATTTTGTAAGCGGGACAGCGAGTGTGATTTGTTCGGCGTGTGAGGAGTACAGAGCTATGGATGCGCAGTGTTATTTACGGAGCTAAAACACTTTTTAGCTAATTAAAAGTACAAAAACAAAAAAAGATCAAAATTCGGAACAATGGGACCACGTAGTGTACTAAGCTGAGTTTAGATACGAAGTTTTACTATTCTAGCTAAAGTATTTATTGAGTACTTTTGTTTTTAAGTAAAATTCAGAGGGAAGTTTGTGATTATTTTCTATGGAGAAAATATTTAGTAATCGTGTTTTCACTACAATCCCACTACAATGGAGCAACAGTTTATATCCTCAACTATAATATATATTTTTTTCAATAATATTGGTTCAATACTTTTATAGATATGATCCAGAGTAGAAGCAGTTTTGAGGTAGTACGCGCCCTTAATTCTCTCTTAAATTACACCCAAAAACCACACTGATTCCACTCAAGAATTCCCTAGTGGTTGTTATCAGAAGCTACGAGTATTATGGTACAATCCAGTTCCAAACAAGATCACGACACGTACCTATTCTGAATACAAGATCCATAAGGTATGTAGGGTAGTCGGATGCACGTCCAGGCCCATGATTCAGCGGAATTTTGACTTCAGCGGAATGCATTCGGGTCGGAAGTCAGCTGTTCAACCCACCGCAACCAATCACAGTGCAAGAAATGTCAGATTTGGATCAATTCCTGCACTGTGATTGGTTGCGGTCGGTTGAACAGCTACCCGAATGCGTTCCGCTAAAGTCTGAATCAAGGGACAATATGCGTTTCAGTATTCGGATATGTCAATTTTTTTAAGAATAGTTGAGTACCTAAGTGTGTCTATGTGGTTTTATAGAAAGTAGAAATCAGTGTCTGCAAAGGCCAACTCTTTCGGAAAAAAACGCGTGATTTTATGCAGTTCTATAATAGCTCACCTAAAGTTAAAGGCCTAAACTGGCGCTGAGGAAACTAATGCCATTTAGCATAGCAACAAACCTCAAAACAAATGTGTATACCAAGGGCGCCACGTCTAGATCGATGAACGCTGGTAAATATTTCACAGAGTCAACTCAACAAGTCTGCTCTACTTGAGCTTTCCACAAAGTTTAATACTTAGTTACCAGCACATAACTGATACAAGGGCTTCGAAAACATTGCAATCACGGAAACATTACGAGAAAAAGTAACTGGATCATAACTTTATCCCCAACGAGTCAGAGACAATAAGCATTTATTCAGTAGGATCGCGCAGATCACTTTGAATGGTAGGTAACATTATCACACATCCTTTGAAGATGTCTAAGAGGGTTGTCCCAGACACGTCCCAATACAGTTTTGGCATAATATGCCCCTATTTTGCAAAAGTTAACAGCCCATTAAATGACAGGTTGCAAGCCTATCGCTGCCAATTATTAGCAGACATTTACGGAAAAGAACCGGAAAAGCGAAAGCAACATTTTCATGTTTCAAAATGAAGAAAATCAGGACATTATCACGATTTCAGCTATGCCTCAAGCTAAGTTCTTTGAAGATGTCAATCTATAACCCTAATCTGACAGAACATAGGTAGTTAATAATTCATCAGAATTTCTGAGAACAGTTTGATATAAGTAGTTTAAGTGCTACGATCGCTTCCGAGAAAATGTGGTTTAAATGTTAGCCATAAGTTTCCTTCGTTTATAGATCGATAGTATCAAAACTTCAAAGAAGTTTAGTTTATTTCCTACTAGCTGACCCGCGCAACTTCGTCTGCGCATTAGTAGGAACAAAGTAGAGGAGTTTTGAGTGAATCGAGAGTAGGTATATACAAAATATAAAACTCCATCGCTTGATATAATAATAATATTTTTTTTATATTTATGTTTCTCTCAAGAATCCCATAATAGATAGAGGTAGGGAAAATCTTACCCAGATGTTGCAATGCTAAGAACAAAACGAATACGGTAATTGGTAGGTATAGAATCGCTGAAGCGAGCGGCAATTTTTTCGAAGAAATTGACTTGAAACGTAATTTTTTTTGAATAGCAAGTATTGTATGGTTTTGAATTTCGAAATAAAACGATTAACTAATATTACCTACCCGCGACTTCGTCAGCAATATAAAAATATCGAAATCTCTAAGCAAAAATCTCCATTAACTTTTCAAAACTCAAAATCAAAGAAAATTATACTCGATCGGATCTCGATCTCCGCTATAGTAGAAACGCCACCTAGGAGAAAAGTATAAAGTAAGTTTTGACTTCGGTGATATAGATGGCGTTCTAACTATAGCCAAGGAAAAAATATTTTAATATCAAAAAATCATAACTTCGGAGTTCGGATAATATATTGATGAGTGGGAATACACATGTTACATGTTTATCATTAATTTTAAAATAATTTATTATGCAAAATACAAAAGAAAATAAAAAAATCTAGAGTGCAAAAAGTGGCTCCGGGCGGTCACCCATCCTTTTTATGACCGCGCCCAGGGTTGCTTAACTTTTTTCCCCATACAAACTTCCAACCCTTATTTTCACGCCCCCTTATGGTAATTGACAAAAAAAAGTAGCCTATGTCCATCCCTGGGGTATACTCTTTATCCATGCCAAATTTCAGCTTAATCGGTTCAGCGGTTTGGGCGTGAAAAGGTAACAAACAGACAGACAGACAACAGACAGACAGACAGACAGACAGAGTTACTTTCACATTTATAATATTAGTATGGATTCACTATGACCATGAGTAGGTAATTACAGTTTATTTATTCAAGTGTGTTTACTGAATGGGCAAGACAAATAAAGCGGTAATTGATCTAAGTAGATAACTACTTAGTGAAATCGGTCATCTAGCCTCGACACACACTCGACATCAAAGCCCCTCAATGTCCGGCCTAATTCGGACGTTTCATGTCAGATTCTTTCGACCCTGAGGTCGAAATTGGTCTGAACCAAGACGAGGTTCAGACTAAGTGATGCTCTTGCGCTGTTGCTTATAATTTAATATACTGTCCCGGGGCAGAAGCTGTCTCCTGGTTTTCGGAGGACGAAAATACACATTATCGGTTAATTAAAAAATAGTTCGGAATCTCATCAACCCTACCCCCATAAAATCAAAATTAGGGTACAGTGCACTGCGTGGGGGTGGTTTTTGGGGTTAGACGGTAATAATTTATTTCTAAACCCCTAAAAACTATGGTACCTTCTAAATCCTCGCTGATGAAATACAAAACTATTCTAATCTCTCACCTCGACACTGTTAGCAACCAAACAAACAGAGACAGAACATAAACAAACTAATCTACTCCAGTTCAGGAGCGAGACGGAAGACGTCTGAATATAGCCAGCTGGCATGTTCTAATTAGTGTTAGTTACGGAACTATAAAGCGAGACAGACATAGCTAATATCGTCAGTGTGACAAGGACAGCTTCGGGCAGAATTCCAAGATGAATTTGATGTTTCGGAAGAACTTCAGCGGGGAGAAGACTATCTCTAGCAGTGGGGGAGGGGGAAAGGCGAGGGGGGCACTGGGCGCAGGAAGGAACGCAAAGCGACGAGAAAGATTCTCCTGCATGGAAGAACCACATCACTACAAGACCCATATCTTCTTCTCGGCGGCTCCTAGGGCCAGCACGCAGTACAACGACGGAGGAGGTAAACAATACCATTAATTTATCCTCGAACTGTGAACTAAAGCAGCAGTGGAACGCGAAGGACGCAACTTTGTTTTGTTTTGATCGTAAGTTTTAGCTGTAAAAGTTTATGATGCGATTGTTAATGCATTAAAAACTAGCTCAGATCCAAAATAGATTCAGTGAATGACAGTTGCTCTATTTTCAAGTTCCTTAATGTATTTTGCAAAGTAGAAAGTTTTAAGAGCTTACAAAACTAGTTTAAACTGGTTTTAAACAGTTAGTCTGAGACGCCAAAAGTCGAGGCTAGATAATTTTAGTGCTATGCGATGTATTCTCACTGCATATGACAGGAATTTTATAAATAGATCGCTAATGAACTGTGTTAATTAAAAACTCGCTAAGATAGTGGAGAAAAATCATTAGTTAAAATACTTAGGTAACGTATTTATCTACGGTTTTAATTATTATTTTATAATGGCAATGATAAATCATTGTATAATGGGAAATGACTGGTAATCAAAAACATTTCGTAGACCTCTCTACGAGACTACTACGAGTACCTCTACAAATTAAAAACAAACGAATCAAATCATATTTATGTAGTTTTTCAGACGAATATCTATATAAAAAAGGTGGGTATGGTGGGTATATCCACTTTTTTTTTCTAGCCCCTTTGGAAAAAAGTAGGAAAGAAATGTTAATCCTATGTTTGCAAGTTGGTATTAAGGATTTTTACCGCTGCGCTTGCGCGGCCCGTGCACACACACTGGCAACACTTATTTACCGGGCCCCAATCTCCTCGAGCAGATTAAATCTCCAAATAAATAATACTGGACATTTCCACTTCACACATTATCTGCCCCAAAATAAAGTAAGGAGAACTTTTTAAAGAGATACATTTTTATTCATTATTTCAAACTACCTTCTAATTTCCAGAAAGATGCGGTCCAGTCCTCGGCGGCGGCACGGGTCCGGAGCCGGAGCCTCCACAACCACTCGTCAACCGCGAGCCCTCCGTCTCCCTGCTCCGTTGGGACCGTGGGCCCGCCGTGACGGTGCCGGATCGGCGCCGGACCGAGCCCGTGTCGCTGGCGACGCTAGAGAAGGACTGCTTTGTTATACCCGCGCACGCGCTGGATCGCTTCCTACCTGATGGTGTTCCGGTGAGTTTTTTGGTTAAACTTCTTAGAAAGCTACAGCTACAATACCTAAAAAAGATGATGATGATTTGAAAATGTCTACCATAGATGTAACAATTATTTAACAATTTATTACAACCTGTGAAAAAATTTACTACAAAAACTTTTTAATATCCGATGAATGTCTAAAGGCGGTCTATACCAACTACGTCGCCAGAATTAGCCATTAACGGCCAACTCTGGTGACGGAGTTGTTAGACCAGCATAAAAACTTACTACTTTTTATTTTACTTTAATTGTGAAATAAACTTGTTTTCTTTCCTATATTCCAGCTGCCAGTACCACCGCCAACGCCGGAGAAAGGACTGCAAACCAAGACTGCACCAAACTCGCTCAGCATCCTCGAAATAGCAGACCCAAAGCTCTGCATCTTAGCGCACCTGATGAGTCCCTTAGAACCGATTGAGCCTATCCTTGAGTCTCCACTCACCAAGCCTTTGTTCAAACAAAAAGCAGCAGCAGCAGAGCTGGTTAATGAGGTAGCCACAGCGAACACAGCGGTTGGAGGAATGTTGCTAGCAAACATGGAACGAAACGCCGAATTCCCTTTCATCGCGTACTATGTCATCAACACTCAACAAACAGATCCTTTGCTGTTCTACAATAACATGCGGTGTGCGAGTTTAAACAAGTTTGATCCAAAGACGATTCGGTATTCAGCTGCCCATACCCTGGACTTGTATAGCGAGGTGGCCATGATTTGCAGGCCGCCGTTCAATGACTTGGCTGGGGGGCCGAAGAAGTCGCACACACCGTCTACTGGCTTCATTATAAGTGTTTATAAGGTAAGACTCAGTTTGTAACTGTGTGATAATATGAGATTTGAGAAGAAAATAATGAGATTGAAAGAAATAGAAGAGGAGAAATTATAGTGTCCAGCTTACAGACTGAATAGACTATGCAATTATTACCTTGATTGGAAGCATCTTGCTTTAGACTTTCTTGATAAACGACCGTTTTCATGACACAAAATGATTTGCAATATCCAGTTGCATCCAGTTACACAAACATGCAAACATCCAAACAATGTCACAAACTTTCATGGATAAAAAACTACTTAGGATGGGAAAAAATTTATAAAAATATGAACCTGACCACATTATTCGGACTACATCTAAGTACTTAAAATACTAAACTTAATTCACGCCTTGAAAATTAAACTAGGCATTCAGCATATTTTTTTGTTTAGTTTTCCATTTTTGTTTATTTTTATTATGTGGTGTGCAATAAAGTATTTTCTATCTATCTATCTATAAATGAGTCTATGTGAATTCATTTAAGTCGCAACGAACTATCGATTCAATCAAAATGTAAATTCTATCGTCAAGGGCCCCTATGCATAACTTATTAAGTCCATAACACTCACTTTCAGAAAATTGTGGGATTCAGCAGATGTTGATTATAAGTTAGGTAATCCTGGGACTAAAATTGACCGCGCCATCGAAATATAAAAAGTTTTTGGCTATAATTAATGCTACCACAGAAGTCAGATAACTTAATCCAAATTAGCTTTGAAACTCGAGCAATTATGGAGACAAACTTCTCGTTTGGTATGTATACTAAAGCCAAGTATAGATAACTCATACAATAGGTACTTTTACTAACTGAAAAATAGAAAAACTTTTGATAATCATAAGATATTGAGTAAAATATCTTGATGGCAGACTAATAAAAATTGTTCACTATTTGGTGGATTTATACCGAGCAAGCGTTACTTATCACGTAACTGGTACTACTTGGGAGTTGGGATCTTACCCATAAGTCCAGCCAAGCTTTGAGTCCGACTTGCACTTGGCCGGTTTTTTAATACTGTCTTCACTTTCGAACGAAAGAACATTTGCTCGCATTGAAAACGCAGATATGTATTAAGTACTAGCTGACCCGACAAACGTTGTCCTGTCTTAACAATTACTTTTTATATTGAAATTTTATATATAGAGATTTAGTTTTCCGTGCAATTTTTTAATTTTTTTATGAACCTTTTCCTGACAATAACAAACACAACTAAAAATAGTGAAATCGGTCCAGCCGTTCACGCGTGATGGCGTGACCAAGGGATATAGGGATTATTTTTTATATATAGAGATGTAAAAAGCGTTGGTCACGTGTCTCTACGTCTATAAATAAAGTATGTTCGCTCATGGCTGTCTGCATAATTACACAGCTGCAAGCTTTCCCATGAGTAGTATGACTTGCTGTCAACGTTTTGTCTCTATAGGCTCACTTTAATAATATTAGGTACTTCATTGGTTTAGCGTAACATATTTTTTTTAAACTTTCATTGTTACGAACATAAATACATATAAGTAGGTACCTACATATTACGATTGGATTATTATTCTATGCAAAATCGTTTTTTTTTAATTTTAAGAAACGCAAAATTCATTAACGCCTGCCCGGTGCTCTTCAAGGGCATTTGCGTACGTCCTGGGCTCTGAAAGTTTCAATGCACTGTCTGGATTCGAACTTGCACCTTCCTGATAGAAAGCCGAGAACATCTTATACCAACACTCTAATAGCTTGATGATGATAATAATGACGTCCTAGCCGTTTTCGGCCACGGCGTAGTAGGTATCACTAGTACCATTGATGGTACAAATCAATGGTACTATTGACACCACACCCAACTGATTTCTGGACATGCATATTTCACTCGGTAAGTTGAGGCGTCGTTGATGTGCTCTTTGGTGCGCTCTTTCGTGACTAGAGAGAGTAGGTATGTACCTACCTTCTCCAACAAAACATAAATATGCAGGGTGTAAAAAGACGTCTACCGAAGCCGAAAGCAGAAACAGCATCCCAAAACACAACCAAATCTAAAAGAATTTTCCGAAAAAATCATTTTACCAGGAGAAAACAGCGTTTGAAGAGTATTGGGTGCCTAGTATTAGTTTTTTACGCGTTCGGTATCGACGCCTTAAACACAGATTTGTATGGGAAAATAGCAGCGCCATCTTTTGGTACTCGCTCATTACTAATGAAAACCAGTACAAATCCGCGTTTACGGCTTCGGTACGTAACAGTGCAGTCGAACGTGGTGGCACTCATACTAAGGACTCTGTTTGTGTATGATCTGGGCGCGTTATTTTACGTAGATAGCTGGATTTTGAGTTTTAACTGTTTTTTTTCTTCTATAAATGAAATTATTAGGTGGGTCTTATTATGTTGTACTAGTAGTAAATAACCGAAAATAACGAAGCTAAGTCAAGATTTTTGTTTTCGTTTTTTTTTTTCGCTAAATATGTTTAGAATCATGGTCTGATTGTAACCCCTCAGTTTTCGGTAGTGGTCTTTTTACACCCTATAGGTACCTACCTTATACCTACCTTAAACCAAACTTTTAAACCTTTCAGGTATTCGAAGGCGACGACGGCGAGCGTTTCGAGAAGAACTGGCTCTACTGGACCGGAGCTCGGATGCTGTACCGCCACCTTCCTCACAGTGTTGGCATGAGGAAGATAGCATTACACAAATCTGTGGCCTCACATGGAGATAAAATGTACCTACTTGTGTGCGAGTGTGCTAATCTTATGGATAACTTATCTGGAGCAGCTATGCTGATCACAGCATTGAGGGCGAGACTGTGTGGGTATACCGGCCTGTACAGACCAATACAGACTTTCTAGGCGTTTGTGTCTTTGAATTTCGGGATCTCGACAATTTTTGAACCATAATATAATTGAACTTTTTTTGGGTATATAGGTATGGGGGAGGCAATTGCCTAACAATGGAACAGTATGAGCTAGTAATTAATTTTCTTTAGTATTAAGCTGCGTATCGACCGAAATGGATACCATTTTGGAACGCGCGCCAATGTGTTCGTTGGAGCGCCCGAACACGGAGCGGTCCGTTCCGTCGGCTGTCGGTTTTTTACCGCGCATCAATCGCGGCGCGCGCGCCAATTGAGACGGACTTGTTGTATTTTTTTGTGTTTGTGCGCTCCCATTATGGATAACCAAAGCTTCCATGATGAAGGGTCAAACACTGGAACGGTTGCCGCGCGCGCCAGGCGCGCTTAGTTGGTATACTTCAAAAGTTTGGCACGCGTTCCGCGGAACGCACTCCCGGCGCGGTCATTCATGGCGCGCGCGCCAGGAGCGCATAATCGATACGCAGCTTTACAATTTTAGTCCGATATCACTGAAAATAGGCATCCATCCGCTCCTAACTTATCGGATCTGTGACTTATTCGACTGTTTCAATAAAATCGATCCAACGTATTTTAGGATTAGCATCAACGATCATATTTTTAACCCTGCAAAGAAATATCCAAAGTTTCATTTGAATATCTATTGAAATGGACCCAATGACCCAGAATCATATTTCTTTTTACTTTTCGCTTCGATCATTTGGTATTATTGAATGAAGACCTTTCGTCTAAAATTAGAGATCCCGACAGAGCGACCGGCAGATGTCGAATTGATAGCTCATGTTGTGAAAACGGACCAAAGTAATCAATTAAATTAAAGGACGGCTTGCACAACTTTCCCATAAAAATTCAGAATTCCGAATGTTTTTAAAAACTAAGATTTTTAACAGTCAAATCTAAATTGTTGGTTAATAATGGTTGAAGACTAAACGGATGTATTTTAAAAGGGTACAAAATTATCTGCTTTAGGTACAGTCAGCGACATAATTACATCAACAATTAGAGACTTCAAAGTTTCATTTTGAATGCTATGTGGGAAAATTGTATGTTTTTGCACAAATTACAATAGTGGAGGCAAGCACTTTAACCCCCGGTTTCTATATTCAACGGATAGTCGTAGGTAAGAGCTACGACTCGTTTCCACATACAAAAGTTTGACAGCTAGAAGCCGGCGGTAAGTTAGCTGTCAAAATTTGTATGTGAAAACGAGCCGTAACTCTTACCTACGAATGTCCGTTGAATATAGAAATCGGGCATATTTTATGCCCGATTTCTATATATCTATTAACCGACGGGTTCCGACGATATAAGATTTTAAAACACCAAATGTTCATGAACGTCGCTGATCGTACTGTTTAAGAAAAACTCATTGATTTTCTAATATTGTCTCAGAAGTAACTTAAACCGATATTTTGAACAAATCAGAGGTTTTACTGTATCATGTAATTGTTTGTGCAAATGCAAGAAAGAAAATGTAGTGCAAGTCGCCATAAAATGAAATAAATATAAAATAACGGATGAGAAGCGAATGTACGAATAAAAGTGTTCTTTGCTAACTTAGATTGTAAGATTTTTCAATAAGAAAAGTGATTTTTCTCGATTTAGTACTTTGGTAGATGCTTCCTTTAATCTAGATTTGTCTAAGATCCGCTTTCTTTCATCTCATTGATAGGGTTCCTTAGAAAGGCGTACTTAGGCCGCGCGTCTACTAAACCGTTGTGTAAAGGCGCACTTATTTACGAAATTCAATTACGTGTGGTTTTGATGCTTGGTTTTAAATGGTAGAAGTATGAAAATTTTGTGATGTGTTTAAAATAAAAAACTTAAATTCGTGTTTGCCATGTTACCAAAAAATTTACTAATATTTATGTATGATCAAGTTGATCGTAGGTACTGTATTGTAATATTTAGTACACTACACAACGTTTTAGTAGACCATCTATTTTCTGTACTTAGGTACATTTGATATGCTTTCTTTGGGATGTCTTCCATATTAATAGAAATATTAAAACATAACCCTTCCTTTGACAGTCGGGTAAAAAAGTTAAATGTTTCAAAACTGCCAGTAAACCCTTGTTTTATCCATATGTAGACATATCCCTAGACATATCATTATTAAAATAACAGAAATTATTTTTACCACAAAATTAACAATAAATAATTTCAATGACAAAGAATTATATTTATCAAATTGACAAAATTCCTATTGATGTATTTTGTGGTAAATTATAATTTGAAACATGGACCATAATTTAACTCTCATCTTTTAATTTATAAACAACAACAATTGAGAACCTACAAGTCAAATTACATTAATCATATAAATTATTAAATGCAATAATAAGCTTAATTAATGCACAAATTGTAATTAGTAAAAATTAGGTAAATTAGACTTAATTCAGGTTAAATCATATTTAAATCTGTGAATATGCAATGCCCTGTAAAATTGGTGCTAAGAAGCATGACCAAATTAAAATATTTTGTGCCACAATTTTTATACAATAAACATGTACTTGTTCAATTAAATATTTTATTTTTCTTGTGGGCGTGACGTAAATAATGTAACGTAACGTATTCAGTATAAAAACTATGTATATCTTATTCAATAACATGCTATGATGATCTAACAATTTGATTAAAATCTTAGAGGTCGCAAATTACAACTGGGGGTCTAACCCGGCCGCTTTGGGTGAAACATAATATGATTCACCCAAAGCGGCCGGATTAGACCCCCAGATCTATTTTCAAATTGAGTTTCATCTTACAATATTGTGTAATACTTTAACTAAGCTGTATTTCGGTTTCGACTATCCTGTCCATGCAAATGGTTGCCAGGAAGAAATCACTTTTAGCGATATAGCCGCCCATCGTACAATGTCTTTATTTTTGTTTTCCGTGTATTATGTTCTTGTGTACAATAAAGTGTTAATCTATCTATCTAAGCCCCACAATTATGTTTAGCATTATATCACATCTCTAAATATTTTCTTTTTATTTGAACTTCTTGAATTTGTTTGTTGAAACTTAATTAAGATTTATTATAAATAGATGAGATTATTGCCTAAATCTAGTTGCTATTTAAGCTATTATATCACTAACATAGATAATTATTTATTAAGAGTATTATCAACTCAGAATATAGACAACTCACAAGCACTAACGTTTTGAAACTTTAAAAACCCTATCACTATTTTTCTACAGCTAGAAATGCGAAGAAATTTTCAAAAATAAATGTATGAAACTACTGGCAACATTTCAAATATCCATTGTATAAAAAAAGGGCATGATTTCTCTAGTTAGACTAGGGCAAAAAAAGTGTAAGGTAAATATGGCTTGAATCAGTGAAGCCTACTGTCCACTAAAGCGACAATGTGTAAATTAGTATCCTATATTGTTGTGGTTTCAAAATTTTTCTCAAAGGAGTACAATATAAACAGAGAACTAAAAGAGAAAATTTAAATAAAGAAGTATCTACATAAGAAACCTCAATTGTTACCTTATTTATGGTAAAATAATGATGTATGAACAATGATACTAAATAAACTAATCATTGAGTATGAAGCATCTAGCTACACAGTACAATTTCCGGATTGCTTTAGTGGACAGTAGGCTTACGGTAAGATATGCTAAGGTTTGTAAGTACCAAAAAATAATGTTCAGCTTGTAAAGCTAGTTTTAATTACGGGCTAAGCTCTTAGTAGTATAATAGAAATTTCAATCAAATTTCGATTATTTTTATATAAAAAAAATTAAAAATAAAATGTGTTTTATTTCATTTCTGTTTTTATAATAACCTTTAAATACTAGCCCAAGATTGGGCTTTAAGCTACATAAACTATTTTAGAAAAAAATCAACTACCTACCTTTTAATAATAAAGGCTAATCTTGGTTTTGTGGTGGATGCTAGGCTGTGACACAAGAGGGATAAGTTTGATTCTTGTGGCAGGATGTTTGTATGATCTACATTATAATATGTCCCATCTGGATACCATAGTACAAATTCTTGGGAAGGACTTAAAAGGTGAATCAACTTTTAAAGTACTTCTTTCGTGCCCTTGCTTAAAAATTGCAATAAATTCAATGTTTCATCTAAAAATGTGGTTTTGATGTTATTGGAATATTAGATATTTTCCTGACATGGTAGTTTCATAGTTTTTAATAGTGTAGTGCAATTTTTATGATTTTATTATGGTAACTCAGTAGAACTTCAAAAAATCTTTCCCTGGCTTCATACATTTTTTGTACAGCATTATCTGGTAGTACATGTACCATAGTACATACTTGTAAATTCTGATACCGAAGATCTGATACTAGAAGATCTAGGCATACATATGGACAGACAGCGGGAAGCAACTTTGTTTTATACTATGTAGTGATAGTGATAAATTAAACATTAACACTTAAAACAAATAAAGTTTATTCAACACATTATCACATAGTACTATTTATACATCTTATTTAAAACAAACTAAATATTTTTCATAAAATAAATTAGCAAACTCACATCAGTAGCCCTTGTGTCCTCGGAATCTTCTTCTATTGTCAAGCTGAAACCAACAGATATTATGTCCTTCCGCCGTTATTCGAAGCCTTTTAAACATATTTAGAGATGGTAGTCCTTCCGTTTCCGGCCGTTTTGCATAATTTATACGATTTTAGTTCCGATATCGGGCACTAGGGGGCGCTTGGGCGCTTCTTCCGTCGTCCATGTTGACCAGGTTTAGTGCGAGCTATTTCTTATCATTGGCGTCCTGATTTTCGTGCCGTAAAGACGTCTTTAAAAGTTCGCGTTCGCGGAAAAAGAGAATAAATTCATAATTCATTTAAAATTAAAATAACGCTGTTAGCGTTCGTTAAAAATATATTTTTATTTTTAAAAAAGTTTAAAATTAAAAGTTCCGATTAAAATCATGTCCAGTGATAGTGAAAGTGATGATGTGCGTGATCGGTTGCCTGCTTCGTCGCCTTCAAGCGATGAAGGCGGTGATGGTGTGGAGAATCGAAGCAGACGCAAGCGTAAAGCGCGAGATGCGGAGAAACGCGATGCGAAAAGATCGCGCAGGGATGGTAAGGTTCTAAAACACCTTACCAAACAAGTAAGTGAAATACAAAAATTTCTATCTTGGAATGCCTACCCACCTACTGGTTGTTGGCATCCTGCTGATTGCAATGTTGTACATAATGAGGAGCCCGCCGCCGCGGAGCCGGCCCTGTCTGAGGAAACGGTCGAACCTACCCTCAAATTCGATTTTGATTTAACCACCAATTTAAAAGAACCATCTGTTGCAAGTGCCTCTTCTGAGCATTTGAAGGTGTTGAATTCATTACAGCATTTTAAGTCGGAAAATTGGACAAATGTGCGTTACTCCGAGATTCAAAAATCTTACAATGCACGCCCGGGGTTTGTTGACTTGGAGGCAAATGACGAAATAAAACAATACAAAAAGCAGAGCAGCTTAACTGCAACTGATAAATCTTTGGGTGCTATTACCCGTGCGGTCATAATGCAGAGTGATGCTTTGAAAAACGGAGTATCCGATTTAATTCAATGGACTCAAAGCGTTGATTCCTTAGATAGCGAGTCATTGATCTCTAAAATCAAAGAAGTTTTTTCTGGGGATTTTCAAAAAATCTCACTAGATTGTTTGCAATTAGTGTGTGGCCGCAGGGCAGATGTTATTGAACAAAGACGTGATGCATTCATTAGTCAAATAAAAGATAAGTTTTTGCGAGCTAGTTTAAAGAAAATACCTCCATCTTGCGAGTATTTGTTTGACAAAGAACCATTTGTAGAGTTTCTCAAAAATAATGGCGGGGTCAGTAAAATCTTTTATGCCCCAAAACCCTCCTTCTCTGCGCAAGAGAAGCGAGTTACATCTGGGTCCCAGGCTGCGCAACCTGGACCCAGCGGTTATAACCAAGCCGGTCGCTCCTATGCACCGCTTAACGTGAACAGGTACCCGCCGCCACCGCAAGGGGCGCGGCCTTATTACCCATATGGTTACAACTATGAATTCCCAGCGTATGGGAATTCTGAACGATTTTTTCGACCACAGTTTAAACCTCAAACATTTGCTCCACGTCAGCAAGTCCCGGCAAACCATAAAAAATCGTTTAGTAGACAGGGAGGATCACACAACCAACCCAGCTCCTCTCGTGGTAAAGGCAAAGGAGATAGGAAATATTGACGCGATGCAGGCGTTTCGGGGGGGCAGGCTAAAGTTCTTTGTAGAAGCTTGGAGAATAAAGGGTGCACCCAGTCCTCTGTTACAAATAATTACGGGTTACAAAATTCCATTCCAAGCAAAGCCACCGTTAATCTCACCAGAGCTTATCAGCGCTCGTTACCTGACTGCTCCATCTTCCCAAATGGACCAGATTGTAAACAGTATGGTGAAGGAAAGTATCCTAGAATGTGCCCCCGACACGCCCAGTTTTCTATCAACCCTATTTTTGGTTCCCAAAAGCGATGGTTCCATGCGGCCAATTTTCAACCTAAAAAATCTAAATCAGTTTGTAAAGGTAACGAAATTCCGACTAATCTCTGTCCATCGAATTCCAGAGTTCATACAACCGAACGATTGGATGGTGAAAGTAGATCTGACTCAGGCGTATTACCATGTACCGGTTTCACAGAGCCACCGTTGCTTCCTCAGACTCAAATACAAAGATCAGCTACTACAAATGACCTGTTTACCTTTTGGGCTTGCAACCGCCCCAAAAATTTTTGCTTCCCTTTCGAACTGGACTGCGGAAATTCTCAGAGAGCAGGGAATACGAATAGTTGTCTTTCTGGACGATTTTCTAATTGCTTGCCAAGACAGGTCACAATTAATAGATCAAACCAAAACTGTCCTCAAAACTATGCAAGATCTAGGTTGGAAAGTGAACATGGAGAAGTCCATTCTTATTCCGAAAAAGTCGATGGAGTATCTAGGTCTTGTATGGGATACGTGGGGAAACAAGAAGCTACTTCCGAACAAAAAGATTTTAGGCCTGAAGGGGGTGATTTCAAAATTGCTAAACCGAAAAAAGGCTACCCTTCGAGAAATACAGAGTATTGTAGGAAGCTTAAACTTTGCCCGGCTGGTCGTTCCACAGGGTCGTCTCAACTTTCGACACTTGTTGGCTCATTGCAACAGTCTTCTTCAGAAACATCCAGAGAGTCTGTTTCCTCTTCCTGTTCAGACAGTCAGGGAGCTCAAGTGGTGGATGATAAATTGTCGAAAGTCATCCAGGCTCCACCCTCCATCCAAAACACACTTCCTGACGACAGATGCGTCGGACATCGGCTGGGGAGCCGAACTGAACGGAGTTCAAATAGGGGGAGACTGGCTAGGCACCGAAGGGTCGTTTCATTCGAATTACAAAGAAATGTTGACTATTCTGAAATGTTTGTACCAATTCGGTCTTTTTCTGAGTCATTCGTCGGTGCTGTTACAGTGCGACAACAGATCCGTCGTAGCATATCTGAGGAACGAGGGGGGAAGTCGATCGACCACGCTGATGAATCTAACCTATCAGATTTTCGAAATACTAGATCGCTTCGACATTCACTTAGTAGCCCATCACATTCCGGGCAGATACAACAGTGTGGCCGATCGCCTCTCTCGGAAGTCCATTGTCCCAGAGTGGCACCTAGCTCGAACCCTAACAGAAAAGGTATTTGCCAAATGGGGAACTCCGGAAGTAGATCTGTTCGCGTCTGCGCGATCTCACGTAGTACCAAAATATGTAAGTCTAGATCAGAGAGATCCTTTAGCGTGGAGACACAACGCATTCGCTTGGGAATGGGAGTTCAGGCTTGCGTGGGTGTTTCCACCTCCGAACCTGATGCCGAGAGTTCTCATGCACCTCAATCGGGCCAAAGGTACGTATCTCATTGTAGCTCCGAAATGGCCTCAGGCGTTTTGGAGAGCAGATCTCAAAGTTCGAGCGAGAGGTCCACCATTTACAATTCGTCAGCTAGAGACCGTCTTAATAGATCTTTCAACAGGTCATCCTCCACCGAAGGTTCAGGATCTAGTGCTGGAGATTTGGAGATGTGGGGGTGGTCTCGGGCTGTAGAATCCTGGACAGGTCAACAAAGAGCTTTATTACAGGGAGGTTGGCGAAAATCTACTCTTAATACCTACAAGCCAGCATGGGAGCGTTGGGTGAAGTGGTGCAGAGAATCTGGGGTTTGTACCACTAATCCTACTGGTTCCGACTTAGCCCAGTTTTTAGCAGATCTCCATCTTAAAGAGGGTTTGGCATACAGAACAATTTTAGTCCACAAATCTGTTGTTTCTACATTGTGTGGTACAGAAGATGTTTCCCGTCTTAGTTCTCATGTATTAGTTAAGAAAATTCTAAAGTCAATTTCCCTTAGTAGTTCCGCAACACGTCAACGTTCTGTTTGGGATACTAGTGTTTTGATTTCTTGGCTATCAACCAACTTCGTTAATTCTGAAAGCTTGTATGAAGTTTCACGACGTTGTGCTATTCTTCTATTACTTTGCTCTGGGCGTCGCGTACACGACTTAACACTATTAAGCATATCAGAAGGTTTATTTGTTATCCATAGCGATGATAGTTCTGTGACACTGTGGCCTATGTATGGATCCAAAACAGATTCCGAATCGTTTATGCAGTCTGGTTGGAAACTACTCTCAAATAAAGATAATCTAAATTTAGATCCAGTTTGGTGGGTTAAGAAGTTATTTTTATTAGGGAAAAACAGGAGAGAGGAGGCTAATACTGAGAGTTTGTTTGTAACTATTCGTGGTATAGCTAAAGCAGCTTCTAGAACCGTTATTGCAGGATGGGTTAAATCTATTTTGAGAGAAGCTGGTGTCGAGGCAACTCCTGGTAGTGTGCGGTCAGCAGTCGCTTCCAGGGGTTGGCTTGACAGAGAACCACTAGATAAAATTTTGGCGAGGGCTAATTGGAGATCAGAAAATACTTTTATTAAGTTTTATAGAAAAGAAGTTAGATCTAGGCCTGTCAACACTTCAATTAGCACCTCTTTGGGGGCACTTTTTGAACCTGTACAGTAGTACCTACTTAATTAGATTTATAACATAGAATGTAAACAAGATTTAGATGTAGATACTTAAATAATTAAAGTACCTAAGTTATAATAATGTACTACAGGTAGCATGATTATAATAATTATCATACATATTGTGATTTGAAAAGTAGTAGTTTACTTATTTAGGAAGTTAATACCTATCTATTTGATTAATAATAAGTACATACCTAAATTAATTGTTGATCTATTATTAATATTGTGTTAATCACATTGGCGTCCTGTTCACCAGGCGAGAACAAACACAGTCTCAAAATATGTTTAAAAGGCTTCGAATAACGGCGGAAGGACATAATAGCAGAGTTTTACCTACCATTAAAACTCTTATTATGTCCGGAGCCTTATTCGAAGCCTTACAGTCAGTTCTGCCTGGTGTCTTAGTTGTATATTATAATAGGATAGTTTAAGTTGTATTGTAGTACAATATGATAGTTTAAGTTATTTTGAGACCCACAATGATAAGAAATAGCTCGCACTAAACCTGGTGAACATGGACGACGGAAGAAGCGCCCAAGCGCCCCCTAGCGCCCGATATCGGAACTAAAATCGTATAAATTATGCAAAACGGCCGGAAACGGAAGGACTACCATCTCTAAATATGTTTAAAAGGCTTCGAATAAGGCTCCGGACATAATAAGAGTTTTAATGGTAGGTAAAACTCTGCTATTAATTAAATTAGATTTACTGATAGTGATAAAGATATAGTATAGAGTCCTACCGACTCTTGAGTGAAGTCTTAGGTTCATATTTTAGGTGCCAAAATATAGGAGTAATAAATTTTCAAATAAATATTGATTTCTCAAAACTAAAAATTGTTGCAAATAGCGACTTTGTGTGGAGGTTTGTTTTACTATTACTTATTATTTTAGTTTGTAAACCAATTATAACTTGATTGGTGTTTGAAAAAGTTATATTAGTTCCAATCCAGCTGGATTCAAAGCCAATTCAGTCACCAGACTGGAATGCTCAGTACATTTCAGTACCGTTTACATTTTTTCAGTTGCAATCCAGCAGAAAAATGTAAACCGAGTATTAAGTTTAGGATTTACTTACAATAGAACGTTTACACTCAAAGAATATCTGCCGCAGCTGCACACATTCATCCGGTACGATACCTTGCGTTAAGCATTCTCTGGGAGTCTTTCTATCCTGAAAATAAAGATAAAAACTTGAAGAGTTTGAAGATTGAAATGGTGAGGTTATGCAATAATTTTACGAACTTATTTTATACAAGAGACCGAATAACACACAGACTTATGAAGAGTACTGAATACAACTTAAAGGATAGGATTAAACAAAATACAATACAAACCTTTTTACAACAGTCGCTGTTTAGTAAACAAGTCTTGAGATCTGCTCTGATACCGGCGCACGGCGATTGGTCAGCTAAGCCAATTTCATCCGGCGCAAATGAAACCATTTTTCTTCCAAACGATAAAGGTTTCCACCACAGACGTACTAGGGATACTGCGTATGTTTCCACTGATAAATCTAAGATATTTCAAAAATAAGAAAAGAAGAATATTTTTAGTTTTCAGTAGACCTTTTCTTCTTCTTCTTCGATTCAGTCCTTCGATCATTTTATTTCGTCCGAGATTCAGTCAGACGTTTTGTTTGTTTTTGATGGTGACAGCGGATAAACTTGAAATTTGACAGTTGACAATGGCACACCCCATTCCCTTCCGTCACGTCGCGTCGTAAATAATCAAATCAGTCAGTAAATCAGCTGCTCATCTTGTCTGTCGTTGTCGTCTTTCGGGTTTTTTTTGTATTGTGAATTTGTGATGTGAATTGTTCTACATAAAATGTCTAAAATATTGCCTCTATTCACTAGACGACTATCACACGTGTGCAGCTTGAAGCCCTACAAAGAAACGAAATGGCTCATGCCAAATGGAAATCCAATAGGAGCGTATATTTACAGCTGTGTGGCAAACGAGAAAGTTCCGGTGATACTCAGCGATCCTCACGTGGCCACCTGGTATGCTTGCGGGCCCACGGTGTATGACTCTGCCCATATAGGCCATGCCAGCTGCTACGTAAAGCTAGACATCATTCAAAGGATCCTAAAAACGTTTTTCAACGTGAAACTGGTAACTGCTATGGGTATCACAGACATCGACGATAAAATCATAAAGAAAAGTATAGAAACAAAAACTAGCTTCACAGCAGTCGCTAAACAGTACGAACATGAGTTCTGGCTCGACATGTTGTCACTAAACATTGAGAAGCCGCTCATAATCACTAGAGTTTCTGAACACATTAATTCAATTGAATCATTCGTCCAAGGTCTTATTGATTCCGGAATGGGTTATGTCGCGAGTGACGGTTCCGTCTACTTCGACACCAGCAAGTTCTCCTCTTACGGAAAGTTGCAGAAGATGCAAGACTCAGGGGAACCTTCAGATACAGCCAAAAGAAATAAAATGGATTTTGCTGTTTGGAAAGGGCATAAACCTGATGAGCCATGTTGGGATGCTTCATGGGGTAAAGGAAGGCCGGGATGGCATATTGAGTGCTCTGCCATGGTCAGTAAAGTGTTTGGCTCCCAGCTGGACTTCCACGCAGGTGGAATAGACCTACAGTTCCCTCATCATGAGAATGAAGAGGCTCAATCATGTGCATTTCACAACACAAGACAATGGGCTAACTACTGGATCCATGTTGGACACTTACATGTAAAAGGGGATGTTAAAATGTCCAAATCTCTGAAGAATACTATATCTATCCCTGATCTACTCTCTGCTTACAGTGCAGATGCTTTTAGAATGGCCTGCCTCATGTCCAGATACCGATACTCTATGGAATTCAATGAAGACTTGATGAAAAATGCTGAAACTGTACTAAACAAATTCAAATTCTTTCTCCGTGATGCAGTTGTATATGTAAATAACAATGACTATAAAGCCAGTGGAGACTATAAAGACAAAATGCTGCAAAACCTACAGAAAGTAGAAGAATGTAATTTAGAAGCTTTAAAATCAGACTTTGATACTGCATCTTGCATAAACTCGCTTTTAAACTTAGTGAATGACACAAACAAAGTAATTAAAGGTGATAGCAAAGACTATTATCCAGTCCCTGTAATGTTAATAGCCGAGTACATAATTACAGTATTAAATAGGTTTGGCTTAAAACTGCAAGAGTCACAGGAGAGTGATCTATCCAACTCTCTGATAGACACGCTGGTGGAGTTCAGGCATACAGTAAGGTTGAATGCCTTGGGAAAGAAGGACAAAGAACTATTAGGTGCATGTGATATTGTGCGAGATAAAATGAAGTCAATTAAAGTTCAAATCAATGATAGTAATAAAACTCCCTCTTGGGTGTTTACTAAGTAATAAATATCAGTATAAATATTATGTAATATGTAGGTAGATAAAGATATAACTATTAAAATAGAACAATATAGAATAATAAACTTTGATCCTAGTTAGATTGAGATACAATATTTTATGTTATAGCTTGTAAATTGGGCAATAAAATGTGAGATTAGATTAACATTCAGTTAAGTAGAAGTGTTTAAAAATTCAGAAAACAGAGTTTTAATAGAATAAGTAAATGAAACGTAAAACGTAAACAGGGTCACGACTGTATCCCCAAGGCGCGGTAGACATTCTCTCAGATCTTTATATTCCAGATCCTTTGAAGATGTCTAAGGGGGTTAGTCAGAGGCATGTACAAATACATATTTGATACATGCCCACATCTTGCAGAAGTTAGTATTCCATACGTGACAGGTTGCAAGCCGCCTGTAAGAATACTAACTGGTTTCCTCACGATGTTTTCCTTCACCGTTCAGAGCTCGTGTTAAAGCGCATATAAATTTTACGAAACGCAAAATCCATTGATGCACGGCCGGGATTCGATCCCACGACCTTCGGATTGAAAGTCGAGGTACAACCCCATTCGGCCAACACGTAAGTAAATGACATTATATTATTAAGTAAAATTACTTGATTTTTCAATCTTGGAAGTCCTTTAAAAGTCTTCAATGTCTGGTGATTGTATTTATTGGAGGATAAAGAAATTCTACATTTGAAAGGTTGAGAAAAAATTAAAAACATTATTGTTCATTCAAATGTTTAATTTTAACTTACATTCATGTCCACTGACTAGACTATGACTGAGATTGCAGGTTTATAAAATAGGTTTGGCAAGCACATGTTATTTATTGTTGTTTTAATTGGAGCACTTTTCATATTAGTCATCTAAGCATTAAAATTCCATCAAATTGTACTAATGACAAAGAAACCACCATTTATTGTGAATTGCATCATAACAATAAAAATATCAAGCTCCAAATTGACTATAATCCATTTGCTTACAAAAATCAATACATAAGGACTAATATGAAATTGAAAGCCTGAAATTGAAAAACATTCAGTCTTACATAGCTTTGTTCTAACATTATCTCGCTTATTGAGCACATTATTAAGTACATTGAATACACATAAGCTTCAGTGGATGTTATGGAATGTAAAATTTGAATTTGTAATATAAAAAAATTGGCGTAAAAAAATGTACTTCTCAAAATATCAAAATAATTCTAGTTGGAAACGCTGTTGTTATGGAAGCTTTTGATAAGTTGTGCGCGGGACCAATCACACGCGGTCTTCGTAAACACTCAAATACACTTTTATTTTGATAATATTGCCGGGCTGGGTGTATCGCGAAAAGTACAATATAGGGGTTTTCAAATCAAGAGTAAATAGGTTTCTTCTAGGAAAGCATGCTTCATTTTAGACCTCACTACTGCTTAACATCAGGCAGAGTGAGGTCAAATGCTGGTACCTATTTAATTAAAAAAAAGATATATGAATTTAGAAAATACTTTCAGTATGATTGAGAGTTGACACAGGCAATAGCAAGTATAAATTTGTCTACTCAAACTATCCAACAAGTAGTTCAATTTCCAAAATAATTACAATCAAACAATTTGTTTGGTTTACAAGGCGCTTTTGAAATATGGTTGGTAACCCCTGGTTGTAATTGGCATAAAGGCAAGTAAAGAAACTTGGGTGTTTACGAATATTGAAACATTGGAAAATAATAAGAAAACACGAGAATCACGTAAAAATATCGTCCATTTATCAACAGTTTTCTAATTCATCCGAGTACTTTATAAACAACTTTTTACGTTATTCCCGAGTATCATACAACATAACCTCAAAATACGAAAATTAGTTAGAATGCAGCATACAGTTTTTATCCTGTATCAAATTCTCAGTTCTGTACACTTTGAACGCTATGATATAGTCCCGGACTAGCTTGAAGAGTGTGTAATAATTTATGAAGAGTAAGATGATGATGGAGAGGATATTATGCCAGGCTATGGAGCTGGCGATCACACAGATTTGCAGCAATATGAGAGATAGCTGCGTACAGAGTAGGAAACATAGGAGCTTCGATGGATTTGAAAACACCATCTGGAAATAAAGATTATTTATCAAGATGTTTGCCCAATAGTAGGCACAATGTAATTGCCGATGTAGGTCTTAGGCTCAATGCACATTGAATTGGCAAGCGACGCGACAATTTATTTATAGCAAGCCATTATAAACCTTATGAACAATGGTACAAGATATCGAAACGCTTGTAGAATGAACGAGATCTGGCGATGCCATTTAGCGGGCCGCGCTGGCTCGAGCACTTTCGTGCTGTTCATTCTACAAGCAAGCGTTTCTATATCTTGTACCCTTGTTCATAAGATATATAATGGTTTGCTATAAAACTAATTGTCGCGTCGCTTGCCAATTCAATGTGCATTGAGCCTTAAAAAGATTAAACATTTTCCCCGTTAACAGAATTACCAGAGTTGGCTACACTCATTGAATATGAACTTGCTTTTTACGCAAAACTAAATCGAAATCAGGTCATCCGGTCTCGAGCACAGATACAAGATCAAGGCCACAGAGCGACAAGTCAAATAGAGGTCGTTGGCTCAAATCAATAACAAAAAAAATATGAGTTTTTCTGCCGAAATATGTACATACATATTTCGGTATATGTATGTACAGTAGAGTCATCACTATGTTGTGAATTTACTTACATAGAACCGTCGATGCGCCTTGCTAGTGGGGTGAGCGACGGTATGCAAACCACAGTGGTAGAGCGCTCCGTCCAAACAGACTCGTGAGCCGCCCGCGTACTGTTTACTGGGTGACCACTCTCCGTACTGCGATATGTCGTCTGTGGGTAGAAATTAATGTATTTACCAGGGTAAAGTAGAAATTTTAAGTTATTTTAGGCAAATACAGTAAAGAAAAACAATATTAATGTATACATATACACATAAAACATGCAGTTGTTTTTAAACGGCAAACATATTTTGATTGCTCATAGGCTATTTAAGAAAAAAAACAGGGTCACGACTGTATCCCCAAGGCTCAGATCTTTTATGTATTCCAGATCCTTTGAAAATATTTGGGGGGTAGTCAGATGCATGTCCAAATACATATGTGATACATGCCCACATCTTGCAGAAGTTAGTATTCCATACGTGACAGGTTGCAAGTCCATCGCCGCCTATAAGAATACTACTACAGCGGGCAGCAGCTGTCTACTGTAGCGACCGAAGACTCCGCCCCCACACAACGTGTAGTACCTATACCTACCTCCCTCGCTATGCTCGAGCCTGTGCCAGGCGGAGAGGTGTCGCGCGGCGCGGTGCGGCGTGTCGCACACGGCAGCGGGCAGCAGCTGGCTACTGTAGCGACCGAACACTCCGCCCCACACGAAAGCTGTTTGCTGACTTGCCGCGTACACGTCGTAGAATATGTATGACTAAAAAAAACACAACATTTTTTTATACACATAATTATGTAGGTACTCGAAATAATCAATGAACCTTAGCCAACAACTACGCACCGAACACGGTAAAGAGGGAGCGTCGGTCGCGCGATGAATGTAATAATAACGCAAATTGACGCAACATATTTGACGCGCATGTCTGGCCAAAGCATTTTAGTTTTAAAATAATAGTTAATAGGGTTGTCAGATTCACATCCGAATATATATTTTGCAACAAGCCTACAGTTTGCAGGTTGGCCTATTTTTAAATCTTTAATGTACAGCTCATTCTCAACTCAATTCTCACCTGCGCAAAGCAGCAAGGGATAAAACTAGAGTAGTATGCTTCAAACACTGAATTGAACACTATTTTTTTGATCCTCATATTGAAGTCCTCACGAAGAGTGTCTACCTGAAAAACAAAAAAATACCATTGAAATAGCAAGAATATGAGATTATGATGACCGAAGAAACCCTCATAGATAGTCATTCAAGTATTTGTCTCGGGTCTGGGTGTTTTCTATGTATAATATGTATGTAAGAATTTACAAACAAAAAAGTATATAAGTAGTAATATCAGTCATGTAGTATCCATAACACAAGCTCTGCTTACTTTTTGGCTAGATGGTGCTGTGTCAAAATCCAGCATTATTTATTATTATTTATTTATAATTTATAAGTCACCTACCCATGACGGAGGTCTAAAAACTCCATCACCAGAGTTGGCCACTGACTCATACGTACTTACTTACTTTAGTCACCTACCTCTTGTCTTATCTGTTCAGGATCTGAATAACAGCAGTGGAGTGGCGGTGGAGAGGTATTTAGCTCCATAAACGGCCCGGGAGTCAGCCCAAACAGAAATACGTAGACCACTGCACTGGAAAATAATATTGTAAATAAAATTATGATACACATCCTAAAGCACCTCCTAAGATGTAGTGTTGAGGATCGAGAAAGGTATTTTAAGATGGTTTGGGCATGTAGAGAGGATGGATGACAGTCGTTTGACAAAGCAAGTGTATGAGGCGAGTGTGTAGGTATGGGACAGCTGGAAGGGGAAGGCCTAGGCGAACCTTCTTGGATCAAATTGGCGACATTTTGGAGAAGGGCCAGGTCAAAAGTACCCTAAACCGACGAGCATGTATGAAGACTGTAATGAGAGTGAATGAGGCGAAAGTTGTGTGTCAGGATCGTAGCGACTGGAGATCCGTGGTCTCTGCCTACCCCTTTGGGAAAGAGGCGTGACTTTATGTATGTATGTATATATGTACACATCCTAAAGCTAGGCTATTGATATAGTAAGATTAATCACGGAAAAGCTAGGCCCCAAGCTGTTTGATGCCCTGATTCTTCACTGTATTCGTGAAGAAAAAACAAGAGATGAATTACCAAGCTTCTTGACTTTAAAACAACATGATAGGATCTTCTTACTTTATTAAAACGTAAGCTCATTAAATAACATTTGAGTGTAAATTATTGTAAAAAAAACATTTTCAATGTCTGCAATCATTTATGTTTTGAGAAATGAAAAGTCTTATCCAATTGTTTTATTCAGACGGGATTCGAACCCGCGACGATCAGACGATCCTCAAGCCGGAGTGCCTTCAACCGCTCGGCCACGGAACCCACTGACGTCAGAATCGAAGCATAAGTGTGGATTGACACTTTAAAAATTACTAAAATTATTTGTTTTGGGTAAAAAAATATTTGAAAATAAGACTTATGGATAGTACTTACGGGTAGAGTAATGATAGTATCTTTATTATTGTGTATTTGAACATCATTGAGTAGAGGCAGAACATTAGGACACTGAACAACACACCCAGAACTAATAACCTGAAATTAAAAAGTTTTTATTAGACTGCTGAACGACCAATGACAATAATAACTGGGGTCAATAGGAGTAAAATCACCTAGTTTTAAGACGATTCAAAGTGATCCCAGCGGTCCTACTAAATAAATGATTTTAAACCAATTATAGAGTAACTTACAGCGCCACAATCTGGACCGGTGGCCAAAAGAGGAGCTAATGAATTTACTGAAAAAATATTTTTCTGCCAACACCAAATGCGATAACTGCGCCTTTCTACCGGTTCAGATAAGTTTGTGGCACTGTATATAAATGGGTGCTACCAATTTATATTTAGACTCATAGGTCTCTTCTGACAGAGTTTACCAAGTAGTTTAGTAGTCAGTCATCTTAGTACCCATAACACAAGCTTTGCTTACTTTGGGTCTACATGATGCTGTGTGAAAATTCCAGCATTATTTATTTATTTATAATATTACCTGCAGGCAGCTATTGCATGTGGTATCAGTTTTGGCGCGATTATTGCTTTCAAGAGCTCCACCGCCGCGCACAACACAAAGCGACGGCTGATGATGGTGATGATGAATGTCACCAGATGAACATCTATCAGATAGTAGTTCTGGAATTTAAAAATAAATATTAGTTGTCAGATATGGCCTTGCTCATTATGTATGAGGGTCTAGTGGGTTTCCTTTCAAGGAGCAGGAAAATTAGCGCCATTTAAAGTCTACAATTAATTTGACTTGACGACCTCTGTGACGCAGTGGGTGAAAGCCCGCTTGGGATGCAGGTTGCGAGTTCGATCCCCACCGTGGGACAAATGTTTGTATGATCTACAGATATTTATCTCGGGGTCTGAGTATTTCTATGTATAATATGTATTTATTTACAAATAAAAAGTATATAAGTAGTATATCAGTTATCTGGTTCCCGTAGTAGAAGCTTTGCTTAGGGGCTAGATGATGCTGTGTGAAATGTCCAGCATTATTAATTTAATTTTCTTATCAAGATTAGGAGCATAAACCCTTGTTCACACGTGATAAAACATGTAGTCTACTTGTTTTTGTTATCATTCAAATCAAGTACATCTTGAAGAAAACATTTAACATAAAAACATAAAGTGTAAAATGATTTAAAGTTTCAAGGTTTGTTGGTGTGAACTTGAGGTTACAAATAACAATGAGGTAATAGGAAATCAATCTATTTAATATAATAAGGAAAACTTTTAATAGATTTCTGTCCAATTAGTTTGAGCAAACAGAAATGTTCTGTATTTATTGAATACAGATTATAATATTACTAGCTGCGCTCCCACGGTGTGACCTACGGTCCCTCAGGATTTTTTCGGGATAAAAAGTAACATATGTCCTTGCCGGGGATACAACCTTTATACATGCCAATTTAGAGCCTAATCCGTTCAGTAGTTGGGGTGTGAAAAGGTAACAAACAGACAGAGTTACTTTCACATTATAATATTAAGTATGGATTATGGTTTTTGAACTGATTTTGAAGTTCTTATTATTTGGAACTAATCATAGGTGTAGGTCACGAACGAAGGCTTGAGAGTGGAATCACCTAACTCTTCTGATAATTATATTGCTTTTAATGTGTTTCCTGAAACTTTCTGCATGTAGCATATGCCATTCCATATAGTAACTTGTTAAAGAGTACCTCTATTAATTGTTGTTTTAAAATGTTTGTTACAAACATATAAATATGTCTATGGATAAATAAATATCATTCAAATATGCCATTCAAATGCAACATGCACTGACTGTGATATGTGATGATATTTACTGGTAATAATTACTATTAAATTCCATTTCAAATAGTAAGAACAAGAAATAACAAATTACCATAGTTTGAGTTGTAAAAGAATTGGTCAACCACCAGTTTGTTCTGTAAAGATTCAAGAACTGAAGTCCCGTGGTCACCAGTGTGAACATAAATGTCATGGCTTCGAATAGCAATGTCCCGTCTTGTGGTATATCTGGGAATGGGACATGTTTTGGCGAGACTGGCCCTTCTGTGAGTTTCACATCAGTCGCCACGGGGGGTGTGGTGGCTGCCGGCCGAGTTGAGCGAGCCACGCGCTTACCACCATTCATCTCTTCCTCCATCGCTGGGAGTGTCACCTAAAACAATTTACTTAGGCTTTTATTTGTGGAAAATAAATAGTAACAGATTACAGTGAACAGCTAGCACATCGCAGAGAGCATGCGAAATTTGTTTATTGAAATCTTGCCGTTGGAAGGTAACAAGAAACAGATGGTGGAAGCAAATAAACAAACCTTTTTGCTAACTCCGGCGGTCTTCTTAGCTCCCGCCATCATTTTACAGAAAGTCGCTAAAGGAGGCCGCTTAGCACTCGGATCCTTAATTATTTTCCGCCTCCTAGAGATAGCCGTAGACGCAGTTGTGCTAACTTGGGTACTAGCCCAGCGCCGAGCCAGGAATAATGTCAGACAGCCAACGACTGCTGGGAAGAGCAAGAGAAATGGGTTACCACTTTCATTTTCCGTACAACTCATCACTCACATGTTAAAATGTTTGAAAAATAACACAATATTCAATTGAAACCCGGATGTTTTTTAGTTTTGTGCATCTGAATCACAAGTTCACATTCACAACACAGAAACACATCGCATCGTAGGTCGCACTGACTTGACTGCTCTGTGCTGTGCTGAGTGCTGAAGTAAAAATGTCAATGTCGAATGTCAACCTAACATTACTGTCATAGAGAAAGATTTTTTTCTTTCGCTTCGCACCTCACCGTGCATTCCACATTTTTATATGCACACTACTAAATCTAAGCTCCCTTTCGGTTAGAAGAGGTCTGCTAAATTCCGTAGAATTTATTTCGTTGCGCGGGCTGCTCGGGCCTAGTTGCCCACGGACTTTACTACAAAGATAAATAATGTACTAGATAGAACCATAGAGTAATTTGAGTGTCTCCACTTTTCAATCCATTCATAGACAACTATAGATATGTTTTTAAGGTATAATAGTGTTGTGCATTTCTTATCGACAATTACATGAAAAAGGATTTAATGAATTTTTAGAATTGTCTATTTTATAAAGGTAATAATTTATTACTGTAGAACGAATTATTAAGGTATTATTTTATTACTGATTAGCTGGCCGCCGCGGTGTTACCCGCGATCCCTCGGGAAAACTTCACTTCCCCGGAATAAAATATAGCCTATGTTCATCGGGCATAATGTAGGATTTTCTTGGTGGAAGAATTTTTCAAATCGGTCCAGTAGTTTCGGAGCCTATTCATTTTAAACAAACTAATCTTTTTAATATTATTATTAGTATAGAAGAACGAAATATAATTGTAGTTACCTAATTATTATAAAATTTTATTATTTTCGTTAACTATATTCGCCTCTTCGGTGATTGTACGTGGGGAGCGTGGAGATTGAATATGTCCATGAGTATGTGTATCTCGCCAAGATAGTCTAATTCCAAGGACAACAAAACGAAGTTGCTCGTCGCACTGAAAACGCTTGGAGGAGCTTCTGGTCGATGAAACATCTGATGAAAGGCGAACTGCCACTCTGCCTCAAACGCAGACTCATGGACATGAGCATTCTTCCGATCCTCACGTACGGGGCACAGACTTGGTCCCTGACAGCTCAAGAGAGATACCAACTTGAAGTTTGCCAACGAGCCATGGAGCGTAGTATACTAGGAGTCCGACTCTTAGACCACATATGAAACTCGATACTACGCTCAAAAACAAAAATAGCAGACGTCATCCACAAAGCTGCAAAACTAAAATGGGACTGGGCGGGACATGTGGCTCGGATGCCGGACAATCTTTGGGCTAAAATACCCTAAAACCCTAATACCAGGCGGCGTCGCGGCATACCCCGGAGAAGATGGCGGGACGATCTCGACAGTCATGCAGATGCAGTCATTTGCATCTTGCACTGTGCCAGTGCACAGTGTGGCTCAAGATCGAGAGGTGTGGAGAAAGGGGAGGGAGGCCCGGCAGTGGGACGAAGCAGGCTAAAAATAAAATAAAATAAATAACTATATTAATTATTTTATTTCGTACCTAACTAATAACACTAATACTAATAAAAGAATATCAAATTCAAAACATGTACTTACTTACTAGTGAAAGTCCTCAAAATAAAACAAGTATATTATTTTAACCAATAATTAACAGACTGCTTAGATGGTATTCCTCGATATCTAAAGCAGTAGATGAAGACGCCCCATAGCCAGAATGTCTAGCTACGAGCTTTCTTTTTCTGGGTAATTTCTGAAAATAAAGAATACGTTATTGAGGGTAGGATCCGTATTCCGTAGCTACCTTCAAACGAACCATTGAATTGAACCCAGGAGTATTATTGTTCCGTGATTGAACCGGTCCCAAGACTCGTGACGCGAATCCAAAGATTTTTCCCCATCTCTAAAATTCCCAACGCGCCTAAAGAAGTTTACACGTCAAAAAATTTGCTGACATTTTCTTCGTAAGTACCTAACTACAGGTTTGCATGACAAAAGTTGGTTTGGAAATATTGTTGGCACTGGATATGAATGCAGAATTTTTCATCCGTATACCTACCATGATTTCAAAGTGGAACATACTCTTGTAGTTGTGTAGGACTCCATTCTCGATATTTCTAATTCACGATTATTTCAAATCTAGGTCAGCTGGAAACCAGAAAGTAATATAGAGAAAGTTAATAGATGTTCGTACCTACCTAGTACCTACACAAAAAAATACATTAATATCGATAAATATGTCGATACAACTACAACACTATTGCGCAGCTATGGAGTACAAGAAATGTCAAAAATGGAATGTAAATTTCGCTAGAATGAAAATTCTTAATGAGATTATCCAAATACACGCATGAAATCGACGTAAAATGATGTTAAATGATGCAATGATTAACTTTTTATAAAATAGCTTCCGTAACTCTAAACATAAACGTATTTTTCACTGGTATGATTTACCGATACAAATAAATATTTGCTTCATTCTCCGTAAGCATACCGATTCTGCTTGGAAATTGTTTATTTATTTATTTATTTATTTATTTATAAGAAGTAACATTACAGTTGGTACCAATACGTTACATCTATTTACCCGTAGTAAAATGTATAAAAATAAAATTAATATTAAAATTAATATTGCACACAAGAAATTAAAAGAGAAAATATAACAAAAATTAAGTAAACATTCTAAAGTTTAAACTAGTAGTTTCTAAATATTTTCAAAGTAACTATACATTACTTTTTCCAAACTGGTGTAGCTGTCTACAAATACATCAGTTTCTGGGTACAGCTTGAGGAGCTCATTAAGATGATGTTGAGCGCGGCAGATGGGAGATTGTTGTCTTGCTACTGTGCGTGCGGGAGTTGGCGCAAATAATGGAACTCTACCTGGACGGAACCTAACAAGTTGCTCAGGCACGCATAGCCTGCTGGCTTCGCTCACCTATTGTGAAACAGCACAGGACATAATTGCCAAACTAGCACCTTATCACAAACACAGTTCAAAAAAGCTATTTATTTAGGAGAGAATCCGTAATTTTACACCGCGAACTTGCACACCGGCTGGTGTGTAAACAAAAAATCTATGGTGTAGAGGTGGCGCGCTACGTCACAGGCCGGCACGCAAGTGCCATTGCGACCTCTCTTTTTAACACAGGCAAAATGGGCCATAGAGTGACGAATACGACGGACAATTTCCTAGTTCAACTTGAAATGCGGAATCCAGTGTACCAAAAAGGTTCAATGCTAAATCCATGCTTTACTAGTTATAGTTACTCTGTGGACTTTACAGATGCTCTCCGTCAAATTCAGCCTTTTTCATTCAGCACATCAGTTTAAAATTGTCATTGCCAATGTCAAACTGAACTGATACGCCGCGCCGGCTTCCTGCGCGTTGTGTTGATGCGCGGTCGCGATTTTCTGAGCGATTTTCTTAGGAAAAATGTGATTAATGTGTGAAACTCACTCGAAAAGCCTTTTTTTATTGAATTCGCATTGCATCATCAATATAATTTTATGAGAATTGGCAGTCAAAATGTCTTACACATCTAAACAGACATACAATTTCTGGAATAGAATCTGTATAATTGTATAGTATGAATTTTCCTGAAGACAAAACATAGAAAAATGTCCTTCACCATATTATGCGCATTTGTGTTAGCATTCTATGTAGTGATATGGTTCTTCGATTCATTTTTCAAGGTAAGTTTAATCAACACTAATACCTAAAGCAAAGCAATGAATGGGTCATCTCATTTCGTTTTCATAACATTTTGTTTTTATTGCTTTCAGAGCTGCGCTCACTATCCTTATTATGCATTCATGGAAGGAACAGGGCTGAAGATAGGTATCTTCAACTTCTCATGGACCACAAGCGCCCTGAACAGACTAATATACAGATGGAGTAAGAATATGACACCTCTACTTAGGAAATGGTACACATGTGGCTACCTAATCACCATCTGGCTGTTTCTCCCATTCTCCTTGTGGACTCTACTTACTATTATATTTGAACATTTCTATGAAAGCATTCAAATCAATAGCATGCCAGAAGTGAAAGCAATGCTGCCTGGCATAAACATACCTACCTCAGATTTTTGGGTTTACTTCCTATCTATCTGCATCAGCTCCATAACTCATGAGCTGGGACATGCCTTAGCAGCTGTCCAGGAAGATGTACAGGTACTCTCTGTTGGTTTCTATGTGTTCACAATCATCCCAGTAGCATTCGTCAACTTGAACTCGGAGCATTTGAACAATCTGCCTGTAACTAAAAGACTGAAGATATACTGTGCTGGTGTGTGGCACAACCTGGCAACTGCTTTTATTGCTCTGTTGTTGTTCTTTGCATCCCCTATTCTCTTCAACATTGGGTATGAAACTGGTGTCGGAGTACGGGTCACTGACTTCACCTATGATTCCCCTCTGAAAGATGCCAGAGGTCTGAATAAAGGAGATATAGTGACCTCTATAAATGGTTGTGACACAAAGAACTCTTATGATTGGATGTACTGCCTACAAATGGCTCATGAGCGTTTTGGAATCTGTACTAGTGCAGAATTTGTGGCCCAGAATGATGAAATAATGATGGAGACGCTCAAGGATAATGATGTTGTGGAATGCTGCAGGAAAGATGACTTTTACAGTTTCTGTTTTGAATATATGGAGCCAAAAGTTGCAGGAGAATCTGTGTTGCCTGGGCAGTACTCGTGCCTCAGGCCTCGGGATATGGTGAAAGATCAGTTCATGAAATGCAATGAGGCATCTGGGTATGCATGTGCTAGAAATATGCATTGCCTAAAGCCATCCCTCAATAATCACACATATCTATTAGTCATAGAACGAAAGGATGACAATCCTGTACTTTACTTAGGAATGCCATATGACTTGCACAAGACAGTGTTTATTGATCAATATTTCCCAAGAATTGCTTTGTTTTCATTCTTCTCTCCGTCACAGTTTGAGCGACTTCTTAGATATGTGTTCATTTTCTCAATGGGTATTGGATTTCTGAATATTGTCCCGTGTTACGGTATGGATGGACACCATATCGCTAGGAATCTGATAACACTGCTGGCAAAGTACTTGAATAAGAATGGTGACTTTATCACCTTCTTCACTGTGTTGACTATATTTGTGGGCACTGGTGTGACAGGGCCTATATTAATATATTTGTTTTATAGGGCTGTGTATTTAGATAATAGTTAGATTTAAAAGCTTTGGCATTAAGCATAAAGAATTGACAAAATAGTCATTTAAACTATAAGTTAGTTTGTACTACAATGTAATCTTTGTGAGTTCAAGAAGTTGGACCATCTGTCTGGTGAAGTAACAGTATCGTAACTCCATGCATATTGTCATTTCTGTTTTTAAGATATCAGCTATTAATGATAATTGTTTTATCTAATGTGAATAATAACTACTATAAACCAAAAATGTATTTAATTGTATTGTATTCACATTTGGCTATTCTAAATCATACACTATGTCTAAGGGACTGCTTTTCTTGCTTAACTTTTAAATTATTTTATTTTGTACATAGTTATTTTAGGTACCCATAAGTATGCATTTATACATTAATAAATATCATTTTTAACAATTTAGTGATCTTTTATTTAAAATCTAAACCTAGATAAAACCCTACCTACATAATCTTTTGTAATTTTTTTGGGTAGTACCTACTCGTAACAGATAAAATAATACAGATTAACAGTTTGTTAACTCTTGCTCAGCGCAAGTGAATGCTGTAGATCTTTCAACGACTTCTTCCCATAGTGCAAAAGAGCTTTGATAGTAGTTTCGTCTGTGTAGTGCATATTGTTTCTAAAGTCTGTTCGAGCCCAATCCCTCAGCTCTGATTGTGTTGTTTTATTATGCACATATTTGGTTGTCCGAAATATTTCTCTATATAATTTCAATACCTCTTGCCTGAGCATAAACTGGAAAATAAAACGCACAAAGTAGTAGATCTTGGTGTTGATGATACAAATGAGAAAATGGAAGTGTATTTGTTAGCTAAGATTTTTTTATACCTACCTGCTTCAAGCTGAGCGCTGATTTTGGTAATTTCGACATTTCATAATAACTTTTTAGTATCTATTCTAGAAATTAACCTTATAGTTAATTTAATATCATTGTATTATGTATTTTTCTCTATGAAATTAACACATTTTTGTGAACTGGGCCAAAGAGAATACTTGCACAAATCAAAACACAAAAATAACCTTACTTTTCTTTTGACAATCAGCTGGTAAGTTGATTGACAGTGTGACAGTGACTTTACCTGTTATTTTTCAATGTTTCAAAATGTTGCTATTTTGCTCTTGCCAGTGAACTTTATGCCTAGCCAGTGAGTGAAGTTAACGACTCGTTATTTTGGATTCCCAAGCTCTGCCGGGACTCGCTGGGATTCGAAATAATTTCGCCCTAAATTGGAAAAATAACTCGGTAAGTAGGTAGGTACGAATAATTATCTGCCCTTGATACTTTTTGCGAATACCTATAAAAACTTTCTAATAACTTAACTAGGTACATTAACCTTACTTAGGTCAAGGTGGAGGTAGTACTTTTTCTCTTCCTTCGTTCAACATTATTAGCTATGTAGTTCAACAATACTTAGGTATTGTTGAACGAGGACAAATTTGTGGGATAAATTAATTATTAAGTATAGATAGTTATTGATAGACCACTAATTTATTATTGTTCTGTAATCCTGTGATCAGTATGATTTAATTTTACTAGGGTGACCATATCGTTCAATGTTTCCAGGAATAGGGTAGGGGCGGCGAAACTAGATTACCCATGTAAGATTAAATTAGGTAAGTAGGTACATAGAAAAATAGATAGGCTAATCTAATAAAAGCGTAGTAGGTATGTACCTATCCAATACCTGTACTTAGTCTTTTATAATCTATGTGCCTCAACTCAACTTATTTACAGGCTATTTCAATTAGCATGAGCGCTGACAGATTGGCTAAGATAAGTTTCTGGAGATATAATACCTACCAAAGGCAAATATCGATTGACAAAATATCGATCACAATTAGTACCTAAGTTTTACTTGTAAAATTATTTTCTCTGCTCAATAAATAAAAGGTGCGTGAAACCTCAGATAATATACTACGTGAAAAGAAAGAGTGCAACTGTCAGCGCTCATACTTTCTACTTTACCATTATCTTCCAAAGGGCTAGTCAAGTCAATGATAACATTAAAAGCTGAAAAAAATCTAATTAATTTATTTGGATGGACGGAAAGGAAGACGTATCTAGACAGTAAATGGAGACCTATGCTTCAGTCTATCTGAATCGTAGGGCCAACCTTTTGAGTAGGTAAAGTAGGTAGGTACCTATTTCTTTCATGTTTTATTTTCTTAGGTATATACCTAATGGCCAATTTGAATACCTAACCTATCTATTTTTAGTGTTGTGTTGTGTACTTACATATGAAAACATGATTTGTATCTATATCATTACTATATTATAGGTATTTACTTAACGTTTTTCTTCAACGTAGAAGCCTAAACTGCCATGCATTGTCCATTCCGTAAGCTCCGCCCAAGCTCGGAAAATAAGCTTTTTCATGGCTGCAAGCGCTACCGAAGGACCAATCATGGACGCGTGTGGCCGAATGCGACAGTCGCGCTGCCATTGCCGCGCAGTACGGTCGTTTGCTTAGGCGCTATTCTGGCTAACGTGCGGTTGAAATGTTTACGCGAATGCTATATTTGTAGAACAGAAAGTTATTATTTATTATTATTTTGAAAAATATTTACGAAAGAGTTAAGAACATTTTAAAATGGATCGTAAAACACCTCCGAACACGTCGTCTTCTCCGAAGGTTCAAGTTAAAAAAGAAAACGAAGAAGAAATCAAGGTAAGTTTTAAATTAAATAATATTTTTTTATGGCATTGACTCTGAGCTTCCGTTGGAAAACCATCTTCTTGTTACGGTTTCGTGTTATTGGCAAGCAGCCTGTTTTAGCCCATTTCGTAATAGGAGAAGACGGAATCGTATTTTTAAATTCGATATTATTCACGTTGATTAGCGAGGGGAACCTACACAAAGGTTCAATCCTCAGATCTTGGGGTTACACTGAATAAATTATTTGGCGTCCGATTACACGGTATTAATTACATTTTGCGATACACAATAAAACGCGTGTAATATCACGTTTTCGAGGCCTTTTCCAGCCATTAAAGTGTGTAACGCGATATCCGAAGCGCGTTCGGATCGCTGTAACCAGAGTCGCTGGATGTTTTGATAATAGATATAGGCTGCCGCTGTGTTGGAGTGTATGTACTTGTTGCCGATTGACTGTGTGCGTGCGGGTAATTTTAGACGTTCCTTTGCTCAAAACGTAACACGAGACCGTCCCAGGCCACAACCCAACGACCGACGCTTCAATTTATTGTTTTCATCTGTTTGTAATTGTATAGGTACTTATTTCGATATTTATGAGTGATTCTGGTAGTTTTTGCCTACATTCACCAGTCCTGTCGATTCGCGCGCTTTTATTTGGCGCCACCAAAATAGTATGAAATGTCAATAACCCCATTGGCGGTGTCCACGCGTTGGTGACGTCACAGGACACACGCGTCGATTACTTAAATTTGAGGTCGATTTAATTTATTACACCACATTTTACTCGTCCTAAATATTTTGATATCGTTTTCTTTATTTTTTGTATCATCTTAACTGTTCAAAATAGAACATTGAATTGCTTTTGCTCCGTTTCGTGGAAGTTACTAAGTATTCAATTTAAATACTTCTAATAAAATACGTTAAGTATAAACACAAAAAATATAGACGAGAAAAATAAGAAATACGTAGGCAACTTTATTGGTAAATCTATCGAGTACTCGATGGATAAATCCCATTAAATTCAAGTTAGCATAAAATCTAATTACCTACCTGCCTAGGTGGAACCCCAACGGGTAACGTTATATTATTTTTAATATGATAATCTGTTAGGTAAAAAACCTACGTACCTAATTATCCCACTTTGTTGCTTTTTGACACTTTCAACACTATATACTTTTCAGGTTTCGTTAGGCAGGTATAAAATATTACCCAGGAACTTCTAAATTTACTTCTACCAGACACAGTAAGTAGGAGGCATATCTATCACCAGTGGGTGCAACCGGGCTGAATAGATAGATCTTAGATAGATAGACATAGCAGGTACCTATTCAAAATGCAATAAACTGTGCAATTTTGCGGGAATGAACCCTTTATTCAAATTTTGAATAACACAAACCTTGTTTTCGATCTATATGCAAATTGCAAATGCATAAAATAATGCATCGGTGGATTAGGTAGGTACCTACCTATGTATTTAGTTTCAGTCATGTCATGTTAGGATATTGGGGAAATTGGCGGAATAATTTAGATACCTAGGTAGGTACCTACCTTACTTACCGTGTTTAGCTTCACTTTGTAGTAGGTACTACAAAGTGAAGCTAAACACGCGAGTAGGTAGCTAGCTTCCTGGTGGTAAGTACGTAGATATATCCGTTTTCAGATCTGCGAATCTATAGTAGGTATAGGTAGGTATTCAGGTATGCATGCTCTTAAATAAACGCTGCAATATTTTATACTAACGTTTGATGATCATGAACTAACGTTAAAGTTTATGCATTTTTCTAAAATGAATGATGTTTAAGAATAAACATCAGTCATTTTAGAAAAAATGAAAATTATGGGTGTCATGAAAAAGATCGCGGGGTATCGTTTTTCCATGTTTCTTGTCTTCTCCGAAGACAAAAAACATGCTCTAAAGTTAATTTTAGTCTAGGTATATTTTGTATATAAAATATAACGTAGAAAAAATCAGTGACCTACTTGCTATCAAAAGCGGATACTTACTTTGGTATAAATGCAAGAGCGAGTTTTTTGTAGGTAACGCTGAAATTACTCGTGTTATTCTCTGTAACTAATCTAAAATGCCGATTCTGTTGAAAACTCGTTTGCCTAAAAAATCACATGCCCTAGATATTTTTCCGCTTAATACTTATGATATGAAACACTTGCACAAAATGCGCTCACGCAAATATTAGGACAAGGTCGGTGCATCACTCGTTGTCTTACGCTTTTCTTCCGACAACAAATTACCTACATTAGACCTTATGCCAAGTTATATAAAGGTTAATTTTGTAATCGTGGTATTCATCGTATATTTTGTCATGTTCATGCACTCATCTTTCAATATCTTATTCCTTATACTGTTGGCAGTAAGGTTTATTTCAAATTTCTTACCACATACTTTGTCTAACACTGTCGGATTTTGAGATGTCTCATTAAATACTGGTAATTTAGCTAGGTCAGTGTTTCCATGGTCAAGGAAGAGGGATTGGTAGAGCATAATCTGTTTGGCAAGAACAAGCTCCTTCATTCTTTGATGGATCTAAATCTAGGTATTACCGGTATTACTGTTATAGGGGGATGACTACCGCGAATCTGTTACTATTAATGGTTAGTTACCGATAGAAAATTAAAGTGCTACTTTTCCCGTCTATCACTTCACATTGTGATATTATTGTAACGAACAAGCACTCGAACGTTCTGGAAGACTCGCGCGCAGGATAGATTCTACGAACATTCTTGCTTAGACATACCGAATTAACAATTGGATCGTAATACCAGGACTTAAGGTTCATATTTGTTGGGCGCTACTGACAAGCGACCTTATTACAAGTGTATAAGGTTCAAGGTCGCTTGTCACGTGTTGTTGTTTATTTATAGAAGCTTCCTGTTTATTTGTAGAGAGTTCCCACGGTGAATGTTCTAGGCGTTTCTGTGGGGTATATAAACGGGCGATTTGCGCGTCACAAGGAGTTCTTTGTGAATTACGAGAGTGTTAACTTGAGTGAATAGTGACCAGTGATATTCAGTGCGACTGTTCATAACTCTAAAGTGTGTTTTGAGTAAATTAGTGTGTAATAAAGTTTCGAAAGTTATACCTAGTGTTTATCTTCAGAATCGACGAACCCCAGCACGTAACAATTGGTGTCAGAAGTGGGATAAATCATGCCGATTCTACCAAAGGAGGACACGGACGGTATCCGTACTAGGAGTCAGCGTCAGCAAGAGACGGATCAGAGACGATTTGGAGATACTTCGCAGCAATCGTCGGGTGGTCAGCTGATAGCAATGGAAGCCGGCCCTTCCACCGCGACTTCAGTGCCTGCAGCTCCAGACTTTGCAGCCTTGATGGCGATGCTTCAAGAGCAGTCGCGTCGCTTACAAGAACAACTACAGCGCGACAAAGAGGAACAGGCCCGTCGGCAGGAGGAACACGCCCGTCGCTTAGAAGAACAGTTACAGCGCGACAAAAAGGAGCAGGCCAGCCGACAGGAAGAACAGATGATCCTCATGAAAGATCTTCACGCGACGTTCAACAAGGAGCTCAAGATGATGAAGGATCAAGTTCATCAACATGGAAAACGCCTCACTGAAGCTGAAACTCGGATTGATGAGGTGAAAACTCAGGTTGCTGATGTGAAGAAGGCTTTAGGTAATCTCAAAGATGGAGACGGGACTGTAATTTCTACAGCTGCCGCACCTTCAATACGTGGATTCAAGGTGCCACCATTCGACGGGACATCTTCGTGGTCGGCCTACAAGATACAGTTTGAGGCCGTGATGAAGGCGAACGGATGGAATAAGGCTCAAGCTATGACTGCACTCACCTTAGGCCTACGAGATCAGGCTTTGACTGTTCTAGAAGCTCTCGGGCAAGAAGTGACTTACGAACAACTACTAGAGGCATTGGAAGCTAGATATGGTGACGCCCACCTGGAGCACGTGTTTCGTGCACAACTTAAGGATCGTGTACAACGCAATGGTGAAAACCTACAACAATGGGCCCTGGAAGTCGAAAAGCTGGTCCGAAAAGCATATCGGTCTGTACCTGCGCTCATTAATGGGAACCTAGTGCAAACATTTATCGACGGGATTCGTGACCTTGAAGTCAGGGCTGCTGTGAGACTTGGGCACCATGAAACACTCAAGGACGCCTTAGCCCATGCATTGGAAGTAGAGGCAGTGAGACAGGACCATCGCGTTCATCGACTTAGAGAGGTCGTAGTACCACCATTGCGCGGACGAGGATATGGCCCCAGATGTTACTCCTGTGGGAAAAAAGGCCACCTGCAACTTAATTGTCCGCAGAAAGACTCGCACATGGCTAGACTCGAGAAATTGGCGGAACGTCTGAAGCAGCTGACCAAGGAGTACGAGGCTTGGACGGATGCTCAAGACAAGGGAAACGAGCAATTCAAGAACTACCACTTCAAACCACACCGTAGCGCGAAGGCCTACGACAATGCAGGCGCAATCTCGTGGAGACCTCGCTATGAGGCTGATGGACACTTCGTCAAGCAGGAGTCGGGGGATACGACGTGGAAGTATGCGAAACCTTTGGAGTCCTGGAGGGATGATGCAATGAAGAAGGCTCAGAAGGAAAGCTGGTTGCAGTCTGGCAGGAACATAGGAGTCAGATGCGACCGAGGTTTGGACACAAGTGGTTTCAAGGAAGGTGCGTCGGACTGGTTACAAACTCCAGGTTGTCGAAGAGGAAGATCTCCGAAATTGCGGACTGGATATGTGCCTCATCCAAGGTGGTACACATCGCCCGGTGGTAGCAACGGTGATGCTCGGGACGAGCATGTCTAAGGAGGGGGCAGTGTAACGAACAAGCACTCGAACGTTCTGGAAGACTCGCGCGCAGGATAGATTCTACGAACATTCTTGCTTAGACATACCGAATTAACAATTGGATCGTAATACCAGGACTTAAGGTTCATATTTGTTGGGCGCTACTGACAAGCGACCTTATTACAAGTGTATAAGGTTCAAGGTCGCTTGTCACGTGTTGTTGTTTATTTATAGAAGCTTCCTGTTTATTTGTAGAGAGTTCCCACGGTGAATGTTCTAGGCGTTTCTGTGGGGTATATAAACGGGCGATTTGCGCGTCACAAGGAGTTCTTTGTGAATTACGAGAGTGTTAACTTGAGTGAATAGTGACCAGTGATATTCAGTGCGACTGTTCATAACTCTAAAGTGTGTTTTGAGTAAATTAGTGTGTAATAAAGTTTCGAAAGTTATACCTAGTGTTTATCTTCAGAATCGACGAACCCCAGCACGTAACATTATGATACTTTAATTCTTACCTAAACCTATCTGGGCCTAAACAGAGCGTTAATTGACTGAATTTTAGTTTCAGAATTATAAAATTACGTAGGTTACTAGGATTTTTTATTTTACAATAATTAAGTAGGTGTAGGTACAAGGTACCTAATTGCATTTGCCTATGGTTTACGACGGTATGGCACAGGACCGGGAAGAATGACAAAAGCAGAGAGAGGCCTATACCCAGCAGTGGGTGAAGTCAGGCTGTGAATGATGATGATGATGATGGTTTACTAAAATCTATCTTGATGATGGGTTATTAAAATCATATCGATTCATTTACTGGAATCAATAATTTTTAGGTAATGAACAGAATCTACCTATGGTCCGCCTGACGGCTTTTAGAATTTCCCTATGACGGATGTTAGGTAGAAGGTACACTGGTCACACAGCAACTATTAATGTCTTAATTTCTCATCGAAGTCTGAGAACATTTTAATTACACTACCACGGTTATAAAGCAGGACATTCCAATGGTAATTCCTAAAAATAAGTAACTTTATGGTCACCCCAGAAAATATTTTTTGTACCTAGGTATGCTATGACTCAATTTATGACGAAACGTTTCGAAAAAAGGGTTGTAGGTCTATTTCTTTTGCCTAGTCTTGATAAAATCAATGTAACCAATTTAGTCGAATTTTTTACTCAACCTATCGTGTCCCACTGCTGGGCAAAGGTCTCCCCCCTTAGCTTCCACTCCTTGCGCTCCAAGGCCACGGTTTGCCAGTCTGGCTCGAATGCATCCAGATCGTCTCGCCACCTTTTTCTGGGTCTGCCGCGTCGTCTTCGACTGTATTTAGTCGAATTAAAAAGTATTTTCCCACCTACCTAATTACTTAATAAACTGCATGTTCAAAGGGAAGTTAACACTAGGTACCTACACTGTGACACGATGGGATGTCATGCGATAGCCGTAACGGACACCGCGATGCGAGCCTGCATTGTACCATCTTCCATAGATGCAAGGGGCGTATAGATGCGACACTCGTTCGACAAACGCCTTCCAGCGCTGGCACTGTTAGCAGTGCCAGCTAAAGTTACTTCTTCTTTAGATATATTTTTATAATCAAATACTTATAAACAATTTTGAAAGAAAAAAATCTAGGTAGTAAGTACAAGTTCCATGTTTGGTCTGATCATTACTTTTAAAGCTTTTGTTTGACTTATCCAAGTTTAGTAATAATTTTTAACTTTTTTATTGGTTATAATCTAAGTACTTAATGAAGTTATTTTTGCTGGCTTTGCACTATATTTTTATGTTCAGTAGGTAAGGTAATTTTTGGTGGTAAGATTATAAAAAATTGAGCTGTGCTTTATTACTTAAACTGATTGGAAGTTCACCTGTTAGGTACCCATATAGGTACGTAACGTACGTATCTATGTTATAAATTGGCTCCAAATAGAAACCTAACGAAAAGGTAGATTGGATAATTGATAACGTTGAATAATGAAAGATGCAGCCTAGGTAATTAGATCACTGTGTGTAGCTAGAGATTAGAGTAGGTGCTCTACTTGAATTTCCATCCATTATGGCCGTTCTGTGTCATCCCACACTCCCTTTAATCTTTGTCAAAGGGGGTGAATAAACACCACCTCGGCACGGGAGGCGTGCGTGAGCGTATCAAGTGTACGTCCGACGATCCTGTGGACTTTCCAACTTCACCCTTATCCCCGGGCTATAAGATTCAAATTGCCAACCGGGAGCCAGGATAACTTTGCTAGCAGTAAATCTAGATCAGGGCTTAGGTTTCCGAATCGGAGATCTTAACTTTGTTTCGTATTTTATAGATGCACTATTTGTGTACATGTTGATCAAAGGGAGGAATATAGTGCGATCTAGATGTTTGTTTCTTCATTTATAAAAGCTTGAATCTATTCTCTAGCTGATAATGATATTCAAAATGTCTTTCACACTATTGCTGCCTATCAAATTAAGAAATCGATACCCAGCAATCAGATGCATCATTATTATGTGTAAAATGAGCTGCAATAAATAATTGCAATGCGCATAAATAACACATGTAAATTCGTAATGTGTTTACCAAATATCGTGTGACACAGCCCGATGGTGTAAAGTTACATTTCGTTTCTCATGACTTTTTGAAATGCAATATAATTTTAGTGGTTCTTTTAATATGGACGTGGGCTTGGAAACACTTTCGGATTGCAGTTATTGTGAATTTTGATACCGAAACGTATTTTAACGAGCTTCAAAGTATCAAGTTCTCAAAAATAGTTATTACTAAATAATGTAGATCACCCACATATCGCAAAATTAAGAAGGTGCAGCCAAGTTAAACTGTTTCAAAATGTTAAAATAAGTAAGTAGGTAGGTATTGAGATGAGTAAGAAAAATAATAACATACTAACATATAAGTACTTATTCAACGATTAGGTACTAATAAAACGAGATATACCTTTCTTTTCTGTTTTTAAAGATCCTTAGTAAGCTTTACTGGTTCTATTAGTACCTAAAGTTACTTACTTAGTGTTAATTACTTACCTATGTAGTAGTTCGGTAGTAGTTCTTTGTAGTTTCGGTATCAGTAGGTATGTTTTTTTTTCAATTTGACTAGTAGTAGGTATATGGAAATCATATACGAACACATCAATATCATCGATATAACGATATGTTGGGACTAGATAATTTCATAGCATAATCGATGTGCAAGCTGAGAAGTTAAATTGACATCCACGATATAGTCGATAATAATGCGGATCTAAAGTTAGATGACCATCGATTATGGTATCAACTATCAAGTATATCGTCATCATCTAGTATCATATCATCTAGTCCAAACATCGTCTTAAGGATGATATTGATATTTTTGTACTGAGCTGCTTCAGTCAATAAATACCCACAGATGAACATTTCGACCAATGACGATCGTTTGTAATGCAACACCATCGTCTACATTGAAATAGACTATATGGCAGTTTTAAGACGGGTCTACTTTTAGTCCTGTATCCTCTTACAGTACTCCTGTTACGTGGAGCCGAATTTCTCCTACTTACAGGCTCCACAACTATATTCCAAACAAGGAAACATCGGCCTAGGTCTTCAGGCATATTGTTTTATTTATAAATTGGTGTATCTACCTACGTCTGGGTTTCCACGATGATCATAAAGCTGAGCATATCTGAGATGATCATAAAGACGTTTGTATTGCTATGTGTCTCTATGTAATTTATTATGTGGTACTTACTTCAAAATGTAAGCTACGATTAGGCATCTGAGTAACATTTCAATTACCCCGTCGAATGTGCGCGATGAAATTAAATAAGCTTTCATATTTTTCAGTTTTATTCATAAAATCTTAGAAATGTAATATTTTAGAGCTCGTAACACAATATTCCTTAGCGTATCGTATAGTAATTTAATTTCTGAAGTATAATTAAAATATTTTAATTATATAATTTGAGAACATCGGAGGTTTCAATCGCGCTTTAATTATTTAGTGCTAGACATCCGACGCTGAGTATCGTATCGTCGTTAATTTTAGTGTAAGCGGAGAAGCGGTATGCTTCTCCTTTTTAATGAAAAAATGCTGTCTATGTTCTTAAGAATTTATTTACAAAAATCTGATATTTTTATTACAATATTTGGTATCACGGGTAGGTAGTTAAGATTAATGAGTTTTGAGTAATTGTTCAATTTACCTACTACACACCTACGCAAGTTTAGAGGTTTAGCTCTCTTAGATTAGATTAGAGGGCTGTACCTACATTATTTCTCTATTGGACCTAAGTTAAGTTTTACCCATGTATCGTAAAATGAATATGAATAGATTTATTTTCTTTTGAGAGAAGGACTCTTAACTTTATTAGTTACAGTTACTACGGCAAAAAAGTCTGAGATCTGTCCATAATTTGACGGAGAAATCAGTGAACATAATGAAGTAGGTAGGTATACCTAACATAGGTGCTGACATGCACCAGCAAAGCTGTTGTATTGTATTGTATTTTCTTTATCTAACAAAAACTTATTAATAATCTTACATAATACGACACATTAAACCTTGTATGGTTTAATGTGTTGAACTCCTAATACAAAAACAAACAGCAGCTTTAAATTAAAAACAGGGTCACGACTGTATCCCCAAGGCGCGGTAGACATTCTCTCAGATCTTTATATTCCAGATCCTTTTGAAGATGTCTAAGGGGGTAGTCAGAGGCATGTACAAATACATATTTGATACAAGCCCACATCTTGCAGAAAATTAATCGCATATCAATCTTTAACTACGAACTAAGCCCATAGTACGTCGAAAACCATAAATCAGAAAATATACGGTGAAATTTTGACGTGAGAGGGTTTCGCCTATTCCGTCATAACAATAAAACTACACGCTCGCTACTGGGGGCTGTGTGAACATGATACCGTATAATTAATGCTCGTCTCAACTAACCGGCCGTCATTTGACTCCGTTTTGCGATGCTTTTGCGTCACGGCCCGTCCTGTCAGACTGACGTTAATTTTCGTGTAACACGAAGCGTCTGGTACTATACCTAGTGCCTGTATATTCTATGAAGAATGGGTTGATATAACTTTGGATTTCAATCGCGGTTTCTGATAATAAACTTCGCAAATTAGGTATTAATGCTTTTGTCGAAATTAGGTATGAGACGTAGTGGTAGAACCACAGAGTAAGAAATTATTAGTCAAAGGATAGATAGACCATTCTTCGCCAGACTATAATTATTCTCTGTCGCTCTAACATGAATATGACGTACAGTGCCACAAACTTATCTGAAACGGTGAGAGAGGCGCTGTTAGTTATCGCATTTGGTGTTTGAAGAAAAATAATTTTTACAGTAAAATTCGTTAGTTCCTCTTTTGGCCACCGGTCTCGATAAGTTTGTGGCACTGTAATTAGTTATACAGTCTGCATTATCTTTGACAGATATTGTTTTTTTTTCCTTTGAACTTTTTATGGTACACCTGTAGGTTTTTGACGTTACCCAAACACGTCAAAACTTAGACTGCATTCATCGAAAACCGCATTATTGTGCAAAAGTGTTTATTGTATGGCACCGATTATACAGGGTGTAAAAAGACTGCTACCGAAAACTGAGGGGTTGTAATCAGACCATGATTCTAAACATATTTAGCGAAAAAAAACGCTATTTTTTTTGACTTAGCTTCGTCATGCTATGTTATTTTCGGCTATTTACTACTAATTCAACATAATAAGACCATACCTACCTAATAATTTCATTTATAAAAGAAAAAATCATTTAAAACTCAAAATCCAGCAATCTACGTAAAAAAACGCGGAAAATCCTTTTGGATTTGAGTGTCTGTTGGGATGCTGTACCTACCCGTTTCGGCTTTGGTAGACGTCTTTTTACACCCTGTATACAGGGTGTCTATTTAGACAACCAAATCCAAAAGGATTTTCCGAAATATGCACTAAATCCGGCGTTTGAAACAGCGTTTGAAGAGTACCTACTGTTTGCGTATGTTTTGGGCGCGTTTTTTTACGTAGATTGCTGGGTTTTGAGTTTTAAATGTTTTTTTCTTTTATAAATGAAATTATTAGGTTGGTATGGTCTTATTATGTAGTAATAGTAGTAAATAACCGAAAATAACATAAAATGACTAAGTTAAGTCAAAATATTTTTTTGCGTTTTTTTTTTCGCTTAATTAAGTTTAGCTTGCTCAGTTTTCGGTAGTTGTCTTTTTACACCCTGTATAATAAGATACCGAAATGTTACAAGGACATGAATATTGGTTTATTTAAAATTAGATTTAAGAAAATGTTAATTGACAAATGTTACTATAATGAATTTTTAGATGACAAATTTTAATTTTAATTTTGACGCGCCTCTGTTCATTTAATTTGCACACCGATAATTGTCGGTAAAGCATGTTGTGACAAATTCTTCTAACTTTTGATCTTGCATGTAAATGTAATCTACACAATGTTTTGAGCAAATCAATTATGTTTATCTTTATAAAATCACATCATTTAAAAATAATTTTTCTCAAAAGATCTTTAACATGGTTCGAATAGCTTAAATGGTACTAAAATAATATAACTAAGTAGGTACCTACTTAATTTTTCTATTGTTTACCTCATATCATAACTAGCCAGAATTATTATTACAACTATTCAAAATCTTTATTTTTTTAGTCGGTGTGCCAGTTACACTTCTATTCGCTAATAAATAATTTTATTTCTACTTTTTTTGTCCGCAAAATAAAGTGAACGTGGTTACACTATCTTGAGTTGAGTGTAGTTGAGACGATTATGGAAGTAGGTAGGGGTCGTCTTCGTTACGTGAGGTAATGTGAAGTTTGATTATTAAATAAACAATTGTACCTAGGTAGGTACAATACAATACACTACCTATTATATTTATATTATTTTATTGTTGCGTAATTTTTCTGTCAAATGTTATTATTAGGTAATAATAGATTCCTAGATATTACGAATTAGAATAATTAATTCTGTAATGTACTATCTATGTGTGTGTGTAAATAAATGTAATATGTACCGAGCAAATAATCACAACACTCAATGCGGCGGGCGGGAGTTTACCATTATAACTTTTAGTTGCCTTCTTTCTTAGTTAAAAACTCCCTTAAAATATTATATCCTGTAGTATAATATATTCTGTGGTTGGTGGACCTTCAAGGCATGTTGTCATATCATAGGTAACTCGAGTCGCCCCGCGGCAGCCGCAGAAGAAACAACATCGCATTCGTATCGCGTAATCTGACACCGACTTGACTTGTGCCTTTGCCAATTTGGAAAAAAAAAACAGTCTCTTGCGAAAAAAGGGTTCCGTTATGTAGGCCCTACATAACGGAACCCTTTTTTCGCAAGAGACTGTTTTTTTTACCCTACATTGTAGGGTATCTACCTACCTACGAAGAGTCAATGTTTCAACTTGAATCCACTTTTCTTTTTTTATTATTAACTCGTAGGTAAAAAAAAATAACGCAACTAAATTATGTTTGTAGGTACTTTGTAGGTAGTGTAGGTACCAACCTCAGAGTAACTGTAGGTACTAGGTACCAATCACAGTACGTACCAACTAGTGAGCGCAGAGTTACCACCTCGGTCATTCATCATTTCCCTGCCCTTATCCCACTTTCATGTGGGGTCGGCACAACAGGTTTTCCTGTTCCACTCCGCTCTATCAGCCGTCATCTCAACACTCACTCCTTTCTTACCCATATCATCCTTCACACAGTCCATCCATCTTTTCTTTGGTCTCCTGCTACATCCCTCTACATTCAAACCTAACATTCTTCTCGATACATGACTCTCTTCCCTCCTCATAACATGCCCACACGACAACCTATTACTCCTCAACTTATCTGTCACTGGCGCAACTTTCAAACATTCCTGATTTTGTCCATTCTTTCTCTGTATTGGTAGGTAATTTATTTGATTAGATTCTAATTTGTCTGAGCTTATTTCATTTCTGAAAAGCCATCTTTTTCTAATTGCCATTTGGCAATTAGAAACTACTTGCTAACTATTTAGTTAGCAAGTAGTATTTAGTTTTTTAACAACATCCAAGTATATTTTAGTTTATAATCTCGCGCTCTCATTATCAAAATGTAGCGTTAATTTTCAAAGGAGCGTAAGGTAAACCGTGAACAGTGTTGCCAGCTAAAGCGGGTCTTCCTTGAATGTGCGGTGTTTCATGACCAAAACAGTCTGCATCTCCAGTTGCTAGAAGAGTAATGCATAGAAACCCGACACTCTCTTTGTTTCGTACCAGACGGTATAATGAGAAACATGTGAAACATAATCGATAGGTGGATATCGGAGAGGTAACGCAACGCCGTGGGTTCGCGCTGCCTTTGTTCGTACGGTTTTATATTTTAGATTGTAATTGTGGGAAATGAATATTGATACAGTCTGAAAGGGGTTGTGTGTAATACTTTTCTAAAAGAATCGGTAAGTATGTCTACTTACCTCCCTTATTTGTTAAAGTATTTAAGCTATCTACTTTTTCTTTTACATGTTGTTTTTTTACATGTGATAACTTAGGGAAGTTATGATTATAAATTATGAATATCTCAAGTAGGTAGAGGTGTTTTTGAGATTCTTTACAAAGGCTTGGCCAGTGAACGCAGTATAGACTAATGTATATGTACTATCACCAAAAGTTCGATGCAATCTAAACATTTTCAGCTACTCCATAGTTCTATTTCAGTATGATAATCTAATTCTGGCCGTCACTAAGTAGCACTGTAACCGTGCACTGCGTAACTCTAGAGCGTTGACGCTGGAAAGGTAATTTGGCGCCACTGCATTGTGTGTGCAATTAATTCGAATCCTGTTACCGCCAGGATTCCTCGTGAGCTACAAGCTGATACAAAATATTTTTTTTTCGTGATTCATTTCAACCATCATCATCGTAATCTGTCTGTACTTTTAGCACCTATTTATCAAGTATCACACATTGTAGGTAGGTAGTTAAGGCATGTTACCTACCTATGTGTAGTTTTGACATTTTTGTCGATGGTCTAATGCGCGTTTGGCAGTTTTGAGATGAAAAAAAATTTCAGATTAGCCTCGAAAAGGTGATGCTCACCGACACCGGAATATTTGTCAAGTTTAGAACCGTTCAAGTTTTTACTTCTGCTGTCACTCCTGGAATGCCACTGTTTTTTTTATACCTAATTAATGCGTTAGGGGATATACCTACTCTACCTGTAGACTTCAGTTAGACTTTAGGCGTCTTACCATAGAACGTGACATAAAGTTGTTCCGGAGTGTAAACTGTCAAAATGTATGGTTATTCTTGATTTATTCGGTGGAATAACTTTATGTCACGTTCTACGGTAAGACGCTAGGTATATTATCATTGTCTTCTCAACGATTACAACCATCGCAACTGTTATTAACTTTAGCTCCTACTCTCCTATTAAATTACCTTCATTAATCCCACGGTTGAAATTAAATATTTATGATTCTAGAAAAATGTGCTTATGGCAAATTCATAGTAAAAGAACCAGCAAACGATACGGATGTTATTATAATGGTCTAACTATATTAACCATTCAGGGAATCCCCGAATATACGTAACAAAGCTCAAAAAGGCTGTCAAAACAAGCGAACAAAATTCGAATCAAGAGGTTTCTTTAATTGTTTCAATATATATTTATAAGACCCTTCCATCGTCTTCTATTCTGTTAATTTTCCTGCAGAAAAACGCGTTATTTTACAAGTGTTCTTCTCACCTCTGTCCATCCTCATTATTTTGATCAGAATTCTGTGTCCACCATTGTGTTCTTTTTATAAAACTTTAATGAGTAGTGTTTCGTATTTCCAGAGCTCCAGCGTTGAATCAGTCCACATCCATATTGCCGTACATTAGCAAAGCGATCGTTTTACACGGCATTAGGTAAATTATAAGCTCCACTAGTCGCTGACACCTGATATGTTTGCCGACGGTGCCGTCTCGGCTTCACCCTTGCCACAGTTGAGGGGAACTGAGAACGAGAATTTAGATCGACCTCTATGTCGCTTTTAGTAATTGCAAAGTTGTCTATCAAGTAAGCCCGAGGTTTTTATTATTCGTTTCAACTTGAAAGGGAAAGGCTTTATATATTAGCCAATTTTTTTTATAGTAAAAAAAGTTCAGAATTTTATTGATCTTTTCCTTGCTGATTTATAAAATGAAGTTAAAAACAATTCCCAAGCAAAAATCTTTTTTTTGTTATTATAGGTATTCTCTAATATTTTCTTTGAAATCATCTTGGTATTAGTATTTAATTTACAGTACCTAACCTACCAACTTGCAAACTGCTAGTTCTGACTTTTTCTGATTAGCTCCTTTAGGATATTTTTAGTAGGTAGGTACTCTGTACATGCGATAAATAGAAAAGTGAGTTTTCAATAACTTTGAATTGACACCACCTTTACACGACCCATTTTTATTTAAAGAGTTCGTACTGGTTTAATCACACTGTCCCATTGTGGCCCCGCCTAATGAATGACGTGAGCTGGGCTCGGGACATGATATCGAATGCGCGCCCACGATTAGTTCTTTGTCAGCTCGGCCACTGGGTCAAGGGAGACCCCATATTTGTAAATGATTATCGGTGTCAGGTTCTTTCTCGTAAAGAAACTGGGAAGAAGAAATACTTGCGTTGAAATATTGTTTACCTTGTTTGCAGAGAAAAATCTTTGTAATAAAGGGACTAGATCTACAGATCTAGGTACAACCAACTGAGCGTAAAGCGTGCTTATTCTTTCTTAAAACCTTATATGAACACAATGTAGAAATCATTCCCTCCATACAATATTGTTCTTCAGCATTGTGTATTCCATTCCATTACGGTTGAACAATGAGTGCCGCAGATTTAAAAAAGTAAAAAAGGTTTCCTGCAATGTTATTGCAAGGTAAAGCGCGATAAATTTCCACTGGCAACACTGCGTAGGTCGTCGCTACTGACATCGTATCGGGTTACGAACGCTCCTAAATTTACCTTAGCCAAGCTACTGCCATTAAAAGCATTTATGTTATATTGGATATCACAATATTATCGGGTAGTGTTACGCTTTGACCAGCTAACAGCTATGTCTTTGCGAGAATTACCTAATAATGTTGCCTTTGGCTAAGCAAGATAAGAGGGGCTTGGCATAGTCCAACTAGACAACTAACAAAATATAAAATACGAATCTACCTACTTAGCAAAGTGTTGTCGTGAAGGTATTGGACTAGCAATTATAAGTACCTCCTACGATTGAGTTGTCTGTGGTAGGTACCTAATGAAACAAAACCCTTATTTTGAATCAAACATACCGAAATTCCAAATATTAATTAGAACGCATCTTCTATGTAGTAAAGTTACTTACTCTCAACTAATAACGTTATTGAATATTCCTGTTTCATGATTTTAACGGGCTTTTCCACAGCTTGGCCGAACAGAATAATGGGCGGTCAGTTTTACATTACCGAACGCATCGCCCGGGAAATTTAAACAATGATAAAATCTGTTATGTTTCATAGGCTAACGTAAGCTCACACTCACCGTCTAAATATTTAAGTACCTATTGAGATACCTATATATTTACTAAGTTAATAGAAGAAGAAGTGGTTGGATTGTATGGATGATATGAATGTAAAAGGAGTGGATGCATAGTTGACGAGTGAACGGAGTGAGTGGAAGAAAAAGACATGTTGTGCCGTCTCCACTTAACTTAGCGTGGGATAAGGGCAGGCAATTGATGATGATGATATTGCTAACATAATCACCAATATCGCTTGATGCCATTTATAACATATCCTAATAAGTACCTAAGGCTATTACAGCACAAAGGGTTTTGAATACCAAGGTATTTTAAATACTTTCGAGCCCGTCCTACCAACCGGTGAAGGCTGTGAAGGTGGAAGTAACTACATAGCGTAAAAATAACGTTATTTACTTTTCCCTCTGACTTTTCCATAATGTTTCCATTACTGAAAATAAACATACCCTTCATAATAATTGTCTATCTATGGTATCGTGTTTAGAAGAAACAGAGGGCTTAGACAACCAGCAGTAGCTATGAATCAAATCGACTTCTACAATCGTCAACGCTTAGACGATAGCGAAGTTCGATTGCTAGCCAAAGTAACCTTCATAAAGCGATCGCCTTGTCTAATCGACTGATCGCTCAAAACCGCGCTTAGTCTATGGTTTTCGTCTTCAAACGTGAAATGTGTCATTGAACTCTATGTTCGCCCGGAAAGAGCGCGAAAATTTAAAATTGAGATTGGATTAGAATATTAAAAAGTGAGTTAATGTTTATAGAAACAAATTGCTTTATGTAATAATTTTTAATACACTTTGTCAATAATGTGTTGCAATTATTTTACGTAGATACAATTACGGAAAGTTAAATCTTTGTGCCTATTTTAAGTTTATGGACTATGGAGTTCATAAAATATTAATTTAGTAGGCAGGTAAGTAGGTTACCCACCTACTTACCTTTTTTTGTAATAACAAGAAATTTAGCCTAGGCCTAGTATTAACTAGGCCTAGGCTAATGTACCTATACAGTAGCATAATCTTATATCATATAGTAAGTTTCGAGCCGGAAGGCAATATTGTAAACAATGACGCGTTTCACAAAGATGCCTACTTAGAACGAGAGCGCTTTAGTTTATTTTATGTTATACTAGCTGACCCGCGCAACTTCGTCTGCGCATTATTAGGAACAAAGTAGAGGAGTTTTGAGTGAATCGAGAGTAGGTATATACAAAATATAAAACTCCGTCGCTTTTTATGATAATAATATTTTTTTTATATTTATGTTTCTCTCAAGAATCCCATAATAGATAGAGGTAGGGAAAATCTTATCTTAAAATCTTAATAAGATTTTCCCTACCTACCTCTATCTATTATTGGATTTTTGAGAGAAACATAAATATAAAAAAAATATGATTATACTCTCGATTCACTCAAAACTCCTGTACTTTGTTCCTAATATTGCGCAGACGAAGTTGCGCGGGTCAGCTAGTAACTTTTATAATGTTCAACAGACAGACAGACTTCAATCAACGTAAATAATATCCAAAAATCCAAACACCAACCAAAAGAAAAAGCGAACTATGAAATAATAATTCAAACGAAATGAGCTAAGAAATTTTGAGCTAAGGTAAACTTTGCAAAAACGCAACGATAGCGCGATCTAGAAATCGGTCAAAATTAGCAGCGCCATCTACTTGCGTTACAAATGAAACTTCTAAATTACCAGGTAAAATAAACGCCAAAAAAATTATATTTTAGTTTCTAGCTGGTTCCTGAAACCCGCGCAAGGTAGCAAAATAAAATAACATTAGGTAATTACTTGAAAACCAACAAAAAGAATCGAAAACTCGGCGATATAGATGGCGTTCTAACCAAAGTCAAGGAAAATCATAACTTCGGATACATGTATTAATTCTTATTTTAAACCGGGTATTTATCACGTACCTTTATCCTACCCTTTTTTCCGACGTTTTACAGCGTCCTAAACGTCGGAAAAAAGAAAGAATAACAATAGGTACCTTCGTGATTTATAGGTACATATACTTACCCTGTTTAAAATAAGAATTATATCTCCAAATCACGAAAGTTTAAAAAGTTCGGATGTTTTGATGAATGGGAATGGTACATGTTACATGTTTATCATTAATTTTAAAATCATTTATCGTGCAAAATAAAAAAAAAAATAAAAAAATCTGGCGTGCAAAAAGTGGCCCCGGGCGGTCACCCATCATCTTTATGGCGGCGCCCAGGGTTGCTTAACTTTTTTTCCCATACAAACTTGCAACCCTTATTTTCAAGCCCCCTTATGATTATTTAAAAAAAAAAGTAGCCTATGTCCGTCCCTGGGGTATAATCTTTATCCATGCCAAATTTCAGCTTAATCTGGTCAGCGGTTCTTGAGTTATAAGTGGTGTAACTAACACGACTTTCTTTTATATATATAGACTAGCTGACCCGCGCAACTTCGTCTGCGCATTATTAGGAACAAAGTAGAGGAGTTTTGAGTGAATCGAGAGTAGGTATATACAAAATATAAAACTCCGTCGCTTGTTATGATAATAATATTTTTTTTATATTTATGTTTCTCTCAAGAATCCCATAATAGATAGAGGTAGGGAAAATCTTATCTTAAAATCTTAATAAGATTTTCCCTACCTACCTCTATCTATTATTGGATTTTTGAGAGAAACATAAATATAAAAAAAATATGATTATACTCTCGATTCACTCAAAACTCCTGTACTTTGTTCCTAATATTGCGCAGATGAAGTTGCGCGGGTCAGCTAGTATCTTTTATAATGTTCAACAGACACACAGACTTCAATCAACGTAAATAATATCCAAAAATCCAAACACCAACCAAAAGAAAAAGCGAACTTTGAAATAATAATTCAAACGAAATGAGCTAAAAAATTTTGAGCTAAGGTAAACTTTGCAAAAACGCAACGATAGCGCGATCTAGAAATCGGTCAAAATTAGCAGCGCCATCTACTTGCGTTACAACTGAAACTTCTAAATTACCAGGTAAAATAAACGCCAAAAAAAATATATTTTAGTTTCTAGCTGGTTCCTGAAACCCGCGCAAGGTAGCAAAATAAAATAACATTAGGTAATTACTTGAAAACCAACAAAAAGAATCGAAAACTCGGCGATATAGATGGCGTTCTAACCAAAGTCAAGGAAAATCATAACTTCGGATACATGTATTAATTCTTATTTTAAACCGGGTATTTATCACGTACCTTTATCCTACCCTTTTTTCCGACGTTTTACAGCGTCCTAAACGTCGGAAAAAAGAAAGAATAACAATAGGTACCTTCGTGATTTATAGGTACTTATACTTACCCTGTTTAAAATAAGAATTATATCTCCAAATCACGAAAGTTTAAAAAGTTCGGATGTTTTGATGAATGGGAATGTACATGTTACATGTTTATCATTAATTTTAAAATCATTTATCGTGCAAAATAAAAAAAAAATTAAAAAAATCTGGCGTGCAAAAAGTGGCCCCGGGCGGTCACCCATCATCTTTATGGCGGCGCCCAGGGTTGCTTAACTTTTTTTCCCATACAAACTTGCAACCCTTATTTTCAAGCCCCCTTATGATTATTTAAATAAAAAAGTAGCCTATGTCCGTCCCTGGGGTATAATCTTTATCCATGCCAAATTTCAGCTTAATCTGGTCAGCGGTTCTTGAGTTATAAGTGGTGTAACTAACACGACTTTCTTTTATTTATATAGATTACAGCCACGGTGACCTTGATATGGCTCAGTTTAGTGCGCTGAGACGTCTAAGGGCCAAAATTATTTTAACAATCATAAAACAAACAACGAAATACAATTACTTTTTACAACAGCTGTTTATGAAATCGCCATTTTGTTTCGATATCTACAGCATTTTAGCGTTCGCTAGCCTTACCATCAAGAGAATCGACAACTAAGCGAAAACGCTTGTCAAATGATCCACTTGGCTAGGCATTTGTATGGAAGTCATCGTTCGATGTTGTCGATTCGTTTGATGGAATCGAAATGTGTGTACATTGTCTACCAATAATCGATTCGCTAACAACAGATCACGTGACTTAGCTAAGGCTTATGTCAATCCCATAGATTTTTGGACTTAGCTACTATCGAAGTCGACATTCGATTGTTACATTGTCTAGGCCCTCAGAACCCGACTGCGTTCGGAGTATCGTGTTTTCAGCGATAATTATTCCGCAACCGAAAACTGGCAACACTACGAGTTAGCGGTAAAATAAATCGGAGCTTAGCTAGCGCGCACCATGCATGTGGTTTCAGGAATAAATTAATTTTTGAAAATACAAAGGTTTAGGTATCTAGCCATTTTTTCATTTCATTTCAGTGAAATGAAAAAACATGCTCACTTTTGATGAGTATGTCTTTGTACTCGTACCATAACTGATATTGTATTTTTGTATTTAATTGCGTAATAGCTGATGATACATACATACAGTTTAATATAATTAGTAACAGTTATTTACGAACGAGTAATGTTAAGTACCTAGGTAAATGATAACGTAAACGTGAACTCTACCCGGGACTGTATAGGTAGCCTAGGTACCTTTTAAAAGTAGATGAGTACCTACCTACATACATTCTTTTACTACTTACACTACCGTAGTTTATTGAAGTTCATTAGAACGTAGCGTAGTATCGCAGGAACGCAGAACACCTCATCCATCAAGGTTCTTTCTGTAACTGGAGCCCAATTATCTTCAGCGTTAACAACTGGTCATCTTCTGAAACCTTAGACAGTGGACGTTGTCATACCGGCATTCATTAATTTCAGGTTTTCGATACTCGTGTGTCAGAGATATACAATTTCTGTGATAATGACCGTCTTCATTAGTAAGGTAGGTACCTATCTAATGTTTTGCGAAACCCGTCTCTAGTCTTTGTGGTGGGGTTACCTATGGTGAAATAATTGTATTTCAATGTGAGTATCATTTGGCTTACACATAATTATCTGAGCTTACACCTGTATTCTGTGCTTACACTAAGCTTACCTAGTTAGTACTAGCACTTGTATAGTTGTAGATGAAACAAATATTATCTACACCTCCCAAGGCTTTTTGTTGATGACTGAATAGGTAGGTAATAGGTATTGATCTCGAGTCTACGTTTAGCTAGTAAATTTTTTTATATTTAATTACTTAATTGATACCTATTATTTTAAAATCCAGTAGGTATCTAGGTACCTACTTACCAAAGAAACAAATGACTATACAAAAAAGTATGTAGGTAGGTACCTACAGCGACGACAAGTTTAAAATTACATTTTTGTGACACAGATATTTCTTGAGTTACGCGTTGTTTAATCGTGTTCGTAATATTTATTATCGCGATCGTTGGCAATAAAATTGTAAGAAAGGGGGTCAAGCTTGAGCCATTTATTTTGTATAAATCACAGGGTTATTTAAAACGTCACAATAAAAATAACTGTAGGTGGGCGACATTCGTAGCTTGTTGATTTTAGAAAAAAGGGGGAAATTAGATTTTGTTGATGGCAACCGTGCTAGATTTGAAAATTATTACTGACGAGGCTAGGACTATCATGCATGCAAGACCTTTAGAGTAGGTACCTACTAACTTAGTTTTTTTGTATTAATGATTTATGTATGTATTTTGGCCGAAGGGTGTTGTGTTCCGACGGTTCCGTGGGCGCCTGCGAGACACCCCGTTTGTGCGTACAGTTCGTACGTCGTGATAATTTTAGTTTATTATAATCTATATATATATTTTATATGTATCTTAAGGTATTTATTATAAATATGTTTATTTAATAATTTAATAATTACACTCGAACTGCCGCGATACAGGCCTAGTGCGGGGTTCGATGTAAATTATTTATAATAATTGTAATTTTATGTATTAAGTTTTATGAATAAATTGAAATAAATTGAATATTTATTTATTAGATATTTTTGTTTTACTCTGCTTTTGGAGTTAAGGTAAGGTTTATGTGATAAGCCCATCTTTTTTACCTAGGTACCTATCAGAAAATGCAAACGACATCGTTTGAATGGATAGTGACATTAGTTTCGTATTTTCCAGGAGTTCGCGGAGACAGCAATGAACGAGCTGCTGGGCTGGTACGGCTACGAGCGGTTGGAGCTGCGACGGTGGGCTGCTTCCAGAGCCCGTGATGCCTCGAGTCCGGAGCAGGCTAGCGAACACAAGAATAAAGGTAGGTAACTTACCTACTCTAACCCCCAGTTTCTATATTCAACGGACAGTCGTAGGTAAGAGCTACGACTCGTTTCCACATACAAAAGTTTGACAGCTAGAAAACGGCGGTAAATTAGCTGTCAAAATTTTTATGTGAAAACGAGTCGTAGCTCATAACTTACCTACGAATGTCCGTTGAATATAGAGACCGGGCATATGTGTTCATGGTTTCTATCTACCTAGTATTCTGCCGTAGGAACCTAAAAAAGGTTGGATTTCGAAAATAATTAAAGTTTGTGGAAAGCTACCAGCCACTTCAATTTTATTAATAAGAGTATACGTACAGGGTGTCCCAGGAATTACTGTAAAGCGGAAGTCCAGTTGTGTGATGAGATGAGCCCTATATTCTATTTCATATAGCATGGGTGCGATACTTTCACTGTTTCGTTTCTCGCACCTTTTAGTCGACCGACAGAGAAAATCGATTAATCCTTGGATATTATGTTCTAATTATGATTTGTCAATCGACTACATCTCGTATCAAAATGACAAATCTGTCAGCTAAGCGCTCATTTCAAATTGACTCTATACAACAAGGGTGCTGCATCACTATTATGCTGAAGCCTATAGAGGCTTCCGCTTGACAGACATTCCCGGTACACCCGTAAGTATGTAGGTAGATATTGGATAATAAATACTTAGGAAAAAACAATTCATTGATTGAGTTTCCCAGAAAATAGCCCCCTCGATTGTTTGCAGCTTGTTTCTTCGAATCGAGTTTCAGAACGCTGCCCTCCGCGCGCTTTTTATTATATTGACGTTCAAAAGGGCGGGGAATTTATGGGTGTACAAATCGCCGCATCATGATTAGAGCAAAATGTTGATGAATTAATTTTCTTAGAAACGAAAACAGTAGGTAGGTACTTTAAGGGGTTTGTTTTTTGGAAACTGGGTGCAATTGATTACCTAAGTAGGCAACAGTTTCGTTTCAAATATGTACCTAGTTAGATGATAAAGTAGGTTCTAAACTTAGCAATCAATCTACTATTAAATTCAATCATGTTGATACTTACTAAAATGGGAGAGGAGACAACCTGGCTTTTAAATATATCCGGTAATTAGTAGTTAGGTACCTACTTAAATTAATATCACCACGTATCACGTTTGTAACTATCGGAAATTAAAAATAACTTGGTAATATACCTGAAGCATCAAATAACACAGAATCCGATACGAAGTCGTTAGTAACGTAAATTAACAAGGTCCATAAATATATACTTACCTACATAGAAATATAGAAATCCTATAACGAAGTCGGTGTTTCATTACACGGAGCATTTTTACAAGCTTTTATTTACATCCGATATCATTCGCAAATTAATTGGAGGGAAACTTTAGACGCACTTCGAATATAATGAAAATAAATCTTTTTATTATATTACATCTTACGTATTATTTGATCTGTGCTTATACCTACCTCCTCACCTGCCGCATGACAAGAGCTATGAACATGAGTGTGGCTGGGTAGGTAGGTACCTATACATACTTACCTTACAAGTTGAGGAAGGAAGAAGTGATTGAATTGTAGGTACAGTTCGCCCAACGGATCTAGGCATTCGTGAAGTTAGCCGTTTGTCTGCGCAGTGAGCGCTTTTTCATACAAATTTTTGTTCTGCGCAGACAAAGGGCTACTTTCACGAATGCCTAGACCCATTGGAAAAACTGTAGGTTCTTTTAAGATAGATGATGGGTCTAAGAATGTAAAAGGAATGACTACAAGTGGAGAAAGAGAACTTGTGTTGATTTTTGGTAGTTAACACCATCCAAGAAGCATGGTCTCATTCAAGCTCCTGAAGTTTTTGAAAGTAATTTTGTTACACCCTGTCTGATTGATATTACTTATTTAAGTTTAACTAGCCGCGCTCCCGCGATGTGTGAATCGCGGTCCTTCGGGATTCGTTCACTTTACCGGGATAAAAATATGCTTAGGTCCTTCCCTGGGACAACCTTTATCTATGCCAAACAGCTTATCTGTTCAGCGGTTTGGGCGTAAAAAGGTAACAAACAGACAGACAAACAGAGTTACTTTCACATTTTCAAAATTAGTTTGGATCATTAAGGTTTATTTTGTATACAGGTTCAATTATGGATGTTTCTCTAGCCTCATGCTTACTCTTATTTTTCCAGATGAATGTTCGTGGTGCAACAAAAGCATCACAAGCGACAGTGGCGCCTTACAGCAAGCGGGGGCAACTTTCTGCTCCGAGCTTTGCTTCAGCCAATCACGGCGCGCTAATTTCAAGCGCGCGAAAACTTGCGATTGGTGCCGGCATGTAAGGCACACCGTGGCTTACGTGGACTTTCAGGTATTTTTTTTACTTTTAATCTAGCTCTTTCAAATTCCTTCCAATACTTATTACTTTACAATAATCAACTTCTTAGATCTCTCGATTTTGAACTGAACACAAGAGAAATTCTATCTACCTTGTCTTGAACACAGATCACTGGTTTAGGTAACTCAGTAGATTTAGGTAGGGACCTACCTACAATTTTATAATACAAATTACTTTTATGACTATTACTACATAGTACTTTACTTCGGTATAGGTAGGTATTATTACGGCATTTCGTATTTTATTACGTAATATACGTACCATACCTACCTACGTCAAAATTAGTAGGTAAGTAGGTACTTATACCCACCTCCTTAATAGTAGGATTAGCATAGGATCAGGTAGGTAGGTACTATCACCCTGGTATCTACATATAATATTCAAATGTATATTTTCTTTGTTTCAGGATGGAGCAACTCAACTCCAGTTCTGCTCCGACAAATGTCTGAACCAATACAAAATGCACATCTTCTGCAGAGAGACGCAAGCCCACCTCGATCTCAACCCTCATCTGGTGAACGCGTCTTCCTCATCCAACCTCATCACTCCTGACCTATGGCTGAAGAACTGCAAAAGCCGCTCCGCATCACCCACAGAAACCGAGCGGTCCGGCTCACCAAACCCAGAAGCGAAAACTAGTCAAGAAAAACTAGAACCACCAAAGAAATCCCCGCTGCCTCTCATAACCGTCGCTCCGACCGCGAAGCTAATGAAAAAACGCGCGTCTGATGAACCCATCCAGAAATCTCCAGAAACAAAAAACAACCGGAACAAGATGAACTTGCGCAAGCGACGAACTTCAAAAAGCTCTACAGTCACATCCCAAACACAAGCTAGACAGAGGACTTCAACACCGAAAGCGCAGGACCTTAGAATGTGCAGTCCCTCTGAAGTATCCTCCCCGACCTCCACGATGGGAACTGCGATTCACTCCCCCCCTCATCCTATAAACCATCCGCCCCCGCCGTTTCCTAACCCCATGTTTAGCATGCCACCTCCTATCTATATGGAAAACATGAACGAAATGAGACATCCGATAGGCAACATGTTCCCACCAAGAATGCCGTTCATTCCTCGTCACATGCCGATGCACGAAAGGCCGCGACTGCCGCCGCCGTTGAATTTCCCTCAACCTTTAGGCCAACCTCCCCCGGTGACCGTTCTGGTCCCTTACCCCGTCATTATTCCACTTCCTATCCCGATTCCGATTCCCATGCCGCTGTCTGCATTTGTCCAAGCTCACTGCGCCAACAAAGTCAAAACAGAGGCTAGAACTGAGGACACTGAAGCACCCTTAGACTTCACGATGAGGAGAGAGGATGACGAAACCACTTCCGCGAACAGCGAACCAGTTGAGCCAGAAACTGAGAACGTAGCCGTCGAAACTGAGAATAATGATAGAGTAGAAGTAGAACGAAGTGATAATGAAGCTGAATCTGGACCCGAACCCGAGCAGACGTTACCGAAGTTCAAGATAACGAGACTCGGAAACAAAATGGCGAAAATCGTTGCAAAGGCGCGGGAACCGTCAGAATCTTCTCGACCTCTCAGGAAACGGCGAAGACTTATGGAAGCCACAGAGGACGAAGCTCTCATTCCAAAAACAAGGAAGATAGTTCAAGTTTAATTATATAGTCACCTAGCTCCAATACATATCACAAGCATTATAATCAGAACAGAGTTCATTCTTTCATAATCGTTCAGATTGCTAGTCCTAGTTGTAAGGTTTGATTACTTATCTGCTAGATTGTAAATATTTACTAAGTTTTAGGGCGCACTGTAAATGTGATATTAGTAATTTATTCAATGTCTAATAAACTTATTTTAATTCCAACTGTAGTTTTAAATAGATACTTTGGCACCCAGATAATGAAAATAAACAACTTGATTTGCAAATCTGCCAAGGGCATCAGATGTCCTACATGTTTTTTATATTAGTCTTTCGAGGTTGCCAAAATAAACAATATTATGACTGTAGTTTAAATGTAGGCAAAAGATGTAGAGCTACATCTGAAAAATCACCAAATATTTCATCACATTTCAATTTAGCTGTTCAAACAATGAGTCAATTCTATATATTCAGGTGCAACAAAATACCGCATAGAAAAAACAATTTCTAAAACTTCAAAGGCGTTTAATGTCTTGACTTTCAAAAATAATTGCTAAAACTTGGAAAATATTTCATTGCTCTATTCAACCACTTCACTTACTATCTAATAGCTTGGCCACACTATGCGGTCAGTCACTGAGTTTGTACATTACTGAGATCCGATTCAATTACATTGCAATTTATACTTAGCTTCCGAATTTATTTATTATATTTATATTCAAATAACAAGGCAATAATGGCATAAACAATAACTACTAAATACATAGGTGGATAGGTTTACTACCAGGGCCGTGACAGATAACTATATGATTAAAATGACTGCTGTATTCCATAGGATGATGTTCTCATAATCTTTGGCCTAAGGATGTTAACTAGTAATCTGCCAACTGGACCCCAAGTAGTAGATGGCCGTATTAAATGCATTATTGCTTACTGTTGTACAGATCCCACAGTGTTATAGCACCATCTAAGCCCCCAGCAGCCATGATATGGGCATTCCATAGAGAAACCTTCTCTGTAGAATAAGCAACGTCTTGAACAGCTTGCTTATGCTCAGTCAAAACTGCCAATGGGCGAAGAGAAAACCATGAGAAAATACGGATATGACCATCCCAGCCGCCTGATGCAAACACTTTCCCATCGATACGGGACTGTACTTTGTTTATTCCAGGATTCTTTATAGTTATATCCATCTTGTGGGCCAAGCTTAAGTCTTTTCTCCCTATAATAAAAATCTGTATCACATTTGAAGAATTACCAATAATGCCTCTCTGCTGCTCGAGGTGATAATCCACAGACATGGGACATTCCTTTGTTTGTAATGTACCGATGCATTGACTAGTGTTGAGATCCCATAAGAGGAGCCATCCAGCTTCATAGCCAGCGAGGAGACATGGCCTGTCACAAGGAAACTCTATGTATTTCAGGCACATAACATCCCCCAGCTTTTTCCCGATGTCTGGCTCTAAGCATCCTAGCTTCTCACCAGCAAAGTTGAATATTTGAATTTTTGATTCATTATCAGGTACATAAAGTGTTTCGAGTTTTGTGTTGGCTTCGAAGCGACAAAAACCGGGATAGTCTGTTTCAATGAGTGCATCTTCCACGTAGCCACTGTTCGTCAATTCAAAGACTTTGAACTTGCCACCTTTCTCTTGAGTGATGAGGTGGTCACTGGTGTGGAGGAGATGGAGGATGGGAGCTTGACCAACTTGAATCTTCTGCTGCACTCGATTTGTCTGGAAATGTAACGGAAAAAATTTACTAATGTAATTCTATTCCAGGGCGCAATGGCGCTCATGAGGGGAGGCCAATGTCCAGCAGTGGACTGCTATAGGCTGATGATGATGATTCTATTCCAATATCACCAAGGCGGATTTACGGTTGATAATAAGTAGGACAATGTTATTCGCTATGATTAGGCGTATTTGATGTAATTTTTTGGGTCACGAAATGAGGGTATGTAGTAAACAAAGAAAATGCGTAATTTTTCTACGCCTCTTTGAGTCTAACAAGGAGATCTAGTTTTCTATGCAGTGGATCATGGTAAAATAGATCGTTGGAATAAAGTGGACTCACCTGAAGGTTGTATGCATAAACATAGCCGTTTTTAGAGCCGGCTAGTAACCTCTCGAGGCCTCCCGGCAAAAAGCTGAAAGCCAGTGAATAAACAGGCACGTTGTCCACATTCCTGATGGTGTAAATTGAGTCAGGTGGTAGCAGTGCCATCTCTGGTCAAGCTCGAACCAAATATTTTAGTGGAATTGAAAAATAAATTATAAAATGAAATTAATCAAGCCATGAGTAACTCAATCACAACTACGCACAACACAAAACTGACAACAAAACGAACGATTCACCATCACCAGCTGTCATGCAACAGAATTGAGGTCATTTGATCGCGTTCATAATTCAACAAAATTACACAATGTTTCAAAATTACCAATTGAAACTGTTGTATGTAAAATACCACCATTATTTTGTAGACGTGTAACAGTAATGTACATATTAATAAGCAAATAATTAAGAAGGGTAGGTATCTTTCGTTCGAGAAAAAACAAAGAAAACAAACATAAAAAGTTTCAAAACCATTTTTAGATTTTGTGTCTATTAGTGAACGCAACCAAGTGTCAAGTCAAAAAACTTTCACTATCTCTGTCACTACATTCAAATTTGTCAATATCAACTTCAAATTTACTTCCTCAGTGCTGCCAGCTTTTGAATTTATGATAGATCTACCAACATTTCAAATTGTAGACGACCTTATTATTGATATTTAAGCGATTGAGACATTTTTTATAAATAAATAAATAACTTACTAGCTGATAGCATTCAGGTGTAAAAATAAATATTACATAGGTTCCTACCTCTCAGTGGGTATTTGATTTGGTTAGGTATTTTCTACTATCAAATCAACCACTGTCATAACACTTGCAGGCAGGATATCAAAACGTATTCTCTTGTATTTTCTTCATAGCGAGTGCTGCGAATAGCACTATCAGACAATCAGCTGGTTTTGTACAATATTGTCGGTGAAGTCCAACTTTTTCTTTAGAATCAAGCTGGCAGCACTGTCCTCACTGCGTCAGTTTCTCGAGTTTCTCCGTGCGAGTTGTGAGTGATCGCGTTGTACAATTTCGTAAATAGTGAATGAAAATAATTTGCTTTCCAATAATAATGGGTACCATGTGTAAAATAAAGGGATTAAGATAATAATCGCAATCACAAATGGCAGGGGACTTGCTCCTGAAAACGGGCAAGCACGCAAAGTACACATCGTATAGACAGATCTTGTATCATAGGTTTTTCGTGGGGCTGCTGTTGTTTATAGTGATATCTTTAGTGTTTACTATCGTGTTTAATGTGTTCTCTGGTAGTTCGCAACGGACAGACGTATTTGTGCCTGTGAATTTGGGTAGAAGTGTGGGTATAGTGACTGTGAAAGGAGATGCGGTAGTGCCCGAGGGTCGGTCTTCAAACTGTACATATTGGGAGTGCTTCGATGTCTACAAATGCGGCCGAGGTGGCCACGACAAGATAACCATTTACATATATCCATTAAAAGACTATCAGACTGCAAATGGGAATTCTATAGCTCAGTTTTCTAGAGAGTTTTTTGTAATTTTAGACACGATTAAGCGTAGTAGGTATTACACGGCTAATCCTGACGAGGCCTGTCTATTTGTGCCGAGTATAGACACTTTGAATCAGAACACTTTCTCCAGTGAACATGTTTCTCGAGCCTTACGGGATCTCAAATAGTAAGTTATGTTAAAATCTGATATTACGATTCTGTAAAACATCTTTTGATCTGGTATACTTAAACAAGTTGTACGGAACAGGTTTTAAAATCCTGAGACATAAAATAAATATGAACTAGTTTCCATTAAAGTTTTATTCTGTATTAAAAGCTACTATTTATTTATTTATTTATTTATCGATGATAGACGAGCAGCTGTTGCTGATATGTCTATATCACAGTGTTGAAATAGTCCGATTGTTCAGGGTTGGTTAATCTTTTTAAGCACTGATTTATTATTTCGTAGCCAGTTGTCGAGCTTGTTCTTAAATGAATTGACCGAAGTGGCAGTAACAACGTCATTTGGTAGTGCATTCCAATTGTGAACCACTCTGTTGCCGAAGAAGTGATAGGCGGTAAGTAAGCGGGCGGGGTCACGAATGAGTTTAAGCTGATGGCCACGTGAAGGTCTTTGTTCATTCTTTCTTCTCAAGATGTCACGAATGTTAGGCAGATTGTACTGGTTGGTCATAATCTTGTAAGTTTCAATAAGATCTCCTCGAAGGCGCCTATCCTCTAGAGTAGTGAGGCGCAGTGAGAGTAGTCTATCCTCATATGTTTTGCGACGTAGAGCCTGTGGAATCTTGGTGGCCTTCCTCTGTACACTTTCAAGAAGGTTAATGTCTTTTTGGAAGTAGGGATGCCATATTTGGAATCCGTACTCCAACAGTGGTCTTATGTAGGTTTTATATATCTTTCGAAAAGTGTCAATTGTTATTGTTTGAAAGGACCTCCTAATGACATACAGAAATGAGTTCGCCCTCTTGACTATCGCAGAGATGTGTACTAGGTCGATTATAGTTTGATGGACATTTATAAAATCATAAAACTCCCATACCTTTTACAAATGAATACTGTTTTCTAATCCTTTAGCTGGAACAATGGTGAGAACCACCTCATCTTCAGCATGCTGCCAGGAACGGCTCCAAACTTCAACACCGTCGTCTCTCTTAACTCCGGTAAATCTATCATTGCGGGTGCAGGTTTCAACACTTGGACTTTTCGCCACGGATTTGACGTCTCCCTCCCAGTACACAGCGAAACGGCGACGAAAATCAACAGCACTCAACCAAAACAGAAGAATTATACAATAATCTCATCGCAACTCAACATTCCACATTTATACTTAGAAGAGCTTCAGAGTATAGCTTCCTCATCTAACGACCTGCTGCTGCTCGGCAGATGTAAGACTGATATTAATAAACGCTGTGAGTACAACACGGGTAGAGAGTTTGACTACCCCGATGTGTTAAAAGAAGGGATGTTTTGCATCGTTGTGAGGAGTGCAAGACTGATGCAAGCGATGCTAATGGATATCATAGCATCGCAGTGTATACCAGTAGTGATTGCAGATTCGGTTGTGATGCCGTTCAATTCACATGTAGACTGGAATAGGATTGCTATTTTTATACCTGAGGATAATATTAAGAACCTGTTGAAGATTGTTCATTCAGTTAGTAAGGAGAGACGAGGCGAGCTGTATTGGCAGTTGCGATGGGTTTATGAGCGGTACTTCGCCGGTCTCGAGAAAATTACGTTGACGACACTAGAAATTATAAACGAGAAAGTGTTCCCGCTAGCCAGTAGGATGTATGAAGAATGGAATATGCCTGAGCATTTGGTGAGTTTACCCATTTACTACTAAATTATGTTAGAATTGATATTTGAATGATAAAATTTTTGAAGATTTTTGTTAAGAGCGCTACGCGTGATGAATTGAATCAGAGATATCTTAATCTCATCATTAAACACGATCGTGTGCTATTTTGACCAACGGTTTATTAAGAACTAGCTGCCCGTCGCGGTGCTACCCGCGATCCCTCGGGAAAACTTCACTTTCCCGGTATAAAATATAGCCTATGTTCATCAGGGATAATGCAGGATTCTAATGGTGAAATAATTTTTCAAATCGGTCCACTAGTTTCGGAGCCTATTCAATTCAAACAAACAAACAAATCTTTCATCTTTATAATATTAGTATAGATAACATGAGGAAAATTGCTCTGAAGTAATTTTATAATATTCTTAAGCAATTTCGTCTATCTGTATTCTGTGGGTTCGTCCCTCGTCTTAAACCTTTCAGAACTGCGCTTAACTTATTGAACAAACAGCTTCTGCCGGAGTAGTAAGCAGAGTTAGCCAGAAATCTGACGGAAGATGCATCGAGCGTACCCAACGGTCTTCGTTTATCATCATCGCGGATCATCGGTTAAGTGTGAAGGGTTGATAGTTTTCTCCTTTTAAATAATTGTCTGTTCTGGCGTTACGCGACCGATAATACGCGACGCATCTCCCGTCAGATGTGAACCGACCCTAACTTCAAAACGCATACGAGATGTTTTACATAAGTTTATACCTAGGAAGTAATCTGATAAGGATTATCTCATGCGTTTAGCAGACTGATAAAGCTTATCAGCAAATGTTGAGTTCAATGACCAGTACTGCAATTATATTTCCTTGGTTGTTTGAACAAGCGTAAGAAAGCCACCTTTGCGTATGTTAGCTTTCAAAACAAAAAGATTTTTAATCTGATCTGAATTTTTTTTCCATTTTCATCTGCGATGTTGCTTGATGAGTGATTCCGGTGGCATTATGAGAGAAGAGGCCAGTGCCCTTTCTCCTCTCTCATAGTATGTCCCTTCTCTTCAGCCGCCGTACTGTGCGGGAAGTGTCCAGCAGTTAAGTGGCAAGTTCATTTGGGTGGTGACTGGTGAGCCAGTCGTTTGATGTATCACTCCTTTATTTCAGCGGCCACAGTTGGCATGTTGAGGTAGTCGTGTATTTCATCCTTCTTAGCATACCAACCGATTGCCAACGCACCCTGCGTTGGCAATCGTTCGCAGGATGTTGTTTTGGCCTCTTTGAATACGGAGTATGTTGCTTTTGCTAGATATTATGTGATATTAACGACCTAATTGCGATTGTTGACCTCAAGGGCCAATTTTTCGTTTCGGAATATTTGGCTCTATTGGAACTGAGTTCCAACAAAGGTGATCTTTTTCTACTAACTCCGTTTTTAAGGCTTGAAGCCTAAGCTTAAAATCTTTTTCGTCGTCGTCTAAACTAGGTGTGTGTACTCTTGTTTCTTCGCGACAACCATGAAGATCCAGGGCAACAAACCAGGGCTATATTTTATTCGGGAGTTAATATCTGAGACTGATCCTAAAATTTTTTTTTTTACTTCGATACATTACATAATTATCCGGGTGGATCAACTTTTTAGTGTAAAATCTTGTCCCCGACGTAAAAAAAATCATAAAAGGTGCCGAGTTACATTAATTGTCGGTTTTAACATCAATCAATAAAATCAGATCCTTTACCATTGCGCTCGTTCATCAACATTTTAAAAATATTTATTCAATTATATTAAAAATTGTCGTGACCCAGTAGACGAAAATTGGTTTTCATACAAATTTCACTTGTCCCCAACGCAAATTACGCACATATGCAACGCTGCTGTGCAAAATTTTTCCTTGACTTGTCTTTATATTTTATATCTACATTGTTCCTTGATGTACCAGTATTCTAAAATATTGATTTTCGAAACAAAATATTAATTTTTACTATAAAAAAATACAGTTTGAATAGTTGTCCCCGACTTTTACCCAAATCGCGTTGTCAACTGGGTAACGATAAAAAAGTACAACAAAGTGTGTAATATTATAGACAATAAATGGCTAGGCTAATAGGAAACTTATCTGCATGTCGTAAAATAAATATTGCTGACCCCTGACCATTTTGTGGACGCTGCCATTACGTTCGTAGTGCGCAGCGGGACTGTGTGTCTTTGTTTTTCATCCGCTAACTCACGCCGAAATTTCTACAAGTAAACTACTTATTAAAGTAATTTGGTTATTATGTTTTGACATTTGATTCTGAAATGCTTTGCATGCACGTATTTTTTTATTTTAATAAAATTCGTTGAAGAAAAAGAGTAAAAAACCGTAGTTTGTATCCTGAGTCACCGTTCCACTAGCTCACAAAAACTGTGACCCAAGAGACAATTTTTAGTGACCCAAGAGACATTCTACATAAAAATTTCCTTAATTTATACAATAAACAATCTGGTGAGAGATAAACGTGTTAAATACATAGAGATTCATTGCACATTTTCAGTTTCGAATAAAAAACACTCGTATTTAAGCTTAAAATAACTTTAAATATGATTTAAAAAACAAATCATTTGTGGGGTCGATACAATACACCATACTTCATTCGATTCTGATTTTACGCATTCCATCTTTCTTTTTTGGTCTATTTTTACCCACCCTCAATATCGGCGACGGAGAAGAGTCAAGAAGTCACTGGCTCATATGAATGGCTTTCGTAGATGACGAAAAAGAGATTGTTCTATGCTTCTTATCGCTCTCATCATCTCTCTCCATCGCTGTCAGATCGTTTTTAACTATATGGATATACTGCGGATGATGTATACCACCATACAAGTACGGCTACATAGTAAATTTCTCCTAATCCTCATTTAAAGAAGAAAAATAATAGTACCTTGACCTTATCACCCAAGCTTTTTACGGCTGTCCTAGGAGACGTCGTAAAAGCTCTTGAATTAGACAGCTCGGGACTAAAAGTCTGCCTGTAGGTAGGTGTCTTTCTGTAGCACCTTAAGTTTGTAGACGACCTCACCTCAACCTCATCCTATTTTGGTGGAACTAAAAAAAGATCTTTAGAAAGCTTCAGGCCTACTTTTAGAGATGCGTGATCACATCTTGAAGATTAATATGGCCACCTAAAATTATATCGAATCTCCAGTTCCTTGGTTTCAATCATTGCCATTGGAAATAAGATCTGCCAACTATAACATCAGGTGCTGAGACATTGACGCTCATGAAGGAGACTGTGCTGAAGATCAAAGTCGCACCGAGAGCTATAGAGCCAGAAATGACTGAGCATTCCTGGCTCTATAGCTCTCGGCACGATCGTATCAGTGTGATACTGATATCACACTGATACGATCGTGTCCCCAATACCGAAATTCCGAATAAACAAGCCAAAATTTCGAGCTGCACAAGTGGTTATTGGGGCTCAAACGGTGTTGGTTGGGCAGGACTAGTCAGACGCGGTGATGAAATCAGTAGCAAAGTTGTAATTGAGTCCGCTAACTATGAAATTATGGTGCCAAAACATGGGCACTCACGAATGAGACTGCACAAGGTCAGAGTCGCACTGGAAGCCATGGAATAAGCAATGCTCGGTATTACACTCTTAGATCTATCGAGCCCTCGATACCGAAACACATACACAAGTGGTTATAGGGGTTCAAATGGAGTTGGTTGGGCAGGACAAGTGGCCAGGTGCGGTGATAACAGAGTTGCAAAGTTGTAAACGAGTGGTGGCCCAGAGATGGTAAAAAGAGTGATGGTCGTCATCACATAAAAAATAGATCGACGGCATTGTAACAGGACAGAGACAAATGGCAGAATTGAAGAAAGGCCTATACCCAGGCTGGCCAGACTGACTACAGCTGGCACATCATTTCTCATCCCACGGGATGTAAGGCTGAGGATTTTAATGAATCTACAGGTAGTCAAATTATTATTTTTGGCCTTTTGTTCTAAAAGATATCTGCAGTCTGTAAGTTAGTAGTAAAATAACTACGCTCAAGACGAGCCAATGCGCCAGAAATTACATTTCATCTACAAAAACCTTTCTTGGTCTTCTATTAAGCGAGATTTAAGTTATTTTGTAAAAAATGCGATAGAGGACTGGTTTACTACGCAGATGACTGTTTATATAAATGAAAACCACCATTTTCATTAAATTTTATCATTAATTTTAGAGAAAAGTGAGTTATTTGTTAGGTTAGGGGTTTATTTTCTATGTTAACTAATAAAAGTAAACTGGCTGTCACATTTCAAAGGTATTTTTGTACCTTGTATGGTTTATCATACTGTAATTTGCCTATGGCATTGTACCATTTATGTCTGGAGTCACCAAGTATGTCTCCGGGTTCACGTAGTGTCCCCAAAAATTTTGACATTGTTAGCAAGATTACTAAAAAAGTAAAGCTTATTACACAAAATGTTGTATGACAAAAGTTTGAAGAATATCCAACAATAGTGATGTAAAAAGTGCATTTTTCTGACGTTCCTAGAAACAGAATTACAAGAAAAGTAAATAAAATTTCTTTCATTTAGTGACCCCAGAGACACAATGAGGTATATTTAAAAAAAATTGAGACAGTTTATTCCAATTTTGATTATGCCAGATTGATTTAATTGAATTATATTTCACATTAAAACAGATAAACTTTTTAAAATATTGTTTTTTTTGCACTTTTTACCATAATAAGTCATTGTTAGTTAGGTGACATTTTTGGGAGCCACTTTTGGAATAAGGGCATAAAAATCCATGAAAACGACAAAATTTTTTGGTGCTTGTAGTAGATTTATAAACTGCAGAAATTTCTTTAACCAAATTAGGTGAAATTATAGCAATATTTCAACATTTATTTTTTTACACAAAAAGTTGATTCATGACACTAAAAAGTTGATCCACCCCCATACTATTAATATTAGAAATGTGAAAGTAACTCTGTCTGTCTGTTTGTTAACTTTTCACGCCCAAACCACTGAACAGATTAGGCTGAAAATGGGCATAAAGGTTGTATCCCATTGCAGGACATAGGCTACTTTTTATTGAAATAAGAAAAAATCCCAAGGGACCGCGGGTTACACCGCGGAAGCGCAGCTGGACTTAATTCGTTCAGTACCTACTAAGCAACGATCTCTTATTTCTCTCACTATTACGGAAGATAAGCGCAGTTTGTTTACACAGCCATGCGCAAGATGGCTTAGGCTCCATTTTGCACCAATCTTTGCTTACTTTTTTCTATTGTCTGTTGTGTTATGTACAGTCAGCGACACCAATTGGTAACCCCTTTAGTAAGGCGGTTTGTACTAAGTACCTAAGTAAGTTCGTATGAGTCAGTGGCCAACTCTGGCGACGGAGTTTTTAGGCCTCCGTCATGGCTTTACGACTTAAATAGCCTGGACCGACAATTTAACGTGCCCTCCGAAGCACGGAAGTGCTCAGATGAAAATGCCACTGGCAGTCACCCATCCACTTACAGACCGTTTCGAAAGTTGCTTAACTTCGACGATCTATCAAGAACGACTAAGCAAGCACGACCACGGGCGCTTCGTACTGCAAAGGGGTTACCAGTTGGTGACTCTCACCGTACTAATTAAAAATCTCTCAACAGTACGGCCCAGTGAATCCGCTCTTCTTGCCGGTGACAGCCGCGAAAGCGCCAGGCTTCACCGCAGTCATACTAACATATGACCGCGTGGAGAGTCTGTTCGCTCTCGTCAATATGCTGGTGAAGACGCCGAGCCTGGCCAAGATACTCGTGGTGTGGAACAACCAGAAGAAGGCACCTCCACCTTGTAAGTATATCTTTTGTGGTAAAAATACAAGTGGGCCAAAGCGGCCTTCCGATCCTTATGATTAGCCTATGAGTTTTCTATGCGATAAAGTATCTAATACTAGTATCCGTCCGCTGCTCACGCTTTCAAATGTAACTCGCGTGCTATTCCATGCTAGGACCTACATCTATTCTCAGTTTCATCCAAATCGGTTCTCTAAATAAGGCGTGATTGAAACACAAACTTTCAGATTCATAAGTAGTAGGAATAGTAGAAAGTTGGATATTAGTAGGATAGGAACATTTCGACAACATATAGCACTCCAACATTTTTACACTGACATTTACAGAGAGCAACATACTTTCATAAAAATACACATATTCAAAAACATACTCCCTTTTAACTGACTTCATGAGTTATAACGAGTAACCATGGTTTGTTTCTTAATAACCCTCTTCTAGAACCAACAACAATAGTAGAACCAACAACAAGAATTTAAAAGTTCAAAGCACAAAATGCTTTTTGTCTACAAACAGTTACGTCGCGGACTCAGTGTATCAGGTGGTAGTAAACCGATTTGCCCGAAAGTTTTATGGAAATGCAAATTCTATTGACTTTGCGTGCAAACAAACAATACTGGGTGTTAAAGTCTAACTCCTGAATAGTGAAAGAGGGAATTCAAACCATTATTATAAAAATTGTGTCGGGACATTCGTTGCAAAGTCTTGTTCATACATATTATTATGATCGACAAAGATCTTGATATTTCGCCAGTACCACATAGTTATCTCTTCGGTAGAATAGAGTAAATGACAATTGAGTTATAATAATAATAAATAAATAATGCTGGACTTTTCACACAGCATCATCTAGCCCCAAAGTAAGCAGAGCTTGTGTTATGGGTACTAAGATATACTAGTTTATACGGTTCTCGCGGTTGTAGAGCTGTCTTTGCCTAAAATTAAAGTGAAACTCCTGAGTTTCACTTGAGACTCTTGAGTCATTTTAAGGGGACTGAAAGACATCGATCTCTCTTCTTTATTTACTTACTAGATGTCCGTCGCGGTGTTACCCGCGTTCCTTCGGGAAACTTCACTTTCCCGGGATAAAATATAGCCTATGTTCATCAGGGATCATGCAGGATTCTAATGGTAAGAATTTTTCAAATCGGTCCAGTAGTTTCGGAGCCTATTCATTTCAAACAAACAAAGAAACAAATCTTTCCTCATTATAATATTATTATTACATTAGTATAGATAGTATAGTGCGGGGTTCGATGTAAATTATTTATATTAATTGTAATTTTATGTTATATGTTTTTTATGAATAACTTGAAATTGAATAGATCATCATGATACGACTTATCAGCTAAGGTCAGCACAACACAACATCGTTTTTATACAGTTTAAATAACTCTTTCTGAATTGGCATCTTGAAATAACGATGCGAAAAACATGCATTACATTTTCATCCCGTAATCTGTAGTGGACCCACGTATATTAAGGTTCAGATCCCACTCTGAGCCGTGGAATACAAATAGGCTTATGAGGGTGAATTTCAGGCAATCTCCCTGCATAATTTAGCTAAACACGCGTAAAAACTATAGAGAAATTTGGCGTACAATGAGACGTAAGCAGCCCAAAGTTATTTTTCACCGATATAACGCCCCCTTGATTAAATATTCAAATGAAATGACCGCGCAACGTACCACAATACCGTAAATACAACTACCCTGAAATATAAAGGGTGTCGTAAAAACGTGCAGGTTGGGAGCGACATGTTTCATCATCATTTCATCACCGAGCCGTTTTGGTGGGATAGGAGTTGTGTTGACCGAGTTGCAGTGACCTCGAGTGTTGAATCGAGGGTAGGGTTTGATCCTGTAAATGTTTTTTCATTTCGAAAAAAGAAAACATAACAGTGCTGTACAGTAGAAGCCTACTCCATCTATCCTAAACGTTTTCCAGGCACTCATGTCCCGTTAACCATAGCTATAGCTATAAAATTTCTGGCGCTATAAAAACCATCTCGTTTAGTCGTGTGCAAAGGCCAGTTTTATCCACCGGGCGTTAGTGCCTCTCGACCGTAACACCCATAAGTAGTGAAAGCTTACTGTTGGAAGTGTGCCATTTTACGATACAGTGCAGGATAGTTTGATACCTATGCCGCATAAATCTTCATCAGCTTGAAGTATCGGTTGAGCTAGTGGTCAGCTCACGGCTTAAAGACCGCTAAAGGCGCAACTGGGATTGACAGTTTGAAGTGATCTGTATGCTATGCTAGTGTTCTTCAAGTTGTTGCTGGAAACATCGCCTCACTGAATGTGAGGCGATGTTTCCAGCAACGCATTAAGAAATACTTATATTTTTTGCAACTATTAACTTTCGCTTGATCTCTTTGAAGAACAGCCTGTAATAATCATCATCATATACTTGCCATAAAACTTAAATCAAAAGAAACACAACGTCACAAGCGTTAATAAAAATAAAATAAACTATTGCAACACTGAACACCCTGTATAGAAAACGTGCTCTTGTGAAAACGTGCGAACGAGAGTAAATTCAATTATGCGGAACACCAGTTGGTATTTTATGAACAATTTTTGTTTATTACAACGGCAGCTGGATAACGTGTATTTTATTGATCTTGTTGCGTTTTGTATGAAAAGAGCGTATAGGATGTCAAAAGAATATGACTTTCGAGTAGTCTACCTCGACAGTTAAAGAACTGAATTTTTTTTCACTTTTTTTTGTTAGTGGATGGATTGTGTGAAGGATGACATGAGTAAAGAGTGAGTGTTGAGATGACGGCTGATAGAGAAATGGAAGATGAACACAATATGTTGTGCCGACCCTACATAATGTGGGACAAAGGGCAGGAAGACGATGATGAGAATGATAGATTTTCTGATACATTTTCAAATTTTCTGATCAATAAGCATGATTACTGATTTTCAGAATATGTTTTAAGATATTCAGAATTATCTTTAATACAAAAAAAATATTAAATACGGTTGTTAGTCGTCTTACTTTAACATACAATTTTCTGCTTAATATTTTGTTATAAAATTCCTTCATCTACTTGCCTTCAATAAAATGTCCAGAGTAACTTTTGAAAGGTAGTCAATGAGTCTCTGAGATCTGTTTGCAAACTTTTTGATCACAATAGAAGAATTGTAAGCATGGATTGAATGAGTGGACTCGCAAATGAGCCAGATAAACTTCGTCATTAATAGCCAGAGGTAAAGGTAAAACAGACCTAATGGCTATAGAAATACGTTAGTAAACTGTATATCAAATTTGCGCTTAGAATATAAATGATTTCGCAGTAAATATTTGTGGCGCCAATATTGTGATTTGTTTGACGGGAAATCTGGTTAATTATTTAGATAAGGCGCTTTGCATGTAGTTAGATTGTGTTTACGATAAATATTTACTGACATTATTATATTATGTATAGTAGTTTCCGTCCGCGGTTCCACACGTGTAGAGCTTATATTGAGGTAACTTCTGACATGACCCAGCCCAGGTCAGGCTACCTAATCCAAAGAGCGCATGTAAATATATGGAATAGAATACAATAGAAAATTCTTTATTGTACATACATAAAAAAGAAAAACAATACAATAAACTAAAATAACTTAACTACGATTTACAATCGGCGGTCTTATATATATAGCCGATCAGATCATAATATTTTTATTAGCTCATGTCCTAAGAGGCGTCTTCCAAATTTATCCGGCTCGAAGGACCATATTGACATGCTAGTAATGAGAGTTTTCACCTGCCGTTGACTTGTAAAGAGGACAAGGCAAACACTACACTATGTGGGCCAAGTGCTCATCCTACGTCGTCGTTTTGCAGTCGTTAGACAACACTCACCTGTCTCCTAGTGAACCATTTACCGTAGTACCATAGAATACAGAGGTAGTACCTAACAATATTGTACGAACATACATGCGATCTATATTGTAGGTATAGATTTGTGAAAAATAATGCGCACAAGGGACCTTACTAATAAACTTGACATAATGTTATGTCATGCATAACGTATGAATAACTGTTCCATACAATTTTTTATTTATTTTTATTAATTTAAAAAAGGACACCCAACACGGGTAATACGGGTATACACTTCACATTCCTAAACAAAAACAAAGTGTCTTAACCCTAGTGTTCCCATAATTACAGGGTATCCGCACACAACGTGTTTATTGCATTTTAGTTTATGCATGCAACTCTATGTCAAGTTTATTAGTAAGGGCCGAGGTGTTTTCGGTTATCTTTTGAAGAGGTTAAAGGGCTAGTCAGAAGCACGTCTAAATACATTTTGCTCGCAAAAAAAGCATTCTAACATTTCCAACTTAAGATACATGCTAGGGCTATTTATAAGTTGGTAAGTGAGAAAAACCGCAGGCCCCTATCTAATAAAATGTTGTATGTACCTATTGGTGTCATACTCGTATAACACGACGAGAGATGAGTATGAATGTGGATGGATATAGATAGAATAGATAGAAGATAGAAAATACTTTATTGTACACCACATGGACATTACAAAATACAAACAAAGATACAAGAAAACATTTAAAGCGAAGTACAATGGGCGGTCTTATCGCTGTGAGCGATTTCTTCCAGACAACCTTAGGATGAACTGGATTAAAGGAAGGCAAAAAGGCGGTGTAAATAAAATATGTTTATAAGAACAAATAAATAAATACTAATAAATAAATAAATATATACCTACTATGTACGAATAACTATAATATATAAATACATTAATCCTAACAAATATGTATTCAAACTAGGAACCCACACAATAAAACTAGTAGTCACATAACATATGAAAGTGTTCGAGCAATTGCTTTTTGAAAATGGGAAGGGACTTAGCTTTCCTGATAGTAACTGGCAGACTATTCCAGAGGGTAATAGCTTTAACTGTAAAAGAGTTTTCATAAAAGGTGGAGGAATGGACAGGAGTAAATAACTGAAGTGATTCGGAGGAACGCAATGCACGGGAATTGGAACTATGGAGGAAATCAAAGCGTTCCTTCAAATAAGGCGGAGCAGAAGGATTAAATAGGATGTTAAATAAAAGACAAAGAATATGATAGTCCCGACGAGAGCGAATCGGTAACCACTTAAGCTTCTTGCGGAAATCTGAAACGTGGTCATATTTGCGAAGACCAAATATGAACCTGATGGAGAAATTTTGCAGACGCTCAAGTTTATCAAGCTGCGCCTCAGTAAGGTCGGGATAGCAAGCGTCAGCATAATCAAGTATTGGAAGTAAAAGGGATTGAGCCAGCGTTGCCTTGGTGGAAGTGGGCAGGAAGTTGCGTAATCGCCTAAGCGAAGCAGCCGACGCAAACATTCTCCTACTGAGCTCAGTCAGTTGAGGAACCCAGGACATATTTTTATCAATAATTATACCTAAATTCTTTACACTGCCACTAAAAGGCAAGGCAGTACCATCAAAAACGACACAAGGGAGAACAGAGAAATTTATTTTGGCGACCATACGAGAACTACCTGCAATGATAACTTGTGTTTTTTTTGGGTTAACGCAGAGACCAAAAGCTTTACTCCACGCAACTATGCGCTCCAAGTCATCATTGACACTCATAATGGCCTCTTCAAGACCATCTACTGGCGCCTGCGTATAAATTTGGAGATCATCTGCATAAAGGTGGTAGGAAGAAGATAGAGATTTAGAAATTGAATTTATGAAGATGGCAAAAAGAAGTGGAGATAGCACGCCGCCCTGAGGTACACCAGCAGTCAAGTTGCACCAAGATGAGAAATTGTCATGCAGTTGAATTCGCTGCCGGCGTCCGTACAGGTAACTATGGAACCAGTCAATAGCCGTTGGAGATATGTCAAGAGAGCCAAGTACACCCAACAATATGTCAAAATCAACATTGTTGAAGGCATTGCTGAAATCAAGTAATGACAACACTGTCACAAGTCCACCATCCATACCCGATCGGATATCATCCGTGATTTTAACTAGTGCCGTTGTGGTGCTATGGCCACGACGGAACCCAGACTGCAAAGGATTCATGAGGGAATTTGCAACTAGGAAAGAATTTAATTGATCATAAACTAGGCGTTCTAGGACTTTAGACAAGAAAGGAAGGATGGATATGGGACGATATTCTGAAAACAAGGAAGGATTCGATTTTTTTGGCAAAGGAATTATATGTGCACTTTTCCAAACATCAGGAAAAGTACAAGTGGAAATGGAAAAGTTAAGGATATGGGTAAGGACTGGAAGAATCTGATCAAGTATGGGTAGCAACATATTGCGACTAATGTTATCATCACCGACTGCATTAGATGTGATTGAAGTGATGCTTCTCTTGACATCACAATCCGAAAATTGACTAAAAATAAAATGAGAAGAATTTGAAGGCGACATTAGTGACAAACTTTGAATAGTATGAGCTTTAGTTGCACCATCAATTTTGGTAGAAGTAGAAAAATGTTTATTTAATGAATCGAGGTTAATATCTTTAGGAATACTGTCATGCCGTGCCTTACCAATCCCTAACTTCCTTAAAAACTTCCAAACTTTGGAAGGATTGTTATCATCAATAGAACTTTGAATATGACGGCGTTGTGCATCCCTACACACCTTATTGCAGTGATTCCTTCGCTTAATATATTTAGAATAATTGTCATCTGAAGGACGACATTTATATTTAAATTTTGCTATGTTTTTTTGATGCATAATTATTTTAATATCTGAGGTTAACCAGCAGATATACCGGTAGGGGTAGGCCTAAGAAAAGATGGATGAACTGTGTGAATGCGGATATGTTAGTGAAAGGAGTGAGTTCTGATATGACGAGTGATAGAGGGAAATGGAAGAAAGAAACATGTTGTGCCGACCCCACTTAGTGGGATAAGGGCAGGAAGAAGATGATGTACATATTGGTGTTCCATATTATGCATTTATTTATTCATAGGAAAACTAACAAGCGGTGTAAACTTGACAATCAAGATACAAAACCAATTATAGGTTACGTTTAAATACAATATTAAAAGTATTTCCACGGATTGTCACCGTATTATGCAATATAGCGTTGTACCGCAGGCGTTTGCGAAAGCCCCAAGAAAGATAAATGTCCTTTATCTTAAAGGAGCTTGGCAGGAAGCATGACAAATAACTGGCCAGCAACTTAAATTCTTCAGACATTTTTGAAAATAGAACGTCTCTACACTTCTCGGAAGAACGTATCATTTTGAAAATAGAACGTTATCTCAAACTGAGTTCTTATTTTTTTGAAATTAGAACGTTAATTTTTTCTTCTATTCCAGCGTCGGAATGGCCAGTAATAAACAAGCCGCTAAAAGTGATCAGAACCAAAGAGAACAAGCTCTCGAATCGATTCTTCCCGTATGACGATATCGAGACGGAGTGCCAGCTGACGATTGATGACGATATCGTGATGTTGACGCCTGATGAACTGGAGTTTGGGTGAGTAAATATCCAGACATTTTGAGTCTGGTTCTTATCTGTTTCTGTATTTTTGTCTGTTGTTGTGATAAGTAGGTAGTGTTTTACGAATGAGCGAACTACATTGTAGTTTCATTGGTTGTTTTTATGTAGGTAAGGTACGTCGAAAGAGGTAAATAACTGATACAAAATTAGTTGTTTTATCTAGCCGTACCTCAGATAAACAAGAACTGGACGAGTTATTGGTGAATTCCTCTTTCAAAATTTTTTGCCGTTTTTTGCGGGGGTCGAGGTAGCACTCGAATGCATTACACACACTTATGCATAAAAAATGTCAATAAAGGGTTTATTGTCATTTTTACGCACACTCTTGCAAATTTCATATATGACGTACATGATTTGGAATCGTGTACATTTTGGCAGAGGGGAAATATAAGCGCATCACGTCTTTATGATCTAAGAGCCGTACTTAGTGAAAAGTATAGCCAGTGTTTTATTATTGACTCATATCATAATGGATCTAGAAACTTTCCGTAACTGTAATAGATCCAATTATGTATCCATCCATTTGCGTCAGTAAAATAACTTTTAATTCTTATGTTGGTATTACTCGGTATAAAGATTTTTTTACCAAAGACTAAGTTAACGACTTTGAGTGCGGACATTAGTTGCCTATATTTTTATGGTGTTAACTTCACGTTTCCCATAATTAAAAAAAAAAATCTCCCAAATATTTTTAAAATTGGAACCCAGATCTAATAAGAATCTGGGTTCCAATTTCAAAAATATTTTTAACTAGCTGTCCGTCGCGGTGTTACCCGCGTTCCCTCGGGAAAACATCACTTTCCCGGGATAAAATATAGCCTATGTTCATCATGCTAAAATGATTAATGAATTTAAAAGGGGGTGTCAACGATTGAAGAAAGTGAGAAATCGACATCGAATGTTCTAATTGTACGTTGATTGATGCAGTGCCGATGACTATCAGACATTATTTTATTCTGTTCCACATTCCAATTCATTCAATCATTTTGATCTTCGTGTAATCATTTGGAAGTAACAAGCCTCTATTTTTGAATTTTAAACAGTATTCATTCAAGTTCTCAATACTGGCTGCTTACCATAACCACGTTATCTCTACGTTAGAAACTAAATGACATTTGAGCTCAGACGATTTTAAGAAATATTGCAAGAACAAGAGACACAAGAGAGCAAAATTAGTTTGAATCCCGAACAAGAGAAGAATTCTATAATTAGCGAGCGTTGCGAGTAAAATAAATATTTAAGGGGGTCCAATACAAAAAACGTTTTATTAGATAAGGGTACGGAACCCTTCGTGCGCGAGTCCGACTCGCACTTGGCCGGTTTTTTTTCTTGAACCATAATAATTCATCCCCAAAATACAACTGATATATGAACCCACTGAAACTCGAAGTAACACACAAACGTAAAACAACATGAAAATTTCGAAGTGTTCAAATGTGTGCGTGCGTGCATGTCTCCTCTAATCACACCTTGAATCACTTTCTAGAAATTTCCCTGACTATATAGAGATGGCCGTTCTACTGACTGTAAGCAGATTTATGAAATAAACTGTAGTTTAGAATAACGATCTTGTGTGAGATATCACGCGTGGATAGGGTTGGCAAAATATCAATCTGTAACATCTTACTATCATTATCCTATCCCACTATATCATAACATCCTATCCTATCTTACTATCATTACCCATCTATGCTTTTTTTTTCCTTCCTTTAATCCAGTTCATCCTAAGGTTGTCTGGAAGAAATCGCTCACATCGATAAGACCGCCCATTGTACTTCGCTTCAAATATTTTTCTTGTATCTTGTATTTTGTAATGTCCATGTGGTGTACAATAAAGTATTTTCTATCTTCTATCTATCTATCTACTATGCTTTTTATTGCTTTCCTTTAATCCAGTTCATCCTAAGGTTGTCTGGAAGAAATCGCTCACATCGATAAGACCGCCCATTGTACTTCGCTTTCTCAGGCACATGAGCGCAATCTACTAAAAAGCGGTATAATGTTTTGCCTTTTAGTTTTAATACACGTAGCATTATTTATTCCCCAAGAGAATCTAGCTTCTTGAACTTTCATAAACAAAGCACACTAATTGAACGTTAAAAGCAAGGATTACCTCCTCCACAATTTGACTTTAATAATTAATCAGTTTAAAACTATGGAGGTTTCATTTTCTTCGACATTGAAACATCGATCGTTCGACCTCATTTGTGTTCTAAGGTGACATCTTCTGAAAGTAAACGTAGTTTAAACGTAGTTAGAATATAAAAATTGGTTTAGGGACGGCTAAATGCTTTGCTAGTTCTAGATGATGCTGTGTGAAAAAAATATGCAGCAAAATATTTATACAAAGTTTCAACCAAATTTCACCATCATTTGCCCCTTTAGAACACATCCGTCAGATTCCACTTTCGTCAGATCACTTTTTTTCCGTATAGGTCAGAATTTTCAAAACTAGTGACGAAACAGCAATTCTCGTGATTCCTCGTCCGTCAGATTCCGCTTTCGTCAGATCACTTTTTTTTGCCGTATAGGTCAGAATTTACATCTCGAAGATGTTCAAACCGCATTAGACCTATGCCCACGATTTCGTCCGCGTAGACTACAGATTTTGATTATTATTGAAATATCATTCAATATAAAATTATCTTATGTCTTTGTCATGGTCTATCTGTATACAAACTTACAAACTTTCACATTTATAATTTCTTTTTCCCCATATTGTTTAATTTCCAGACGTTATTATCACCAGCTTATAATTTCTCACGCTTTTTTATTTCCTATCATATTTTTCGCTTATAAATTTATGGTGTTGCCATAACAGGCTGACAGACCTGTAGAATAGGTTGCGAGGAGCGTAGCGACGAGCATGGTATCATTAGTGACCAAACCATGCACGAGCCGAGCGAAGCGTGCCGCGGTAGCGGCCGGCGAGTGCCAGAACCGACTTCTTCCTACCGTATAAATTTAGAAGCGAAAAATATGATAGGAAATAAAAAAGCGTGAGAAATTATAAGCTGGTGATAATGACGTCTGGAAATTAAACAATATGGGGAAAAAGGCGAATAGGAATATAATGATTAAGGAAAAAAAATATTGGGTGATTCATATAGATGAATCACCCAATATTTTTTTTCCCCAGTCTCTGCTTGCATCTCGCGCATACCTTAACCTCTAGTAATCTAAATTGCTTGGTAATTATATTCGCAGATAGACTAGGAACTGAAGATTTATGACGAAAGCGGAATCTGACGAAAGGGTCATTAGAAGTTATCCACATCCGTCATTCATGACGAAACTGAACTGAAATTATACAAAAAACTACTTCTGACGAAAGTGGAATCTGACGGATGTGTTCTAAATCCATTTGCCTGCCCTACCCCGCTCATGCGGGGTCGGCACAATATGTTTTCTTCTTCCACTCTCCCCTATCAATCCTCATCTCCGTATCCACTCCTTTCTTACCCATATCTTCTTTCACACAATCCATCCATCTTTTCTCTGGTCTACCTCTACTCACATATCCATCCACATTCATTTCCATCACCCTTTTAGTTACGTGAGTTTCATCCCTCGCATTACATGCCCATACCACGCTAACCTATTGCTCCTCAAGTTTTCAGTCACCCGCGCTAATTTCGACCAAATCTTACCATGCATTAAAAACTTCTTATACAAACTTTGACACCAACACTTTGTTCTATGTGTGTGTGTGTGTTTGTAATCTTGCTTCACAATAAACAAGTGAATTAGAACAACTGCAACCCAGTGAAAGTATTCTCCTCTCCAAATGTTACCAAGTTTGACAATTCAACCCTTATCTATATGTACATGTTATGTATAACTGGGTTGAAACTTATGAATGTGCGGGTTAAGTTCAAGCCAGTAAGGAAGTGGCGAACCGAGCCGCCTTATTATGTAGAATTTGCGATCGCTTGCTGATCGCTCGATGATTGAATACGTCACTGCGATAAAGTAGCAATCACTGGAACTAAATTAATATGAAACCAAGGAAGTTTCAAACGTAGGTAATAGGATAGTTTGCATTTGCTTCAATACCTATCGCTAATTCAGCATTACTCGATAGTTTTACTCCAAAACTAGGAAATATCAATATGTGCGCCCCAAAACTCACAACTCGAACGTGTTTTCTCGCCGTGGTTTGCACGATCGAGTAAAACCGTGTGAGTACTTAGCCTAAACGGAATTTAGCAATAATTGTGCGATTTTTGCTATCGTTGTTACTGACCCAGCTGGGTTGAAGAGAATGCGTATTGAGTTCAAGCCAGAAGATTAGCGAGGTGAAGTGGCCGGTCATATCGAAGAATCGATATCCGTTGGGCAGGTTCTTGAGGGTTGAGTACGTAGAGCTTCCGGCAACGTACTTACTTGTCTTGGATATATTGGATATCTTTGATAACTTTGGTTTAATACACTTTTTCGCGGCTACGTCCGCACTCCGCATAGACTGTTCTGCATATAAACTTTTATGAGTTATTTCAGGACTTTGAAGAGATTTTTTCGAATAAAAAATATCTAGGTCCCTATTTTCTTCTCCGCAATGCATTCTATATCCAAACATCGAAATCTGTTCTGATATTTAGGCGTAAAAACGTTACATGTATTTATGAATTACCTGTTGGTAATCCATAAATATGTAGGTATTTAAAGCAAAAAAATATAGAAATACTTGATTTCTATTTTCTAACCGGACCTGGCTTATTTCCCGTTTTGATTTTGGTTTACTATTGATAACTGTGATTGGCAACCCTAATGATATGCGTATCAGAGAGCACGCGAACACACCTGCACGTGTGCACTCATCAGAACAGCTCACTCCAAGTTCACATCACACTAATAAATACTTTACCTTGGTCCTACAAAATAACACCCTCACGACACAAAGAAACCACACACATACCAGATTATTTTGTTGTGTAAAGTGAAAGATTGTAAGGATTTCTATCATTAAAAAATAACGCAGATTTTTCTACAAATAGTATTTTTTTCCAATAACTTAATAAAAAAAATATAATGCTGGACATTTTCACACAGTATCATCTACCTAACCCCAAACTAAGCTAAGCTTATACTATGGGAACCAGTTATCTGATACTAGCTTCTAGTTCTAGTTCTAGTAGTATGTTACTAGCTTCTGCGCGTGGCTTCGCTGGCAGTACCAACATTTTGAATAACCTATATACTATTCCAGGTCACTATCACCTATTCCAAGTTTCATCCAAATCGGTTCACTTTATTAAGCGTGATTGAAACACAAACATACAAACTTTCAGACGTATTAAAAAGGTTATAGGATATTAAGTAGGATTGGACAAAAGCTATGTTTCTCTTCACTTCAAATTAACTACGAAAATAGGAAAAATATAGTTATTTATAATGTAATTTCTTGTTTTTGGTATTTTCCAACGACAGTTAATTATTTAAACTATCATGGTTAACACTATAAACACAATTAACGGGGGTTCCTCCGTGTCTAACCTTGAACTAGCAGGTAGGTCCTAAGAGGTGAGGGAGTCAATGAAAACACCCTTGTGCTAATCAAAGTGAATTATATTTATACAACTATCGATCTAAACTCTCTAAACTCACGAAACGCAACGATAGCGCGATGTAGGATCGGGCCAATATTAACAGCGACATCTAGTTGTTTTTCGCGGGAACTAAAGTAGACGGATCGCCTTGGAACTAATAGAATATTTAGGTATATTTATATCGATACTTGTGGCGCCTTCTGGTGTAATTCACGCACATTAAATTACCATTGAACATATCGCCCGCCAAGGACTTAGTAAAGCGAGTCCTTAATAAACTGTTGTACTACTCGTGAATTAAACTTGCAAGGGACTAAATATTCTACTAGGTCATCTTATTCTAAAAACCTTACTTTAACATTTACTTAAGACAATCTCAACTTAGACTTATTAATATCTAGGTACTACACAAAGCTTAGAGGTTGGTAATTTTATAACATTATTGATCTTCAATGTGACCAAGCGGGTCATACCATCCGTATCCCATTTATTTGGGTTTGAACTATTTACTATGCAACCAACGTCCTAGCATCTAACGTCATCTACCTTTGGTTCAGAAAACTGTACTAACTACAATAATATGCCTATAAACTAAACTTATTAATACTCATTTTTAAACAATTGCCATCGTGTTAGGAAACTGAACTTTAAAATTAAAATTAAATTCTGGCTGTACTAAAAATATACTGGAATCAATTCAATGGAAGCGGTTCACTAGGTTCGATACTAGTGATAGATCTCGAATTTAAATGAGCTTCAATTGACTAGGGAGAGTGACATTTCTTTTAAATGAAATTCACAGGACTTTATTCCAGGCTCCCATAATCCTTCAAAATTTGTTGCTTGTGGAGGGATAAAGTACCACTGAGTACCCTTGAACTCTAACTGCTCTGCACTTTCCTTATGTGTAGTACTCAGCTCTATTGCTATTCTTATAAAAGTTGTGCCGTTGTAGCTTTCATCAATATCATTAATTTTCATACCAAGCCAGCGAGGGATCTTCACCGAGGTAAGTTGTGGCAGTTCCTGATAGTAAGTATTCCATTTTTTATATAGTTCTAGGGCCACTGCTACACCCCACGCAAAGCTTGACCATGACAGCTTTTGAATCATCAGCTTATCGACGATAACCACTGGGGTTATCCATTCTACTTGATCGAAGATCCGTGCAATATCCGAACTAATTTTTCTTATGATTACAGTTCCAGACCTTGGATGAAGCTGCATCTTGTACTGAAAACCATCTTGACTGCGACTCCAGGTAAACCCTAATATTTTAATCCTTTCATCCAATTTCATTTCAATTTTGTCCTTTTCATTTTGTTCTAAGTTGTCCTCATTTATACTATTATTTTCATCTGGTTGTCCTAATTCTGTATTCGTTTTGATCTGTTCTTGTTCTAGTTTGTCCTTATCTGTGTTCTCATGTATTTTTATCTCTTTCAGAAGTTCCTGTGGTTCTTCTTCTTTGCTTGGCGGATTGACCTCGTATCTGCTATCTTCCCTTTTAGTAGTTGCTTTAGAGAACTCTTCACACTTCTGTACTTCATCTGTTATTAGCCCTGTTGTACTTATTGCTTCATTTACTTTCCAAAATTCCTTTAACGTTTCTTTCTGATTTTCACTGCAAGCAATATGCAAGACTGATATATCATTTGGTGTGCTTTCAGATGCTGCATTACCGGAGAGGATCCAACCAAGATTCGTATTCTGCGCAACCAACTTCCCGCTTGAACTTTTCTTTAGGCCCTGCTTCAAGACCTGGCTGTAAATTTCTGCACCTAACAGCATATCGATTCTTCGCTGAGTTGTGAACTGCGGATCTGCTAACTGGATGGGTTCTACGTCCAACCAATCTAACTTCTCGATCTGTTTTTCGGGCAGGTAAGATGTGATGTGATCCAACACATAGGCTTGAACTTCAATTTTGAACTCTGGATTAATACGGGACTGCATCGTGGTTTGTACTACATGTTTCGCCTTTATATTCTTATCATTTCCTAATCCTGAAATCATTCCCTTCGCAGGCATCTTCTTCAAGCGCAGCTGTTGAACAGCTGACTCGGTAATAAAACAGGCTTGAGATCCCTGATCCATCAATGCGCGCATGGTTTGATACTTGCCATTTGCTGTTTCCATCTTTACCAATGCTGTTGCTAACAAAACCTGCTTTGTCATCGGTACTTCACTCATGAAAAGGCATGACACGCCTTGATCACCTTTAGATGTGGTAGAGCTACTGTCCTCAATGGGTGTCGTGGCTTCTTGTTTTGATGCCTGGTAATCTTCTTGGTTCTGGTGAAGTAAGGTGTGGTGTCTCCTCTTACAGATGCGACAATTCGTCGGGTTCTTGCAACTGTACATGTTGTGATTGCCGCCTAAGCAATTGAAGCACATTTTGTTCTTGCTAACGAACGCTCTCCTATCATTGACTTCTTGTTTGGCAAAGGTTTTGCAGAAACTTAACTTATGTGGTTCGGAGCAAAATTCGCAAGGCATCATCACTGACGTTGCTACCATAGACCTACACGAAGGCTGTGAACCGCTTCCATGCTGTGCTACAGGGCGCTTACTGGGTTCTACAAATTCTAAAGCGCGGAAACGACTTTCTAAAAATTTCACGAACTGTGAGAATGTTGGCAACTCATTCTTACTATCTACATCAGTACTGCTGGAGACGTTAAGCTCCCATTGTTTGCGTGTTTCAGGATCAAGTTTTGAACTAGCTATGTGGATGATAATTATGTCCCACGTGCTCACATCGACACCTATACATTCTAAAGCACTTAAACAGTCAGATGTTGTATCAACCAAACTTTTAATTGAAGCGGCTGACTCAATTTTCATGGACCGTTGTTCTAACAATTTGTTAATTATTGAGTTTGACAAAAACCTTTTATTATTATACCTATTTTCTAATAGGTCCCAACATCGCTCATAATTAGAATCCGCTATTGGCGTGTGCCTTATTAATAGTTCGGCTTCACCGGTTAAAAGCCCCTTCAAATAGTGAAGTCTTTGGACATTGTCTAAAGACTTGTTTTTATGCACCAATGATACAAACAAATCTCTAAACGTCGTCCATTCTTCGTACTTTCCACTAAAGGTGGGAATCGTGATCTTGGGCAATTTAGCCAGTGAGCTCGAATGACCTTTTTCGGATTCCACATTTGTACTAGGTAAGACTTTACTAGACTTAAGATTTGACCGAATGTGTGACCTAGCCACAATATAACTTTCTTCAGTGTTCTCATACATTTCGCTCTTTGCATAACTGGATTCAGTTAAATCTTTTGTCTCGTAAGTCTCATATAACTTGACATGGTTATTTCTAAATAATGTCCAATCTTTCTCTAAATTATCTAATTTCGCTTCAACATATTCTGTGGTAATTCTATCTTTCGAACATTTCTTAAAATTAATTAATGACCTTTCAATTGACTTTTGCAGATCTCGTTGTAAATGAATAAGGGAATTCATCATGAATTTTTACACAAACTAAAGACTTATAGTTCCAGGATACAATTCTCTAACTAGTAAAAGTACCTATCAATTTAAATCAATTCGATAGCTCGTGAGTAGGTAGCAAAATAGAGAAAGTAACTCAAAACTTACAATTATTTTTCCAAAATAAATTTACAACACACACAATAATAATAAACACAAAAAATCAATTATAAAACAATCATGAAATTCAAAACAAAAAATAAAAGTTTCAAATTATTCGCACTGAGTTTATGAAAGATAAAGTTTACTCACAGTTTTTTCACTATACAAACACTATAGTGAATTGTTTCCTTTTTCTGCTCCTGGCGGAGAGACGTGGGGTCAAAGCCCACACGCCTTGAACTGGATCCGGGGGGTGCGGAGTCAGAGGGCTCACACACCGTGCACTGCTTCTTGGGGGACGTGGAGTTAGAAACTCTCACGCCTTGTACTATTTCTTCCCGGGGGACGTGGGGTTGGGGCCCACACGTCTTGAACTGCTCCTTGGGGGTCGTGGGGTAGAATGCCCTCACGCCTTGCACTGCTACTCGGGGTCGTGGGGTTGTTGCCCTCACGCCTTGTACTGCTCCTCTTCTGGGGGTCGTGGGCTGGGGCTCACGCCTTGAACTCTTCTTCTGGAGGTCGTGTGGCATTGGCCTCCACACGACTTGAACTCTTCTAGGTTCCTTGAACCTTGGTGCAAGCGGCTGTTACGGCCACTCACACTGAACTATGAATTCACTTCTTCAACACTGAACTGCAATCCTCTTAGCACTGCACTGGCACTGCAATCCTCGAGAGACTCGGGGTATGGTTTAACCACCGAACTCTGTTGAACCTTGCCGTTGCGATCCACAACGAGTTCAACGTTTCCCTACCTAGGTCGACTGATTAGGTAACCTAATAATTTAGATACCAATCTGGCTGAGAAGGACCATGTCTATCCTTGAACTAGCAGGTAGGTCCTAAGAGGTGAGGGAGTCAATGAAAACACCCTTGTGCTAATCAAAGTGAATTATATTTATACAACTATCGATCTAAACTCTCTAAACTCACGAAACGCAACGATAGCGCGATGTAGGATCGGGCCAATATTAACAGCGACATCTAGTTGTTTTTCGCGGGAACTAAAGTAGACGGATCGCCTTGGAACTAATAGAATATTTAGGTATATTTATATCGATACTTGTGGCGCCTTCTGGTGTAATTCACGCACATTAAATTACCATTGAACACTCCGTGATCATGGCGTGTGCAACCACGTCGAAATATCGGGAAACTCAAACAATATGTAATCATGGTAAATATCCCATTAATTGTATTGACAGTTAATTAATTAACAGAGCTAGTCCCGATACAGATGGCAACCCTAGCCTACGTTTATTGACAAGGGATATTGTCAGATGGTTTATACGGTCGATAAAACAAAACTTTTATAAACGGAGATAGAAAGGCCCTCATGAACAAAAGCATTGAATAAATCATAAAATTTGGGTCCCTTGAACATCATAAAGTGTGCTTTCAATCTCTTGTAGAGTTTTTGCAAGTTTACCCTTGCGATTTTTGAGAACAAGCTTTTCATTATTTACACGGCGAAAAGCTGTAATATATGCCCCAGACTACAATGGCATCGATTACCCATTAGCTCTTGGCTAGTCCGTAATGGTTCAAATCCCGCATGATAGATATTTTTTGATGCATTTAAAAATCATATAACTGTTCTTTCAATTTCATTTAGAAGCAATAATTTCTATTTTGTCTAAGTAATTGCCATTTTTAACCGACTTCAAAAAAAGGAGGAGGTTCTATGTTCGGGTGTGTAGTGTACATAGATAGGTAGTTAGATAGGAGTTAGGTAGCATTTAGGTAGCGCATAGAATAGGTTCAGTTTTAATAAATGTTCTTAGGTATTGTTGTTTTATTTATAATAGTAATTAGGTAATATATTGTAAATAGGTAGGCTAATTAATTAGAATAAGTGAGAGACGTTCTCCTTTAGGTATTGCCTCGCCAAGGGGGGTCCGCGCGTTTCCCCCGCGCTAGCCTCACCCCGCTCTATCGTTCTATCTCTTTCACACACTTTTCACTGGTCACGTGACACATTCAAAATTGTATAAAAGTAGGAGAAAAACCGAAATAAAATCAGTTCAAATCGCACTCTGGTCTTTCACTCGTCTCCAGTACCCTGAGAAGAAAAGCAGCTCCAACACTCCCTACAATGGTGACCCCGAACGCTGAAGCAAGTCAAGAACAGAAGATGCTTGGGATTGGAGCTGACATTTTCCCCGTGTCCATCCAATCGAGGATACTACCTTTCTGGAGGGAACATCCACGATTATGGTTCGCGCAGTTCGAAGCACTCATCGAGCCTTCGAAGATTGGAGATGACAAGAAGTTTAGCTACGTGTTAAGCGTCCTACAACAGACCGATGTCCAGCAAATTGGAGACATCCTGCTCAATCCACCGGCGTCGGGAAAATACAACGCAGTGAAGGAACGGCTACTCTCCGTCTATCAGGAATCTGAATCGAAGCAGCTACAGAAACTACTCAGCGGACAAGAGCTAGGCGATCAGAAACCGAGTCAACTACTGCGAAGAATGAGACATCTCGGCGGCAGCATGGTCCAGGACGACGCCCTCCGAGTACTATGGCTGAACCAGCTACCCACGGCAGTTCGAGCGGTACTGTCAGTCAATGAAGAATCGTCGCTCAATACACTGGCTACCATGGCGGACAAGATGACAGAGCACATGGAACCAACCCAGCAGATCGCCGCTGTATCCACGTCGTCCACCACGAGAGACCCGCACGTGGAACTTCTATCCAAGCAGATCGAGAAACTCACACTGGAAGTCGCAGAGCTACGAGGGAGACAACACTATCGCCGTCCCGCTTGGCGCGGTCGCTCTCGTTCAAAGTCAAACCACAGACGCGAACGAAAGTCGACCGCCGACGCTGATTGGTTGTGCCGTTTTCACTATCGATTCCGGCAAGATGCAAGAAACTGCGAGGCACCGTGCGCGTGGAAGAAGTCCCAACAGCCGTCGGAAAACTAGAAGAGGCATCGAGGACGGCGGGCAACGGTGTCGACTCATACAGAATCAACCGCCTAAGCGTCACTGACCGGCAAAGTGGTGAACGTTTCCTCATCGACACAGGCGCTGAAATCTCAGTCATCGCAGCGAAGTATAAGAAACCTCAACCTGCAGAACTCAAGCTCTACGCGGCAAACGGAAGTTGCATACATACCTACGGAGAGAAGACCCTTCCATTGAACTTGGGTTTACGGCGCAACTACGTGTGGACTTTCGTCATCGCCGACGTCAAACGATCTATCATCGGAGCCGACTTCCTGCGACATCACAACATCCTAGTGGACCTGAAGGGAGAAAGGCTGATCGACGGGCTGACCAAGCTATCCATCAAGACTATCTCCACTTGCAGCAGCGAAGAATCCACTGTACATGTCATCAACAAGAATCACCCATTCGCCGACATCTTGAAGCAATATCCGGATATACAGAAACCTATGTCATTGAAGAAACCTCCAACTCACGGCGTCACTCATCATCTTGAAACCACTGGACCGCCAATACACGTGAAGCCAAGACCACTACCACCGGACAGATACATAGAAGCGAAGAAAGAGTTCGAGCGAATGACAGAGATGGGTATATGTCAACCATCAAGCAGTCCGTGGGCAAACCCTATGCACATAGTGAAGAAGAAAGACGGACAACTGCGAGTTTGTGGAGATTATCGCCGCTTAAACGCTATGACAACTCCCGACCGATACCCCATCCCGAGGATACAAGATTTCACATTCCGGCTTCATGGAAAGAAGATATTCTCGAAAATCGACATAAGGAAGGCTTACTACTGGATACCAATGGCTAGCAAAGAAGATATACAGAAGACAGCGATAACCACTCCGTTCGGATTATGGGAATTTAGGTCAATGACCTTTGGGCTCAGAAACGCTGCACAGACATTTCAACGGTTTATGCACCAAGTACTTCGAGGCACGGACGACTTTTCTTTCGCCTACGTCGATGACCTACTGATTTTCTCAAACAACGATGAAGAACACAAGCGCCATCTACACGAAGTTTTCAAGAGGTTGGATGAATATGGCCTGAGCATAAACACAGAAAAATGCGAGTTTGGGAAGAAAAGTCTCAATTTTCTCGGCTACGTCGTATCGGAAAAAGGCATACAACCACCTGAAGACAAGACCGAAGCCATTTCAACATTTCCAAAACCGAAGACAATTGAAGAATTAAGAAGATTCCTGGGAATGCTCAATTTTTACCGCGACGCTCTACCTAAACAAGCGGATAAACAACGAGAACTCAACAAGTACCTACATAACACAAAGAAGAAGGATCGTACACCGATTACTTGGACAGCGGAGGCGGACGATGCGTTTGAACAATGTCGCGACAGCATCAAGGAAGCGGCTACATTGTCTCACCCGATTCCCGGAGCGCCTTTGTACATTATGTCGGACGCGTCGGACAAATGCATGGGCGCAGTACTGCAACAAAAACAAGAAAATGCATGGAAACCAATCGCATTTTATTCGAAGACGCTGAGTGAAGCTCAACAAAAATACAGCGTGTACGATCGCGAACTCCTAGCGATCTACACTGCAGTAAAACATTTTCGTCGCTACATCGAAGGACTTGAAGTCGTTGTCTACACAGACCACAGACCACTCACGTATGCACTGAAAAAACCACCGAGCAACAGCGACACACCGAGAAGAGAACGCCAACTACAATTCATCAGCCAGTTCTGCTCGGAAATTAAGTACATAAAAGGAGAAGAAAACACAGTCGCCGACACACTTTCAAGAATCGAAGAGATCACAATTCCTTCTACGATCGACTACAATCAACTGGCACAAGATCAAGAAACTGACTCAGAACTTAGAGCACTGAAGAACAAACCTCACTTGAAATTCGCTACGATCAATCTACCCGGCGTCACACTACCTATCACATGCGAGATGAACACAGGAAAACCTAGACCGTACCTACCTACTTCAATTCGAAAAGCCGCATTCAAAGCACTTCACGAATTAAGTCACCCCGGTATACGAAGCACAAGAAAACAGATGACGTCACGCTACTTTTGGCCTAGTATGAACACGGACGTCGCTGATTGGACGAGAACTTGCATCGCTTGTCAGAGAAGCAAAGTTACGCGCCACACTGTTACACCACTGGGACAATTTCAAGACTCAGGAAGATTCGAGCATGTTCATGTAGACATCGTGGGACCACTACTACCATCTGAAGAAAATCACTACGTAGTAACCATGATGGATCGACGAACAAAGTGGCCTGAAGCTATCCCCGTACCAAACATCACCGCAGAAACAGTCGCTAGAGTTATCTACGAAAATTGGATTTGTAGATTCGGCTGTCCTCTACGAATCACTACGGACCAAGGACGCCAATTCGAGTCTACGCTATTTCGGACTCTGATGAAACGATTGGGAGTGGAACGCCTACGCACGTCAAGCTACCACCCTCAATCCAACGGGCAAATCGAACGTTGGCACCGGACAATGAAAGCAGCTTTAATGGCACGCGGAGCTACAAGCAACTGGTCGCAAGAAATTCACACTATTTTATTCGGATTACGCGCATCTCTACACAAGAACACAGATCTCAGTCCTGCCCTGCTTACCTACGGATCTACGCTAAGACTACCAGCTGATTTTTTCACGCCCACACCCAATGAGAAGGAAAATGATCAAGAGTTCGTGAGAAAATTATCCGAGACAATGGCATCACTAGCGCCACACGGACAAAAGCAGAAACATCACACTCCATTCGTACACAAGGACCTAGCTACGTGTACACATGTATTTCTTCGCGTGGATTTGGTCAAAAAGCCACTCACTCCTCCTTATGAAGGACCCTACAAAGTCTTGGAAAGAATGGAAAAATGTTTCAAGATACAACTACCTACGCGCACTACAGTTGTGTCTTTGGATCGCCTGAAACCAGCCTACATCTACGACGCCGACGATGAAACTTCAAGTACTACAACTACAAGGGACGAGCCCATTGCAGCTGACACCACTCCATCACCGAGTCTTCAGCAGCAGCAGCCGCAGAAGACACCCTACGTCACCCGGCACGGCAGAGTCGTTCATCGTTCGGTACGATTCACTTGAAGGGGGGTAATGTAGTGTACATAGATAGGTAGTTAGATAGGAGTTAGGTAGCATTTAGGTAGCGCATAGAATAGGTTCAGTTTTAATAAATGTTCTTAGGTATTGTTGTTTTATTTATAATAGTAGGTAATTAGGTAATATATTGTAAATAGGTAGGCTAATTAATTAGAATAAGTGAGAGACGTTCTCCTTTAGGTATTGCCTCGCCAAGGGGGGTCCGCGCGTTTCCCCCGCGCTAGCCTCACCCCGCTCTATCGTTCTATCTCTTTCACACACTTTTCACTGGTCACGTGACACATTCAAAATTGTATAAAAGTAGGAGAAAAACCGAAATAAAATCAGTTCAAATCGCACTCTGGTCTTTCACTCGTCTCCAGTACCCTGAGAAGAAAAGCAGCTCCAACACTCCCTACAGGTGTATGTATGTTTTTTTTTTTTTTTTTTTTTTATGTATGTTCACCGATATCTCCGTCAGTTGTGAACCGATTTCCAAAATTTTTTTGAAATCGTTCTTTCAAACAAAAAATTTTTCAAATACAAAATATAACATAATAATTTATTAATTGAATACTGTAAATAATAATTACATGTGTATATTCTTATTTTTCTCTTTTTAGTGTAGGTACATAGAAGGTTCTTAGTGTCTGTATGTGTTATGGTGAAGTCGGTTCAATTTTTTTTCAAAAATTTTTATATATTTTGCTTACTAATATTAAAAAGTTTGTTTTGTAAATTGAAAGAAGCAAAAGTAAATGGAACTTTTGATGATCTCTTGATTAAGTTTTGCAGACGAATTCATATTTCACATTTTAAACTCTAAAGAATACACTGACCTAAGTTTAGACTTCTATAAAAGTTGCCGCAAATTAGGTAAAAAGGTTTTCGTGTTGCCAATTTGGGAAGTTATTTTCTCGTAACATGGGCACACAGCGGACATGGATGTGTAATTGTGTAATGTATAAAAAGTGTCACTCCGGGAGTGTCGATAGAAGTGAAAACTTGAACGAGGTGTCGGTAACGGTTCTAAAATTAAAAAAAAAAAGCAAAACGTATATTGACGACCTCTGTGGCGCAGTGGGTGAAAGCCCGCTTGTGACGCCAAAGGTTGCAAGTTCGATCCCCGCCGCGGGAATAATATTTGTATGATCTGCAAATATTTATCTCGGGTCTGGGTGTTTCTATGTATAAAATGTATGTATTTACAAACAAAAAGTATATAAGTAGTATATCAGTTATCTGGTTCCCATAGTACAAGCTTTGCTTAGTTTGAGGCTAGATGATGCTGTGTGAAATGTCCAGCATTATTTATTTATTTATTGCCTCGGTGGGATACGTTCCAGCATCGCAAGCCGGGTTATGAACCGATAGGCCACCGTCGCGTATGGCGTCGAGGTCGAATTAAACTATATACAGAGGTACGGTGTCGGTAACGGTGTCGCGAGTTCAATGGTTTTTTCCCATCTCAAAAAATGCCTAACGTGCCTAAAGTTTTCACTTCAAAAACACAAAAGAAAGACATAAAAATACAGAAGAATGTATTTGAGATTTCGAGAGGCAGTTTCAATTGAGGCGAAATGTTCCATTCTATACGTAACGTAGTATTATTAGATGTTTTCTGATATGGGCAGGCTTTCTTATTAGTTTTACTTTGCAATGTGTCTTTACTCTCTTCATAAACGTTCTAAGACGCGTTGACGAAACCTTTCCCCTATTACACATTGTTTTTTTTTATTCTTTAAAATAACCTTTGTTCTTATTTAGGGTTCCGTACCCAAAGGGTAAAACGGGACCCTATTACTAAGACTTCCCTGTCTGTCTGTCCGTCCGTCTGTCACCAGGCTGTATCTCATGAACCGTGATAGTTAGATAGCTGAAATTTTCACAGATGATGTATTTCTGTTGTGTCTATAACAACAAATACTAAAAAACCAGAATACAATAAATATTTAGCGTCTTACCATAGAACGTGACATAAAGTTATTCCGGAGTGTAAACTGTCAAAATGTATGGTTATTCTTGATTTATTCTGTGGAATAACTTTATGTCACGTTCTATGGTAAGACGCTTAAGGGATACAACAAGCGTGATTTTTTTTGCCGTTTTTATAGATAATTGTACGGAACCTTTCGTGCGCGAGTCCGACTCGCACTTAGCCGGTTTTTTCTAAAAACTCATTTTCTGAGCTAGTATTGAACCTTCATTTGTATTTGTAAATGGGCTTAATATACCACGTCGCCATCGGTACTCACAGTATTTTATCTAAATTAAGCTGAGTAAAAAAGGTTTCGGTGTTGCCAATTTTGGAAAGCTATTTTCTCGTTTAGAAGGGCGATTGGTTGAGGTACTTTATAACTAAAGTTTGCATACGCTCAGAGCAACACGCCACCTCGTAGAAGGTTATAAGCGTCCTACGAATGAACGTGAACGGTGAAGTTTGCATGTTTGTGGTTCAACCACGGTTTTACGACTGGGACTGGTTTTGAAACTTGGTCATTATTTTTAAATTAAATTATAGTTGGACTATCGCATGATCGTTAAAGTGAGATCTAAGAAAAAGCACACCTACTTATTGGGTCTCGGTTTAAAGACACCAATAGAAAATAAATAATAAATAAATAAATAATGCTGGACTTTTCACACAGCATCATCTAGTCCCAAAGTAAGCAGAGCTTGTGTGGGTACTAGATGACTAATATACTACTTATATACACTTTTTAAACTCACACGATTTAAACTCATTTTTGTTTTAATAACGGGACGAGATCGCGTATAGGTTTTCGATAATATTCGAACTATTATCTTACCCCCCCCTCGTGACCACGATCGGTGCAACCCGGTCGAAACGTCGAGGTAAGATAATAGTTCGAATATTATCGAAAACCTATACGCGATCTCGTCCCGTTATTAAAACAAAAATGATACTACTTATATACTTTTTGTTGTTTGTAAATACATACATATTATACATAAGAACACCCAGACCCGAGACAAATATTTGTAGATTGATCCCGCCGCGGGGATCGAACCCGCAACCTTTTGCGACGCAGGCGGGCCTTCGCCCACTGCGCTACAGAGGTCTTCAAACATAGAATAGTGTAACTTATAAATAAATATTGCTGGACATTTCATACATCATCATCTGATATCATAAGCAGAATTTGTGTTATTTTCGGGATATATCTACAATACAATCCCCTATACTTAGAATAATCGGGATTTGGAATACAGACAGTTACTTATTGTGAAGTCAAAAAAACACCAAAAGAATTCCATGTAAAATTGGTCTCTCTACATTTAATTATGCTTTCATTTCACTGTAAAAAAGTAACTAGATCTCTACTAGAAGAGACAAGCTATTCGGCTCAGTTTAGGACTATGTGACTGTTAGATTATTTATTATTTAATTCCTTTTTGCTTGGCGAAAATGGGAAATAATTATACAAAAACACAAAACATACACAAAAAAAAACTATTTACTTTGGACTTCTTTAATTTGTTGAAGTCAATAAGCGAGCGAAGTCAGGTCCGAAGCCAGTACTCCACGTTATAAGCAAAGTTTCCACTCCAAGTACCTATCTCTTCGTACTTCTGCTTGTACACGTAGAAAGTTTACCCGTTTCATATATAATAGTTTAATAGCCGCATAAAACATACCTGATAGTTAAAACCGCATAGCAACTCTGATGATATGACATCATACAAATATATCATCGAAAATACTTTTGAAATTGTAAAATATTCTGAAATAATCAGGCTGATGCGTAGATGCATAAGCAAGAGGTAGATATAGTTTCGTATGTTGTAGAAAGGGATATAGATATTTCAGTCTGTTTCTTTCAGTACTAGGTATCTTTAGTATTGATTTGATAGGCAAGTTTTAGGCTCAATGCAGACTGAATTGGCAGCGCGCGTAACAAGACATTATAAACCTTAAGAACAAAGTAACAAGATATAGAATGAAAGAGGTGTGGCGAAGCCTCGCACCGGCTCGAGCAGTCTCGCGCCCGCGAGTTATCAAGCGTTTCTATATCTTTTAACATTGTTCATAAGGTTTATGTCTTGTTATCGTCGCATCGCTGCTAATTGCATGCATTGAGCCTTACCCCCGGTTTCTTTAGTCAACGGACAGTCGTAGGTAAGAGCTACGACTCGTTTCCACATACAAAAGTTTGACAGCTAGAAACCGACGGTAATGCCGGCCACCCATGATCCAGTCTACCGTCCAGTTTGCAGCGCTGCAAACTTGATCAAGTCGGCAGAACGAAGTTCTTTTTCGCTTGTCATGCACACCCATACCAATACACCGTCAAGTTTACTGGACGCCGCATCCAGTCCGCTGCAGACTGGACAGTAAACTTGATCGTGGGTGGCCGGCATAAGTTAGCTGTCAAACTTTTGTATGTAGAAACGAGTCGTAGCTCTTACATACGAATGTCCGTTGAATATAGAAACTGGGGGAGAACTTTTATTACACCTGGTTTTATATGCCTTTTAAAAATAGCTTTTGCAGTTTGCTCTAAACTGTAATTCCTAAATTGCGCTTTGTTTATGGGAGGTTAAATGAGTTTGAAAAATTACCGCACCGATTTTTATGGGACTTTGTTGTTTAGGTTCAATAAAGACTGAAGTTACGGTTCATCACGCTATAGCTAGCTTAAGTATTCTATTATAAATGCGAAAGTTTGGTTGGATGAATGTTTGTTCTTGAAACGGCTGAACGAAATTGGATGCAATTTGTGATGGAGGTATGTCATTATACCCTGGCATAGTCTTCTTTTTATCTAGGAAAATGTCACTTATACTAAAGTATTTTTGAGGTATATGTGATAATGCAGGGTATAAGCGGCCTTGATTTTTTATAATAACAAACGAATCTGTCCATCCGTCCTGCCTGTCCATCGAAATCTGTTCAGTCATTTCAGGGTATAGTCAAAGTCAAAAAGCATTCATTCAGTAGGACCGCTGGGATCACTTAAAATAGTCTTAGAACTAATTTTACTCCTGTTCTTTCGCTACCAATACCGTGAAGAATCAGGGCAACAAACATTATTTTAGGTGGCCTATCATTCTTAGGTGATTCATCTTAAAACTAAAAGTCAAGCTCCAGTTGGGAGCCAGTCAAAGGAAATTGAGGCTCGTCAAATGTAAGATGCTCATACATTACAAAAAACTACCGCCTCAACAAAGTACTTTATAGGAATAACAAACATGTTCGTTCACATAAGGACAAACTTTCGCACTTGTTATATACGCGATTATCTCCCGTATATAATTAAACACATAGAAGTATGATTTGAGCTAGCTGTAGCGAGAAGCTACAATTAAATGCCATTTACACGATACCATCCTTGCCTCTTGCCACAGAATATTAGCTTTTGCTCTGTTGAGTTTGAGCAAGCAAGCTAGAATGGTATTCCGGAATATTATCGTGTAAATGGCGTTTTAGTTTGATACAATGCAAACTCCGAAATCCATTCACAGAATTATTTCTTGCGTGATTTTCCCCGTAACAATTCACGGAACAAATAAGTCAAATAATTCAGTTGAGCGCCTCTAAGAAAGCGATTAATTTGTTTGTAAATTGAGCGATAAAAGCCACATAGCACATAATTTAATCGTGGCTTAACTAGGCTCGCCTCCAGGTTTACTTTGTAAACAAATTAGCTTACTGAATTTGTGTGTTGGGCAAATTAAATGCGTCTCTCACATCAGACTTGTGGAATCAGCTGTCGCCAGAGGTGTTTCCAGACCGATACGACTTAGGCGCCTTCAAGAAAAAAGCCTATTCCTACCTCAAAGGCCGGCAACGTCTGCAGTGCCTCTTGACGCTGCAGTTGTCTGTGGGCGGTGGCAATCACTTACCATCAGGTGCGCCACCTGCTCGTTTGCCCCCTCTTCCATAAAAAAGCTCTACTTTTGATCTCATCGTGTTTTTTACTTGACTAAGGTAAAACCACTCGGTAGTTTACGTGAAGGGTTCCTAATGAGTCACACCAAATCATGTAACACGATGTTTTATAAGCTGTATTTTTTATGTGTAAAAGCAAGAGCCGTATTCGCGTTCAAGGGCCAATTTTTCGCTTTGGAATATTTGGTCCTACGTAAGGACCGTGTTTTAACGTCTGAAAAATTTGCTCTTGAAGTCGGAAATCGTGGTGGGAAGCATCCGAATATTCATGAAACGAACGAAAAAAGGAGCGCGAATACTGCCCCTGTATGTGTGTATTGGCGTATAATAGTGACTACTCATCCGATTTTGAAGAGCATGAAAGCTTCTTTAAGTCACTTAAAATTCTACCGTCCACTCGGTCCACTCTACAACGATGAATCCGATATTTTGGCTGAATTCGGGCGTTTCCCACTATACCAGCTTTATATTACTACGTCCCTCGGTAAAACATCACTTTCCCGGGATGAAATATAGCCTATGTTAATCAGGGATAATGTAGGATTCTAATGGTGAAAGAATTTTCCAATCGGTCTAGTAGTTTCGGAGCCTATTCAATTCAAACAAACAAATCTTTCCTCTTTATAATATTGGTATAGATGGGTTCGAAACGAAAAATTAAAAATAATTCTTTCATCAATCACTACCTACTTCGGTCGTATTTTTTTTTGTTGAGCATTTGGATTCTTCATTTTGAGTTCATTCGGAAGAAGAAAAAATCCATCACGTAAAATATCTTATTTTGATTCACGATGATTCAATAAGAACAGTGATCGTGAAAGTTTAAAAGAAAACGAAAGAAAAAGACTTTATGACTCTATGGATTTTTCTTATTTCAGATTCGACGTTTGGCGGGAATTCCCCGACCGGATAGTGGGGTTCCCCAGCCGATTGCACGTTTGGGACAACGTTACCAACTCTTGGAGGTACCACTCCGAGTGGACCAACCAGATATCTATGGTGAGTGTTCTTTGATTGTCTCTTGTCTTTTTGTCACGTGGTTTCCATGACCCAGGCGCTACTACTTGTTGGTTACTTTACCAACCGGCTTTAAAAAAAGGAGGTCCTATGTTCGGCTGTATGTTTGTTTGAATGGTCACCGAAATCTCGGTCAAAAATTGACTGATTGTCGAAATTATTTGGTTAAAAGCTAAAATATCTAGGTAATACTATTAAAAGGTTATTCCTGATTGATGGATGTAAAAAATCCTATTTTCCAGGCCGGACGTAAGTTTAAATTCAGTCTTATAGTTCTTCCAGGTCCATTCGTTTTTGTAATATTTGTAAATACGTTTAGTACTTGTAGCGTTTCCCAGTACTCCCCGTGAGCCCGGTTGTTCAAACAAGACTAATTGCCCAAAATGTATTCCGGGAATCGACTCTACGGCCTTGAGCTGCGCTGCGCGGCTCTACAAACTGATCGGACTTGGTATTTGAGCTATTCATGTTAGGACACAACATAGTAGAAGGAAATCAGTATGAACTCCTGTAGTGTTAATTTTCTGACTCAATCTACTTGGATATTTTAACCATATTAGGTCAACATCTCGGAAAATTTATTTCATTTTGATTATTTAATTAAATAAATAATGCTGGACTTTTCACACAGCATCATCTATTATGACCATGCTTCTGGCAAATAAATTTCATTTCATTTCATCTAGCCCCAAACTAATCAAAGCTTGTACTATGGGAACCAGATAACTGATATACTACTTATATACTTTTTGTTTGTAAATACATACATATTATACATAGAAACACCAAGACCCGAGATAAATATTTGCAGATCATACAAACATTTATCCCGCGGCGGGGATCGAACCCGCAACCTTCTGCGTCCCAAGCAAGATTTATCTTGAACTGGCTGTCATTATCTCTCAGTCCTATTCACACACTAGCTAAGTGTTAAAAAAGTAAGGTTCGTATGATGTAGGGGCCGCACCAACGTGTGCCCGCAGCATGAGTGAGTGGGATCGACACAACATGCTCTTTAATTTCGTTCTTTTTTAAGCCGTCATCTCTACGCATTCCTTCCTTACATGTTACTTTTCACACAAAACAACATATTTGTTGTTTTGTGTGATGACATTATCATCATCATCATCTCAGCCATCTAGCGTCCACTGCTGAACATAGGCCTCCCCCATAGATTTCCACAGCGATCGATCTTGTGCAGCCTGCACCCAACGGCTCCCAGCAACCTTTACAAGATCGTCTTTCCATCTCGTGGGGGGCCGTCCTCTGCTGCGATTTCCGGTGCGTGGTCTCCACTCGAGAACTTTTCTGCCCCAACGGCCGTCAGTTCTACAAGCTATGTGCCCCGCCCACTGCCACTTCAACTTGCTAATCCTGTGGGCTATGTCGGTGACTTTAGTGCGTCTACGGATCTCTTCATTCCTGATTCGATCTCTAGTGTAAAAATGATGTCTCTCAGATACATCATCATTGGCCTGCCCTTATCCCGCTCATGCGGGGTCGGCACAACATGTTCTCCTCTTCCACTCCCCTATCACTCATCTAGTTAAAATTAATGAATTCTCTGTACATTTTATACTGTGGCATGTCCTTGCTACAAATTGTTTGAACAACGCGCGCGCACGGTCTAATTCAATGAGCCAATTCATTATGCCATCATAGAGCTGAGAGTTGATACTCTATTTAATTGACCTACTTATGTGCATACACTGTGGCGTTTGATTCATAGACGAATCAAAATCGAGCCAAGTTTTTACTAAGTTCGTATGAGTCAGTGGCCAATTCTGGTGACGGAGTTTTTAGGCCGCCTTAAGGCCTCCGTTAACGACCTAAATAGCCGGGACCGACAATTTAACGTGCCCTCCGAAGCACTGAAGCGCTCAGATGAATGCCACTGGCGGACACCCATCCACTTGCAGACCGTTACGAATGTTGCATAACTTCGACGATCTATCAAGAAAGACTAAGCAAGAATAGAATAGAAAATACTTTATTGTGCACCACATGGACATTACAAAATACAAACAAAGATACAAGAAAACATTTAAAGCGAAGTACAATGGGCGGTCTTTTCGCTGTGAGCGATTTCTTCCAGACAACCTTACGACCACGAGCGCTTCAAGTTTTTACTGTGTTCTCACGATGTTTTCCTTCACCGATTAGAGCTCGTGTTGATGTTGCGCATATTTTTAGAAACGCAAAATCTATTGATGTTCAGTCGGGATTCCAGCTCGCAATCCTCCTTGGTTACAAGGGTCAATCAAACCTTTCAACTTGCAGTGTCCTGAATCAGTTGAGCTATCTATAGATTGTTTATAACGATCCTTAGATAGCTTGACTAATTAGATAGATAGATAGATAGATAGATAGATAATTCTTTATTGCATTACCACACAGCGAACAAGATATACAAGAAAAATACACTTAACTATAGGTAGACAACTGGCGGCCTTATCGCTGAAAGCGATCTCTTCCAGGCAACCATTTACGTGAGAAAAACATTATAGGCATAAATGGAAGGCGGTTTGCATAATATAACTTTAGGTTTAGATAAGGTATTAACATCGTATGAACTAAAATTTGATAATAATGAATAAGTAATAATAATATTAAACAATACACAAATAATTTATTAATCCTAATACATACAATAATATTTTAATAAACTAATACATAAACTAACTAAAACAAGTAGATACTCAGGTATATTATTAAATAACAATGCTAATTCTATTGTTTTTGTAAATTTATGTAAAAACGCTACTTCATTGCTTAATTTCACTAAATAAATGTAGGTATATTGTACTAAATATAAACATTTATGACCTTATTCTATTAAGTGAATTGATCCATTAAAAGCATATACCGACTGTATAACCAGCGTACACTGTATAATAGCAACGATTTTATCGGGGTTTTAAGTCGTAAATCACAACTCAAACACTTCATTAAGCTATTAAACTAGTTCTAGAAGGTCAAGGGTGAAATATTATAAACACGCTGGGTGAAATGGAAACCCAGTCTGCAAATTATTAGAGTACTAGCTGTCCGCCGCGGTGTTACCCGCGACCCCTCGGGAAAACTTCACTTCCCCGGGATAAAATATAGCCTATGTTCATCGGGGATAATGTAGCATTCTATTGGTGAAAGAATTTTTCAAATCGGTTTAGTAGTTTCGGAGCCTATTCATTTCAAACAAACAAACATACAAATCTTTCCCCTTTATAATATTAGTATAGACTAGTACTGCCTTCCCTTCGGCTACGCTCGCGTAGCACTTTTGTATAGACGAACCGATAGCGTGACGAAGTGTTTTCATTTTGTAATGGTATAAAAAGTAAGTTTGTATGAGTAAATAATAAATAAATAATGTTGGACATTTCACACAGCATTGATCTAGCCCCAAACTAAGCAGAGCTTGTACTATGGGAACTAGATAACTGAATGTAAAGAATGTAGATAAGCATGTACAATGAGCGGCCTTATCGCTAAAGAGCGATCTCTTCCAGGCAACCTTTGGATGGAAAGGAACTTTGGAAAGAAAGATTGGTCAGGTGTATAATAAAAAGAAAATGAATACAAACTAAAACTGATATAATACTTATATACTTTTTGTTTGTAAATACATACAAACAATATTATATTATAAATACATACAAGAAACACCCAGACTCTAGATAAATATTTGCAGATCATACAAACATTTATCCCGCTGCGGGGATCGAACCCGCAACCTTCTGCGTCCCAAGCGGGCTTTCACCCACTGCGCCACAGAGGTCGTCATTTGAATCTAGTCACATAGAAAAGCAAATTCTAATTGACTTTCTATATGACAGGACCGAAAAGAGTGGCGTTATAGAGGAGGCCTATACTCAGCTATGGGTACAACCGGGCTGAATAGATAGATATGACTAGCATCATCGTTTGCATCGTGTAACCCCCCTGCAGTACAAGTTTTTTACTAAGGGGGTTACCAATTGGTGACGCTGACTGTACCTCGATATTTTTAAAAATTTATTTGAAATACTTAATGTTTAAAATAAAAGCCACTGTATTTTTTTTAATATTTAGCTAGTAATTTCGGAGAAAGGGGTGGGTTTGGAGAAGGGGGCAATTTCGTACCAAATTTCAACTTAATTGAGCTAGTCTTGTTATAAAGATTAGCGTTAGATTATATTCGTATTAAACTCGAAGTAAACGAGCTGGGTGTAGTCCGATTATAAGCTTGAAATGAATGAGGTGTTGGCATAATGAATGAGTTGTTTCGTACTGGATGTTAAGCTGGGTTGTTAAACCCCTCGCGTGAGGATTTAAAAATATTTATAAAAATTAGCTTAAACTGACACGGATGTTATATGGATGTAGACTACTAGGTACTATATACTTTATGGAAGGTGAAGTTTTTTTTTCGCGTTTATTTACCAAACTTTCGAAGCGCTCGTGGTCGTGCTTGCTTAGTCGATCGTGATAGATCGTCGAAGTTAAGCAACGTTCGAAACGGTATGTTAGTGGATGGGTGACCGCCAGTGGCATTTTCATTAAAGTAAGTAAGTTCGTATGAGTCAGTGGCCAACTCTGGTGACAGAGTTTTTAGGCCGCCTTAAGGCCTCCGTCATGGCTAAACGACTTAAATAGCCGGGACCGACATTTTAACGTGCCCTCCGAAGCACGGAAGCGCTCAGATGAAAATGCCACTGGCGGTCACCCATCCACTTACAGACCGTTTTGAACATGGCATGGCATTTTCATTTAAAAGTATTTATAAAAATTTGCTTAAACTGACTGATATGATTATATTGGATACAGGATTTTGTATGGAAGGTGGTGTCTTTATTTTCATGTCCATCTACCAAACTTGTTATTCTACGATACGAGTATTACAGATTACGTGTAGTGTAGCAACCGAAACTTATTTAGCATACAACTTTGTCCTAAGCGAGTTAAAAGAGTAAGTAACACCGGTATTCATGGGCGGATCCAGGATTTTTTCTGGGGGGGCACAAGAAACAAAAATTTCACAATTTATTCATTTTTAAGTAAGATATTTTTGTTTTTTTGTGTGTGTGTGTGTTAAGATGTTTTTGTGAAGATATTTTTGTGTAAGTAGGTACACAAAAATATCTTCGGGGGGGGGGGGGGGGGGCACGTGCCCCCGTGCCCCCCCCTGGATCCGCCTATGCCGGTATTCACAAACATTACTATGAGGTCTCACAGTGCGCGCGGACGCACAGTGTCCCAAATACCTACTGATTTTGCGACCCTGTGCGTCCGCGCGTAGAGATGATTCAGTCTAAAAATGCACGCCCCTCCACTGAACGTGATTATTTAAATGTGTGAAAAGAAATATTTATTGCAATGGCACGCACACAAGTCAACCATTGCAATAAATATCTACTTGGAAACGTCAAAGTAATGTTTGTGAATATCGGCATGTGAGTTTTAACGACCTCTGTGCGGCAGTGGGTGACGCAGACGGTTGCAGGTTCGATCCCCGCCGCGGGATAAATGTTTGTATGATCTGCAAATAATTATCTCGGTTCTGGGTGTTTCTACTACACTTACTACTATACTTTTTTAATTTCCAGGTGCTGACTGGCGCAGCGTTCCATCACAAGATCTGGTCGTGGTACTACACGTACCGGATGCCTGAAGAGGCTCGGCGGTGGGTGGACGACAACTTCAACTGCGAAGACATCGCTATGAACTTCCTTGTTGCTAACGTTACCAGGAAACCACCTATAAAGGTACCCAATCATCATTTCCCTGCCCTTATCCCACTTTCATGTGGGGTCGGCACAACAGGTTTTTCTCTTCCACTCCGCTCTATCAGCCGTCATCTCAACACTCACTCCTTTCTTACCCATATCATCCTTCACACAGTCCATCCATCTTTTCTTTGGTCTGCCTCTTCTGCTACATCCCTCCACATTTAAACCTAACATTCTTCTAGTTACATGACTCTCTTCCCTCCTCATAACATATAAATAATAATAATAATATAACGGTACCCAATATTGACAATATTTTCATTTCAATGAATAGAGCCGTGTTCGACTTTCTATCCGAAGGTCTTGGGTTCGAATCCCGGCTGCGCATCAATGGATTTTTCATTTCGTAAAATTTATATGCACTTTAACACGAGCTCTTAACGGCGAAGGAAAACATCGTGAGGAAACCCGCAGCTTAGTCAGCTCCACACGTATTGACGTTGTCTTTCCCGTGGACAAGGCCGATTAAGCTGATAGGATGGTTTAGGTGCTGGGCAAGCCTATTCCATCTCGAACAATGTCCCAGGCACTACGGCGTTCCGTTCAGTGTAGGCATAGGTTGCCTCCTCACGCTGTATAAATCATCTAATATAGATGTAAAGGCCAAAGTTTTTTTTTTTTTTCAATGAGATCAATAAGCCCCTTTTTGTCTAGTCTTTTCCAATTTTTCAATTTTTCACATGGTCCTAACCTAGGATGAAAAATAAGCCCTTGAAGTCAGAAATCGTGGTGGGAAGCATCAATCATCAAACGAATGAAAAAAGGAACCCCGAATACGGCCCCTGGGTTTTCTATAATCTTCTACACTAATATTGTAAAGAAGAAAGATTTGTTTGTTTGTATGTATGTTTGAATAGGCTACGAAACTACTAGATCGATTTGAAAAATTCTTTCAACATTAGGATCCTACATTATCCCTGATGAACATAGGTTATGTTTTATCCCGGGAAAGTGATGGTTTCCCGAGGGACCGCGGGTAACACTGCGACGGGCAGCTTCTTCTTTGGTCGGTACTTCATTTCTGAAGATCGTGATCACCATGCGTCGTTCTGCAAGTATAGACGGCTTGTCTCCAGCAGTCGTTTCATAAAGAAACAGTCTTGAGTTTCGTGTTTGTCACCTCATTTATACCAGTAAAAGCAATCAGTTGAATCTAGTTATCTACAGAGGAAACGATTCGTTGAGGTGACACGCGACGCAGCGCAACCAACTCAGCGAATGTAACGATTTTTCTCAAGACTTTTTACATTATGATTTTTTGTAATTTTCTTACTGAATACTCCTCTATGTCAATTTCAGGTGACGCCTAGGAAAAAGTTCAAATGTCCAGAATGTACGAACACAGAGATGCTGTCAGCCGACGCCCGGCATATGACGCAACGATCTGCCTGTATAGATCGGTTCACGCAGATATATGGACGCATGGCTTTACAGGTAATAAAGACACTTCACTATCACTACATAGTATAGAACAAAGTCGCTTTCTCTGTCCCTATATCCCTATGTCCCTATGTATGCTTAAATCTTTAAAACCACGTAACGGATTTTGATGCGATTTTTTTAATAGAGTGATTCAAGAGGAAGGTTTATATGTATAATACATGCATAATATAGTAGAGAAATTTAGTATCAGCATTGCACCCGTGCGAAGCCGGGGCGCGTCGCTAGTTATAAATAAATAATGCTGGATATTTAATGATTTCACACAGCATCATCTAGCCCCAAACTAAGCAAAGCTTGTACTATGGGAACCAGATAACTGATATACTTTTTGTGCGTAAATAAATACACCTACATAATTATTATGAACATAGAAAAACCCAGACCCGAGATAAATATTTGCAGATCATACAAACATTTATCCCGTGGGATGGAACCCGCAACCTTCTGCGTCTCAAGCGGGCTTTCACCCACTGCGCCACAGAGGTCGTCGATGGTCGGAAACATTAACTCATAACTCGGTTCATTAGAAAATAATCTAAAATGGCGGTGATAATCATGCTCTCTCGCTTGCACACTAGAGACGTCACTGGTGTAAGTAAGAGAACATGATTATACCGCCATTTTAGATTATATTCTTTATTGAACAGAGTTATACAAGCACAATATAATCCCGTCGTTTTGCAAAACAAGGGACAAAGGACAAGTACCACAGAGACTCAGAGTAATATAATGCAGAATGGGTATCTCGTTATTTATTTAAATTGTATTTTTCATTTCAGTCTGTCGAGTTTCGAGCAGACCCGTTACAATACAGAGAATCCGGTACCTACCCTCACGCGTATCCCGACATTGGCGCGCTTTGAGACGCCATCTTGAAAACTTGGATAAAGTCCGCCATTGGCTACGACTTCGGCTTACTTCGTAAAGCCGAACACTTCCGAAGATAACTATTGCCGTTAAGAAAAAGGAATTTACTATTAAAAAAGCTTACACTACGGCCAATTAATCGAATATGTGAAGTTAGACGTTTCGATGCGCAGTAGATAGTTTTGTATGAAAAAACGCTATTGCGCATGTCAAAATGCTAACTTCAGTAATGCTTAGATACGTTGATCGTGTTGTACGAACAGTTTGAATAATTTTTATGTGGTTTTGATTACTGTGGATAGATTTTTAACATTTTTAATTTAGAAATAAAGTTAAATATCTTACTGCAGAAGGAAAAACAAAAAACAAATGAATGTGGGGTCTTTCGGAAATAGAAGAGCGGTTCGGGTAACTTCGGGAAACCGAATACATACGAAGTGAGACATTTCGTCGATATCAAAATAATGATTACAAAGCCTTGAGTAGAATATTGATTCTACTCAAATTGTAAACAATTTTGGTAGAAATCTATGAAAAAAATGATTCGGATATGTTTGACGGCAGTGAACTGAGATGATGAGTGATAGAAGAAAAATGGTTGAGAGCAACATGCTTTAACCACTTATTGGGATAACGGCTGATGATGATGATGAAAATTAATTTAATTTCTTAGACATATTTTCCTGAATCAAGGCATCTTTTTTTAACAGATTGAATATTATCAATACTGACATTGGAACAGTCATTTTAGATATTGCTAGATGATAAATTGATAATAGACTTCTCATTTAATTTATAGTCTGAGATGTTGGGAAAACAGATTTAGGCGGGGTTATGGATAGGTTGTCTTGGGTCCTCGTATATCAAGTTATAAAGTATAATCATTATATGAAGCATTATCCATTAATAACTTGTAATATATGCGATTAAATCCTCGCTTCAGTTTTGAGTATTTTGTATTTTCTTTATTAATCAATAAGTTATTTAAATCTTACTTTTATGATACAATAAACCATACAAGTACCTACTCGGAAGCGCTCGTGGTCGTGCTTGCTTAGTCGTTCTTGATAGATCGTCGAAGTTAAGCAACGCTCGAAACGGTCTGTAAGTGGATGGGTGACCGCCAGTGGCATTTTCATCTGAGCGCTTCCGTGCTTCGGAGGGCACGTTAAATTGTCGGTCCTGGCTATTTAAGTCGTTAAGCCATGACGGAGGCCTTAAGGCGGCCTAAAAACTCCGTCGCCAGAGTTGGCCACTGACTCATACGAACTTACTTACTTAGTACCTACTGTACTTCATTCCATTCAGTAGTTTTCACTCAAACTATTTCTCGCGTATTGTTATTTTCTTTTATGGGTTAAAATAATAGCAAAAAAATATAGCTTATTTGAATAAAATCATTTCTATTATAGGGTAAGAAAGAGGGCTCAGACATTAGTATGTAAAGAAATGATAACGAACTTAGAAAGTGTGGACAATAACATAATTGATGAAGGCTGTACGTGAGTTAATGGGATTTCGTCCCCAAAACCAGGGTAATGTAGAAATAGTACCATTATTTTATTTTACCCTAAATACCCCCAAAATCTTGTTACATTTACAAGGATCCCCTAAAAAAGGTAAATATCACCTAGATAGGGGTTTTAGAATCCCCTGAATAGAAAATTAGTTAACAAACAACCTAAAATATTTGAGGAGAAGAGAGAGTTTCAAGTTTTTTTTAATAATGAATATTTGAGGATCTTTATGGGTATTCCCTAAATAGGGGATTATCAATTTCCTATTTAGGGATGTTCTGTTATTATGTGACACCGACAATTTTGTTTATTTTATATAAATCAAAACTTCGATCAACTAGGATTACTGTGTGCCCCCATTTAGCCATAAATGTTATCGTCTGCCACCGCGTGGGGCAGTTGTTGGGGCAGACGGTAATAATTCGATATGATATCCTTAGTTAAAGTTGATCAAAGAATGGATAGGTTTTAGATAATCTTCGAAAATGCTTAATAGATCTCTAGATTTCGCCTTTATATTGAAGAATGATATGAGCCTTTGGGAACGAAGATGGTTTCTTAACCTTGGTTTATTCCATACAGTTTGTCATGTGTCTTGGTGCCATTCGGAATTGTGGTTTATACTTTTGTGAGCTTAGTAAGTTTCTCGTTTCACAGTATGAAATTTTTCAAGTCAATGTTTATATCAACTGCTTTTAATTTACAATACAACTTATCGTGTTATCATAGTTTAGCGTTTTATTATTGCAAAACTTGATAATATTTTGAAATCAATTTCTTAAATAATTTCAAGAGTTTTGACGCAAAAACTAACCATATTGCTATTTTTTTTTGGCTTCGACTTGCACCAAATTAAACTATTTAAATAACCTCAATAGGGGCATATATGTATGTATTTGACTTGCTATTTCAATTTATTGCTAAATTTGTAGGGTAAACGGGAGTATTAGTTTTACATATCTTTTGATCTAAGATGGCAATAATTAACGATATTATGGGTTTAATATGGATGTCATTAAAGTATGAAGTTTTGTTATCTAATTTTTTTTCTGATATTACGAGTAAAACTGGCTTTTTATGCAATTTTTGTATAAAAAGTTGACAATGAATTACAATTGATGCAGGTTTTAAGTCAATTCTCTATTCCGATTGCTCTTTTTAGACATTTTTAATAATAATAGACATCTTTATTTATTACAGATGTTAGAGCAATATCATACATTTTATATTTTATTATTAATTATTTTATTTAAAAAAGTAATAATACTTTGTTATATTATTTAAATTTAAGTTATGTCAAAGAGTCAGAATTTGACCTGAAATAATGTACCTAATAATGATGCCATCTGTCCTTAGTACTTAGGAAGAAAAGAGATTCTAAAAACATAGAGATAAATAGTTTATTAGTCCATTTTGACATATCGGTGCTTGCGCGAAGGGAAAAATGTGAATTCCTAATAAATAATTATATATAATAATATAGTATAGTGAGCACGTTTTTTTGTAGTAAAAAATGAATGTAGTTTCATAGATGGCATAATTTTTAAAGTAATTTTTTTTTGTAAATAATATTAAAAGCTCGATTTTGAGCATTTGTGTGAATGTGTAAATATTTTAGTTTAAGAACATGATTTTGTATAATGTAACTTATATAAATCAAAAATTATGAGTACATTCTTAAACATATATTATTATTGTGTATTTATTTTAATTGTACCGTATTATTATCAATTGTTACATATATTTTCAAGACAGCATGTAAAAAATTTGTTAAAGTACCTAAGTATTTTTTTAATTTTTGAATCATAGCCAAAGACGTAAGTAACTAGTCTCTGAGTATTTATGATTCGAATGCATTTATTATTGTTTTTAATAAATACATTTTAATTAATTTTCTTTTTTTACAAATGTTTAGTCTATGGTGTGTTACCGATATCAGAATGACTGATACTAGTTTAAGTGGATTTCTATACTGTAGGTAGTTTAATGTGTAAGTAAAATACATAAAATCAATTGAAAAGATCGTTAAAATAACAATAACGACTGAAAACGACGCAAAATTTCCTAATTTGTAACTTTTTTGAAAAATTAAATGAAAATACTTTTCTTTTGGTAACGAAAGTAGTGTGCTTTTAATAGCTAACTTTCTAGTTCTAAATGTAAAATTTGATTAAAAAAAAACAAATGTCAAAATACGCTTTAGTTTTCTAAGGCATCTCGAAAAATTATTTAGAATTAGAATATAAATGTTGTCCGTTTAATTAAGATCATTAAATTATTAGGTAAATTAAATTAATTTTTATACGTAGAATAATTCATATAATTTTGGAATTAAATGAAATGACGAAGTCTTCTAACAACATGATTTATCTCATTTAGTAAAAATCAGAATTGTATGACATAATTTTAGATTTATCGGCCTATTAATTTGCTATTTATATTTAATCATAAAATCTGTTATTTAGGTATAACAAAAGTCTTCAAAGGATTTTGCTATATCCACGCGTTTGAAAAAAAAAATATTACATTTATATATTTTTAAATTTAGTTTTTCTTGAGCTTGCACAGTACACACACAATACAGGGTGTAAAAAGACGTCTACCGAAGCCGAAAGGGGTAGGTACAGCATCCCAACACACAATCAAATCCAAAAGGATTTTCCGAAAATATCATTATATCAGGAGAAAACAGCGTTTGAAGAGTACTGTTTGCTTATATTCTGGGCGCGTTATTTTACGTAGATCGCTGGATTTTGAGTTTTAACTGTTTTTTTCTTTTATAAATGAAATTATTAGGTAGGTATGGTCTTATTATGTCGTACTAGAGTACATAACTGAAGATATCATAGCATGACGAAGCTAAGTAAAAAAAAAAATTGTGTTTTTTTTCGCTAAATATGTTTAGAATCATGGTCTGATTGCAACCCTTCAGTTTTCGGTAGCAGTCTTTTTACACCCTGTATATATGAAAAAATATTGAATCACTTAAAATACTTATGTAATAACTTAAAAGTAACATCGACGTGGATACAGTTGATCTATTTCGCGAAGGCGGATTAGTCTTTTGTGTGTGTGTAGTGGCTCATGCACGTTGCTTCTGTGTACGTAAGCTTAGGAACGGTCAATGGACGAATGAGCGCTCAATATCACTTACACACACACAGAAACATATCTACACACACATGCATGACCTTTCGTGAAGAATAACTCTGTTGGTACCTTTAAATGTTATTCAAATGCAATTTTTATAGAGAAATGAAAAGTCTTATAAAAAAATTCGATTCCGACGGGATTTGAACCCGGGAGGATCCAGCCACGGCACCACTAACATCACAATCGAAATTTTTAATAAGCTCATTCGGTTAAGCACCCTTTTTATAGTCAAAAATATGTAATAAAAACCAAATACTGTTTGCTACTTTGGGTGCTATTATTTCAATAATTTCTTACTTACTTAATTATTAAAAGTTATGGTTGTGTTTTTGTATATAATTCTTGTTTTACGTAACTAAATATTATGACCCTTACTTTACATAAAGTAATGTCATGCATAACCTATGAATAACCATACTTTTAAGTTTATGCATAACAAATTATGTCAAGTTTATTAGTAAAGGTCTATGAATTTATGACAATACAACAATTATTTTAGTATGAAAGTACTTTCTAGCTAACGGAATTGTGTACCACTGCCAATTAAGTACAGTTAGCAACTAAACTTGATGTTTATTTTAAGTTTACAAACTTTAGAAACAAAACTAAGCTTTGATCGAGTTTTGTATTAAGTTTCAAAAAATGAACTTGACCAGAGACAAGCTAATATTGTCTATGATTTGAAAAATATGATGTTTGTGCCAATAATGTACAGTGACACAAACTTATCTGGACAGGTGGCCAAAAGAGGAACTAAGGAAAATAAATATTTTTCTGCCAACATCAAAAGCGATAACAGCGCCCTCACCGGTTCAGATAAGTTTGTGGCACTTTATCCAGGTGAGTATCAAGGTTTGGACTTCAGTCAGATTCTCATGAAACAAACGGAACCGTGAGCATGTTTGTAATTGTTAGAATCTTATTTTTTTTACACCAAATAATCACATGCGGTCAAAGTTTATAAAATGGTGTAGTGTGAATCACACGTTTCTAAAATTCAAGTATAGAACAATATCAAAAAGCCTTTGTTTATAAGTTAGTCCAACAGATGGCGGTAGTAGTACCGAAATTATCGATAAAATCAATCGAATTTCAGATTCACTTTGTATTTATATTTTCTGTTATGTCTGAATATTGCTACTGGTAAACTAACTTGACGAAAAGTAAACTACACAAATTGGTTTCATAATTCATAATGTCTGTTTTGTCAAAGCCTTGATATATTTTCTGAACAATATGTATGTACGTATCCATCCAGCTCTCTTTAAAACTAATTGTTGGAAATCTTTTGGTTTTAACATAAAATGGCTTATTTATATTCATTTTTACCCTTCTAATGTAAAGTACTTATTAGGTATTATTTGCGATTATGTACATCATGTAAATAGAACACTAAATGAGAATAAAAGAAGACATATCAGTTTGTAAATAAGCGTTTTCTTACTACCATTGAACCACCTATCCTTACCTTACCTTTGACTACCATTATGGATCTCTCATAACTCTTGAATGATGAAATTAAGTAGTTACCTACATACTTACCTATATCTTAAGGAAAGCTTTGACTTTGAACCCAAAAAAAAAAAAAAAAACAAGAGTTCGATTTCCGTTAGGCGGGTTATGCTTAGGATTTTTCATTTAGAAAAATGTACGAGTAAGTGAAGTGCGCTTTAACCCAAGATCTAAATGAGGAAACGTTACAGTGATTTCATAGAACTCATGGCAGAACTATAAACCCTAAATACCATTAAAATTCCCATCAATATTTCTCTGTTGCCAATTTAAGGACAAAGTCGCCGTTGGCACAATGCATTTTCTGCAACATAACTCTGCACAATCGTTCCGAAGAATAATCAACATTTCGCCGTCATCTAGCCGCCAATTATTGCGAAGTTTCTATGCTGTCTCTATTGATTAACCGCGTTCTAATTAAAATTGTTTCGGTGTAATATAAATCCGAAGTTGTTTTGTTTGCGCTACATATTTGCTCTGACGCTAACACTTGCGGCGCGACAAAGGTACGATTTGCGAGGTAGCGCGCTTTAAATATATCGCCTGGAAGCTTACAATGCGTAAGGTGAGGGCGCATTTGCATGGAAAACAGGCCACTTTTAAGGGGATAGTTAAACCTAAATCATGGATTCACTTAGCAAAAAGTACCCACCTAAAACAAAATGGTGACTGCTAGGCGCCTTCGTGTTCCGGTAGGCACATATCACCTATTAACCAAATAATGTATCTACCTAAACTAGTTCATAGTCTATAAGTTCAGAAACCACCTACCTAAATTGTGATTTAATCACACCCACTCGTATGTAATACTTATTATGTCCCTAACAATTTTATTTAGTTTTTCTTTTGATCTCATTGTTTTATTATGCTAATTTTAATACTTGTTTTTAGATTTTATCTCTTTCTAACTCATTAATGTATAATGTTAGAAATGCCTATTTTAGTTTAGTTGAGTCCATATTATAGTGCATGCTGTGGCGTCCTATAACTGGGAAAACACTAGATTTAAGTAGCTTAGTTAAGAAGTTAAGAAATTGATAATACTTTTGTGATTTTTCCGTTGGATGTCCATAAATAAATAAATAGCACATTAACTGTAGGCGGCCTACAAGCTCCGTGGCTCACTTGCGTTGGGCTTAACTTGCATTCGGCCAATGAATTTACTTAGGCATTCGTGAAGTTGGGCGTTTCGCTTCGTACTGTATCGAAACGGTTTACCTACTTCGCAAATGTGTATTTATTTATTTAAGGACATCCAACGGAAAAATCACAATAGTATTATCAATTTCTTAACTAGGTACTTATATCTAGTATTTCCCCAGTTATAGGATGCCTCAGCATGCACTATAATATGGACTCAACTAAACTAAAATTGGCATTTCTAACATTATACATGAGTTACAAAGAAATAAAATCATAAAACTCAATCAATGTCTCCCTTGACGGTGTTGTAACGTGCATATTACCGGCTGTATGACCACAGAACAATAACACTCCTGTCGGAGATTATGACACTGCGAGCCTCTGGCATAATTCGTACAACTTAATTAGGTAATAGGGGTAATAGGTAGGTACATACATAACTACTTACATGTATTTTTGAAGTGAAAAGTACTGTAGGTGCGTTGGGCATTTTTTGAGATGAGAAAAAATCTATTGAACTCAGACTGACAGTGTCACCGACACCACCTGCTTTATGGCTAAGTTCGTAAGCTCTCGATATATGGACGCCTGGTTGCTTTGTTCACGTTGTGATCGCATCTTTTCCGCCTAATAGAATAGGCGTGATTCAATGTGCGTCTACCGTGTCATTTGTAAGGTTTGTTTGTAAATACGTTTGAGTAGGATTAAACTTAGGGTTTTTGACCTTTTTATGTGTAAGGTACCTACTCCAAACTCATTTCTTTCCGTAGAAACTTATCACTGGTGGTAATAAGACCTTATTACCACTATAATTGTAATAAGTTTCTAGGTAAAAAAACAGGGTCACGACTGTATCCCCGAGACACGGTAGACATTCTCTGAGATCTTTTGATCCTTTGAGGATTTCTAGGGTAGGTATACCTAATAAATTATATTTGATTTATTTTTATAGTGTTATCTCTGTAAGCGCCTAGGTATAGGCACACAGTTCCTACATTTTAATAGGTAGGTAGTAAAAAAAGATTTCCTTAACAATTTACCAATTCTCCAATCACTAGGTAAAGCAGATACCTAGACCTATCTAGATAAAATAAGAATAGCCAACCTAATACTCCGAGTTTACCAATTAGGTAGTCTATTCATTTTCTTTTTTTCCGCAATGCGATTTAGCTACAATGCGGTGCGCGTGCGTCTCGAGAACACGGTATTCGCGCGTTCCGTCCATTCTTTGCGCTCTTCACTCTTTTACGTTTTTCACCTGTTCAGTGTAACATGGCCTTATATTTGTTTAGTTCTAAAGTATGTAGGGTATTTATCGTGAATTAAAAGGAAGATTTTTCAGGATCACTTCAAGTGAACTCCGGAATATTTGCAATTAGAAGGCATTTTGTTTTGTCACCGGGTGAATGAAACAGTTTGGTAAATCATTTTGCAACAACTACTTTTGTAGTACCTACTGAGGCCGTAGTAGGTCCTAAGCCAAAGGATCTGAGAATTCATTAGAAAGAAAGAAAGAAAGAAACTTTTATTTTGTGCCACAGACAGAAGAATATATAATGCAGGTACATTGTAATATTATTGAATTAAATTAAGACATAATCTGATTAGTACCTACTACCTACACTCTTAACTTAAATAACTATAAGTGACCGCAAAATAGGTCGTCACTCAGCAAAATGTTACGGCAGCCGAAGCTGCTGTAACGCTGGTCTTCCGTGACGCCAGTGTGCGTAGGTAACATGAAGCCATTTCATCGCGTAGTAACTATCTTATAAGAAAAGCTACCCATTAGTTATAGGAAGGCATATTGAAACTTTGATACCTCCATAAACATAAGGTAATGTATTGAAGTATTTAAACAGTAAAGATAAAACAATGGCTAACGATGACGCCAATTCATTATATTCTAATATTACATTTACATATACATAAGTAAGTATATGACTTCACAGTAGGTGCAGCTTATGAATCAAAGCCAGGTCGTTGACATCCTGCCTATGACAACCTACCCCTCGTAGAGACTCCATGTGATACGAAAATATGAGACTTTTCTTCTATACTTAAGTATCAACTTGGTTCGAAACATCAGATCGTTGCATGATCTATCAAGAAAGCTACAGCACTCGAATAAACAAGCAAGCTACAGCACTACTCGGATCCGACAATGGCGAACCTGGCTTGTAAAAAAAAACTTAATTATTTTCGGTTATGAGCCCGAATGTGCCCGAATTTGGTCTTAAATGACGTGTTGCAGGGCGCACAGTGCAACTGATCACTTGCGTTATAGTCGTAGGCGTAGGAACTGGTGCAGAGACAGATTTTCGATACAAAAGACTTCAACGCGCTCCGTCGATGCAGAGAATATTGATTCAAATCGGTATAGTGTTCAGATATTTTTATAATAATGATGGTAGGTATTATTCAGTAATTATGTTTTATTATTTAAATCCTGCTGTTTTAAGGCTCAATAGATATTAATGTTGTTTTATCTCTATAAGTACTTACTTAACTATGTATTAATTATGTCTTTAGATCTATAGGGTAACTTATGCTAAGTAGGTAATTAGGCTTAGATCTTTAGAAATCACTTTGCAGAAAAAAATACGTTTTAACTCAACTCATTTCATTCCTACTTATCTAGGTATTCACAAAAGTGATTTGGTGGACAGAGGCTTATGAAATCATGGAGTCCCTACAACGGGTATTGAATGGCGTTGCGTCAACAAGCCATCGCAGGCAGCCGCCTATTTTGGCAAGGAATGCGACGTGGAGCAACTTGAGATGTGAACAGGTAGCTCGCATGTCAAATTCAGCTGATCATCATCATTTTGAAGTCTTTGGACTTCTTTTTCCATTTTTGAAAAAACTAGTAGATACCTACCTAATAGTAGCTCTGTTATTTTATTTTTCTCGTGTTTTACTAGGTTTTAGTATATGTAATTTCGGTGGTACTTTACTAATTAAGCTTTGAAAACTTAGCAGGAAATTTGGCAAATGGAATGGGGGAGTATTGAAGAGGATTTCCCACTTGACGAAAGATTTCCGTGGAAATTTTGAAGTAACAAGCCGCCGTGTTTTATCAAACCAAGACTTGCTGACATGAATTGTATACATTACTAGCTGTCCGCCGCGGTGTTACCCGCGTTCCTTTGGGAAAACTCTCACTTTCCCGGGATAAAATATAGCCTATGTTTATCAGGGATAATGTAGGATTCTAATGATGAAAGAATTTTTCAAATCGGTCCAGTAGTTTCGGAGCCTATTCAATTCAAACAAACAAACAAATCTTTCCTCTTTATAATATTAGTGTAGATAAGTTACTGAGGCTAATCAAGATTTTAAGGTGTCAAAAAAAGCAAGTCTTGCATCGTTGAAAGGTAAAGTTTACCTATTTAATGCAAAGAAGAGACTAACTCAATGGATCGTTTCGATGCGCAGTAGAGCATGCATAGTGATGAAAGAAATACATCTAAACTGATTTGCGTCGTCACCTAAACAAAAGGCAATCGATTTCTCATATAACGCACTGTACATAATATACATAGAAACACCCAGACCCGACATAAAGATCATACAAACATTTATCCTGTGGCGGTGGGGATCGAACCTGCAACCTTTGCGTCCCAAGCAGGCTTTCACCCACTGCGCCACAGAGGTTGTCAAAGAGGTGAGGAGTTTGTTATTGATTGGTATTACCTGATGGACTTGGTCATGTGTTCATGGTGTCTCGTAGCAGGGCTTACCTTCAACACCCATATCTCTACGGTTGAATAAAGTAACATGACATTTGATTAGACAATTTTTAAATTTTATCGCGACTGGACTTACTCCCGTGGGACTGAGGGTAACACGCGCTGGGCACAACTATCACATATTTTTTCCCTTTGTAGAAGTTTTTAGACTACTTACGTACCAAATACTTCTATTCGACGGACAGCTAGTTCATTTTATAAACAACATCGTGGCCTCTGGGTTAAATGAACTCAGATCTGAGTAAGCACAATAAAATACCCTTTAAATGGAAAAACAGCTCACCTGTGGGCGGCCACGCTTGGCCTCAGAAAACTTACAAATTTCTGTTAATATCCTAATAAAATGTGTTAAAAGCCGTAAAATGTCGCTAATTTAAAGCTTTGCCTAATATTTGCTGTAACCAGGTGGGTAGAAATGTCCTTACCGTTAATTCTCGTTCGATTTAAATTGTTCAAATAGTTTTTTAGGATCGAAGAAAACATCTCAACCTGTTATTAGAAGATAAGGTCCTACATGGTTACTAGCGTTCACTCGTGCTTACAAATTAAATAAAGTAGACAAATCTCATACCAAAGATTATTGTAAAAGTATTATAATGGCCAGGTTCGTATTAATGGGGTTATAATGGGTGGCCACGTTTTCTATGAAAGGTTTAGGCAGGATCGACCTACCTACATAAAACTCCAATTTATGTTGCAGCAGCAACCTATAGGTATCTTAAAGGTAGTATCGTTCAGATAACCTATTAAGCAAGAAACGAAAAACTCATTTGTTGTGGTGTATAGGTAGGTACACTCACTCTCGACAGGTGAAGTCATAGAAGCAGCATCTAGGTACCTTAGCAAGCTCCTTCTACTGGGTTGGCCGGCCGGACCTACCCGTAGGCAGGCATAGGTAGGTAAGGTACCTAGATAGGTGTTTGTTAGTGCACACACGTAGCATTCAAGACGCGGCGTGACAAATTTTTTAATTACAATTAGACGTGAAAATCGCCAGCTGCAAGTAGGAGGGATTTCAGGCCCCCATTTGACCGTCGAATGCCATATTTGGCACGGCTCGCGTCTAAATATGGCACGGCTCGGCCCACCGCCCCGCGCCGCGCGAGATCGCTCCACTTCCGACTCTATTATTTCTATTTACGAAATAAACTCAAAATAAAAGCTCTATTTTAAATGCGGATTTCAGGCGCTGAAAACTGTTTGCGGGTTCCCGGTTTTTCCTAGTGATGTGTCGGGTTACCGCGGCCGGCGCCTCCATCCCTCTCTGCGGGGCGCGACGGCGGAGCGTGCGAGCGAGACGGGTAGCAGTCGAGGCGCGCGGGACGCAGCCGTGCGAAGTCAGTCGCGGTCCGAGCGGCCGACTCGTCAGTCCCGCCCTCGGCTCTTTCGCGTTTTCGGTCAGTCTCCGTTCGACGTTCGGACGGTGAGGTGCACATAGCGCGCGTGCGCACCGGTTACTGTGGCGTACTGCGAGGTTATCATGGACGCGCCGGGCGGAGCACGGGAGCCCCGCTTCGGGTCGCCTTACGGCATGGGACTTTTGGGAGAGATGGGGGATATGTATGGCGGAGGCCGACCCCCGGGCCTAAGCGGCGGAGCGCTGCGGCCCGGCATGCAGCCCTGCCCGATGCCACGGCCAGGAGTCAAGCGCACCTCGGACCAGTGCTACGACGAGCGGCCCTCGCAGAGTGTGGGCCTCGAGCACTGCCCCATGCCAGACATTACAGACGATGGCTACACTTCCCTCCAACCCAAGAAGTCACCCCCATCCAATGGCAAAAAGACCAAGGGCAGAGTTAAGATCAAAATGGAGTACATAGACAACAAACTGCGGCGTTACACTACATTCTCCAAGCGGAAGACTGGCATTATGAAGAAGGTGGGTTGCCGACACCGGTTTTGGCAATATTCCATATGGGTCATTCCGAACCGGGACTAATGTTTGTGGCAATGTGCAATAAAATCCTATGACTACAAACCATTAGCAACAGGAAAGAAAATACAAAGTGCCTGTAAGATGTTTCATTCTCCGGTTAAAATGTGAAATAAGTTTACTTCAGTTATCGCACAACAATTTAAATTCCAACATCCTTATTTAAAATTCTGAAGTTCTGATTACAGGCTAATGATTTGAAAGTGCTGCTAAATTATTGATACATTTCCTATTGCAAATTTACACTCATTGGGGATTCCAGTTGTGGGTTTGTAACAAAAATAATAGTGAATTCCTTTTTAATTTTTCACTTGCTTACCAAACATTATTGAATTTCATTTGCACAGTATTATAATACAGTCAGAAGCACAATTTTGGGACAATGTAATTTAGGTCTAAAAAGTTCTAAACTAAGAACAAAATCTAATTTGTTTTGAGTTAGAGGTTAGGTTTTTGTGATTGACAAATAAATATGTATGGAATATTGCCGAAAAAGTGTCTAAATGTTTGTTTATAAGTAAATTTATTTTATTTACCTCTTAGAAACGATTTTATTATGTGTTTTTCATCGTTAAATCGTGTTTTTGTGAACATTTGTGATGAAAGTTTTGACAGTTGTCAGCTGTATTTACAAGGTTGATTTCTGTAAGTACGAATGCAATTTTTACACCATTTACTCTGAAATTATCACAATCATTGCATTAGACGCATTTTTAAATCAGTTTTATGTGGATTTCTATTAAAAAATCCAGGCAAATCCATGAAAATGTAAATAAAACCATGACATGACAGCTGATGTGCAATACTCGTCGATAGATGGCGCTACTTGTTATGATTTTAAGTTTGTAGAGATGTGCTGCGTTTGAAAAAAAGTTCGGAAAATAAATGAACAGTCCATGTTTTACATAAAATTATATAAATTGTATTAATTTACGGAAAAAAATTGTGTAAAGCCTCATAAACTCATAGGTAAAACTTTAACCGTAGTTACATTACAAAAAACAAAATACCCACCTAAAAGAAGTTGAAGAATTTGAAATATTAGTAATTTAAAAGTTATCAACATTATAATACGCACGGTGTTATTTTTCCTATTTTAATTAGGATGCAATTTTGTACTCGCGTCCCCCGCCGGGCCTACAATTGCGTATTGCATGTTTGCCTTCTGTTTTATCAACAACTAATTTTAACCGGACTAGTTTGTTAACTTTGCATTCTATTTGTTATTAAACGTCTAAAATTAATCGATTATTATGCACGCAATGTACCTACAAAGTAAATGTGTTGCAGAACGCGAATCGTAAAGTCAGTTGTTGTTATTATTGGTTTTGATAAAAAAATATTTAGTTGCTAGATTACCTAAGATGACAGGTTGAACGAAAATAATTTGCTAAGTAGGTACCTACGAATATCAGATTAATTAAAAATTGTTTATTTCGTTACCCAATCCGGTAATATATTTTTTTATTGTAAGTACTTAGTGCCTACTTACCTATGTAAAAAAAATCCTCACAGTTTTTGCAAGGGCTGAAAAACTTCCAACAAAGACAGCTGTTTTCCGTGGTAGCACAATAATGTGAAATGAAAAATCTAAGTAAATTGTTGTTTTTAAATAATTTCCGAGCATTACCTCTTTGGTGTCATCTCCTTTCGGTGTCGTAATGTATTCGTATTTGACAGGTATTGATAAGTGCGAATAAAGTGTAATAGATCATAGTAATAGATCAAAAGTTACTTGGAACCACCAAGATTTAATTTGCTTTAAAGGCTGTAACCAATGTATGCCAAGTTGAGTAAACTTACAATACAACCCACAACCTTCCCCCCAATCTTATTGTGAATATTTATCTTATACTAAACAAATTACAAAATGCAATGAATCTCCTGTCAGGTCAAGCTATTCTCGGAGATGTCGGAACACAGGACGTAAAGCGCCGAGCATTTCCCTATGCAGGATCGACGGTAGCTTCATTAAGTGAGCAGACATTGTCAATCTATGCGTGTAGAAACGTCTATGCGGCCCGTGTAGGGATGTCTGTCAAAATCAACCATTAAACCTGGACGCAAATGTTGAGCGAAACGCGAATTCACGATGCGCTGAACTTTGCAATGTTCTGGATGGCGATTCAGAGAAGCTTTTCGAAAAGTTACGATTCTATTGCGAAAAAGTTTTTCAAATTGATGCATAGGTACGAGATGATGTGTCGCCACACCAAGGACAAAACAGAACTGTTTAACTAAATATACAGCAGAGTCATCTGTTAAATTGTTTGATATGGTTCATGTTACCTTGCGATTGTGTGCTAATGAATTTTATTATAATTCAGAAAAATTAAAAAAAAATTCAAATGTATCTAATCAGTCCTACTGGTCCTACTACCTAATGAGCTTGCGCTTCATTTTTAACGATTAGAGATTCATCATTATTAAATAAATTGATGTAGGTAGGTATACTCAACTTATCAAGATCTTAAGTTTTTCTTGATTTGCAATTGTGGTTTAGCATTTACATGACAATGAACGCTGGAATTTGGTGCAATATTGAACAATTTATTTTATTTTTAAGTGGTTTAATGGTTTAAAAGCGGCAAACTAATTTATTATTTTATTTATTTATTTAATTGCTGTTTTATTTTAGTGGTTAAGCTAAAAATAATAAAAATGGATAGTTGTTTTAATGTTATTTACTTAAATACCAATCAGGTCACTGCTGCAAGCGTCTTTGCTTTCCCAATAGATACCGCATTCTACAATTTAGGGCATCTTTGCTAATTTAGGATGTCGCTTCGTTTGAGGCTTGGGCCACAGGCTCAGGGGTCGCGTAATGTGCACGCAAGCGGTCCTGTCGCACAGCGGGAATCAAAGTCGCCGGCTTGCCCTGTTGTTACTTGTTAGCTGGCCGTGCGCGCATCCGTTCGCCCTCGTTATGCCAGCTATCCCATGCCCTTTTTTCTCCTAAACCCGAGTTCATGTAATTAAATTTGTGCACCGTAAATCACGCCATTCCGTGGGTGTATAATTGTTTGTTTGATTTCTCTTTTGCTGTCTCTTGAATTCTCAATTTCGGTAATTGATTCCTCAGATGCGTGGGTTTCACTATTTCTTTACCACAATTTTCTCGATCTTAGAATTACCAGGTTTTTACTGTTGATAGTTTTGGTAATTGTATTATTTGAATAACATGAATTTATCGATTGAAAATCTATTCAGCGGTAATTCATCAGTCAGATCAACTGATCACCTTACGAGCGGGACTTTAATTGCGACGCCCCAGGGGCCCTGAGGGCAACACGACGGCATTTGTTGCCAGCATGCCGGCATTGTGCCGACTTTGTCAAGAAAATCGTTGGCGATACGTTGTTCTCCAGTCTAACCGTTTAGTTCAGCAACATTACATTTTGACAGAGTCATAAAGAAGCTGTGCTTTATGTCCGGGTTTGCAAATGCTCTTACATTTTCATGAAATCGATAATCATACATTTCCGTTAAAACGTATCATACCTAATAATAAATGTTTACTTAAAACGAAAGAACCTAAGAGTTGAAATAATCAAGTAGATGTGCAACCCACTTCGCGCAGCTTCGTTTTTCTGCTTGGGATTTATAAATCAAAACGTGCTCCTTAAGAAATGATAATAGCCCTCATTGTTTAGCCCGTACCTCCAATGCAAGAATAAATTATACAGTCAGATATAGGCGTTCCGATATAGTCCTTAAAGAGGACATTTTAATAAATTTAAAATAACGATTATCGTTGTCTTGCAGAGTCGTGATTTCGTTAGGTTCGTGGTTCGGTCTAGGGCCGGAATAAGTCGTCACGAACGATTACTAAATTAATTAGGACCTAGCTTGGATGTAGATTGCGCTCGAGATTATTTTCCCACACGACACGAAGTTTAGATTTTCTGATTCTACAGGTATTGTTTAGTGATTTTAATAGATAGTGTTCGCTTTGAGTGCTGGAGTCGTAAAGCCAACAGCTCAATTAACAACAGTTTTATCTTTCAATCTATTCTTACAGTGGATATTGTGATATTTTAATTCTCGCTTTAATTTGTTGATATCTTGCTACGGAAGTGTAATCTCACTCACTTGGTTCTCACTCAAACTTTTCCATTTAATTTTGTGAGCCAGTGGTTCTTGAGAGGTCTATTAATTTGCGAATTTGCAGTAGCTGAATAGTAGACCACTCCGAAATGAAACAATTATATATTGCGCAGTAATTGCCGCGCGGGCGAGCATCTGCGACCCATATCTCACGGTCTGCGTTTTGTAATGCTAATTCAGCATAATGTTATCTGGGCGTACTCATTTTGTGTTTTTAAAGGATTTTTGCTTTAGTTCATAAAGATCTCTTGTTACTTTTTCTATACATTACCAATAATAATATTCTTGTTCAAATTCCAAACACTATTAAATGAGCAAAGGTGTTATTAATATTCCTTAAAGTTATTAACAGTCACATTGTGTATTTATCATCAATCACCCTGGCCTAAGACACCAAAAAGCTTAGTTGATGCAAGCGTTTGTACGCAAAATGGAAAGTTCCGAATATGGTATCAAAAATACTAGGGTCGCAGATTTGTGAAGAGGTTACTGGGCATTAAATTCACGCGCCGAACAGACTATACGCGTACGAGGAGTGTTGTGTTTGGTAGAGGGAGTCCGCGTCACTATTTGGTAATATAACCTTAGGGCAAAGGTAGATAGATGGCGCTCATTTCAATTTTACGAAGACAAATGAATCATCAATTTTATTTTTTATATATTTAGATTAACTATAACTTTTTATCGGTAGGTATTTGATTTATTTATTTGATCAAAAATAAAATAACTTCAAGAATTAAAATATAAACCACATACCTACATACGTACTTACATTAAAAAAATTAAGTTACATTCCATTCCACTCGTTGGATGAGAGTCTTCGGTTACTTAATTTTGCTTTGGGTTCGCTACGACTAAAAACAACCGCGCGCAATGATTCTCAACTACCAGGGCATCATACGAACTAAGAAGGTATAAAAATCAGGTTACAATCAAATGCATCCACCGTACAAAGACCTTCCAAAACAAACCATGCCACTCTCCTTTCTTAACTGGAAAGGCATAACGCGGGGACAGGGTGGTTCTTAGTGGATTGGGCGTTGGAAAGGGAATGCCTGGCGCGCCGCCGGCCCGCCCCCATACTAGAGTTAACGCCTTGCTGGTTATGAGAGCCTAGTACTTGGGTGCCATTGCCATGCCAGTTGCGTTATTCCACTGGTTGATTGATCGGTGACCATTCGTTTTTACGACAATGGATGGCTCGATAGAATGTTTGTTTTACGCTTACTGTTTGTCTGCTTTTTATTTGTATTCAGTTATTTTGCAAATGTTTAGTTTTTTTAAGTCCTATTACAATCTTATTAAACTTTATTAATTTGATAATTTTTCCTTAAACTATAATAAATCCGATGTGTAAAATCTAATCGAGCACCGCTGAATTCAATAAGAGAAGAGCGTAATCGAATCAATTTGCTGTTTTCTCAACCAATTTGTAGTTTGTTCCCTTTGATTGATAGATACGACGCGATCCAATCCAGCTAGTTACAACTCTGAGGGCCTTACGGTGGACTTCCAGTATTAGGGCTGGTTAGCAAAATAGTTAAAATGTCAAGATATTTTTATATCAAGCTTTTGTGTCCCTTAGCTAGGCAAGACAAAAATGTAAAAAAAATACAAAGTCTACCCATAATAATATAAATGAAAAATATTTAATCTGTATTAAATATACGTAAACGAATTTTTCGTATCATATTGGTGAGTCAGTAAAATGTACGGAAAAACTCCGTATATGAAGGAAACCATAGGCCATCCCTATTGAGCACTAGTGAGGGGCGAGTTGTCATTGCGAATAGTTACAGATGAGTCGATAATAGTGACGCGCGTCCGTCATTCGAGTAATCGGTAAATCGACGTTAGTTAGTTGTCGGTGATTCAAAGGATTTCGGCGCACGATCTCGATGTTCCCGATTTCGAGAAAACTCAAGTTATGCGCACGAATGTGATGTTATGACTTGGTATGGTGGTACCGCATAGATAACACAAAACTATGTTAATTTTATACACGAGGTACCAACTTATAGGTACTAGGTAGATTAAGCATTACCTACAAATTACGGTTGATATCATTAAATGACGCCAGATAACAATTTTAATTAACCTACATGTCGTTACAGTCAAATAAATATAAATAAATAGGTAAATGAATCAAGGAACCATCCCAAAACTTATTTTTGATTGCATACGAGTAGGTATTAGTTGTGCCTATGAAAAATAAGATATAGATATATAGATATATTTATTTTTCAAAGTTAACAATCTTTAGTTAGTGTTTCTAAGCCTATAATAGGTTTGTCTAAACACTACGTTCTCGTTTACAGTAACAAAATTATTATGTAGGTACAAAGTTTGAGTTTGATTACTTGCAAAGACATCGAACACAAAAATAAAAAGTAAATACTTACCTTAGAAATTATTTTTTAAAGAGCCGGTTCTTACACCCACAAATGATTCTACGTTTGCTTAGTTGTAATCCATTTTAAATTAACTAATTAAACCATCCGTAATATATGTGTTTCATTTAAAAGCCTGAATTTAAATTCTGTTTTTACTTTGATCCTCGCAAATGTTGAGATGAGATTCCTCATTACCTTTAAATATTAATGGCCTGGCTTTTCCACAAAATACTGTTTCTTGCTAAGGTCGTGAGTTGTTTTAAAATACTTTTGTAGCCGGGACCGATATTTTACACCTCCGAAGCACGGAAGCGCTCAGTTGTTACGTACGGCTACAAATTGGGTGACAGATTCCGTGCTACGGAGTCGGGCACGTTAAATTCTAGCCCGCGACTGTTATCTTAGTTTTACTTCCTATATCTACCGTTATTTTTTTTCTAAAAATACTTACACACATAGATACGCGTTTTCATAATTGACTGGACTGTGTAGTGATTTCTTCTGGTCTGTGGACTGTGTGTCTTTGGAAGTATAGTTGAATTACTGTGGCGCGCGGCGTTTGTATCGAGTTTTTGTCTGGTCCGTTTCAAGTTTCTCTCACATTTTCCCAAGGCTCCGTACGCGATGAAAATGTTCAAGTTATTTAAAGCCGGTCGTACTACGTGTGCGATGCGCTGATATCCCATTACACTTGCAGATACGCAGTCATTATCGCATCGTATGTAATGAGCGAATGTCTCCAAGATATGGGCAGAAGCGGTAAAAGAGATTAATGCCTTTGCTGTCTTACTATACTTACCATATTCTGGGCAAAGGCAAAGGTCTCCCCAATTCCTTTCAACCATCCCTCTCTTTTGATAGGTTCCACGACCCACTATCAATTCAAAAAAGTCGAGGCTGTTTTTCCAGCGCTTCCATGGCCGTCCACGGCGTCGGCGTCGTCTTTCCTCAGACTACCAGGTTGTTAAAATTTGACTTATTTCTTCGTTGATTCTTAAAACATACAATAATAACCATAAATAGTCTCTTGCAAATTAAACACCCCAAATATTTCCCAATATTAACATTTTTTTTAAGCAAATTTAGATGTTCAATTTCTACTTTAAAAAGTCTAGAAGTCTGCTAGCTAATATTCATTTACAGAAACTAAGCTACTACAATATGTACATAAAATTACAAAATACAGTAGAACAAGTCAAGCTATCTAAGGGTCGTCGTAAAAACGATCTATAGATTTAGATCTATAGATTTGACCCGCGGCGGGATAAATGTTGTACGATCTGCGAATATTTATCTTGGGGTCTGGGTGTTTCTATGTATAATATGTATGTATTTACAAACAAAAAGTATATAAGTAGTATATCAGTTACCTGGTTCCCGTAGTACAAGCTTTGCTTAGTTTGGGGCTAGATGATGCTGTGTGAAATGTCCATCATTATTTATTATATTATTAAATTATAGATAGCTCAACTGATCCAGGTCACTTCCAGTCGGAAGTGTGCCCAAAAGAGTAATTAAAAAAACACTTGATTTCGAAATGAACAAACAGACGGACAAGATCTTATTTTATACAATTAAAATGTAAATATGCAAAATAAACATTAAAAATATTACGTGGGATTCAAATGGTTAAAAATTGCTTCCGCACACTATTTTTTTGTAAGTAATTGGTTTTACGCTGAACAACCCCGATGTTTCATTTGTCTAGAATAGATTATGAATACGACAGGTTAAAAAAAAGCTATTGGAATTAGCACCTGATGCTAATTTATTGCAGTCTGCTCGCAACATAGTCGCTAGTTCTCTCTGAATGTTAAATGAATATTTATCGTATATTATCTATTATTAGTTTTAATAATTTTTCTAACATAATTGAATTTTGCTGTAATTGACATAATTTAGTCTGCAAATTGCAAAACTGCTAAGTTGTTAGACGAAATCGTTTCAACCTTCAGCGCCGATAAATTTTTGCGCTTTTTATTTTATCTCACCTTAGATTTTGCGCTTTTAATTTCAATATCTCACCTTACATTATTCACATACCTACTTGTTTTCACTTATTTGTTCTCGATTTGTCTTTGAGCACATTTTCATCAACACTTGATTAACGTGTAAAGCCGGGTATCCACTAGAGGCAGCCTCGGGTCGAGCGGCCGCACAAGTGGAAACGCTGCCTCAACCTGAGGCACGCCGCGACACGAGGCAAATTCGTTGCCGCGAGCCGAGTCATAAGATCAAGTTGAGGCGACACGCCTTACTTTGGATCCGCAACGTGCCTGCCTCAAAGCGTATCCATTTGAAGCAAAAAGGCTGCCTTATGTTGGAATCAAGTCAAGGTTACTCAGCCCGAGGCTGCCTCTAGTGGAAACCCAGCTCTTGAGTGATCGCCTCTGGTGAGACAGCCCCGAGTTCGAATCCAGTGGGACAGTAACTTTTTGTACTTACTTTTTTAAAGTTTAGAACCGTTACCGTAACCTTGTTCAGATTCACTTCTGTCGGCACTCCTGGAATGCCACTGATTTTTTTTTGTTTATCTTTTTGTATGTTGCTTTCTCAAACAATGTCCCAGGCTGTTTTTCAAAGTACTAGGCCAAATTCTATACCAAAAAAAATTAAAATAGGAAAAACAATTTACTGCACCCGTACTTGGGCTAGTTTTAACGTGGATGACCGATTAAAAGAAAAAAATCAACAATATAATAAATTAAAAAACTTTATCTAAATTATAAAGCTTGAGATTAAGCTGCAAATATAAATAGATAGATAAACTCTTTATTGTACACAAGAACATGATACACGGAAAACATAAAAATAAAAACATTGTACAATGGGCGGCCATATCGCTAAAAGCGATTTCTTCCTGGCAACCATTAAATAATAGCAAATTTTTAGATTGAATAGTTACATCTAATCCAATAGGCGGGACAACACCTGCTTAGACTGGTTTCAATAAAATAGTACTTCAGGTGGAACTTAGAACATCTATAAAATACTAGCTGTCTGTGTGTCTCTATAAATTGTGATTCTCCTTACATCTGTTGGCACTGTTTAATTGTAATTCTAATTTGTTTGATAGGGATCGCTTTTGTAAGAACATACCATTGCTTAGTTTGTAGAGAAGGTCACGTGTCTTTTGTACACCTTTTTCTACAACGAGTAGTTACTTTTATTTAAAGAATGTGGTAGCTGGGTGTCTATATTTAGAATTTTGTATTCAACATTTTATTTATCAATTTGTTCGTTACCACAGGGGGTTGGCTAAAGATAGTATCATTAAAGTTTTTAAATTAATTAAAATCCTTTTTAAAATTCTCCCTAATTAAGAAGCCAGGATTTACGGACAAAAAGTTTTCATCTCATTATCATATCGAAACGTCTCATTATAAGTAGAAACTCGTGCCGTAAATAAATCCTTCATTCATGTAAAAGATATTAATATTTACATGTTTAAGTAATCTCGGTGGAGGACATGTTTCGTTATACGCGACATGTGATGCTATCAGTCGGCTGACTCACCACGACCCACCAGAAAAACGGTAACCGATCGGTGGTCACCATGGAGATTACCGATATCTGTCGCTCTGTCAAAATTGCCAAAGCCCCGAGCCAGCGGGGCCCCATCCATAATACATCACCATCGGGAACGTCATACATAAAACATTAACGAGTAAAGTTTTTATTTGATTGCGTTTCGAAACCACGACGAGGTAGTTTTTAGAGCAATTAAAAAAACTACAGATTTCGGTGGGAAACCGAGGACTGTTCGTTATCATGCAATTGAACAATACCGACGGTTTTTGTACGGCGTGTCGCTTTACGCGGAATTCGAGATATTTTGAAGCTGCGTTTCTTTCCATTCTCGTAGTTTATATCAGTATATTTACGATCCGATTGGAGATTCGAAGTGTGCATCTGAACCTTAGCATTGGTACTGTCATAATAGTATTGTAATGGTTAAGGACTGCCGGCGACTCCGGCAGTGGCGGCGCAAACGCCCACGCGAGCGCTCGTGCCGCGCGCGCTGCACTGCGCTCCGTCACGTGCGCGCCCACCTGACGCCTACAACGCACACAACATTGCGAAAAAAACACAAATCTCCTAACAACTTCTGTCCTAACCTTGAAACTAAATGCCTTGAGTTGCTTTATGTGGGCTCAAGACTCGTAAGATCTTACTTATAAGCCCATTGTATTGGGAACTTACTCACCAGCGATGCGTAAATGGTCTCTAATTGGAAGTAAACGGCAAATATTTGCGGATGGACAACGGCTCCAGGCAATCGAACCATGCGGGCTATCCCAATGATTCCTGCGTCGCGTGTTTGCCGTTAATTAAGCTATTTGTCAGATGCAGGGACAATTTACATTTCTCCCGGAGTCCTGGGGATTCTCAAGGGTCGGCTTCGGAACGACGTATTATTATCCTTTTAGGGAGAGCGGCATCCTCAGATGCTCGGACTCTACCGAACCTTTTATCGAGCCACCTGTGTAGCGGCTGGACGTATGAATTGTCCAGTAAATAAGGTTAGCGGAATATTTGCCTTTGCTTTAATGCTATTTAGTGGCGCGGAGGATCATTTGCATGCGACCGAGACGGAAATTAGCATGAACAGTGAGTGCGTCCCTTGCCGCATCTTCCATTGCATTGAATCGACGCGTTTCTCCAATTAGAAATTCGATCGCGCCAGAGGAGCTCGTAAAGCTGTGCTCGGGAGATGCATTAACATGTAAGCCCGCTGTACAGCGTGTCCCTGCGACAGAAGTATAAAAATGTCTCGCACGCAGCACAATTCATGGGAACTCGTTCCAGGCAGCGACGGCCCATCAAGTAGGTTCAGTTCGCGAGTGAAATGTATTGACAAGTGGTCTTCCTTGATGCGTATCGGTGTGATGGTATCGTGGTGGCGGCGCTTCAGTCGGCTCCCGCCGCCCTCGGACCCGTTGCATTGTGGAGATCGCAGATAAAGCTTGTTTATTTAGCGCTAAAATTTATTCAGCCATGAGAGGCCATTAAGAAAAGAATTATTAACAGTGGGACAGGTTTACGTTCATAAGCTTGGGTAATAGCGTGTTGAGTTATGTTTGTTTTTCACATGTTCCAGTAATGAATTGAATGTTCAATGTTCATATTTAATAAATTCATATTTTAAATCGTTTCATACCGGACAAGTACCAACAGATTAGCGTGCTGAATGAAGTTCATTAAGCAAGGTCTGGTTAGCGCCTACAAAATGATATAGCGCGTAAACAACATTCGATAAATGGTAATGTTCTGAGCAGGAAACTTATGGAAGTGCGCGGGGCGACAATAAATTAAGGATATGGTGCGACGGCCATTCATAAGCAATCTCGCTTGTTTATGAATGAAACTGGACGAGGCAGACTGGTAATTACCGTCGCCATAGCCGTCGAACTGCGATTTGCATGCGTCTCCTTTAGCCGGCGTCTTACGCTCGCTTATATCGATCCATTGCTCGCCATTGTTCTGTGGATTGGGCTTTGTTGGTTATAGCTCCCATTGTCGCTAACAGCAGGTTTAATTGGATCTTCCTTATTGTTCCTCTGATAATAGCTCCGGAATTACACTTTAGATGGCCTCTGTTTCTTGACGGCGAGTTCAGAAATTACTTTGAATTTCGATCAGGCTGATAAGTGGCCTAACAATGAGGCCCTTGGAAGTGCGCTGTGCCCGACTATACAATTTTAACGCGACAAATAGCTATTAATCTATTATTAATTCATCGGTGTCAGTGGTGTTAGAGTGGCGATAAAACACCGGTTTCCAGTAATCGGTAATTATTGTTTAAGCGTCGTTTAAAGTAATCACTCGGAGCGGCGCTAGCCTGCCCTCGGCGACAGCGGGACTTGCTCTAGTGCCAGTTTGACGCCGTCAACGCAATCGCTGATCATGTCCTGAATCACAATTTCAATATTACCGATACACATTTTTGCTTAATGAACAGACCCAACAACATTCACTTTGTAATTAACGCGATACCGCACATTATCACCTAATTTAAGTTCTCTTTGCGAAACACTTTTTGCTTTCCATTATTTCTCCCTTTTTACAGCTTCGATGATATACAAAGCATTTTTACAACCTCATTCTGCAATTAAAATGCTATGCGCATTCCTACTGCCCACTTGTCGTATCAATATTTCGAGATTTCACATTCGCGAAAATTTTGAATTTCAAATCGGAGCCCTATTACATACCGTGCGTTTCGGGATGAGTTGGAAATTTTATTATACCATTGTTGGTTTTTAATATCATTCTTCGTATGCGTAGATTTTCAGCGGAGGATTCCTGCGTATCTCATCCCAGGCTTATTTACATATTGTACCGCTACTCAAGGATCGCTCGCCGACTTGTCCTCGCTGAATCATTACCTTTTTTTCTGCAATCAAGTTTTCGTTCGCATCTGACGACTCAAAACAAACAAGCTGCAAATTTTTCGGCAAACTCATTTATGCCGTTGTCGAATGCAATCTTTATGTTTCTCGGTCTTGTGCTGTGGCATTCCTCGACGGCGGGAGGCGGGAGTAAGTTTGTATGATTTGCGGTTCGAGTACGCAATACGCATAATCGTGATTAAATTGTGTCTTCCGATTGGATGGCATCGTCCGATAATGATTGAACTTTCACTTTTCGATTATTGCCAAATCTTAAGGGCTTAAACCCTGGCGTTTTATTTCGCTGATTGATGTCTTTATTACGTGCTACAGCAAAACTCTATAAAGATGTAATTTCTGTAATGGGAATGTGACCGAGAGGTGATTCAACTGTGCCCTTAATGCAAATAGCAGCGGTATCCTTGCCATACAGGGTGTGCGATGACGTCCGACTTGGCAAACAAATAAAGCCACGTGGCGTGCACGCTCCGGTAGGCAAAAGACGAACTCGCCCCGTTTCAACCTTTTACGACTAATCCAGTCGAGAGCCGCCCACAAATATGGCAACCTGGCCTTTCATAACCTGTTTTTGGGGTTTCCTTTGCCCCTTGATGTGAACTACTCCATATCTTTTTATTTGCTGATATAGCACGTGGGTTTGAATTGACTTAATATTCTGACGTAGCGTTATCTTAATCTGCGACAATGACAACAAAATATACTAACATACGGCTACTTCTCACTGCGAGCTGCGCGTGTTGCTTTGTGCATTATCTTTGCCATCGAGATATATATCGATTGTTCATTCATTGTCGACAGCTGTTTTTCTGGTTTTTCCTCAACCATCTTAGATTGATCTATACTAGTTTCCTGAAAACTAATAGATGTTAATGCGTGCATTTAACCTTGGTAAGGCGACAGCGGCAGTCCGTCAGTCTGTCCCGTGGGCTCATTACCATAGGAATGGAGCTCGTCTAGCCGCTGCAGATGATAATGGCTGACACCTCGAGCTGCAGTGAAAGTGGTAGGGCTAGTAGGGAGTATTGAAATATGACTTATTATTATTGCAAACACCGTTTCTATCTCTGGTTCTAAGACTTCATTGCCATATATCAATAATATACAGATATTGGTGTCATATTATGTTCGATAATTGACCTTCATACCAAGTAATTAATGGAAGTTTGCCGCAAATTCGCCATATTTGTAAAACAACTTTTGAGTTTGATATCGTAATTAAGAACTGCTGTTATTTCAATATGCTAATGAGTCGTTTCTTAATTACCTATACGCTCATATTTTTATCTGAACTATTTATAAGAACACTTACATGCGTGAGTGCGTAGTGCTCAGCTCCATCGCGGTCGTTAACGTTTATGTTATGTTTGATAGTTTTAATAGTTCGCATTTCATTACAGCCCAGAGCATCGGCTTCTGTGACATTGAAGACCACTGAAGCTCTCAACCGTTAACCATTTATGAAATAAATGTCAATCCTACCTCTTAGTTATAGAGTTGTTAAGCTAAATTGCACCATATGCAACTGTCGAAGCACCGCATTAACCAATAAAATTAAAATGTAATAAAACGGTGATTGTGCTCTGAGGCGACGCCGAAATCACAGGGTATTACTTATATTACATTATTATTCGGATATTGCGTATTTCATGCGTTTTCGGTTTTCGTTTCGGCGAAACAGACTAGTGTGACGGGTGGGTTTAACAAGGCTGGCTTGCAATTAAGCTCTGTTTACCGGGCATTAATTTTTGGCAATAAAAGTCGGGCATGCCGGCAATGATCGGTACGCATGCGCGGATGCTCCGTGGGAACAGCGGGCTCTTTGTACTCCATTGTACTTGTAATTAGCTACTTTTTTCGGGCGGCGTTGTCGCAACTCGCACTTGTCACAGAAATGTCGTGGATCGCAATGCACTCTTCCTAAATGTCTTTCGCTTAATTTGTGAGTCGAATACCACACTTATCCTACTGAAGTCTTTTTGCCATGAAAGTTTTCTGCAAAAATTTGCAAAGCCACTTGACCATCAAACTTTTTTGCGACTCCTAAGTGGTTATTCACATGTGAACGGTTTGAATGACGGTTTTCATTGTCAGTTGACCGCTGAGGTTTTGTTCCTTTATTTAGCGTGATTGCTATATGCAGCATACGTAATGGTGTTCCCGTTATAAATGCAATTTTAAATTAAAGTGTTGTTCATTTTCATTAGGCGTTTCCCCAGACTCTTCTTCTTCAAATCCTTTTTATCTGAATTCTATAAAAACACGTACATCTAACGACATCCCCACGGTGTTATGTTTCGCAATAAAATTCACTGCACGTTCGATAAAACAAACGATCTACAACGTTTCTTGCACATTTTTTTACTGGATGATGCACGGGCCGTCAGTGCACCGCAAATCTAAGACGTAATATTTTTAAATATTTCATAAATCCGTGGTACGACATGTTTCCCAGCGCTAACTAGGCGATTATCTTGTTTATAGAGCTATTAGTTGGTGCTATCGGATGCTGTATCTGATCTCGGCAAAAAGTGCCGTTTTCATCGCCCCTCAGACCCGGACGACTTAGCGCCGCTGCGGAAATTTTAAACTAGGGCTGCTGCTTTTGATGCCTTGCTTATTATTTATTTTTGCTAGGTTTATCTTCGGTCCAACTAGAATTTGTCTTATAAAAAATAAACAACATTTCTTCTCTCGGACGCAATATTGTTCTATGTTAAAGCTACCGTGAAGTTACTTTTAATGGTGCATGAATTTTATCCTTTAACAAATAGTGCTCGAATTCAATTGGTTACAAATACATCCGGAAATATGAAATTTATTGAAATGTTAGGATTTAAAATACGCATTTTAAACGTTCGCGACTTAAACACGTCATCTTAAACAAAAACATAAGTTTTGATTATGCGATTAAGTCCCTTTACGATTGTTTAAAATATTAAAAATCTCGTTTATTTTGAGATATTTGACGATTTGTGTCATTTATTTATCCAGTTTTTTTTATGTTGTGTACATTTTATACATGTCATATAAAATTTTTATCAGTAAAGTGCACAGAAAGTGGTTTTATTCAGCTCACTTGTTTGGAGTTATGTTGACATTTATGCGTTTGCGCGATCTTTTTATTGCTATTTATCTGTCGGATTCAACATAATATGCCAGACGATGTTATGAAATATAAATGATGCTTAAAACATCAGGGTATTAATGGATTCATAATATCCGTATTAAAGAACGGTTTAATATCAAAAGTTAAAAGCTCTTAAGATTAGTTCCGTTGATGCATCATGGACGGAAATCCGACGTAAAGATAAATATTTGTTAATAAATGTGTGCGGTAAAGTTTTTAAAAGGTAGAATAATTATGTATCGATCATATTAAATTTTAGTTTACAGAAGAATACTTCTAATTCAAGTAGTGTTGAGCAACATGTCGATAATCTAATGAATCTAATACGATGATCTGTATGATGCCACGGATGTTGCAGTGAGTGTGGCCAACTTCTGGGCCCGAAAAAGATAAATATAACCATCGACACGAAGAAGAAGAAGAATGCATCTATACGAAATGCGTACATTTTACATTCATTAATGTTAATCAGAACTGTAGACCTAACAACTGATTATTTAAGAAGTCAACAAGAAAAACTATTCGTTAGCGCGTTGTCAGTCAAACCTTCGCGCTATGTGCGTAACCAATAAAGACAGTCTTATCTGACAATTATATTTGCAAGGGATTATGCTGTCCGCAAACGTATTATTAACGCTTAATTTTGACAGGCGCGTTGCTTTCAATTTTGTGATCTCATTCTGAAGTTTCGGCTGCCCCAGCTGCCCGTTGCTTTCCTTGACAAACGACTTTCTTGCACTGTTTTGCCACTAACTGTCACTTTTGACTTAATTGGAGCAATTTTTTTGCAACGACATCGACAGAAGCGATCGTATCTGTCAATCTTGCTGTAATTTCAATTAAAGATTACATTACGCCACCTTAGCTTACCGGTTAAGCTGTGAAGGGATTATTGTGAAAGCTCGGTGATAATTAGAATTAATTTTGAATGTAAATTGCTGATAGGATTTGAACAATACCTCAATAGCTGGTATCGAAGATATAATTTTGATCGTTGTTAAGAAACCAATAAGTATTTTAATGGGCGGAGATTTATTTGCAATCAGGAATGGTGAAATGCAAAATTTGAACATGTACCTTATATGCATTTCGACGTGTCTCGATGAAGATCTGATCATCACTAAGGGGTGTCATGTCGACTTTCAAATTTTTTATAACCTCCTAAGATCTCGTGCTATGTACAAAAAATTTGAATGAAGACTGGGTACTTTATATGAATGTGTAAAATAGTGTAAAACGAGCGACAACCCTGAAATACTCATCACGGGTCAAATGGAAGAGTCAGGAGGTTAGCCAATTGTTTGCTCGTCTAATCATCGTTTAAACTAAGCTATTGGTTTAACTCCGAAGTAATTTCCAGTTCACCGTTACAGACGGTATAGTTATGTCTACAATGTTATCCCGATTTGGTTGAAGCAAGATTAAAAGCGAGCTGTTTCTGGTTTGATTTATGTTCATTTGCGTGGCTACTGTTCTCTCGGCTTATTTATTAGCCCGTGGAATGGTAATAAAACCAATTGAGCAGTAAACCCCAATTTTAAAGCTTCATTCGATAATTTGTTTATTATGTTATCTTCATCATTGCTTCACGTATTCGTGTCTTAAATGTCAAAGAACTTCGTCATCAAAAACAACAGTTGATGCGATTTCTTCCGATGGTATTTCGATTACTTTTTAATTATAATTAAACTCCCTTATTGTGACATCTGCATTTATAATTTGACCTTTGAGTTTTGTACAATTAACAGTAATTGTCGATTAATAAACTTTGTCGAAGAAAGCAGGAGCATCAGTGACTTTTATCTCAATTTTAATGAGATAACGAAATCTCCATTTTGTCAGTTTTTTTTTGTATAAACCATCGATACTTGGCATCTGAAATTTCACTGAAGATACCATTAATCATGCTTTAACAAAAGCTCATTAAGGGTGCATTTGTAATTGTCAATTTTGGCAGTGTTTCGGCTTATTGCGAAATTGATAGTGCTGTCACCGAGAGTCTTGTTTTCGTTTTAATAAGGCTCATTATGCTTTGACCCGGTTGTTGAGTAACGGTGTCGGTGTCACAGATGCTGCAAGTAGTTGCTAATTACAGGGTTATCATCAATCATCGCAGTGAATGGGAAGGGAAGTGCAGGTTACGGCGAGGAAGCTGTCTTTCCAAAATGTAATTGAATTGTATTGAAGGCAGGAGATGAATGAGACACCTCGCAAATAATTTTTAACAATAATTTGTCTTATTTCATAATTCCAAAGACATTGCCAGTGATCCAAATCCTTGACAATTTAAATTATTTATCAATGTTACTTAAATGCAAAAGTGACTTGTTAAAGCGTTTAATTTATGGTCCTTCGAGCCGGTTAGAAACTGCAGTTAACCTGTGCACGGCGTTGCAAGTATTCAAGTTCAATAAAGCCTATTATTAGTAAAGGGTATAGTGTAGCGAGTGTACACACGAATCCGTTACGGCGCCAACCAGTGGGCGAATTGTGTCGCGACCACAGACTCCTATTATGCAATTGAAAATTATACAAAAACCATTATTTACCTACGTTCCCCAATCAAATAGAATTCTATTACCTACACACTAGGGTATACTTTGTAGTTAACATCAATTTGTGGAACGCATAACGTAACAGCTACCTGACTTTTGTCAATTGCCCGCGACGAATCGAAGTGTCACATAGCTCTTATTCAGAAGTGACTGGGTTGAAATTGAAGTGGCAGGATCGGATTCGGTTAGATGTGGGTGTCAAGGCGCCGGTGGGTGTGATAATTCGTCGTGCATACACAAAGAGTGCCGTGAGAGACCGATCTGCTCCCGAAACTGAAGGTTTACCCACGAATTACTGGCGTGGGAGAGGTGAAAGGTCGACGGGAAACTCGGGACCGGACTGATAACAAAAAAATTCTTTGAAGTTCCGACTCAAGAGTGTCTTTAAAATACCAACCCGTTCAAACCTTATCTTCGACTGTAGGAATGCCGAAGTTAGCGACAACTGTGCTAATTCTTGGAAGTTTAGCAATTTGAGAGCATCTAGTAGATACTCAACAGACGTAAAGATACGGACAGAACATAATTTGTCTTCTTTACCGCCGCGACTTTCACGACAGATCTGACAAATGCTCACAAAAATGCGACAGCAAATTCCCAGCACCATAATTTAGGTACATTAATTCCTCGCATGCTAATGAAGTACATTTCTTTGCAGGCTTACGAGCTCTCCACGTTAACGGGTACGCAAGTGATGTTGCTAGTGGCTTCGGAGACTGGCCACGTGTACACGTTCGCGACGCGGAAGCTGCAGCCGATGATAACTTCGGATTCGGGCAAGCGGCTGATCCAGACGTGCCTGAACAGCCCCGACCCGCCGACCACGAGCGAGCAGCGCATGGCCGCCACCGGCTTCGAGGAGACCGAGCTCACCTATAACGTTGTAGATGAAGACATGAAGGTGAGGCAATTGGCGTACGCGGGCTCGCAGTACCCTATAGAGCACCACCCGGGGCTGGCCCCCTCGCCGCTGCAGCAGTACCACCAGCACCCTCCGTGCCCCTCGCCGCTCCCCCTCGGCTCGCTCGGCCAGCCCTACTCGCACGCGCATCTCTCGCACCCCCACATGTCGCACCATCCTCAACGGTAGTCGCGACCGCTACCTACGACTGATCGGTCACGCTCTAGATTAGCTTCTAAATTTAGGTAAGAAAGATTAATATACGAGCAATAAATTCTGTTAATATATTTTGTAAATATTGTAGTGTATTTGCGTACGTCTTCTGCGGGGATATGAGGTGAAAGCTTTTGTTTACGTGATATTATTACAAACGGTCCGTAATGTGGACCGTTCCACGAGGCCGATCGCGGATCCAGATTGACAGATCCATTCACAACACGGCGATAAGCGCCTTCGTTACAAAACTGACTTGCTCGCCGGATTGCCGACAAAGTAACTCGTTATCTCAACGTGTTTAAACTAAAATCTCACATTAATATTCATTACTTTTAAGTAAAGCAAATAACTCCAACGTCTAGAGCCTAATATTCAATTTGTAAACGTAAACTCGATAAATCATCTCACTCGGAAACCTATCTAAGATATTGATGATCTCTACAAGAGATGTCGAAATGGATAGAGAAGTAAGTGTTCGGTAGCAAAATAATCAGATGGAAATCTGTTTATAATTAATGTTGGAGTTAGAGACCGGTCGGACAGCGCGCGAGCCGGCCGCGAAGTGAGACCGTCCAGCTACCGAATCATCATTACTATCAATGAATCGGACTTTTGAACTAAAAACCCCATACACAATCGAAACGGGGCTTAATAGTCTTGATTACACTCCAAATTGTAGGAAGTCGCTCGTATTGATCGCTCTATTAGCATACACATAATCTAGGACCTCGTTATGCCGCAACTGGCAATCAAATTCGGAAACCACACGTTTGTTCGATGTTACAATGAGACGTAGCGGCAGGTGTGTTATTTGTAACTAGAGACAGTTTCCAATTACGAAAGGAGCGCTCGCGCCGCCTCGCCCCGGGCCTCGGGTCTAACTCCTCGCCCTCGTGATCCGGATTATCAAGAAACTTAATTGAAAATTACTTTTGGTTGTACCGAGAGTGATTATTATAAATTCCCCAGTCGCGCTCGACGCCTGCGATCGTGTTACCGGGAAAATCAATTTGTGTAACGCGGTAGCTTTCACGTGCCGAGACGCCGAGCCGAGCTCCCTACGCTAGATGTACCGATGCGTATCGATATCGTGCCAACGGTTAATCAATGGAGCAGCAGCTGATCAAATACCGCCAAATACGGGCGCTTCCGATTCATTGAGCCTCTGTGATTAGATTCGATTCGTCCATTACCCGCGAGAGCGCGCGTCGCTAATCGGACACTGTTTATTCATCGATTTGTACCCAGAAGCGTCTCTCGCAGCCGTCGATTCGATTGCACCGATCAATTAATACTTGCTCCTCATTTGCATATCGTTTTAATTTCGAATCCATCCGGCGCCCACCGCCCTCGCCTCCGACCTCGAATATCACTTGTCAGCTTCGATATGTTGAAATCGATTACGTCGATTCTTCCTTTTCGCGTCGATAAAATCTGGTTTTCAGGTGGGTCGCTCCGCGCTCATCGCGGAGACTGAGATTGACGTACGGAAATAATACATCCCCGACGATACCGATCGTTATTGTTCGCGTATCTTAGATAAGTTGATTCGATTGAAATATTCACGTGGTAATTACGATTCGAGGAGATAAGCGTCCCGCGATGACCGCTCTTCTAGATCCTTATCGTGAGATTCTGTGTTTTATTCGTTGTAGGTAGGTACATGTTTTCGTAACCGTGTTTATATAGTTTTTATGCGCTTTATATTCAAAAGCGGCATTTGTCTTGTAGGAACAGTTTCACCTGTCATCGCTCGCGGTAGTTCACATAAACATAATTCTTTACGTATTCACGTCTGGTGCGTCTGTTTGGTGAATATAAACTGCATTAGCCGAGATTAGTTCGGCGTGACGCTGGCTCGGATGCAGATACTTGTATATGAATTAGCGGTATAAATGTGTAAGTCGGTCAGTGGCCTCACGCTCGTATTCCCAAATCGAGCCCGTTTCGTAACTCGCAGGCCAGCTCTTGAGATTTCGCTTTCGGCGCGCACGTTTCTTCATCGGATTCCTGTGCGGATGCCTTCTGTTTAAAGGTGCGTTTATTTTATGGAGAAAAAACAACCGCTGGTATAGAAATTGTCAACACGAGACATGGATTCTTGTCCGTTTTTAGTCCGATGCCTTTCGATCGGTGAGTCACGCGTCCCTAACGTATTCCACTCCGAGCTCCGGCTCTATTCTCGACGAGTCGGTAATCGCTCGTTAGTCTCGCACCTAGCTTTATTAACTTATCAATACTATTGTTTTGATAAACGCTCGAGACGCAATTTAGCTGACTCATCGTATTGTACCACATAATTGTTCGCCTCTAAGCCGATTGGTCGTCTTGTGCAACAAAAGCAACAATAAAGCTAATTTGACTAATAGGTGCGTTGTAATCGTCGCCGCGTGTGGTTTTAGGATTACAGAGTTGTTTGTCGACGCCCGTATCACCGACTCCTAATGAACGCCTTTCTGTTGCTATTGTTCTACTTCACTATTTACTTGTCCAATTTGTAATTGTAATGTTCTCAAGGTTTCGTTACAGACAGTGACTGATTATTAATCCCCCTTCAGATGTAAGAGAACGGGATCGGGTTGCACGAGGCATCCAGGAATTAGTCGGATGTAAAGTCGCGATCGATGCGATCGTTAATTTATTATTCAGCGCGTGAACGCACCGAGGTTTCGATCCTTAAAATTTATTTAATGTTTGCGAAATTTACGTTAAATGATCGGTTCTCCTTTGTAATTAACCTGGCACCGGCGACCACCCAAACGCAAGATCGATGGACCCAAATCCGATCGGACATAAGAGCAATAATCGCAGCCCGCCTTTGGCGTGTCCTCCGCAACAAATGAAGAGATGTCCCGCCAAGGAAGCCGTCACAATTTGGTGAAATTCGCAAGAGCGATGACCGTGGTGAATCCCATTCGCGCTGTCATTAAAGTAATGGATCTCATATTTATTCCGACAGAGACTTGTCCAAAGTTCATAATTGCGGATATTCGGACGTCGGCGATAGGAGCGCTGCGCGTCCGCATTATTTTAGGAGTTGCGTCGGTGCACTATTACCGAGCCTGAGCCGCTCTTGCATAATTCAGACACGAGCCCCGCCGTTTGCATTCCGATACTTGATATGTGCTTTCACATGTATTTATGGACGAGATTTTGTGTCTCCGTAATGTTTGGCGAATAAATAAATTGTTGAGGCATAAATACAATGGGTTAGCCGTGAGCGGCTCCCCTCGTTACGTCGGCGAATGTAAAGTCCGCTTCTTGTGCTGTCGCCGTGTCACCGTGAGGTACAGGGGTGTGCGCGTGCGCCTCTTGTTTAGGGGCTTCGTTACCTTGCGCTTTATGTCGGCTCATACAAATTGGCGGGCGCAGATTCATCTTCCCCGAGCGCTACAAATCTCTCCAGCGAATTATGTTCGGACGTTTACATTGTACGTCATTCTTCCTCAACCCTGACACGTTTATTAATTCAGATTCCAGACCGTTGTTTTGATATTTCCTTCGTGAGCTTTGTGCTGTTCTAGAATAACTGTTTCAATGTTACCCAATATATCATGCACAATCTGACCCTTAGCTTAAGCAGTTGTTAACATCCTGCAAGCAGTTGCCAAGTAATCCGTCATTATCAGCAGGCTGGATCAAAGCGGGAATTCCACTCACATCTTACTTACCGCAATTCTAATGATTTGCAGCGGAGGTCCGCCTTTGTATGCGCTGCACCTCCAGCCAGGAGCCCTTATCGTCCCCGTACACTTCCGTGTACCTTTACTAATTGAGCATTGTTTACGGCTCATCTAGCCTATTATTATCTTTAGTAATTTTTCATCGCCGAAAATTCGATTTGCCTCGATGTTTCGAAATATAGACCCAGCAATTTCCACTGTCGTCTCTCTGATATATTATTTTTTAATATGAAAATCAAATTTTTTTTTGGATTCGTTACGATTTATGTTAAAAAACTGTCAACTTTTTGCACATTAATATTTAATTACGCGGACGAACAAAGAGAATAATTGGGGCTAGATAAGCCCAGTGACGCAAGATATCAATCAAAGGATCTGGTGAGTGTGCAGATGGTGAACTGCGCAAGAACATAATCGGGTCCAATTATCGAAATGACACAGACCGTCGAGACGATACTCGAACTAAATCTATAATGGATGAGGCGTCTCGCGTCAATCCAGTAAACGAGAACGCATAGGCGCTGACGCATGCGAAATGCGTTTATTCATTACGAATTATACTGGTTAAATCCTCCAAAAAAAACGGAGTAAAAAGTTTGGAAAGAATTACTTTTCCTTGAAGATAGAAATTCTATTGTGCCACACTTCTGTAAGATTAAGAATCATACAGAAGTGTGACACAATGATGACTCCAGCCTTATTTCATTGTTCAGTTGTTCACGTTTATTTATATTTCCTTCTAACTCATTATTCTATTCATTCCATCAATCCATTTTCGTATTAAATAAAATCCTCTGGTTTTTTCTGTCAGTTCCTCCAAATGTTTCTGTCCGTTTCTGTCAATTACTCCCAATGCTTAGGTCTACGTATAATGTCGCATACCTAATAACTCTTATTTCAATCAGTGATACAACACTGTATGGCCGTGCCGGCCCACTTCCTAAAGCTAGTCTGGGAGACGCACATGGTTAAAATTAGTCCCTCGCCGAGAATAGCGTAAACTCGGTTCGCCCGCGCCGCACGCGACCTGCTTTCGATATTTTGTTACATATCAAATTGAATAATTAGAACCCCTCTTTACAGCCTTGTTTAAAATACTTTATAAAACGTTGCTTGTTGGAAAATTTTCATGAGAGTCTTTTATGGATGACTGTTATAGTATGGAGAATTTTGATTAATACTTTGAAAGTAATGTGTGTGCGCTTGAGTTCCAAGCTTTAGCTAAATTGTTCTAGCCGTGCACGTGTCAGTTACTCACTACAGTCGTAAATAAAGTAAACACTAAAAACCTGCTCAAAACGAGAACGGTGCGTTCTGAAGCCTATAAGATTTGTCAAGGTTGTCAACTACTGGAAAAACAGAAATAAATACATTTATTGCTGTCGTTTTGGGAGCAGTGTTAATAAAATGAATAGCTTTTATAACGCGAATTGTACTTACCTCGAGTTTATTTGTGGTGAGTGCGTCAAAAACGAACAAAGAAGTCTGAAGATAAGTCCAACTTTCACGAACATTTTTCTCGGCTCAAAGTTTTCCAATAACCCTTCTTTGCATTGTTAGATATAAGTTTCCTCGACTAGTTCGGATCAGTTTGTGAATCAGACATCTAGGTCATTCATCTCAGCATTGGCATTGTAATTCCTTATCAGCATGACAGTGGATTTTGTAGTTCAAACGTTGTTTTCTTATGTTATTGAAAGAAGACTATCGGTCATGCTTTTGTATCGCGATCTCTGCGCTTTTGGAGGTAACGACGTGGTACTATTTCTCGTTCACTGTACATCTCCGGTTTCTGTACCTGCTGTTTCTTGGTAACCGAGGCTAGTAGGTATTGGTTGTTCGGCTCGGAGATAGTTCCGCGAACATAAATTCAAACTAGCGTCCCGGTTGAGGCGGGCCCGTTACCGCGTGGGAAATGATTGGGTCCCAGTAGGGTTGTCCGGCAGTACGTACAAAGAAACCTCTGCTAACCTAACTTGTCATTTAAACATTGATACAAATAGAGAGTATAGAATCTTGTATTGTATCATGGTATGCATGGCTGTGCTTTTTTAAAATTTTCCAAAACGATTTTTTGGAATTTGTGATAGTTAATCCGGAAAGTTGTCAGTAGCTCTCGACCCTAGGTTGCCCCGCGCGGTGAGGCTTTGTTAGGACGATTGTCCACTGGACTGGAGTGGTGTAGATGCGGCGATATGCGCCCGCGGTGACAGCGCCGTGGGAACGCCCGGGATTGTGTGTAAACACCGCGTTATTTGGTAACAATTGTTGCTGGATGATTTATACGGGATTTACTGAAGATATTGATATTATTGGGAGATGTTCTGTTTGTTTCTCTTGCGCTTTATTTTCCATCATTAGTCAAGCCTGTTATTGATGGCGTTTGTTTCAGTGTTCCTCGTTGGTCTTCTATTCGTTTATGGACATTCTCCGGTTCGAAACCTTCGCCTCCAATTTTTTCTAGTCACACTAACGGGATTGTGGATGGCCTAACGGTCTTAAGCTTCAAAGGAAAGCTTCCTAGAAAATTTCAAAGACGTCTACGGCCGGTTGAATCATGGCCATGTTCATTGTGTCGCACCATTTTTCCATCGCTCGCGTACGGCGACTGGACACGCATAATGTATTCAGTTCGCGTTCCGAACTAACTCGACGACTATTCAGCTCTGAAAACAAATCTTTTGCTTTGTGACCGCCGATCCATCATACTTTTTCTATTGACCGGTATCGCCGAGCTTGCACAAACAAAGCTTTCAAATGCTAATCGTAAGTACGTGCAGGATTAGTTCCGCGTCGACACTCTACGTGGGAATTTTAGTTGAGGTTCGGTCGCGTCTAAAACATTAACCTTATATGGCCACCTACATAAACGGTGATATAATCGTCGTATTGGCTCATGGCTGCATTAGAATGACGCGTGGGCGACGTCCTTCTGCCGCGGCTTGCCGCTTGTAACACATCGCGCGGCGCGTGCGCGACTGCCTCTCGATATCGCATGATTTATGCATGATGCTATTCCTCGGCTCATTTAACTAGATATATTCCGGAATTATTGTGTTCGCGACGCAACTCTCGTACCTCTGCGATCGTGTTGTGAATCTAAAATGGGACGCTATCAGATCTCGGCCGTTCGTTTTCTCATGCGCAATCGATGCCCGTCACCGTCACTTTAATCAGCCCAGTTACCGAAATTGCCTTCATTAACAAAACGGAGCCTTTCTTTTCTGAAAAAAACTGTATCAAAAAACCTGTTCGGTGTTCTCTAGAATCGAATGTTACTTTCAAAACTGTAGCAAATTAAATTGGCCGAGTTGTTTCGTGTCATTATCGGTGGCTGATTAACCCGCAACTAACCGAGAACTTATATCCCAAACTCTCAAGATTTCTGTCCTCTTTAATTGCATATAAAGTCACAGAATATACTACAATTACTGCGGAAAAGGGCTTAATTGAAGGCTGATGGATATAAATGTATTGAATGGTAGTAAAGGTTAGATTCCAGTGTGCGTAGGGGCCGCTCGTTCCTGTCCTCAGATTGGATCGTAAACCTGCGCCGGCGCAGGGGTTACCGCTACATATTAATACTTTATCTATGGCATTGCCGATGAATATCTTCCTCTACTGTAAAAGAGAACTCAAGTCAAATCTTAGTTTTTTTTTATATTTTATTTGAAATTTGTTCAAAGTGTTTCCCAGGATAATGTTACACAATGACGCATGCTTCGCAGCTTGAAGAATTTGATACTAAATGGTGGACTCGTGTCTTGGCTAGTTTATGACCATACTTAGCGCGCCATTGTCCGCTATCCGAGATAGCACCACGTAATGGATTACTTGCTCCAATCTGTAGAAAACGCGTAAAAAAGATAAATTAACTCGCACGTACTTTGTCTTCTCAATCCGACGCCTAATTGATAGCCTTTACAACAACATGTTTATAACAAAAGCTGTCCATATCTCATACTTATCGCTCCGATGCCGACTTCATCAAAATGCATTGAAAGCAAATGTAAAAGCAGTAAAAAATATTTATTTCCTTATAACGTAACCGTACGCATGTTTCGGCACGCAACAATCCTTTTAAAATCACGACTAATTAATGTACTTTACTCTCCGTAATTGATGAATGAAACGCGAGCAAATTTCATATCAGAGTGGATTGTGGATCGATTACTTATTACTTAAATCATTAATTGTGGGTAAACGTAAACCCAACATTTATTGCAATTTTACGCGAACGTGACTTGAATATAATTGTAATTCGTTTTCTGTGCGGTAATGATCGTATTTTTGAATGAAAGGCGTCGCGGCGCGAGCGGCTTTCGATTGCATCATTGTTTTCGTTCCTACTGTTTCCGAAACTCGTAGAGCTTTGCAAGATTTGTGGAATTGCTCTATTGCTATCTCGTTCACGTGCACCTATTTGAGGTCGCCAGATAAGGATGAATGTCCACGTTTTAGTTAGACGCTTGACGCTCTCACTTCCGTCCGCCCACGGCCGACCTACGCGACCCAGCTTTTTGCAATCCGGTGGTCCAACACAACTTGTACCTTTTACAACTTTTATATTGCAACTGCAAATATCCAAGTTCCTGCCAGTAGGGCAGTGACATCAACCCGTAGGTGTTCTTGCGATAAAAATGCTGGCACTTTTGTCACCTTTCGAAACCATCTTTAAATTATGACTTAATTTTGTGCGTCTGTTATCCGATACGTTATGGGTTTCGCAACGGTACTACTGCGTACTTTGTGATTGGTAATGTCACTATTGCAATATGTTTGCTTTAAAATGCGACGACAGCGTTGTCGTTTGTGACAAGGAAATCTACATCGGAGTATATGGGTTGATGTTATTCAATTACACTGATAAAATCTCCTTCCTATGGGTGAAAGTTTCTCATTTTGTCAGGACACAGTTTTTACAGGAACGTGGCCTTAAACATTTTTATGTAGGGCTTAGATTTTGCGTTCAAGTTCGATCAAGCAAGTCATCTCCACTCTTACCTTGGCTTCACTTTGGATTTTGAATTTGGTTTTACTAAAATCAATTCTACCTACTCGTACACGATTAGAATCGATAGAGAAGTCTCCACTCTCAAATTAATCTAGGAGTAGACTAGTTCGTTATTCAAAAGCTTTCAAATTCCCGCAAAAGAAGACAGATAACTCGACAAGTCATTAAAATCATAATAAATAGTGATCATCTGCACTCGATCAGACACGAGGGAAGACAAACAAACACAACGTGAGTCGATTTACCAAACACGATGCGCGTGCGCGAGGCTTAGCATAATAAACGATTGCTATGTACATTTTGTTTATATTTTCGGGTAAGGCCTATCATTTCGCACTGACAAGCAGACTTTTCAACCAACAAGCTTTTGTCAAACTATTGGTGGTTCTTCAGTCGATTCAGTTCTATCAGTCCGAAATGACGGTGTGGAATGGCCAATACATTTAACTATAAGTTTTATACTCTAATGCATTTTACTCATTAGTTCTCAGGCCATTAAAGAAGTGCCATCCTCTAATAGTTTTAAGTACGTATCAATCTGAATGCAACGAATAGTTAGGCCCCGTTTACACGATCAAATTTACGATCATTAATTCTAATCGGTGCTATTGGTGCTGCTGCGGCGAAAGGGAATCTTAAGTGATCTCTATTAAAAAAATAATATATTTTTATTGTAGTTTGTAGAAGTCCTGTTGGACACCTGATATTGATACCTGTATAAGTAACGTAACATTCCCAGTATGCTTCAGTGTTGTATAACATGTTTGTGATCCATCCAACGTAATGAGAACAATTTAGTTGTAAGGCATGTTGTTTGTGTGAACGGTCCTTTACTTACTATTGACTGACGTTTAAATTTAATCAAAGGGTTTCAAAAACCAACTGGTCCAACCATTGTGTTTCAACGAAAACAATTTTCGTGTTGGAATTTAATTAATTGAACTTAAAATCAAGCGTCAGTCAAATTTCAATTTTACTAGTATCAAAATTAACGAATTAGATTAGATAAAGTAAAGTACTAGTAAAATTGGATATCGCGTTTTTGACGTCGATGAATAATTAATTAATTTTATTAATAGCTATGTAACGTATGTGTTCTAACATCGCGGCGGAACCGAGACGATAAAACATTGAAAAGTGACGCTAGTTTGTGAAAAACTTTATAATAATTTGTGCATAATTGACTACAGTGTCTTATGATAATATAAGTGCCTTATGAACTCTAAACAAGTACTTAAAATCAAAGAAATGAGAATGACTGTTGTGTTTTCAGTATTAAAGGATTTTTAGCCTCAGAGGTATTTAATTAGTAAATTGAAATGGCTAATTAGCTTAAAATGCTCATTCTTGAAAAGATCTGAAATTGTATTTATTGCTAGTAAGTGAAGTATGGTCCAAATATAACGTTGGAGTAACACAGAGAGAAAGCTAAATGACTCATAAAATAGCCTTAGAGGTTGCATCACTAGTGAAGTGGACAAAATAACCCACTTTCGTATTCATTCTTACGATATTTTTATAGTGTTTCGGTCTTAAAACATAACATATGAGTCTTTTAGTTTTATGATAATGGTTCACTTGTTGAACATTGCAGTTTTAGCGAGCACGTTCAGTCAATAATTTAGATTTAATGCCAACTTTTATTTATTAAATAACATGCTGTCCCCTTACATGAACATTTGACTGAGCGTGTAAACTCTGCATTAAACTTTCAAGTCAACATTGAGGCGTCAAGCTGCCGCAATCAGTCGCACGTTGACAGAAACTTTTACCGCACGCATGAAAAACTTGAAACAAAAACATCGAAAACATATATTTAAATATGAAATTGAGTTTTTCGTGGGACGTTCATTTCTTCGACGGCGATTATTCATGTTTCGCTGATAAATGTGCGACGTGCAATAATTCCATTCTCGTTTAAAAGCTTGTCCGTGTAAAGGTTTTACACACGCGCGGGACACGCAGAAGCACGGTGGTGTATATTTGGTGTAAAAAATTATAGCTCTCATTATCATCTTTATAGTGTTTCTTGCGTGATTTTATCGTGTGCGTATGACCTTTATTCGCTCAGCTGAAAGAAATATACTTTGAAAACTGTGAAAAATCATTAGAGTTTGTTTGATGATGGTTAACGATGAACTAATAGAACAATAAATTACCAAGAAAAATCTCTAGAACAATAATAATGGTATTTTACAGTTTTAGTAAAATAAGGCTATTTTGAATTTGACTCGAATAGTGTTGTGACATTTCATTTTAAATATGGTTGTGAAACCGGCTAATATTTATGAATACCATGAATAGTGACGTTGAACTGACTAGTGACGTGACAAGCTCTCGCGTGACAAAAGGCAATGTGATAGAAACAATACCTAAAGACGCTAGATCATTGTTACTGTAAAATACATTTTTGTAAATATGTACAATAATTAATAAGCGAAAATAATTTTAATACTAGATGCAATGTTGTACAAGTTTTTTCTATTTAAATATTTTTTGAAAGATTTAATCTACTCTATATTTAATAATGTCTTATTTTATCGTTTCGAATAATTTATATTATGTGTTTGTACAATGTCGTTGATGAAATCGGAAGAGACATTAAAAAAATTATAAAAAATAAAATGTTAAAAAATTTGATCATTTTTGTGTTATCGTAAGAATCCCTTCCCACCACTGTCGGACGCCCGGGACTTGATCCCGTACGACGTCCAATGCCGGAAATTTAACTTTCAATATCTTTTCCAATACAATTTCCATCATTCAGACTAATTTTTATTGAAAATTTAATTTACGGCACGCTGATAGAATCTTGTGCATAGGGGCGGCGATCTTGGGGCCCCAGTCGGAACTCTTCTCTATTTCATCGATATTCCGAACATCACTTAAAGGCCTAAAGTGCTGTTCGTGCATTCGATAAAATTTTGTTGAGATTCGATTTTGATCGCCGCCACAGGACCGTACGGATCATCCTCCCGTCGCGGATTCACTTAACCAACATTATCTTAAAACATCCAATTTCAATTTTTAAATTACGATTATCGTTTCAAGGGGTGTGTCCGATAGTGTTTGGTTATCGATAAATCGGCCGATTCGAATCGCTTTCCCTGCCGCATCCGATATTCACTGATGCGCGTTTTCGAAATCGGTCGGTTGTTAGTTCCGTCGATGCCAAAAGTTGTATCTCCTGTCTCCATAATTACATTCGCCGTTCGATCGCGAATATTACAATCATAAACATGCAATAATTGCTCAATGATCCTCCTTCAGGTTTTGACAGAGGAAAGGCGTTTTGGGTAGCTTTCTTTTGGCATCGATCGGGTTAAGCTTACGTTACATTATACTAGAATAAGATTGGCCAATCTTTCGCGTCGAAGTGAACAATTGCAACATTTACAGAAGAAAGAAAAAAGAAGAAAATGAAAGGTAAGTGCATTTTTCTATTTCTCTCTCTGGTTTGAATTAATCACTAACTGTCTAATATGATTGAATATTGTGTGTTTTTCGATGTGCTTTCCAGGTTTGTACAGGTATCAATTCAAACTTTACCCCTTATTTTATCATCGTGATTTGCTACTTTTCAGTACCGTGTATGTCAACAAAAATTAATTAGGATTTTAGATGAATGACATGATGAAACGTAGCTCTTTACTAAATTAATAATCGTTTGCAAACTATATTTATTCAAAATGTAGAGCCTCGTAAAGAACATCTTCGACTTTTTCACATCAATTTGAATACTACATTAAAACTGACACCCACATTATCAGCAAGAGGTCGGGACTTAAAGTACCTGTTTAAAATATTGTGACTTTTGTGAATAATCTTCTGTACGTGAGACCATTCTGCAATCCTAACCAGTTAACAAAGAGCCCTTTATGTCCATTGGTTGCAACTAAGGCGTCTAAGTTTGAAGGGTCTGGTTACATTGGTTGTGTATTTTCACTCATTGATCGTCATTTCAATGGGGGAATTTATAGGAAAACGCTGATCAGTAGTTCATCTGCTTACAGTCTTTATTGACCAATCGTCTAGACTAGACTGATAAATTGTGCAACTTGGTTACTTATGCTGAATAGGCGAATGAATTGTTGGCTTTCCAATGGCTTCTATTATAAATTGTATAGGGAAGTAGGTTTAAAGAGATGGCTTTTGATCGAAGGATCTTCAACTTTTATTATCATTTACGAGAACGGATGATTGACATTTAATGACTAGTAATTTCTTAAAAGAAAATCTAAATAAATATTATAACTTGATAACGCAACTTATAACTTGATAACTGCATCGTGGCTTGGGTTGCGTTGCGTGGTACCAATATTTAAACAACTTATTGCTAGAGACTAGCTATATACAGCTCTAAATAAGAGAATATAACGATAGACATTTTTATTTATCTAATTTAAATAAATTTTAATTTATTGATTCTGAAGGATCATAGAGCTATCAAACTATAAAATACCAAGAGAGTTTTATCGACAAATGGACATCTCTTAATATACATTTTAATGAATTTCACTTTCCATGTTAAGGAGTAGTTAAAAAATAGTTTTATTAACGCAGTTACTATTCATGCCTAAGTAAAGAGTTAGGAAAAGTAAAAAAAAAAGTATCGTGCATCGATACGGCGCCGGATCATAAACCTATTTTTATCGATATCGATAAACTATTAAAAACAAGCAAGAAACAGTTTGACATTTCATTCGGCCATATGTTTCGCTCCATACAATGAGCAAATGAGTGATTGCTTATTGTCACATTATGGAGATGTAGAGAGCTGGTGTGACGGACATCGTTAGCGAATGCCATCATAATGTATGTAGGTATTCTTGCTAATAAGATGAAAGTATTGCTTCCAATCATCATTTATCACTTCATTGGTTTGCGGGGAAAGGAACCAAGAAAATAATATTTGTAATATCAGTGAGATAGTGTGGTGATAGGTCTTTAAGCGTGGACCTGGAAATGAGCTCGTGCTTGTCGCCTATTTGTATCCATTCTCAACTATTTTTTATTTCAGAGGGTGGGTCTCGTACGAATTATAGCAACAACCACAGTTTAAGGTCTAAAATTATTTTACTTGAGCTATCCTTTTAAGTCTTTGTAGTCAAGCTCTCGTGTGATGCTACCTGAAAAAACTCGAACATAGATAATAATTTATTACACACCAAAATACAAAAATATTATGATCTACAAACATTTGTAGATTATTTAGAAATATGATAAGTCCATCGTGTCCAGAAAGCGTGTCGCCTCCAAGTGTTGCCAGCTGCCAGTCAGCAGCATCCGATAACGCGAATACGTTATATTAATGCAAATTGCAGAACCGGGGCCGCGTTATCGAACATTTTTATACTCAGCGAGAAACACCGAACGGCCATTATGAAAAGCCGGCGCGCATCTGGCTTATTGATGGCCGTTTTACAAATTACAAGTTAAAGGACAACGGTAGTGTTGTCTGCCACATAAATAACAGGACTTAGAGTACGCGTCAGATCCTTCACAAACTTAATTGTGATGAAGCTCTGTCTCTTGTAGAAGAAGCTCTGTTGTGCTTCGACTCACCTAACTCTGTGCCTAATTCTACATAGGTTTGAGAAGGTACTGTAATAAAGTCAATATGCACCTTGATGACACTACTTAGATCACACTATGACGTCTTACGAGTAACTGAAGTGAGGGACAGACAACCTTATACAACTTTCTTGACTCTGACTGTAAGACCGCCACTTTTCTTTCGATACTTACCTAATAGTAGGGGTGGGCTCAAAACTCATCCACCTTCACCTAGTAATTTCGAAAGTTTCGTGTCAAGTCGACATTACTCCTGCTTTTCAATTATCTTGTAAGATTTTATTTCAATTACATGTTCGCATAATTGATGGCCCCGAAAGCGTTATTTAAGAGATAAGTGGCGGCCACACCGACGTATTTGCTCTCAGTCTGGCGCGAAATCATATAGATTAAACAAAATGACGTCTCTTAAATAAATTGTAATATACCCTCTTTCACAGAAGCTTTGAAGGACAGCCAAGAAAGCTCAGCGAGTATACTTTTATGAAGCTAAAATATAGAGAGGTAAATTTTTAATTTTATAACCAAGCGGAACGAAACGACTGTCCTTTTACTAAAATTGTAGGCTGCACAGATAAACAGTCATGAAAATATATCAAAGAGGCGTTTTTGTAAAGAATAATAAACATTTTAACGGTAAAAATACACACTTTTCAAGAAAAAAAGTTTCTCATCAAATACGATGATAATTAATTTAGTCTTTTACTGGATTTTTATTAAAACGCAGACAGGTAGTAGGAATTATAATGGCTCCCATCGATAACATTTTTAATGACTGCGTAGTAGAATTTTATTTTAAGTGCAAATAAAAACGTATGGTTTTTATTGGTGCTACTGGGCACGTTAAACTCTCATTTAGCACTCAGTTGAAAGTGGGAAACATAATGACGTTATATATCCGCCATATATAGTTACATTTAAGTATATTGATTTTAGATTATTAGTATTTGAACACTGTCTCAAATATGTATTTGGATGAGAGTGATTACCGTCTCAGACATTTTCTAAGGAGCTAAAAGCTATCTGATAAAATATCTATCGCGTATTGGTGTATAAACACATGTTTTTTTGCAAAAATATTACTTACTAGCTGTCCGCCGCGGTGTTACCCGCGATCCCTCGGAAAAACTTCACTTCCCCGGGATAAAATGTAGCCTATGTTCATCAGGGATAATGCAGGATTCTATTAGTGAAAGAATTTTTCAAATCGGTCCAGTAGTTTCGGAGCCTATTCATTTTAAACAAACAAATCTTTCCTCTTTATAATATTAGTATAGATCTATTCCAGTAAGTCTACATAAAGAGCCTTGTACAAGTTCAAGGTGCTATACATATTTGGTACAAGATATTTTATTTAAGGCCATTAAAATCTTATGAATGAATTTGCATTTGTTTGGAAAACACGTGGGCATCCTTAATAGCTTGATTGATTTAATAATTTCGACGTCTCGGTATAACAGGTTTAGATAATATCTTAATATTTGTCGGACACATAGAAAGGTGTAGTCTGTCGATAATTTGATCTAATCTGCTACATCCGATCTTTGATTAATTTATTAAATTCGAACATAACGTTTTTGTTCGGATCATAAGGCTTTGCATATTTAATTTTTTAAATTATTAATATGATTTTTTTAAGGTTTGCTGATTTGTTAATCAGATTTACTTGAAATTTATTTCAGGCGTGCATTTTTATTCAAATTTAATTCCAAAATACATTTCAGATCTGGGTATCTTTTTACGACAGCCTCTCATCGATATTTATTTTATCGACGTGCATTCCCCTCACTATAGGCGGCGAAAACAATTTGTTTTTCGACAATATTCCGCGTTAATTCTTCCCCTGTCGTCGAGAAGATTGACGTACAATGTTAAATAAGAAAGTTGCATATGCATCATGAATTTTCAACAAGCATCGTTGATGGTAAATTGGATGAAATTTTATTTTGCCTGATACTTAGGTTACATATGAAAGGCACCTTCTCTGAAAGAGGTAGATAAAAAGATTTGTGAAAAGTAAATGATAGGGAGAACATTAAATCCTTGAATGTTATGGTGACGGCTGATAGAGCAGATAATAAATATATGATAAGATGATGATGATATGATTAGTTTGATATACAGTTTTATAAAACCTAGATCTGGAACAAATATCTCTATTAGTTAAGTTTAACACGTTCACTGCCAATCTTCAGGGTATCTCCTGGAAGCGATTCAGAGTTCAGCGGAATGCATTTCGTTCGGAGTAGGTCAGCTGTTCAACCGACCGCAACCAATCACAGTGCAGGAACCGTCAGTTTGAGATCAATTCCCGCTACCCAGAAGCCTGAACACATGTGTCCCCAGATCTGAACGTGGTAAAAGCGTTACAGAATAGTTTCTTCTAATATGTAGCTCGATGTGATCAGACGTCAATAGAGGTTTTGGTAGTTTATCCATCAAATACCTTAACTGCTTCTAAAATATAGTTCTAAAATCCATAGATATTATACTTTCCTTTTACACACTTTCCGCTTTGCAATTTGTTTAAACCGTTTACAGCGAACACTGCACAGTGTTGCATTACAACAATTTAAATTACATTGAAAATAATAAAATTAAATCACTTGATTGTTCAAATAGCAATGAGTATAAACTCTGCAGTGGTTAAGCTGCACTTGACCTGGAGTTGAGCACCAGTTTTGATTTTTCAATATCAAAACACTTGGCGAGACGCACTGACAAATTATGACCTTGATGTGGGTTCTATACGAACGACGCCGACGCCCCAAAAATGTATAGTACAAGCTGTCCGTCGTGGTGTTACCCACGTTCCCTCGGGAAAACTTCACTTACCCGAGATAAAATATAGCCTATGTTCATTAGGAATAATGCAGGATTCTAATAGTGAAAGAACTTTTCAAATTGGTCCAGTAGTTTCGGAGCCTACTCAATGCAAACAAAACAAACGTACAAACAAACAAACAAATCTTTCCTCGGTATAATATTAGTAGTTATATATACCTAGTACTAGCTGTCCACCGCGGTGTTACCCGCGTTCCCTCGGGAAAACTTCACTTTCCCGGGATAAAATAGAGCTTATGTTTATCAGGGATAATGCAGGATTCTAATGGTGAAAGAATTTTTCAAATCGGTCCAGGAGTTTCGGAGCCTATTCAATTCAAACAAACAAACATACAAATCTTTCCTCTTTCTAATACTATTAGTTATGTATAGTATAAAGCTAAGTATTTTTTTCATCGTTCATTAGAAACCTACAGCGTCTAGCAGTTGATGACAGACAATCATGAGAAAACTGAAAACATGGGAGACCTTTGCCCAGCTGGGACAGCGCGGGCTAGAAACAACAACGCGTTCTTTTTAAGAATTTGGTTACCTCAGGTTCTAACTTTTGATAACATCAGAAAGTGGTGCTAGCGATCCAGGGATAGGCAGGATGATCGACGATTATTGTGCCAAATTCGAACCGAAGCTGATGCAGTAATGTTGGAACCGTTACTGTGGACCCCTGAACTGTTGGAGCTTGACTCATAGTGGAAGACGAATAAAAGTAAGTTCGTGTGAGTTAGTGGCCAATTCTAGTGACTGAATTTTTAGGCCACTTTAAGGCCTCCGTCATGGCTTAACGACTTAATAGTCGGGACCGACAATTTAACGTGCCTGCACAGAAGCGCTCAGTATATTGCCAGTTGCCACTAGTCACCCATCCAGTGAGCGTTCAGAACGTTGCTTAAGTTCGACAAGTTGCTAATCGTTCAATTAAATGAATTGAAAATTTATTTCGAAAATTCTAACGAAGGTTCCTGTCATGTTGTTATACGAGTATGTCTAGACAGTTTAACTTTAAATAATTTATAGTACTTTCAGTGACCTTTATTCTCATATAGGTTTCATGTTTATAGCTCAGTGATTATAACTATCGATTAACCTATTATCTAGTCCCCAGTACCCTAGGGCCCTGTTTTATAAAGACTCACGTGCAACCAAGATACCCTAACTAGTGACCAAACAAAAAGTCTCCATCAAATTTTATTCAGTTGAGTGCAATTCGTTGGCAGTAGTTGCTATTTTTATGTAAACAATGTAAAAATATTGTTCGTTGAGTGTATTACTCCTCCGCAAATGTCTCTTCTTTATCTGGTAGAGATCGCTTTTTAGCGATAAGATTGTATATCATAATTAAGTTACTTGTTTAGTTTTATATTTTTGTTTTACTTTTTATGTGGTGTGCAATAAAGTATTTTCTATCTTCTTTTAAGGCGATAAACATCACCACTCTACCAATGTGCGGCTGATCTCCAAGCCACGGTTGAAATTCTGTCATATCTATAGAAAATCTACAATTATTTTAAAGACATTTAAACCAAATGTGCATTTCAATATCTTGATATAAATGGTTGCGCAGCGCCCGTAACCATCTGGTTACGCTACAATGGTCCCTGATGTGATAGGGCCCGCTTCTCGTCTATTTATCTTGCACAATCTTCCTGTCGGCAGGTGGGATGAATGGCGGCAGATGCCCGATAAGATCCTATCGATGATGTTGTTAATTGATCAAATTGCTCGATACTAATGTTTTGTGGAAGAATAATGCTTCGTTGACTAATTGCGAATGATCTTTTATCGGTGCCATTATCTTATATTGATTGGTCTATTAGTAAATAGCGCTTTGCCCATTTACTGTCTCCAATGGTTATGCAAAATTGAATTGAAGGTTTTTTTTAATGGAATGCGGGACCTACCACGATGAACTCACGAAACAGAGGCATCTTTAAACTGTAAAATAGGCGTAATTTGAGGAGTGTAAATTAATATTACTGTTATCTCATTTACTAGAGTAGGCACATAATATGCTGCAGTTCGTAAGACTACGGTTTCTTTTTATGAAACTTACGTCATTTAATTCTTTTTCTGAGGGGTTTGACAGTACGCATAGTTTATTGGGATGATATAACCAAAACGAAGGTCAAGGGTCGTAGATGGATGGAACAAACACAGGGAGGCATATACCCATCAGTGGACTAAGACGGCTTGTGGAAGACTATGACATAAAATAGTGGATAAGAAAGTACATGGGTAAGAAAGTGAACAAGGCTGATAGTTTAGACTGGAAGAGAAATTTGTGGCGACCCCATATAAAAGTGTTAAAAGGCAGGGAGATGATGATGATGACATAACTTATATTGATGTCGCAAATAACTGTCCGAGGTTAAAAATATCGCTTAATGCTTTATTACGAGTACAAGTGAATCTATAACCAGCAAAGATTTGTGTCTGTGTAATTGTGTCGAATATAACTTTTATCTATATGTATATCAAAGACTACGAAAGAACCAGTTAATGATGAACAGCAGGTAACAGACACGCATTGGAATAACTGGTACAGTAATATCTATTACACTCACATAATGAACACACTATGCGTGGAATGGCTAAACAGAATATGAATAAACATAGTTGAGGATTGAAATTAATTGCACGCACATTCTATGTGTGCGTTTCGATAGGTAAATATTGATACAGCTTGTTTGCTAGATGAATTGATAGTTATATTGAATCAGTTTATTGGTAATACTGATGTATTGAAGCGTAATGAAGAGGAGCAATAGGTTAGCTACTATGGGCATGTAATGCGGAGGGATGAAAGTCATGCAACTAAAAGGGTGATGGAAATGAATGTGGATGGATATGTGAGTAGAGGTAGGCCAAAGAAAAGATGGATGGATTGTGTGAAAGAAGATATGGAAAAGAAAGGAGTTGATACAGAGATGACGAGTGGTAGGGAAGAGTGGAAGAAGAGAACATGTTGTGCCGACCCCGCATGAGCGGGATAAGGGCAGGCCAATGATGATGATGAAGCGTAATGAAGAGAGATTCTACCGTCATAGCGTACAGCTTAGTTAGTTCCATACGTATTGTATGCTTCCCTCATGTGGACTTTTCAAGGAACTAAAATGACACATATTGACGTTGTCTTTGTGGGTAAGGTCGATTAACCTGAGAGTATGATTTAAGATCTAAGTGGATTCCACTTCAAAACAATTTCTCAGGCACTGTGTCACGCACGTTCAGTGTGTAGGCTTAGGATACCTCTTAGATAGTAAGATCTATGTGTAAGTCTATCAATTATTATTTAGTCTACCTAATTTATTATTGACATTGTTATTTGTATACCCATTTTCGCAATTAATAAATAAATGAAATGAAATGGGTTTAATTTCTTCTCGACCAGGGGGCCTATTGTCTAACTTGAAATCCATTCCCATTTCCCATTCCAACCAATCACACAATACGAAAATGACGTGTTTTGTCATGATACGTCATTTTCGTATTGTGTGATTGGTTGGAATGGGAAATGGGAATGGATTTCAAGTAAGACAATAAGGCATCATATGCAAATATCCTTTTGACATCGTTTTCGATTTAAGTTGAATAAATGCCTAAAACATGATCTAAAACACATGTTCCATGACCTTTGGGCGATGTGTAGGACTGATTTGACACATCAAGTAATTTATAATCAATATTATAGGACCTATAGAGAGACATGAAGTAGTTTCGTGTAGGCGAATCGTTTAATTGACTGAGCCTTAGTGGTTCAAGTCACGAACTTTCAGCGACAGTGATTTGGATCAGTTGAGCTATCGTTTGCGATGTTTCATTTGATAGTATCTCTGAAACTTTCGCGATCACTATTCGTATTAATTATTTAAACAGGAATTGTTGAGCTTAGCAGTTGTGCCTTGGGTCCGGAAGGGATTTTATCATTATAATTGTGTTATTTACCTGTTTTATATCCTGACCTTAGATTGTTTGACTGTATTTGGTGAAGTTATGATAATATGAACATATTTGTTTATTATTATAATGTTACGTGCTGGGGTTCGTCGATTCTGAAGATAAACACTAGGTATAACTTTCGAAACTTTATTACACGCTAATTTACTCAAAACACACTTAAAAGTAATCAACAGTCGCACTGAATATCACTGGTCACTATTCACTCAAGTTAACACTCTCGTAATTCACAAAGAACTATGCGTGATGCGCAAATCGCCCGTTTATATACCCAACCAGGACATCTAGAAAGATCACCGTGGGAACTCTCTACAACAAACAACAACACGTGACAAGCGACCTTGAACCTTATACACTTGTAATAAGGTTGCTTGTCAGTAGCGCCAAACAAATATGAACCTTAAGTCCAGGTATTACGGTCCAATCATTAATTCTGCATGTCTAAGCGAGAATGTTCGTGGAATCTCTCCCGCGCGCGAGTCCTCCAGAACGTTCGAGTGCTTGTACGTTACAATAACATGATAGGTACTAAGAGATTTACTCTTTCCATGAAACTTGCAAAAACCTCATCATCGCCTGTGATTATCTACCTAGGTAGTTCAACATTTAAACCATTTTTGATACTATTTTTTAAACTGGATTATTCAATGTATTTTCATCTCTACAGCCTTCATTTTAAGGCACACATCACATTACATGCTCAGCTCCGTGGGCGATACAAAAACAAGCCGTGACAAATGTTGTTGTTTTAACAATTTCGCTCGCTTCGTTCGATTTCACTAAACTGACTGTACCCATTAGTCTACCATGCATTGTTTTTAATTGCTATACTTTGGCGTGATACAATTGCCTTCTTGTCATTGGTCTATTTTAGTCTTCTTCATTCTGATTGGTTAGGTTATGAAATAATTGTTACGGTTCATGATGAGCAAAAGTCTACGCTACGCTCTCGTCATGAAGAATCAAATTCTCATTTATAATTCCGGGACTAAGGACCGAAATTCTCATCATTTCGGATTTCGGCATCAAAAATTGAATATAATCTTATCACCATCTCATCTACAGCCATCACCAATAAATACATCTGTGCAGTGACAGTCGGAAATAAAGTGACCACTATTACTGGCCACCAGTAACAATGGCATAATTTTACGTCGGCGTCACGTCAAAATCAGGGCCGCATTAATAAAGATCTAAGAACCATAAGCAGATGGGAGATAAAGCATTTCAGATCATCACTAGAGATAGTAAGTATTTGAAAGTATAAAATGTTTGGACAGTTTGAGTACGGGATCTTTCACGTTTGTACGCACGAATATGATGTGTCTTCTTCACTATTCTGCTGAGTAATAGTCAACCGTATGCTCTCACAGTAAAGAGCAGAATCCTCTGCAGAGTTTGGTCTTGAGACTATTACAAATTGTTACTTAGCAATGTGAAGTAAACCGTAGGGTTGAAAGACAAGGTTGAAAGTCCGTTGTGCTGTGCTTATCTGTGGCCATCGCTTGACTTTCGCACGATTGATCGATAGTATTTTTTGCTAAGGCTTTATTTATAAAACAATCGAACGTCTCCCTTGCGATAAATGCGCGAACTCCTACCAACGGATCGCAAAAAATGTTTGCGAAAATATGAATTGTTTGTATTTTTTAGGAAAGTTTTTCTTTGAAGATTGCTTCAAAGGGCTTTTTTCGTAAGAATGTGATTGTACTTGTATAATATTTGACTTTAGAACTTTTGTTACAAGCTTCATTCTTGTGAGAATTTTGTAATTATAAAAAAGCAGTAAAAAGTAGAAATTTCTTTGATAAAACACTTCATATTCGTAAAGGTACACTACTTCCTACATCATCCTCATGCCTCATCGAGATCGGCTTAAGGTCCCTATTACAAGTTAGGTAGAGGAAGGGGGGGTAATTTGGAATACCATTTTGTTTTAGGCCTGTGTTTTTTTTTCTGTAGTGTTTCAGGATATAAAACCTTTATTAAATGAAAGCTACATCTATAACCTACTAATCTGCAAGCTATCAAAAATATCTGAACATTGCTACTAGGTAAAGTTTTAAGTTCACCGCAAAATGGCTGAATTCGGTTTTCGACATTTAGTGCAGGTATTTTGGAATAGAGGTATTCCAAATTATATGCACTATGCTTAACTTGGTTATATAGATACTATTACGCCAATGTTTTAGAATAAAATGTAAGATATACAAATACAAATGATATCCTAAATCAATACCTAGAGCAATACAATAAAATTGGTTCATAACTTGACTGAAGGTAATTTGGAATCCCAATTAGGTATGCCAAATTACCTGCAGTGAGTTTGAGGTTTCACTAAAGTATCTAAGTGAGTCTACAAATAATATAATATTCTATAAATAATAGGCATATAGACGTAAAACAGTATAATCTCTCTTTAAATCAAATCAATCTAATCAGTTTTATAAATCACATAAATAAATTATTTGCAATACCTACACATCACAAACATAGGATTTACAATAGGCACATTTTTAGTTTAATCAATCAATTATATGGATTATTTGCAAAACACATCACAAAAATAGGATCCACCTTCATAGTCGCCACATTCACAGTGCACCCAAATCCCACACATTAAGAATCAATATCTACTGACTGGATACCAACAGATGTCTTGCAAACAAAAATGATGGTGATTTGGCATATTCCAAATTACCATCACCTCGGGTATTCCAAATTAGCAACAAGATGTGGTCGGACATAACCTTGCATCATTTAGTTATATTTATACAAACTACTGAAATCAAAGTCAATATGCAAAATTTATGATTCATTTTACAGTATACATAAAGCTAAACTGTATAAACATAACAAATTGTCAAGATCTAAGCGGGTTAATTACGTAACTCAAAAATTTTCAATGACACTCCTTCACAATTGAGTCTCTGATCGCCATCTAGGAAGTTCGGCTTACGAACGGTGTGAACATATCGACAGGTGGCGTCAATCTCCATTGCTTTACTACCATTAAACCTAGATTGCACAACTAGTTTCTGTGAAACCTTACTATTCCAAATTACCTGCAGTATTCCAAATTACCCCCCCTTCCTCTATTGGTTCAAATTATGCTCGCTCAAGTCTTTTCACACTCGTCTCATACACTTTTTTGGTTAAACATACTTCCATTAATCTCTACATATTCTCTTGTAGATAGCTCCGTTTTAAATTACCTCCCAAGCTATAAGTTTCATCACTTCTCTTTGCTATCTCGATTCGATTCCATCTTTCGAGAACCTTTAGTACCCGTCCTTCCAAAAGTGCCGTAATTCCCCAAGATTCTCGCCTCGTCAGACCTGTTCCACTCGGATCCATCTCCAAAGCAATATGGGCTTTGCCATGATAATTTTTCACTGTAGATTTTATTATTATTCATGATTGCATAAGCACTAAAGCTTGATATTTGAAAGTCATTAGTTCTTTTTACGACCTCGATGGCGTTGCGGGTAAGACTTGGTTGAAATGAATATGAGCTGATTCGATTCTCGCAGCGGGTCAAACATTTGCATCATCTGCAAATATTTGTTCCGGTACTTTGTCTTAGTATATCCACACATCGTTACAGGTAGTAGTGTGGGATCAATGCTATGTAAGACTGTTGGATGTTTTTTTTTTCTATCTACTATAACAGTAAGATTAATACCATCAGTTGAATGAAAACTAAATCGCTAGGTTGAACGATATCTTCGTCTGGAGTGAATCTTCGTCACTCCACTATAACTTGTTCTGTGTCTTCACGTAATTGTCATTTCATTATAGAAGAATGCACCAGCGGTTTTTGGCCGGTGAAATTACCTATAATCAAAACAGTCGAACCTTGATCGATTGTGTATCGATAATAAGTTTTTTCGCTGTCTGCGTGAGTGTGAGATTTTTTCAAACTGTTTGATCATGTGTCGTCGTCGCCACAATTTTTCGTCAAATTGCAATAAGTTTTTCATGTAAGATCGTGTTATTGAACTGTGCTTATATTTTTAGCACAAGATTTTTTTTTTGAGTCTTTTCGTGACCACGGTAGCTGTAACGCTACTGAAACGTCGAGGTAAACAAACAAATGTTATACCTACGCGATTAAGTCCCGTTTAAAAAATTTAAAGGATCTGGAATATAAAGATCTGAGAGAATGTCTACCGCGCCTTGGGGATACAGTCGTGACCCTGTTTTTTTTTTGTAAAAAATTTAAGATCACCTTATTATTCCTTTTTCTTATGCTCAACCAAATCACTGTCTAACTAAGTAACTAAATTCAAGTTTTTTCTTTTTATTATGTATTTTAGGTATTAGGTATATAAAAAATATCTTGGTAATTTCTATTAGACATACAAAATATTTATAGTCACAACTGTCTGTATTGTACAAAAAAATTCATTATAAACATTAACAGAAGAGCGGGATCCTCTAATACAGGTATTTTCTTACCTAAAAGAGGATCCCAACCCCATGAAGTTGTATTTAGTTTAAGTTAAAGAAATAAAATATTTTGTTTTGTATTTTGTACTAAGTAGTTTAAAACTCAAACTTACTAATTCACTGAAAACAAAAAGTTAAATAAACCCGTTCAACTGTAAAATCAATTTAACTTTTACAAAATGCTGTTGTTTCGTCGAAGTTACGTCGCGCCACGCATTACGATTGCCTAAACTAAATGCATTCATTTAAACTTTTGAATGAACTGTGGATTCAATTCATTTGTTTGTTCCATTGAGCGAAACTAAAAGTTTTATTGAAATTGCTAATGAAAAACAAAACAGCATTGCCTGCTGAAACAGCAAACCCTCTACATGCTAGATAAGCAACCTAAGTGTAAGTAGTGACACATCTGCGGGACGTACGGCGCCGATCGTTCGGTTGAATACGCTCGCATGACACATACGAAAATTACGTCGCGTTTTCGTGTTCGAAATTACCAAAATTACCAAAATTTTATAGTATTTTTTTTCTTTAACCTATGCTGTCCCACTGCTGAGGAAAGTTCTCCCCCAACTCTCTCCAACCGTCCCTCTCCTTTGATAGGTTTCACCACCCACTATCAAAGGAGTCGAAGTCTCTCCAGCGCTTCCTTGGCCGTCCGCGGCGTCGCCTCTCCTCAGGCTGCCAGGTGTTAACAATGTTGGCCCACTTTTCGTTGTGCATCCGGTTCACGTGACCTGCCCAGTCCAACTTGAGCTTCGCTGTTTTGCGCCCTACGCTTTACGCGCTAATAAATTTTACAGTATAGTGAAATAACACGTTTGCATTGAAATAAATAAATTACTTTTGTAAGATGTGGGCATGTATCAAAAATGTATTTGGACCTCTGACTCGGTAGTCAGAAGTGAAGATATCTAAGGGCGGTCCCTTAGATATCTTCAAAGGACCTGGAATACAAAGATCTGAGAGAATGTCTACCGCTCAGCCGGGATACAGTGTGACCCTGTTTTACGTGGAACCTATTTATAAATACGAAAGTTGGAATGAATAGATGGATGGATTTTACTAGGTATGGTCATCCACTAATCCACTATAATGGATGGATGTTTTGTTTCTTCTTCACGCTGAAACGACTGAACGGATTTCGATGTTATTTTTGAAGAGAAAACTTCTTTGGCGTTGGGCATTTTTGAGATAGGAGAAAAATATCAAACTCAGTCACGTGACTGCTACGACACCATCCTCTTACTATACCTACCTTAGTTTCGTCTCACATTGTATCGTCACAACGGTTGACGTGTGAGAGTGACCGCCTCTGGAGATACCAAGTTCGAATCCCAGTGGGACAGTTAATTTTTGCACTTTTTTTTGTACTTTCTTAAGTTTAGTTAGAACCGTTATCGAATCTGTTGGCACTCCTGGAATGCCACTGTTTTTATGGAGGTAGATTCACTGGATATATTTTCACCCTGAAAACTGAAGTATTGCATAAACTAGTTATAAAATGAACTCCTACATTTATCCATCCACAGGTTGTCTGGTAGAGATCGCTATTTAGCGATAAGACCGCCGATTATATGTCATTGTGTTTTTTGTTTAGTTTTCCATTTTTGTTTAGTTTTATTATGTGGTTTGCAATAAAGTATTTTCTATCTATCTATCTATCTACATCTGTAGATTATTTAGACGGATAGAAATCAGATTTTCACCTATTTGAAACTTTTCTTGCTAATTAATTCAGATTAATTCAGACACAAATCCTATTCTTATCTTAATTTATTAGCTATTCTACATTTCTACATTTACTTTTCTAGCCAAAGAAAAGAGCTTCCTAAAGAATCGATTGGATTTTGATTTGCTATAGATATTTTTTCTCCCCGCCTGAGCGACGGTAACGTCGGTCAATCATCAGACCAATAAATATTTCGCCTCATGTTTGTGTAATAGCTCACATTTCACTCGCATTATGACATGAAGGGCCCGTAAAAAGCACTAAATGGATGAGTTGAAGTAACTATCAGTATCGATTGAGTATTACTGATTCGGAATTGTGATGTGTAGCTATTAGTCTTAAAGATGGAGCCTGTTTACACGTGCTTACTTATTTTTAGTTTTCTTCCATCTTTGAGCGGATTTTTATAACTACGTAACGTAACCGGTAGGTCAAAATCATAATGTTTTTGAGGTACCACACGGTTACGTATGTAAAGTTTATGTAAATGTATTATTTTACTGTATTATTATTTTATTACAAAACACGTCATTTTCGTATTATGTGATTGGTTGAGCTCAATTGGGATGATAACTGGGAATGGATTTCATCATCATTTGCCTGCCCTTATCCCGCTTATGCGGGGTCAGCACAACATGTTCTCTTCTTCCTGTCTCCCCTACCACTCGCCATCTTCGTATTCACTCCCTTCTTACCCATATCTTCTTTCACACAATCCATCCATCTTTTCTTTAGTCTACCTCTACTCACATATCCATCCACATTCATTTTTGAATAAATAAAAAAAAAAAAAAAAAATTATGCTGTACAATTTCACACAGCATCATCTAGCCCCAAACTAAGCATAGCTTGTACTATGGGAACCAGATAACTGATATACTACTTATATATTTTTTGTTTGTAAATACATACATATTATACATAGAAACACCCAGACCCGAGACAAATACTTGTAGATCATACAAAGATTTGTCCCGCGGCGGGGATCGAACCCGCAACCTTCGGCGTCGCAAGCGGACCCTCGCCCACTGCGCTACAGAGGTCGTCAAATGGATTTCAAGTTAGACAATAAGGCTGAAGATACGTGAAACTTATTGTTGTAATCCTGTATTTCAGGCCCAAAAATTAGCTTCCTCCTCCTCGCGTCGTTATCCTCATTGCTGAGGGTCGTGATCCCCTGAACATGGAGCAGTACTTCTCCTGACTATGTGGCGCCACCTGTTCCTGGGCGAGAAAGACATTTAGCAGCACAGAAATAACCTTTCAAAGAAATATTTTTTAGAATAACATTTATTACTTAATAGAGCTTTTTTGTTTGTTAATTGAAGAAGTCAACATTTTTTGTCGAACTAGATATTACCGCAGGTAAGGACTTTAAAAATTGGGAAATAGAGATGTTTGCCCAGCTTTAGGCAGCTTAGCCCGGCCAATAAGCCATTTAGTACCATTCTCTTAGATTTCATACATACATACATACATAAAATCACGCCTCTTTCCCAAAGGGGTAGGCAGAGACCACGGATCTCCACTCGCTACGATCCTGACACACAACTTTCGCCTCATTCGCTCTCAGTACATTCTTCATGCATGCTCGTCGGTTTAGGGTACTTTTGACCTGGCCCTTCTCCAAACTGTCGCCAATTTGATCCAAGAAGGTTCGCCTAGGCCTTCATTTCACGTTTCAAAAAATAGGTTTTATAAAATAAGTTCGTCTGAATCCAGCCTTACAGTATAATCCGCAGCATAAATCAATGCCACGGGGATATTATGTAGGTAAGTGATCGCTACTCATTGTATTAAATGCAACAAAAACAACTGAGTTTAATGTGGACATTTTTATAACAATGTTGGGGCAAGAAGGTTATGTTGTTCTGTCTTCCTGGTCTGGGTATGATACAGATTTTATTTATTTTTCTCGCTCTATCTCGCTCGGTATTCTGTCTGAACCGAGCGAGATAGATTGATTCAATTCTGCTAGAGGAAAAGCGAGAGCGCAAACATAAACCAAACAAAAAACGGTTTTACCTAAAGAAAAAAATATAAAATAAATAAATAATGCTGGACTTTTTCACACAGCATCATCTAGCCCCAAAGTAAGCAGAGCTTGTGTTATGGGTACTACATGACTGACATACTACTTATATACTTTTTGTTTGTAAATACATACATATCATACATAGAAACACCCAGAATCGAGACAAATATCTGTAGATCATACAAACATTGGTCCTGCAGCGGGGATCGAACCCGCGACCTTTTGCCTTAATCTTCTCTCGTGCAGTTCAAGCGTTCTAACGTTTGTTCTAGAGATTGTCTTAGACTATCGCAAATTCTCAAGTCTTAAATAAGCTTATAAGTTATAACTCAGCCTTCTGTAAAACCTGCTGCTACTATAAAATTCTAAACGTGACACAGACAGACAACTAAATTGTACGGAACCCACACAAATAACAATGGATCTTATTAAGCTACAAGCCAGCATTCAAACCAGCGACTTAACATACCCGCTGAGTTGGACTTGCATTACTGTGGCGGTTAATCTGTGGTGTTGTTGCCAACTGTTAGTTTGTGACGCTAGATTTGGCTAAAAGTCGCCATATTCAAACTAAATGGCGACACATCGCGCTATCGTTGTGTTTGACGTTGTAAACCATTGAATAATTTTATTTTATTTTTAATTCTAAATACGCCAATCCACAAAACATCGATGTTTAAATAGTGTTCTAGAAAAGTGGCTAGAGTTCGACAATATACCCTTGAAAATATAATTGAAATGTTCTCGGGTCAACCCTAGAAGTGGGCGAGAAAGACCTTAAACAGCCCAGAAATAACCTTTCAAAGAAATAATTTTTAGAATAACATTGATTACATATTTTAGAATCTTTAATTACTTTTCAAATAACATGATAATATACTTTTAATATTTAATCAATTTATTATGTATAGGTTTTTAAACCAGCTTAAATCTATACTAATATTATAAAGAGAAAAGATTTGTTTGTTTGTTGGAGGCTCCGAAACTACTAGACCGATTTTTTTTTTTAATTTCATTCACCATTAGAATCCTACATTATCCCTGATGAACATAGGCTATATTTTGATCCCAGGAAAGTGAAGTTTTCCCGAGGGACCGCGGGTACAGCTAGTACATTATAAACCAGGCACTACACTCTTTATTGCTCTGATTTTTCACGGTCGCGAAAATCAACACTTTGTCGAGATGTAGCCAGATCTAGCCAAAACGTGTCTGCTGGCGACACTGCCTACTTTGCTTAGTAACGATCTTGTTTGCTACAGTATGATTCAATTCCACGTCACTGCTACCCTCTCATACATATTTACATGAGTTGGGGTGGCCTGAAGGTAAGCTTCATAAACTAGAGGACAGTTGTGAAAGACATTGTCGATGACAGAATGTAACCATTATACGAGTATTTACTGGTCTACTGGTATTAAAAATATAAATCAAGAATTTTGTAGAACAAGCTTTTGATTTACGTACAGATTCAACCTAAAGTTTATAGTTTTTTTTGCATTTTATTGTTTTGGGGTTTCAAAATATAAGTAACGCTTTGATAAGTTTGACTACTACACTTAGGTAGCTTAGCTGTTGTCGAAAAACCTTAGATTATACATATGAAACATGCATCCTACTAGACTTATGATGATGATGAGTGAATGTATTGTCTACAGTTTTTTTTATTCAACCTGTCCCACTGCTGGGCAAAGGTCTCCCCCAAGTCTTTCCTACCATCTCCTTCGATAGCTCCCACCACCCAGTTTAATAAATACTAGCTGTCCGTCGCGGTGTTACCCGCGGTCCCTCGGGAAAACTTCACTTTCCCGGGATAAAATATAGCCTATGTTCATCAGGGATAATGTAGGATTCTAATGGTGAAAGAATTTTTCAAATCGGTCCAGTAGTTTCGGAGCCTATTCAATTCAAACAAACAAATCTTTCCTCTTTATAATATTACTAGCTGACCCGCGCAACTTCGTCTGCGCATTATTAGGAACAAAGTAGAGGAGTTTTGAGTGAATAAGAATTATATCTCCAAATCACGAAAGTTTAAAAAGTTCGGATGTTTTGATGGATGGGAATGGTACATGTTACATGTTTATCATTAATTTTAAAATCATTTATCGTGCAAAAAAAAAAAAAAAAATCTGGCGTGCAAAAAGTGGCCCCGGGCGGTCACCCATCATCTTTATGGCGGCGCCCAGGGTTGCTTAACTTTATTTCCCATACAAACTTGCAACCCTTATTTTCAAGCCCCCTTATGATTATTTAAAAAAAAAGTAGCCTATGTCCGTCCCTGGGGTATAATCTTTATCCATACCAAATTTCAGCTTAATCTGGTCAGCGGTTCTTGAGTTATAAGTGGTGTAACTAACACGACTTTCTTTTATATATATAGATTAGTGTAGATAAATACCTAATTAGTGTTGCCAGGTATGTTGTTTTTGTCACTGTTTTTCGTGGGACGTCTAGATTTTCACGACTTCCCGATTTTTGATTAGATTAAATCGCAAAATCAAAGACCGAGTGCAAAAAGCTTTTTTTTAGAAAAAATTAATGTATTTGAATTTTTATACTTTGGTTCCGTAATTTTATAGTTCAAACTCCATAAGCATCTATATTTAAGCCCCTATCCAGAGTATCTATAATCCTAAATAAATGAAATAGATTGCCATCTCCAGATCTGTCCTTAACTTAGCTCCTGGAGCCGAAAGCGGCCGGTAATTATTATCTGTGGGACAATACACAATGCACCGTAATTCGTGAGAGGTCACTTGGACTCCCCATTAAATTGGCCTCGTGAAAACTTATTCCATTCTCAACCTTCTGTTTGATCAAAAGGCCGTTAAAGTTTCAGTTATAGTGAACTAGCTGAGCTCCCGCGGTCCCGGGTTATTTCATTTTATCGGGATAAAAAGTAGCCTATGTCCTTCACTGGGATACAACCTTTATCCATGTTAATCTGTTCAGTGGTTTGAGCGTGAAAAGGAAAACAGATAGATAGATTCAAGAGGAAGGTTTATGTATAATACATGCATAATATAGTAGAGGAACACTGATAATTTTAGAGGTATCTAATGTGATGTCGTGAATTACTAATACATTTTTTGCGCTAACATTGCAAACCCTGGCTAAACCCTAATATTTAGCATCATCATTACACCCGTGCGAAGCCGGGGCGGGTCGCTAGTTATCTATCAATCCGACATGGCCATCGCTGAGGGAACTAACGAATAGTAGGTATTAAGAACTACACTGATGTTTTAAAGCAATTTTTCAAAAATACAATATGTAAATAACTGGATTTGTGCTTTTTAGTTTTAGATACGTTACTTACGGACTGGTAATGTGTTTTCATTCCACTTATTGATCATCGTCATTAATATTAATAATGTAATGAAGATAAAAATGTGGGTAGAAGCACTTACTTTACTAAGACCAGTAGTTAAACGAAGGAGACATTAATATAATTAAAAAATAAAAAGCGGCTAAGTTCGAGTCTGACATTGCCGCACCAGGGTTTCGTTATCGAACTACAAAATATGAAAATAACATTTTTGGTAGGACCTGAAATTAATACTTAAGATTTTTCTTTAATTTCTTGACAAGTTGTAGGTCAATCAAATTATACCGTACTTGTCAATTATCTGGTTTATTATCTAGTTCTGATTTACTCAAGTGTTAAAATATGCTACAAAATATCCGATTATTTTTAGTCAAAGTCAAAAAGCATTTATTCAGTAGGACCGCTGGGATCACTTTGAAACGTCTTAAAACTAGGTGATTTTACTCCTGTTCCTTCGCGACCAATACCGTGAAGAATCAGGGCAACAAAGTAGTGCGTCGACTTCAAAGATTTTGTCGTTTTAAGGAATTGTAGGCTTGCGCGTATTTGATATTAAATGCAACGCCGGGTGCGTTCCCTGAAAAAAAAGGCTTTTGATAGACGTCCATCAGAACGACAGACATCTAAGTCCTAAACATTCAGTTTTTACCTTTAAAGTACGAACTCTTAATATCATTTAACTTCACAAACACCTTTCGCAAAGTGTTAGTTTACACACCTGTACAATCATTAACAAAAACAATTTTACGCGAATTATAAATCGCTTAGCATTCGGCCACTGCGCACGTATCAATTACTACGACTGCACTTTGCATAATATTCATATTAGTTAGTGTCAGGAGAAATGCTAGGCTGCTTGTTGATGGTTAAATATTATTTAGGTTTATGATGGCAAGCAAAAAGGTAAATGTGGACTAGTTCAGAGCTCCATCATCACGACGAGCTTGAAGCTTAAACCACGCCATCTAAGCCGCCCTCCAAAGAAAGGAAACTCAATTCAATTGCCTCCAGAGATCTTATTCATTTGTAATCTAGTAGAGTCGAACTTCAAAGATTAATGAGTAGAACTAGTGATCATTATAAACTGCAGCGTGATTTATGTTTGAAGCCAGGTTTTTCAGGTTCATGCAAATGTACAGATAAATTAACTGAAGATCAAGCATCCAATTTAGCAGTACCTCTAATCTTCCCTCAACGCACTTATTCAATTTACGCCGCCGCGGAACAATGCCGACTACACGGCTGAGCACTACTGACCATTACGTATTCCGTACACGATCCTATCTCGAGACCAAGCCAGAGGCGGCAACATCTCCCTGAGAAATATACCTTGACGATTTACTAGGGAGTGCTGAGGAATCCCAAGAGTCGACGCGGCAATGGTTGCGGCGAAATGCAACTTCGTGCAAGGGCTTACTGCGAACGTCATCGACTGATAATTGTCGCTCGGGAGTTTCGCTTATCGCCCTAGATAACTTCCATCGTATTGTACGTTTGCTACCACAATGGAATATTACTAATTAGGCTCTGTTTATGAACGCACTCCATTGTTGAAAGAATGAGATAGTTATCTGTTTGTTGTCTGCAAATGAGATTTGCGATGCCGCTTTGTCGGTGGCGAAATTGTATGAGCTTTGTTTCATCTGAAATATTATCTGTAAACCTGTGTACAGGATTGTTTTTGTGGATAAGCCGTGTATTTACTGTTCCTGGCTGGTGCAGTGGCACTTCGTTTACAAGAAAGGGGAGATTACCAACATCAGTTACCTTACAATAGCCTGCATAGAAAACTTCCAAGTTGTGTTCACCGCCGGATTTTATAGGCTTTTAGCGCACAGCTGTTTTATCACCAGCTAAAAGGGATCTTGCATTTTTAGAAGAAAATGAGTAAGACATGTTGTGCAGTAGATAAGGGTCTTGTCCAATGTTAAAAGACGTAAACTGTACGTGCATTAGCGTGGTTCCTTGGTATCTGATCGAGTATGGTATAACGTCGGACATTCGCAGTTGGGAGATTGCGTGATTTCGGAAATTGACCCTTGCTCCCGCACGCGTGGTACGTGGAAGTTCATTGGATCAACTCTTTAACCAGTTTGTTATCTTGCGGAGAGATGAACATGCGAAAAGTGACCCATTTTAGTTTGATAAGTGAAGTTATCGCGAAGAAAGCTCGTGCCAACCGGTCTGAGCGATTTCATGAATAAATCGCGACAAGAAGAAGCTTAGTGTTGAGCTGTTTGTAGCAAACCGACGATGAAAAGAATATGATACTTTTGTAATCGCTACGTTAGCCGACAGTTTTGAAAAATCCTATTCAATGACAGAACCAAGATAAAACGAGAAACTTTGGTATATCTGTCGCAATAAAGTTCTGTCCACAATATCAGAAAAGAAAAGTCTCATTGTCCCTGGCTTCCGTTCCGCGCCGGGATCGGATTTCGCTCCGCAAAACTTTCAGACAAATAAAACCAGAACATTCTTTCCAGTTTGTATCTTCTTGTTTTCTCGGGGACCTGCAACAAGTAAATAAAATAAAATTCAGTGCAGTTGTAATCGCGTATAATGAATACTGATAAAGGGAAGATAAATATAGTATGCCACGCCCTAACTTGAATACAGTTGCACACAAATTAAAGGCACTTCTTTCAAACAGCTTGATATTTTGACCTTAAGAAAAAAGAAAGCGGATAAGTTATTAAAAAAAAAAGATATCGTAAGTATATGTTTTTTATAAAAAGCTTTTCTAAAATACTAAAAGCCAAGTCTTCAAAGGATCTGGATTACATAAAAGATCTGAGAGAATGTCTACCGTGCCTTGGAGATATAGTTGTGACCCTGTTACTGAAAGCTAAGTAATAAGTGGGGCACAGACTCAGAGAAGAGACTTAAATCGAAACTGAGAAAAGAGGAAGATAAATAAAACAGTTCTGAAAAAACTTTGGACACAAAATAGGAGACAAGAAATGAAAAAAAAAATACATGTTGGTTAGCAACTTCATATTTTAAAATAGCTACTGATAAACTTCGGCAAACGTAGTGTAGGACGCCCTCCGGCCAGGTGGAGTGACGATCTGCGAAAGGCTACTCGCAGAAGCTGGATGCGTCGAGCTGAGGACAGCGCCCAATGGCGCTCATTAGGGGAGGCCTATATCCAGCAGTGGACTGCTATAGGCTGATGATGATGATGACTGATAATCTTAAATGAAACCAAGTCATACAATAATATATTTCTCCTTGGCGTTCAAATCGTAAAATTTCAATTGTGGGGGTGTAAAGGACGACTTTAAAATACTCAACTTTTACTGCTAAATTGAAATATCGAGTAAGCAGTGAAAGAGACCTCCATGTTGATTAAGCAAGTGATAATTTACTGTAAATGCGAATGAATTCGCGATTAAATACAGCCAGGCATATAACTTATAATTGTTGCTTTATTTTTTTTACTATATCAAATAAGTACACAGCCTCTTAAAATTAATCTGGCTTGCAACTGTATCTCAAGGATCGCTTAATATAAATATACCTACTCTCAGACATTAAGCTTTTTGAAGGTATCTAGGGGAGTTGTATTGAGTACATGGTCGACATTCCCAGAGTTCGTACGCAAAGCATTTCGAGTCTACATTTTTTTTACACCGCCAAATAGTGAAACTCATTGCAGGGCTCTATATTTCCCGAAAAGTACAATATAAGTCTTCAAATCAAGAGTAAATAGGCTTCTAGGATAGCATGCTTCTTAGACCTCACTATTGCTTAACATCAGGCAGAGTGAGGTCAAATAACCTATTTAATTAAAAAAAAACTCACCTTTAGTCACCTTAAAAATAAAAAAGCAATAAGTAATAAAATTGGTTGGTTCATCTGTGTGGCTACTACAGACAAATAAACACGTCGAACTTTTAAATCTCTTTTCGTTGGGGGTAAAAAAGTTGCGAAAGTTACAGCTATCAATCTGACTAGAAAAGCAAGGCTTTAAGAGAAGTTTAGTCCTCAGTTTTAAAACAATAGTATTTCTAGGCTCGTACACTAAAGTTGTTTAAAAAAAGGCTGTCTTGCTCCGCATTGTCGCTACCCGCTAGATAAAATCGCAAGTCGCGTTTATTGCACAATGAATTGTAGCGCTTTATGTTTATACCAAGCCACGTGGGCAGGAATGTCGAAATACTGACTAATCTGGCAGTGGGCTGCCGGCGGAAAAAATGGCAATTTTAAATTATATACGCTGCCCACACCACAGACGTTGCAACAGTTGGAAGCCAGAAGTATCACTCTGCAGGTTTATCCATTTTGTTCGTCCATTAATCACGTGATGTTTCTATACCTGTGATCTAAGATGATCTATTTTACAGCACATAGTAAATATCTAACTTTTAGGGCTATACGGATGGTCCGTACGGAGCTTCGCAGTATGGATCGTCCGTACGGTAGACCATTAACTACAAAACGCAATAATTGATTTCTAATAATTTTGTTATTGTAAACGAGAACGTAGTGTTTAGACAAACCTAAACTTAGAAACACTTCTAACTAAAGATTGTTAATTTTTGAGCAATAAATATCTATCTATAGCTACGGACAACTGACGTCCGAACGGACCATCCGTAGGTATAGTACTAAAAGGGATCTACAAACAAATACTAGTACAATTAGGTACAACGCAATATTTACAATGAATAAAATATGTTTCTGGATTTTCCCTATATTTTCTTGTATAACGTCAAGATCAGTAACGATCTACATCTGTCAGCCAGTTACGAAAACCATATTCTTTAAACTTACGCTGTAAAATTTATGATGATGATGATACGCTGTACCTTAGCAACCTGTCTATGAATAACATGTGAAGTTGGTATGTTGTTCAGAATTAAACTTCTCAATGAAATTCCTAGAGTCCAAAAATGGACCCCACATTATGCAACAATAAAACTGGGTCGGTTGACTCGGATGGGTATCGTTGGGAACGACCCAGCCATTTGCCAAGGGTGATTGCTTCAGTTTATGATACCTAGTTTTACAGAACTTACGTACCATTTTAAACCTTAATACAAAAGATTAAAGCTTTTTTTACTTTGTAATGTAATTTAGAAGTGACGAAACCTACCTACACTGCCCACACTGAACGAATATGTCCTTTATTTTAACATCTACATTTTTAATTATTTAAATATTAATTGCGAATTAAAATGTGTATTCGCCTACGTACATTGCTGTTTTTTTTAGGGATTCAAGTTTTTTTATTGGGCTAAGCGAAAAATACGAGTAAGTAAAAGTATTTTAACATGTTAAACATGGGTATATAGGATAAGGAAAAATAATAGTAAGAAATAGACTACTAAATCCTTATTACATATAAATGCAATAGAATATTATTATCAGAGACTTTGATTCGGTTGATGATGCTTATGATAATAAAATTGAGTGACAGTCGTTCTTTTATTATTCTAGCAAGTGGCAACAGGCTTGCAACCTGTCACATATGGCAAGCTTTATGCAAAGAGCATTGTGTTAAATATGTACATATTTGGACCTGACTAGACCTAGCAATCTTTAACTTAAAAATCTGAAAGAATATCTGCCTTACAATATAATCGTAATTCTGTTTTTTTATATAGCATAGGTTCCAATTTCATAGAGCCTTATGGTCTAACTTGTAATCCATTCCCAGTTGTCAACTCAATAGAGCTCATCCAATCACACAATACGAAAATGACTGCAATTTTCGTATTGTGTGATTGGTTGAGCTCTTATGGGAGATATTGACAACTGAGAATGGATTTCAAGTTAGACAATAAGGCTGCTGGATAAAGACGTAGGTAATCCTGTTTTTACATAACATGGATTCCAACTTCACTACATAGTATAAAACAAAGTCGCTTTCTCTGTCCCTATATCCCTATGTATGCTTAAATATTTAAAGCTACGCAACGGATTTTGATGCGGTTTTTGTAATAGATAGAGTGATTCAAGAGGAAGGTTTATATGTATAATACATGCATAATATAGTAGAAGAACACTTATAATTTTAGAGGTATCTAATGTGATGTCGTGAATTACTAATACATTTTTTGCGCTTACATTGCAAACGCTGGCTAAATCCTAATATTTAGCATCAGCATTACACCCGTGCGAAGCCGGGGCGGGTCGCTAGTAACTTACTAAAAGAGCTTGTATTCTTGTTGAACATGCAAATTAGCATTATTTTGGACGATAACCGAAATTTATTAGCTTTTTATTTTGCAAATATTGCACGAATCTTCAGTAATCGCATCATGTAACGTGTTTATCACCGTCATTCGGATGCTGCATTTCTCCAACAATTTGTGCCACAGAGACATGATAGCTTACCAGTTTTATAGAGACAATCTTTCTATAGATTTTGATAAAGATATATACACCCCTATTTTGTAATTACCAAAAAAATTATAAACATGGCCTCAGTGTCTGTTACTGATCACATTTATGTAGTTAAAACTCAAAAAAAGAGAAAAAATATTATAACCTCAAAAGGAGACGAGACGAGTCAGACATGGAATTATGATAACTACTGCGGTTTTACTGACTGGAGATGATACGAGAACATAGTTCGAATGAGAGTCTGTACGCGATTGTTGTCTATAGTACTTATTTGTACAGTTTTCTTAAAATTTTGTGCGGTTTTGGTTGACTACAATCCTCGATAACTTTGTGATAGTTAAATTAAAAAAAGTTCTGACCATGCCATTATCATTTCCTGCATCTGCTGCAACTGTCCTTAAATTTATTTTGGTAGTCATAAAATAGCGGTGTATAGATGCGTATTGGAAAAAAACTTAATGAGAGGTTACCCTCAGTAATGAGGAACCGACGTACGGAGGAGGAATAAGTAGATGCATGTACCCGAAATCCCACGGAGCGCTTTAGGTGTACAGTTTATTTTCTTTTAGTTTAGGATTAGGCTTTACTTGAATGACCTTATCTTTCTTGTCCTCACCGGTAAAAGTATAGTTTTCCATAAATCCTCATTTCAACCTTGAGTGTTTTGCCAAAACTTTCCCTTGATTTCGCTTCTCAAAACAGTCTAATTGCGTAAACATTCATTTATTGGTAGCATGTCATGTGTCACAACACATATCAATCTATGCGCCCACGCAGCACGATCTCATCTAAATCTATAAAACTATTGCGTATAGGTTGTCAATCACCGTAGATTTTTGTTTGATTTACGAAGCCTTAGCCATCATCATCATCATCATCATTTCCCTACCCTTATCCCACTTTTATGTGGGGTCGGCACAACAGGTTTACGTAAACGGCTCCAAAAAATCTACGAAACGAAAAACGAGAAAAGAGCCTTCTTCTGGCTTGGTTTGATAGCTCGGAAGTTCCCTCTGACTTCGATGTTGGACATAGGTCGAAAATGACAATAGAGCGTGAAGTTTTTGAGTTTCAAGGAAAAAGTATCAATCTCTCAGGAATAAAATTCATATCCCACCTCGAAATTATACCGTTTTGCATACGTTATACGTGAGGTCTTCTTTGAATTTGTATCTGTGTGTGTGTTGTTTTTTTTTCAAAAGTGCTGGCTATGAAGTTGTATTTATCTAGACTCCCAACGACCCCGACTTGAGCAGTGGGGTCGTTGAATAAACCACTTTTTCAACCGTCTCTAGCTTCTAGAATTCATGTCTCTACGGACCATAAACTCAACCAGAATCACAACCTTTACCATCGCCATCGTTAAGTCATTCCCATCGAAAGTGAGACATCGAATTACACACGATTACGATCCAGCCTGCCTACCCCGCCCACGGCAGATACCCATCTTATTAAGTCGTAAGCCTGAAGATGGCTTTTACTTCGGTTAAAACGTGGAATAGACAAGAGATATTTTGAAAAGCATCCAAACTTTACCGACTCTTAGAATCCCCAAGGCAAAGTAGACAAACATTTCTTCATTTCATTGTTGACGACCTCTGCAGCACAGTGGGCGAAGGCCCGCCTGCGACGCAAAAGGTTACGGGTTCAATCCCCGCGGCGGGACCAATGTTTGTATGATCTACAAATATTTGTCTCGGGTCGGGGTGTTTCTATGTATAATATGTATGTCCCATTTTACCCTTTGGGTACGGAACCCTAAAAACGTGTGTTCCTGGTTTTCTCCATTTTTAAGTTCACAGAGCGGCTAGCCGAACATATTGTAATAGGTATGAAAATTTCAACTATCTTACATAGTGCACGGTCGCAGTGACGGACAGACAGCGGAGTCTTAGTAACAGGGTCCCGTTTTACCCTTTGGGTACGGAACCCTAAAAACGCGTGTTCCTGGTTTTCTCCATTTTTAATTTCACTAGTCATTGAAATAACCTGGCGTCTAGCGTCTGGATTACCATGGCTTTATTATTTTTCTGTTATAATGTTTTTTTCTTTTTTGAACCTACCTTAATTACAGGCTTGTAAATTATATATCTACTATATAAAAATAAGTCGGGGTTTCCTTCCTGACGCTATAACTCCAGAACGCACGAACCGATTTCCACGGTTTTGCATTCGTTGGAAAGGTCTCGGGCTCCGTGAGGTTTATAGCAAAGAAAATTCAGAAAAAATCTGGTGGCATCTGGTGGCGAAACGGAGTTCGCTGGGTTTGCTAGTGTATGAAATAAATAAATGAAATGAAATGAATATGTATTCATTTACCTATGTTTGTTTTATGTTCACTTAACACCAATATCATTGTTTCGCTGTGCGCTCAAAAGTTATGGTACCAAGCCAGATCTGAACTGTATTATAGACATTTGATTTTATCTTTGTTGGTATCGTGTATTGTGTGCCTGAATAAATAAAATAAATTAAAAAAAAAACTAAAAAGGGCCACATAGCTTGATAGCTGACAGTACCATGAGAAAAGGAGTAGAAAACAAGTTCAGACTGTTCCCATGGGACATGCCAAAACGGCGGCAACCACACAGTCCTTCATACATAAAACAACTAATTACAAGAGTTTCTAATTAACCAAACGTTATTCAAGTTTAAGTAAACATTTTTTACATCGCAACCTTTAGCTGTATAACGAACCAATAAATTAGTATTTTTTTTAATATTGGGATGTCACCTTGCGCATCCCGCTGATTAATTACATTATATACAACGGCTTCTAGACTCTTGGCGCGTCTATATCATGGTACATTTTTTACAGTTTGGTGTTTTATTTTATTTGTTTATTTGGAACAACTAACAATTTAACTAACAATTATTTTTGGATATGTTAGTGAAAGGAGTGAGTTCTGATATGACGAGTGATAGAGGGAAATGGAAGAAGGAAACATGTTGTGCCGACCCCACTTAGTGGGATAAGGGCAGGAAGAAGAAGAAGAAGAAGATTTGGAACAACTAACAGCTACATTATACAGTGGCGTCGATTCTGTTGTTCACTGACTAAACTTAATTGAAACTGACTAAACTACACTGAAAAAACTAAAACTGGCACGTTCTTATTTGATTCTCACTAAAGACGAAAATGGCATGTCGTTGAAAGTGACATAACTAAAAGTATAATCAAAATGGCGCCTCAGAGCTTCTTTAGCAGCTGTTTTACACGGCAAGCAAAATGGTTTTGACTAAATCTACCTAGTACACTAATACTTCATTTTTACTAAAATTAATAAATTTTAAGAATGCTACTGTAATAGTCATTCCATTTTGGACTTTATCGTTAACGAAATAAGAACGAAGTATTTTAGTTTAGTTAACTTTAGTCAGTGAACAACAGAATCGGGGCCACTATAATGGTAAACATTTTACAGGTAGAATTGGTAATAATGTGTTGTAACCTTTGACAAAATTAATGTTGATCTTAGGTATGAAACCCTTTAATGACTAAGCACTTTACAAAATAGGGCATATGGACACTATATGGATTATATGCTTGATATTTCAGATATTTTTTCGGGAATACTCGACAGAGACGTAAAAAGGTTGGAATTTGTTTCTCGGAGGCAAATGTTTGCGAATTCTGAAAAAAAAAAAAAAGGAAACAACCATAGACATGTCTTGATACTGTATTTCTAAGTTTTTGCGTTACTACTATTTATTTGCCCTCTTCGCGTGAGTCTAGAGCGTTGAAGCAATGAAGCGGCACCATACATTTCTTCATACAAAGTCATGAGTCTGGAAGCAGTTTTTGTGACATATTTCAAGTATTTATTCTTTGAAAATCCACGGGAGATGGGAATGCATAGGGGAGAGTTCAATGACCTATCTTTAGAAGGAAACTCTTTATATATATAATAGGAATTTACTGTTTTTTTTTCTTTTAATTTCCCTTCTTCATCAGTATCTTCCTGCTCTTGTCCCTTTCTGTGTGGGGTCAGCACCCTACCTTCTTACTCATATCATCTTATTTATTTATTTATTCTTTATTGCACGAAGAAATAACATACATAAACACTTAATCTAGAGAAGTAATCGCAAAGGCGAGCTTAACCCTAAAAGAGTTCTCTTACAGCAAACCTTATGGGAGAGAGAGAGAGAGATGGGATTGTAATAGTGGGTGCATCTTTCACATGATCCATCCATCTTTTCTTCGGCCTACCTTCTTCACATAATACTAAGTACTCTTCTTCTTCTTTTAATAATCTTACCATTCAGCTATAGGGGCTACAGGTAGGTACCTAGTGTACCTACCTAATAGCTCAATTGTGAAGTCGCGGTTCAAAAGACGTGCGACTTCTCCCAAACTTGAAAAGTTGAATTTTTAATTGTAAGTACCTAAGTATGTAGTTACAAATGCATAAAAGATATGAAAGCAGGGAAGAATTGAGGATCATGGTCCTGTTTTAACCTTATTTTTTCATAATTCTTATTATGTATATTTTAAAGTAATTCATATTTTAGCGTATAAAGAATATAACGAGAGTGAATAAGACGAATGAATCGTGGCAAGTGGAAATCTATGTATCTACTCCAAGATACGAGGCGTGATTTTATGTATGTATGCATTTCTCCCAAGCCACCTTACAAAGTAACGATTCCTTTAGTTTCCGCGCATTAATTTGCATCAGAAATGAAAGCTTGGATCGTCTACACTGAAGACGGCTAGTATTCTAAAGAGCTGGGAGATACCAAATCTAGATTGCGGATACGGAAAGCTGATTTACGGAAAGTTATTTAACACTGAAAAAATATTGTAATAGTAGTTAAATGTGTAATTTTTGGGGTCCGTCCGAAGAAAACAAGTAAACTCATAATAATATAGTCTGTGGTACTGGGTTAGTTTAAATTACCACAACACCTCAGAAATATCATTTTTTTTATAATGAAAAAAAGTAAACTTACGCCACACACGATATAAGTTTTTGATTATTAAAGAAAATACAAATACAATACGAGTCTTTCAGAGAAGTGATAATATTGATACTATCGCCTCTCATATCATATACGTTGACGTATAAAGATTATCGATAGCTATTAGTAAGTTCGGCAAAATTAGCGGACTACCTACTAGTCTTCTGGGTAGACCAATCCTAACTACGTAACTTTTGTACCCCTCGCAGACTACAGACTTTCTATCGGCCGATAGTTGAGACGGAATATACTTCGGCTCGTAATGAGTATGGAGAAGTATAGCCCGTCTCAACTATCGGCCGATAGAAAGTCTGTAGTCTGCGAGGGGTCTTAGGGATTTTCTATCAAACCGTGTCCGGTAGACTCTACCGGATACGGATAGAAAATCCCATCACTACAAAGCTTCTGTCTGTAATGACTGCTTTACTGTTCTGAGGTGGACTTAATTAATTACTGCGGAGTCTTGGGAGTTCGGATTACTTAGTGCTGAGTGTTGGGAGGGGAAAGGTTATATTGTTGAGTGTTCTTATTTATTTATTATTAATTTATAGTGGTCAACTCTAGTACTGTTTTAGGCTAGACCTCTGTCATATCATGACTATCGACTATAGACTATAGAAGAGTCTATCGCGCCTCAGTGTTGTTCGTGCAAATGACGTGCCCTTCGAAGCACATAAGCGCTCAGATGAAAATGCCACTGCCGGTCACCCATCCACTTACGGACCGTTTCGAACGTTGCTTAACTTCGACGATCTATCAAGAACGACTAAGCAAGCACGACCACGAGCGTTTGTCTTAGTGATCTGGTAAAGGTTGCTGGGAGCCGTTGAGTGCAGGCTGCGCAAGATCGATCGCTGTGGAAATCGATGGGGAAGGCCTATGTTCAGCAGTGGACGTCATTTGTAGCTGACATGATGATGACGACATCTATGTAACGCTTTAATCCATACTTCCATACTATATATACTATATTACTTATTACTATATTACTATATATTATTACTATATACTATATAATACTATATACTATATTACTATATATTACTTTACTATATATAATATTATAAATGTGAAAGTAACTCTGTCTGTCTGTCTGTCTGTCTGTCTGTTTGTTACCTTTTCACGCCCAAACCGCTGAACCGATTAAGCTGAAATTTGGCATGGATAAAGAGTATACCCCAGGGATGGACATAGGCTACTTTTTTTTGTCAATTACCATAAGGGGGCGGGAAAATAAGGGTTGGAAGTTTGTATGGGGAAAAAAGTTAAGCAACCCTGGGCGCGGTCATAAAAAGGATGGGTGACCGCCGCCAGCCACTTTTTGCACTCTAGATTTTTACTTTTTTTTGTATTTTGCATAATAAATTATTTTAAAATTAATGAAATTAATGATAAACATGTAACATGTGTATTCCCACCCATCAATAAATCCGAACTCCGAAGTTATAATTTTTTGATATTAAAATATTTTTTCCTTGGCCATAGTTAGAACGCCATCTATCGGTCTAGAGGTCAAAACTACTTTACACTTTTTCTCCTAGGTGGCGTTTCTAGCGGAGATCGAAATACGAAGGAGTATAATTTTCTTTGATTTTGAGTTTTGAAAAGTTAATGGAGATTTTTGCTTAGAGTTTTCGATATTTTATATTGCTGACGAAGTCGCGGGTAGGTAATATTAGTTAATCGTTTTATTTCGAAATTCAACACCATACAGTACTTGCTAAGTATTCAAAAAAAATATATGTTTCGAGTCAATTTCTTCAAAAAAATTGCCGCTCGCTTCAGGGATTCTATATCAATTACCGTATTCGTTTTGTTCTTAGCATTGCAACATCTGGGTAAGATTTTCCCTACCTCTATCTTGGGATTCTTGAGAGAAACATAAATATAAAAAAAATATTATTATTATATCAAGCGACGGAGTTTTATATTTTGTATATACCTACTCTCGATTCACTCAAAACTCGCGCGGGTCAGCTAGTTAACATTATAAAGCGCATTTCAGACTATGCTATACCATACATTATTATGGACACGTTCACACTTCACTGTATATTATATTATTGGCTTACTATATACGTGTCCATAATAATATCTGTATAGTGCGCGATATTGTTGTGCTATGAACTATATGCTTATAGTATAGCATAGTCTGAAATGCGCTTAATTTACGCGTAAGACGCAGGTGGAGCAGGCATTACTGAAATCGCATCCTAATGGTTAAATTCCCACAATCACCTTGTAGAAGCAAGATGAGTTGCATAATGCGCTTTCGAGCAATTTCACGGAAATCGAGTTTCACGGTTAATTATCACTTTTGTGCGTGATATTTTCGGACACTATACGTGTCAACGCAATAACTCAGGCTGTAATAACAGTGGGAGATGCGCGGATGCGCAGGAGTCACCGCGGGGTATGCCGCAAGGCACAAACTGTGGAGGGTAGTGTGCTATGAAACTTTATGATTCAGAAGATTGACTCATTATTTGAAGTCATTTGTGAGTTTAAGTTGTATCTGTTGAAGTATTTCTTCTATTTAATGTAAATGTGAATGGGTTTAGCCCTTTTAGACAGATTTAGTAGTATTCTGAGCTTTTTGATTTTCTATTGCTCAGAAATAGAATTGAATAGATAGATAGATAATTCTTTATTGCATACCACAAACCTTACAAACACAATCGTACAAAGACATATAAACTGGCGGAATCCTGTCATTCAGGCTTTTGTAGGATTCAATTCTATTTCTCGAAGGGATAAATGGTATCTAAAAGATAATGAATAATGATGGATAAAGGTATAGGTAGAAAAATAGACTGTAAAAGATGGTATGGGTAAGAAAGAAATACAGAGAGTGATAGGTGAGTGTGGAAGAAGAGCACAGTATGTGCTGTGCTGATCCATGTAGATGGGATAAAGACAAGAATGTCACGATGAACAAAAATATAATTATTTTGAATAGAGCAAAGCCCGCTACCGGCCGTCACTTACACCGTATCGAGCATCGCAACCATTCATTAAGGTGTGCGTCTCGTATAATTACGTACTGATAAACCAAGCAAATTGTTCGCGAATTATCTTTGCCGCGTGATGAATATCATCGTGCCCCCAAAATACTGACAAACTGTCACCATAATTGCCGTTTTAATTACATATCATTATTAAGAAAGTTATTGTGTGCTAAAGGTATTCTTTCAACGAGCCACTGAATCGGAATGTTTAAGATCCCAAAAATGTTTAAGATCGTAATATAATTAAAAGATTGCATATGGATGGATACTTAAAATATTGGGCAAGTAGAGCGGACGAAAATTGCTCTCGTGGTGCCATCAATCATCAACTCGTCTGATGGTGACACGTCAGAATCAGGTCGATACCACAGTTATTACCGAAATCTCACTTTATTACTGAAATTATCGTTCAAAGTAAACAGATAACATTGGAATAGCCGCCAGATATGTTCGAAAACCACAGGTTTCAATTCTGTTTACATTGAAGCGATGTCAATTATCGCTGTTTAATTTTATGCTTTCAATATCTCTGTCCTTTTCTGATTGAGTACAGCTGAGCGAGACGAAGGTGATACATATAAAACGATGTTTAAATTTTACGGCGTAATCGTTCGTAACTGTCTGATACGCGGCGAGAAAAATTGGTTTTGCGTTAAAATTCTCGGCGCGCTTGTGAAATAATCAATGGTTATTGTTTCTTAGAAAAGTCCGTACAAAGTGGTTATATGGGCTGGTTAATTATTGTATTGGTAATATAAACTTCCGATGTTTGTATTGCTATGGGCCGATCGAGAGCGAATTATGTATTTCAGGAAATCGCTTGTACTAACTGCATTGACGTACCTGAAAAACGTGTAGCAAGTATATTGTAAAATAATGCTGGACATTTCACACAGCATCATCTAGCCCCAAGCTTAAGCTTTGCTTAAGCTTGTGTACTATGGGAACCAGATAAACAATATACCTTGCTATCTTCATCATCATTTCAGCCCAAAGACGTCCACTGCTGAACATAGACATCCCCCATTGATTTTCAGAGCGATCGATCTTGTGCAAATTGCACCCAGCGGCTTCCAGCAACCTTTGCCAGATCGTCTTTCACTCTAGTGGGGGCCGTGTTCTGCTGCGATTTCCAGTGCGTGGTCTCCACTCGAGAGCTTTTCTGTCCCAATGGCCGTCAGTTCTACGAGCTATGTCCCACTGCCACTTCAACTTGCTAATCCTGTGAGCTATGTCGGTGACTTTAGTGTGTCTACGGATCTCTTCATTTCTGATTCGATCTCGTAGAGAAAAACCAAGCACGTTGAGTGACCTTAGTAATGCTCTCACTTTTATAAGATCCAGTTGGTTATTGTCAAAGGCAAGCAATGGTACATTGTGTCATACATGTGTAGACGGTATTGTGCTCGATGTATAGCCTCTCTTATGATGATAAATGTGCGGGGACATTTATTGTACGGTTAGCAAAAAAGTGCTCTTTTAGGAAATTTTCATCATCATCATCCCGACTTCACCCACTGCTGGGTAATAGGCCTCCCTAAGCTTGTGCCATCCACCACGATCTGATCCATTGACGGCCCGCGACGTGATCAATATCGTGTATATTCAGTAAGTCTGAGATTTTTATTTTTTTTATGGAAGAGGGGGCAAACGAGCAAGTGGCACACCTGATGGTGAGTGATTGCCACCGCCCACAGACAACTGCAGCATCAAGAGGCACTGCAGATGCGTTGCCGGCCTTTGTGGTAGGAATCGGCTCTTTTCTTGAATATGACGTTTTTACTTACTATTTTTAACCGACTTCAAAAAAAGGAGGAGTTTCTCAATTCGCCTGTATGTTTTTGACGTGTTAACGTCTTATAATTCGATGGAGCCGGCTGCACGCACGAAAAAACATGACGTCATGCGTCGTTACCTCGTCATGCGTCGTTACCTGACGTCATGAGGCGGGCCATGTAAGGCTTGAAGTGCAAGCGAGAGCGCGGAACGAGCGACAAAGAAGCACAAACGTCGTCACGTTCAACTATCGTCAGTAAACCGAGTCAAAGTCGAAGTCCGAGGTCGACCTCGACCTCGACCTCGACCTCGACCTCGAGGTCAAGGTCAAGGTCAAAAAAAAAAAGCACAAACGTTAACACGTTCAACTATCGTCAGTAAACAGACTTTACAGACAACCATTTTTTTTTTTTATCTTGTTACGCGATTACTCCGCCAATTGTGGACCGATTTTCAAAATTATTTTTTTGTTTGAAAGGTTATGCTCCAAAGGTGGTCCCATATAAATTTCTGAGGGTTTGATAGTTTTCCCGTAAAACTCTAAAAACCATCCCTCCTAGCCATTGTAAATCGAATCGACAATAAGTCTAAGTCTCTCTATGCATTATGTCAAACTGACGATATAGACACGTCGCGTGTAGCATTGAAGTCGGTAATTATTCATTTTATTATAATGTAAGTACCTATGAAGGCACTAAGTATACGTTTTTATTGTAGGTAATGCAATGATAAGACCGTCCCCGTAGTGATGCAAAACCTACCTACATAGTCCTAATTGACATCATGTCCTGATTTAAAATGAAATAAGTAAAATTTTGTCCTCATTGATTACTTCGCGGACAAATTATAATTAAGTAGCGGATTTCATTTGGCTATCGAACTTGGAAATTCAATTTAATTATTAATTACATAGTTACTGAATTATTTTCCCATTGAGGTTTTTGATGACGTATTTTGTTATCAAATCCTGGGTAACATTAGGTACTTACGTTGTTTAAATAGCACTGGCCTTTGGACTTATATACGCTATTTTTAACCGACTTTATGTTCGGATATATAATAAATATGTATTTACGTTAATTGTGGACCACTCTTCACTATTTTTTATAAGTGGTCCCACATACAGGGTTTAAAAAAAGACAACTACCGAAAACTAAGGGGTTGCAATCAGACCATAATTTTAAACACATGTATTTAGCGAAAAAAAAACGCAAATAATTTTTTAGACTAAGCTTAGTCATTTTATGTTATTTACGGTTATTTACTACTAGTACAACATAATAAGACCATGCCTACCTAATAATTTCATTTTATAAAAGAAAAAAACAGTTAAAACTTAAAATCTAGCAATCTACGTAAAACAACGCGCCCAGAACATACGCAAACTTGTTAAAAATTTTAAAAATGTTAAAAAATGTTTCCTCCAGATATAATATATTTTTTTTCGGAAAATCCTTTTAGATTTGATTGGGATGCTGTACCTACCCCTTTCGGCTTCAGTAGACGTCTTTTTACATACTGTAGATAGATCATTTTTGAACGTAATTATTGACCATAATTTTGATCCACCAAGATTTTGATCCATGACTTAGCATACCAGATTTTAATTCCGATGAATTTAAATTTAGTAGTTTACATCACTTACTAGCGATACGATTCTATGAGTAGTGTACGTTATCGTATCCCATGGCCTTTCCGACGAATAAAAATCGGATACATTTTTATGCAAACCGTACACTCGTGAAACGTTTTAAGGGACATTGGACAATATCTTTTGGAAGGTGACCAAACGTTGTCCAACATTCGTCCATCATCTTCTCTTGGATAGGTTTATGCAATAAACACATATTTGTATTATAACCTTAAGGGCCCATAATACGCCAACATTTTGTAAGCGGGACAGCGAGTGTGATTTGTTCGGCGTGTGAGGAGTACAGAGATATGGATGCGCAGTGTTATTTACGGAGCTAAAACACTTTTTAGCTAATTAAAAGTACAAAAACAAAAAAAGATCAAAATTCGGAACAATGGGACCACGTAGTGTACTAAGCTGAGTTTAGATACGAAGTTCTACTAGTCTAGCTAAAGTATTTATTGAGTACTTTTGTTTTTAAGTAAAATTCAGAGGGAAGTTTGTGATTATTTTCTATCGAGAAAATATTTAGTAATCGTGTTTTCACTACAATGGAGCAACAGTTTATATCCTCAACTATAATATATATTTTTTTCAATAATATTGGTTCAATACTTTTATAGATATGATCCAGAGTAGAAGCAGTTTTGAGGTAGTACGCGCCCTTAAATGGTAATCGTTTAACTGTGACATTATGTTTTTTTTTACATTGTATTTAACTCTGACATTTGAAGTTATTAGGTTAATAATGATAATAATTATACTGAGATTAATAAAATTCGATACTACTTGGCTAATTTTTAAATTTATAAAATAGATAGATAAAAAAAAAAACGAAAATACGATATTTATTTAAGTTTATGGTCTCCCCACATTAGACAAATTATTTTAAATTAAACGAAACGTTAAAAAAACAGCGTTAAACGTTAGATTCCTGCACGTAGCAAGAAAATAAAAATAAATGAAAGAAGCTAATGCATTCAATTAATACCAACATCATACTAAAAATACAATTTACGGTCTAATATGGCCGTCTTATTTGCAAAATAGGAAAAATACCGTACATATATAACAATTATGTTTATATTGTCATGCACCTGTCTTGAATAGAACAACAAAAGTTATGCATGCGTAATTATTCAAATCGCTGGTATTGCCTGTTGGTCGTGCTTAGCACAACCACGCCTTTTTAGCAAAAAATGCATATAGATTGCACACACGCTTTAATATTAATGAATGGTAATTAAAGCTAGTATTAGATACTTGGTTTGCTTGTTAGATAGCCACCTAATTGATGCAAGCCTTGGTTTGATATATGTGTAGCGTAGGAATAATGTTTTACTCCATTTATCATTTATTTTGTACCGGTAATTCTGTGATTTGATTTTAATTAAGTACAATATTTCGGTTTACTGCTCTAAATTTTTCACGTAATTTTTTTACCGAAACGTTTTATGATATATCATTGTTATTATTATGGTTTACTATTATTCACGGTACATTAATCTTTTTCTTATTTTATGTTATTAATTTGCAATTTTTTGCTATTTGCAGGTTAGTGTCGATGAAAACAACGAAAAGAGGTAGGTTAATGCATGTGTGTGGTGTTTTATCGATGTGTGACAGCCATTTTCTAAATCTAGTCATGCAGTCTAGATTATTCATCAAAGTCTGCTAATATTTTATGTTTTTTCTTTTTTACATAAAATTTTAGCTTCGTACAAATCAAACAGTGATTAAAGTAGCTCACTGACAGTAATTGACTTGGACACTAGTTATAATAATCTGAAAAACTTGAATATATTATTGATTTACCATTTTTGTATCACCACCTATGTTACATATCATTTATCTGTTCCTTATTTTGGCATAATATAATATTAAAAAAAGTTTAATAATATTAAATGTTTCTATGTATAATATGTATGTATTTACAAACAAAAAAGTATATAAGTAGTATATCAATTATCTGGTTCCCATAGTACAAGCTATGCTTAGTTTGGGGCTAGATGATGCTGTGTGAAATGTCCAGCATTATTTATTTATTTATTTATTTATTTATTTATTTATTTATTTATCTTACACTTTTATAATGAGAAGTTATTATTTTTGGTGCGGCGTGGTATAACGCCATCCAGTTGACACAATTGTCCAAGTTTTGGTTCATGATTGTCCTCTGCCCACGTGCTTAGTGTATGGGAATGTTGGCACATGCTACGCAAATTCTATACTGAGTAACGGTTTAACCGTGGTAAGGAAATTTAAATTTCATTCTAAATTTGCAGTAGCTTGAAGTTTTTACTCAAAACGATAATTAATATGAACTGTAACAGACGATATAGGACTATCTACACTAATAATGTAATATAGTTATTATTATTATTATTAATCTACACTATTATTATAATGAGGAAAGATTTGTTTGAATTGAATAGGCTCCGAAACTACCGGACCAATTTGAAAAATTCTTTTACCATTAGAATCCTACATTATCCCTTATGAGCATTGGCTATATTTTATCCCGGTAAATTGAAGTTTTCCCGAGGGACCGCGAGTAACATCGCGACGGACAGCTAGTTAATACTATAGTTATATATAAAGGGAGTTTAAAAACGTTAAATTTTTTAAGTTTCACGATGTTAACGTTTTTCTGTGCTGGTCCAAGTAAAATCATGAAGCGTGTATACAGGGTGTAATATTTAGATCGGTCAGTATGGGAAAGTCTGAAGCCTTAAGACATACGAAGATCTGTTCTTAGGGACCATGTCATCGATTTTAGTAACAAGGAAAATTGCGTTCATACATTAAAATAAACTTGTACCCAGCTCGGGAATCGAACCCGTACGTTTTTGAAAAATGAAACTAACACTATTTCTATTTAGATGCTGTAAATGTTATTATGAAACATGATGTCTAAAATTAATAAAAATATTGTTTCAACAGCCTCCCCCAAATAAAAGATGGCGGTAATTAGTATTATCAAATCAAATATTCATCGTCCCGTGACTCCTCCCCATAAACAACAGACAGACATACAATTACTTCAATAACAAGCTATATTTATCGGCAATGCTCTTTCTTAATTAATAATATCGCCGAATCGAACATGCGGTGAATTAACCGACTCCGGTGATTCATGAGACTATGTTGGTTTTGCGGACGTGGACAGAATAAAATGAAGTTATTTCCTGAAAATTTCACTTCATAAAACTTTAATCACGTAATAATTGAAGTGATAACTGCTTTAGGCGCGTTTGGCAGTTTTGAGATGAGAAAAAATTCTTGGATTCGCCTCGAAAAGGTCACGTGGTAGTCACGTGATTGCTCACCGACACCGGGTTATTTGTCAAGTTTAGAAGCGTTCAAGTTTTCACTTCTGTCGTAAAAAAAACAATGGCTTTAGATTCGCCATTACTTTAACTCCTTAATTGTAGTGACTAGGCTATTTTATTGCAATTCAATTTAAAATTTTTGGTGTTGGGCATTTTTGAGATTGGAAAAAACCATCGAACTCGCGATCTGTCCGACAACTCCGTCGCGAAAGATCGCAACTCTTAATTTCTTCGTCCAATGTATCAGCATTGATATGCGGTGAGCGTATGGAGCGCTACTTCTGAGTGAGACAAAATTAACCAGTGAGACAAATTAGCAAGTTCAAGTCCCAGTAGGACATAAACTTTTTGCACTTTCTTTTTTGTACTTTTTTTTAAGTTTACAACTGACCTCGTTCAAGCATTATTATTATTAATTGTGTGCACCGTGTTTTCCGTGTGTTTTAATAAAGATTTTGAAATGCCTATGATTTTTCTTTATCCTTCTTTCACCTTACTCTTTTCTTTCTGTCTCTTTCTTACTTGGATGGATCGCATAACACTATAGCTTATCGCACTAACCATCCGCGCCGAACGTGCCGAAATGTCAATTTATTAGAAAAAGTTGCAGGCGTCAGAAGCCCGTTGCATTTTCTGACGTCATCAGCATTTTTTCTATAGAAAAATGACTGCGGTGCGTACAGTGCGGCTGTGCGATGTCCTTTTCTAACGTTTTCATTTCTGCTTGATTAACAATTAATTTGCTTGTCCCCACAGGATTTGGCTCGTCAACTGAAGAATGAGAACAAAAAAATTAAGTTAATTCAGGTAAGTTCTACAGATTTATTTATTTATTTATTTTACACAGATGTTTACTTTTACTGTATAAATACTTACCTATTATAATATCTGTCTCCGCATTTTATAAAGTAGTAAGTCAATAACAGAAAGATTCATTTATTAGAGGTACCAGTTCATTAACCAGTTTGATTGCTAAAATCGTCCTAAAACTGGATGATTCTCCTGTATCTTCGCAACCAGAGGGCCTAGACAATGTAACAATCGAATGTCGACTTCGATAGTAGCTAAGTCCAAAAATGTATGGGATTGACATAAGTCTTAGCTAAGTCACGTGATCTGTTGTTAGCGAATCGATTATTGGTAGACAATGTACACACATTTCGATTCCATCAAACGAATCGACAACATCGAACGATTACTTCCATACAAATGCCTAGCCAAGTGGATCATTTGACAAGCGTTTTCGCTTAGTTGTCGATTCTCTTGATGGAAAGGCTAGCGAACGCTAAAATGCTGTAGATATCGAAACAAAATGGCGATTTCATAAACAGCTGTTGTAAAAAGTAATTGTATTTCGTTGTTTGTTTTATGATTGTTAGAATAATTTTGGCCCTTAGACGTCCCTGCGCACTAAACTGAGCCATAGCAAGGTCACCGTGGCTGTAATATAACATAAAATAAACTAAAGCGCTCTCGTTCTAAGTAGGCATCTTTGTGAAACGCGTCATTGTTTACATTATTGCCTTCCGGCTTGCAACTTACTATGTGATATAAGATTATGCTACTGTATAGGTACATTAGCCTAGTAATAACAAAGAAAGGTAAGTAGGTAGGTTAGGTACCTACCAAATTAATATTTTATGAACTCCATAGTCCATAAACTTAAAATAGGCTCAAAGATTAAACTTCCCGTAATTGTATCTACGTAAAATAATTGCAACACATTATTCACAAAGTGTATTAAAAATTATTACATATAGCAATTTGTTTCTATAAACATTAACTCACTTTTTAATATTGTAAGCCAATCTCAATTTTAAATTTTCGCGCGCTTTCCGGGCGAACATTCAGAGTTCAATGACACATTTCACGTTTGAAGACGAAAACCATAGACTAAGCGCGGTTTTTAGCGATCAGTCGATTAGACAAGGCGATCGCTATACGAAGGTTACTTTGGCTAGCAATCGAACTTCGCTATCGTCTAAGCGTTGACGATTGTAGAAGTCGATTCGATTCATAGCGACTGCCGGTTGTCTAAGCCGCCAGGGCAACAAACACGGCTTGGGCCCTAGCGCACTTTCCTGTGATCAACCATAAGTCTAAGTAGCATGAGTCAGTGTCCAACACCGTTCGTGGTCGTGCTTCCTTAGTCGTTCTTAATCGTTGAAGTTAAGCAACGTTCGAAACGGTATGTAAGTGGATGGGTGACCGCCAGTGGCATTTTCATCTGACGGCTCCCGTGCTTCGGAGGGCACGTTGAATTGTCGGTCCCGGCTATTTGAGTCATTAAGCCATGACGGAGGCCATAAGGCTCCGTCACCAGAGTTGGCCACTGACTCATACGAACTTACTTACCGATGATTGAATTTTTAGACCCACCTTACTAGCGACAGCGTATTTTAGTCAAAAATTATCCATCATCATCATCATCATCATCTCAGCCTTTTTTACGTCCACTGCTGAACATAGGCCTCCCCCATAGATTTCCACAGCGATCGATCTTGTGCAGCCTGCACCCAACGGCTCCCAGCAACCCTTACAAGATCGTCTTTCCATCTCGTGGGGGGCCGTCCTCTGCTGCGATTTCCGGTGCGTGGCCTCCACTCGAGAACTTTTCTGCCCCAACGGCCGTCAGTTCTACGAGCTATGTGCCCCGCCCACTGCCACTTCAACTTTCTAATCCTGTGGGCTATGTCGGCGACTTTAGTGCGTCTACGGATCTCTTCATTTCTGATTCGATCTCGTAGAGAGACACCAAGCATAGCCCTTTCCATAGCTCGTTGAGCGACCTTGAGCCTTAAAATTATCCAATCTTACTAATATTATAAATGCGAAAGTCTGTGTGTGCGAATGTTTGTCTTCACGTATCTCCATGACGACTTAACCGATGGTGATGAAATTTGGAATGTAGATTGTTTACATACTAGAATAGGATAAAGGCGTGTAAAATTTTCAAAAATCAACCCTTAAGGGTGTTATACAGGGTGTTAAAGTTTGCATGGAAAAAATATATTCCTTGGTCCGATTTACTCCAAACTCGGTAGAAATGAACTTAAAAGTAAATAATGAAACTCATGTTTTTTATTTTTTCAAAACATCCCTTAGGGGTGGTGTGAGGCAGTTTCAAAGTCGTAAGGTTCGAAAGTCTCTATGTGCAATATTTGTCTTCACGTATCTTCATGACGACTTAACCGATTGTGATGAAATTTGGAACGTAGATAGTTTGTGTTAGATTTTCTGGGTTAGATTTTCCCTCCCTCTATCTACTATGGGATCCTTGAGAGAAACATAACGCAATAATAGTTAATCAGATTATGTATAATGGAAAGCCAAAACCATACAGTTCTTGCTATAAAAAAAATGTTTTGAGTTATGTTTCTTAAAAAATTGCCGCTCATTGGTTATTTCGATTTACTCAAAACTCCTGCACTTTGTTCCTAATAATGCGCAGACGAAGTCGCGCGGGTCAGCTAGTAATGTAATAAAATGGATGAGTGACCGCTTGTCAATATTACTGTATAGGTACTGTATACCGCTTAATATGCCATGTACAAAAGTAGTGCTAGCGGTCACCCATCAATTTCGTGTTCGACTTCGATCTTTAGATGTACAGAATCTATGCTAGACTAAAACTAATTAGACCTTACATAATATCTAACCTCCAGTTAAATAGTAATGGTTTATTTTGCGGGCTGAGCTGAGCAATTCAATTAATGCAGTTGTTATTAGTTGTAGTGAGGCGATACATTTCTCAGAAGCCGTAAACTAATATAATTATTTATATAAATGAAAATGCATGAGTCAGAGAAAATAAAAATTACTAATAGCCCTCACAAAACTGTAAAATAAATCAAATAACTCATTTCGTCCCACAGCTGGGAAAGTTGTCCCCATATCCCTTCAACCATTTCTCCTGATACAGAGAACTTTTATGTTGATGTTTATAATACGACTAGGTATGACTCAGTCAAAAAACTTATTATAGGTAATCAAGGAAACGCTCCATAAACTCGTAGATCTACTTACCTGAATAATTAATTAAGAAAGCCATAAAATATGTACAAAAAAGGCAAATAGTTCAATACCTTCGACGATGACGACCTCTGTGGCGCAGTGAGTGAAAGCCCGCTTGAGACGCAGAAGGTTGCGGGTTCGATCCCCGCCGCGGGATAACTGTTTGTATGATCTGCAAATATTTATCTCGGGTCAGGGTGTTTTCTATGTATAATATGTAGGTATGTGTTTACAAACAAAAAGTATATACTTAAGTAGTATATCTGTTATCTGGTTCCCATACATATTCTGGGTAGGCTCGCTCTCATCGTAGACCTCATTCTTGCCTATGCAAATGGCGAGGTCAAAAACCGACCCATTCATCATAAAAAAATAGTGCCGCGAAAAGCCGGATACTTTGAAAAAAGCCGGTATATTTAAAAAGTCCGGACTCACATCTCAGTAATTGCCGAGCTAGTCAGCGATTTCACTTGATTCCAGCTTGTGAATTAATCTACGCTAAACGCCGCGATTACAGCCATGTTGAAATTGAAATTGTGGAGCATTTTGTTGGATTTTATGAGATTTTGAATGTCAAGGGTCGTATGAACGGTTTACGATCTAATATTAGTACTTTAATGTCACACAAAGTGATAAAAGTAACTAAGCTCCCTTAGCACAGCGTTTGTCTAGGACCTGAGACTAGATAAAAATAACAGTAATAACATTAGAGTGTGGATAAAAGTTAGTTTTATCCACACGCTCGTGGTCGTGCTTGCTTAGTCGTTCTTGATAGATCGTCGAAGTTAAGCAACGTTTGAGACGGTCTGTAAGTGGATGGGTGACCGCCAGTGACATTTTCATCTGAGCGCTTCCGTGCTTCGGAGGGCACGTTAAATTGTCGGTCCCGGCTATTTAAGTCGTTAAGCCATGACGGAGGCCTTAGGCGGCCTAAAAACTCCGTCACCAGAGTTGGCCACTGACTCATACGAACTTACTTACTTTATCCACAATCTACCCGTTTTATCCGCACACTCTAATGTCATTACTGTCATTTTTATTAACCGACTTCAAAAAAAGGAGGAGGTTCTCAATTCGCCTGTATGTTTTTTTTTATTCTCCGATAGAGCCACAAAGCACAAACATATCTGGACCGGTGGCCAAAAGAGGAACTAACAAATACTGTAAATTTTACTTTTCTGCCAACACCAAATGCGACAACAGCGCCTCTCTCACCGGATCAGATACGTTTGTGGCACTGTACCTAGACAAACGCTGTGCTGGAGGCTACTTCGCACATGCTCATAAATAACTAGGTAATTTTAGTTTCATCTTAAAATTGCCAGCAAACTCACATTGACCTACTCCATGTCACATTATCACTTCAAAGAATTAAATTTAATTAATTACCGCGTTTCCCGCTAAACTAAAGCTATTTAAGTGTCAACTTAACCGTTACGGGATGCTTGCCACTTACCAAGTCCGAGATGCATCTTCATAATTAATCTACCTGCTATCATATCACGAATTTACCCATACAAATTTACAACAGACTATTTTGAACCTTATTTCTTAAAGCATAAGGTATAAGCGTCCTTAAATTTGTACGTTTTAAAATTTGACCGTTATTTTCTGGTTCATAAGGCTCCGTTTCCGAGTTGTAAATCTTCGGAGACGAATGAGTAAGTTGGGTGCAAATTCGTGGTCACTTTGGTTTGTTTGGTATCAAGTTTTTATTTAAAACAGAAGCTATTGTACACCCGAATTTAAAGACGGCCCTTTTAATTATTTGATGCTTGAACAAAGGACTGGTAACTGTGGTAATACTTAAAATACCCCGAACTTATCTTACGGAGTTTGTGAAGTGAAAATAGGATTGTTTAAAATGGCACATGAATACGTTGTTCTGGTTTATACATACATACATTTAAATTTTCTACATATCTAGTAGACATAGTAATACTAGTATATTTTTTAAATAGAAATTTTATAAATTACTTGCTGCGCTCCCGCGGTGTAACCCGCGATCCCTCGTGATTTTTTCGTAATAAAAAAGTAGCCTTCCCTGGGAAGAGCCTGGAAAGAGTTTTTTTTTTCATATTTACTCTCCATTAGTAAATTTAGTTTCATCATCATCATCTCAGCCATCTAGCGTCCACTGCTGAACATAGGCCTTCCCCATAAATGTCCACAGCGATCGATCTTGTGCAGCCTGCACCCAACGGCTCCCAGCAACCTTTACCAGATCGTCTTTCCATCTAGTGGGGCCTCTACTGCGATTTCCAGTGCGTGGCCTCCACTCGAGAACTTTTCTGCTCCAACGGCCGTCATCACCACGAGCCACTGCCGCTTCAACTTGCTAATCCTGTGGGCTATGTCGTTTTTAAGTTTAGTTTATTGACATCTAATTTGGCTGCAGCCTCCAAAGCTTGCATTCAATTACGTATATTATGTCAAATCATCTTAAACATGGGTCATACAAACATACTTCAGTTACTTCATAAATATATTTATCTCTCGCATGAATTCCGTCATAACGATTCGTATCAAAACGTTAAAAATGTGACGCTACTTTCGCAAAACGATAGCATAACTCGAGATAAGAATATGCAAATGTATGTATAATGTATGTATGTACGTGTCAGTCAGTTATCTCGATGATCGTTGCTGTCTGCTCTTGAATTAGCACCTTCTGAGTGTTAATTATGATTGGATCCGAGCATCCACAGCGGTGTCATTGTTTTTTAGTAAAACTGCATGTCAAAACCAGCTTTTAAAGACAAAAAACGTTGTGTAGCTGTTTGTTAAGCAAAGCGATGTTCTGTATATCTAATATAGAATAGAGTAAGTCAAAATCATAATCATTTATTCCGTAGGGTCTTTGGGATCACTAAAAAAAGTTTATTGCACATCTGAAGTAATTAAAGCTGGATGCGTCGAGCTGAGGACAGGGCGCAATGGCGCTCATAAGGAGAGGCCTATGTCCAGCTGTGGACTGCTATAGGCTGATGATGATGAAGTTATTCAAATTCAAATTCAAATTCAAATCATTTATTTCAGTTTCACGAGTCCACCATATTATATTAGTAAGATGCTTAGCCTAATTGTTAGTAAGTAATTAAATAACATTATAAATCAAATTCAATCATGTCAATAACAACAATAATAAATTAAATTTAAATTTAAATATCACATGGAGTGTCCATCCTACTTAGCACACCGCGTAGCATTACATGCCAGTACATGCAAATTATTCCAGTGCCTGAGAAACGGTCCATCCAGCCGTTCTGCCACGGTGATCAGGAGGCTGTTGGAACTGGCACGCACACGGTGCATCAGGGAGGCGACTCTTTTGCGCATGATGGCATGGAAGCCATCAGTGTTGGCCTCCGCGAACATACCTGATGCACTGCAGTATCGTGGCAGTCCCAACAGCATTCTGAACGCATTGTTGTACTGGACGCGAAGGGCGCTGTAGGCAGCCTGGGTAAAGTCGATCCATAGGCTGCTTGTGTAAAACGTTTGGCAGTAAGCCCTAAATAATGATATTTTTACGTTTTTTGTACACTTAGCAAACCTACGTATCAACATGTTACCCCTCACTGCCAGCGCCCTTCGCTCCCTCTCAATGTCCATATCATCTTTGAGGGTTTCCGTGACCCAATGTCCCAGGTATTTAAACTGCGAGACCCTTTTGAGCGCAGTGCCATTTAATGACACTGTAGGTACGATAGGGTAGTATTTCGCACCCGCTTTAAAAACTAACAGCTCACTCTTAGTAGCGTTATACCTGAGGCCGTGTGTCACAGCGTACCGCTCACATATACCCACTAGTTTTCTGAGGGCACTGATTGAAGGGCTCAGTAAAACCATATCATCAGCATAACTAATGTTGTTGACTATTAAATTAAGAATAGTCTTATAACTAGGAGAGCTTTTATTTTTATTTATTTATTTATTATTTACTCGTATTTATTATGACCAATCGTGACCAATACCGTAAAGAACCAGGGCAACAAGGTTTGATAAAATTATATTAGGTATCTGAGTAAACTCTGAATTGAGGCAAAAGCAACTTTTCTACAACCGTGATAAAACTCAAAATCGTTACTCAAATGTCATTTTACTCTATTCTACCGTAGAGATAGGATAAGTAGACAGGAATGGGTGTTACGCGCATTAAAATATATTCCTGTTAATCTATTTGTTGATTATATGCGCCCTTCAACATAGAAACACTAAGCAAGTCCTAATTCACCTCGGGGTATCGTAAAAGCAGCGATTAACGCGGGTAAACCTGCGCTTGCGCACCTCTCGCGTCCTTAGCATGGCGACAGAAATGTCGACACATTACCGCCAACTAACGAGCCGGCGGCTGTCTAGTGATGTGCCTTGTTATCGATAACACTTTTTGCGATGAAATATGAATTTTAAAACATCTTACTTCCTATTCATCTGCACGGTTTTTATCGATGCATTTACAGATAAATAATAAAATGCTTTTTTGTTTACGCTAATTGGTTGAAAAACTGGTGGCTTTTTGTTATCTTGTAAAAAGTTATCAGCTAAATTAATTCTCAATTATTGAAGTTGTATTAAACTATCCGCAAATCGAATGCATTATGCATAATGAACTGTTTTATTCATTAAATTCGAATAATACGCGAAATATACGACTGCCAGGTGATGATAAGTGGTTGTATAATGATTAAAGTATTATAATCTTATTCCCGCAACAAAGTAGATCAGTCTCACATTTGTATCCAAAAGGAAAGCAGATAGTTTCTCAGATCGGAAGGGACAGTAACAGGCACTTCCAAACATTTTCCGCATATGCCTACATTTGCACAAGTTATCATTACATGACAGGTTGCAAGCCCGGAGCTGCTAAACAATTCGATCATTGCAAAATTATTAAACCTGACGTTCGTAGTAGCTTGTAAAACGTGTAAGTACTACAATCTCATCATCGTTGCAAAACAAACAAAAGTTTTGTCGAGTCGAGGCTAACAAATTGGCTCGTTATCAGCCGATCGGCGGCTATAAGTCGCCGCGTCACATCGATAAATATCGATATCGACACCCGTGGCTGACGACACGCGAGCTGCACAACACTAATTCAGCCTGACGCTGACGGCCTGACGTGCGCCTGATTTAATATACCTATGTTACTATGCTAAATGTCTTTTTTTGCTAAATTATTTGTTTAATGCTAGACAATCGATTAGAGAGGACTGTTTAATTAAAAGGCCAGACGAAGGCTCGCACAATTGTTTGTCATTCATTAAGAACGTAAACAGGGTCACGACTGTATCCCCGAGGCGCGGTAGACATTCTCTCAGATCTTTTATATTCCAGATCCTTTGAAGATGTCTAAGGGGGTAGTCAGAGGCATGTACAAATACATATTTGATACATGCCCACATCTTGCAGAAGTTAGTATTCCATACGTGACAGGTTGCAAGCCCATCGCCGCCTATAAGAATAACTAACTGGTTTCCTCACGATGTTTTCCTTCACCGTTCAGAGCTCGTGTTAGAGCGCATATAAATTTTACGAAATGCAAAATCCACTGATTCGGCCGGGATTCGATCCCACGACCTTCGGATTGAAAGTCGAGGTAAAACCCCATTCGACAAACACGGCTCTCATTCATTAAGTTACCTATTAATTTTAACCTGTCAAATTAAACTTTGGAATCCTATTTCCTTCTTGTCCTTCTCATGTCAAGAGGCATTAGGCTTTTGTCATGGCTGACTTTATAGTCTTAAAAGTAGCTGACATCATAATAAACCTAGACCTACCTAATCAAGTTACAGACAAAAGCAATTTGTTGCTTATAAAGTTGTTCTCATTACCAAAGCTCGGGTCAGATAAAGATCTCTGACACGTCAACTAGTGCTGAGAGTAACTACCGTTGAGTGACGTCACAAGAGCAAGACGCCCTTATTTCACTGGGTGATAGAAAGGGACAGACATACGGTACAAACAACATACCAAATACGGTGGTCACATGTGACTAAATATCCAGATAAACTGCGAACGGATAGCGATACTGAAATAAAATTTTCACCGATCGACTCCTTTTGAAGTACTTTTCCATCACTGTAACAACTGCACCTTGTAATCATTTATATATGCGCAGGAGTTGACGTTTTGGTGACAGCTGGCGCGATGCGACTGACAGTTAGTTTTTTAAACTGAAAATTCATACGAGTTTTCTTAACGGTGTTACTGCTAATGGTGTAAATGATAATTATCTAACTTGTTCGATGCCCTTGGTATTTCGTTCCAAGAACATTGACTGCGTTGACTGTTTTATGGTACTTAAGTACTTAATGGTACATGGATATAGCATTTATTATATACCTTAACTGTTACGTATGAAGGGGTAGTGTGTGTGTGTGTGTGTGTGTGTGTGTGTGTGTATGGGGGGGGGGGGTAGTGTGGATAACTTGTTTGTGGGTGTAGATTAATGTGTATGGATATGACTCTGACTACTCTAGGCATATTCAAAAGATCTGGAAAACAGGTCTTGTGCCTCACACACGTCATTCCAACTCGTCATCCTTGGTCTGACTGTACTTCAAGTACGTAAGGTACAGTTGTATGTAAGTTAGTAATTTAAATGTAAATTAAAATACTTTTATTCAATCATAAAACTAATTTAGCAATTTATACATATCTCAATAAACATGCGAAAATGTATGTGATTGGAACAAATTAATTTTCTAATTAAGTCAGCGTGACCAACTCATCGACGATCTTTTTAGCGCAGTGGGCGATGGTCCGTTTGCGACGCAGTAGGTTGCGGGTTCGATCCCCGCCGTGAGACAAATGTTTGTAAGAACTTCAAGTATTTTTCTCGGGTCTGGGTGTTTTCTATCTCTATCTCATATAATAATAATAATTAATTAATAATATATATAATTATATAAGTTGTTTGTATGTTTGTGTATCAATCACGCCTAAACCAGTGAACCGAATTGGACGAAACTTGGAATAGGCGTAGATTAGATAGTAACCAGGAATAGCATATAGGCTATTCAAAATGTTGGTACCACGCGGGCGAAGCCGCGTGCAGAAGCTAGTTTATTATTATTTACTAGCCTATGTCCTTCCTTCGAATACAACCTTTATCCATGCCAATTTTTCGCCTAATCTGTTCAGTGGTTTGGGCGTAAAGGCTTGCAGGCTCATGAGGCTCGCAGGAACAAACTGCCTATTACGGGGCGTTGGTGACGCTGACAGTACGTACCTATGTATAACAAGTCGAAAGGGTAAGTGGACCGCACTTATGGCTATAATTATGAATCGCGCATAACGACCGTGATTTATAATTATAACTGCGGTTTACCACGTGTCCTTAGAACTCACTTAACTAGCAAGTAGCGTCATTTGCATTAAGGATACGAAAATCGATTAAAAATAATATTTGGAGTTACCGTTACAAACGTTACTATCCGGCTTGAAGGACCATTTAATAGGAGGATCAGACAAATGAAAACTACTCATCACTACGAAAACTTTTACTTCTCAATAAAATACCTAAGTGTTGTTTCTAAAAAATATAATTGAAAACTATACGAATTTAAGATCATAAAATCTATGATTTTTTTCATTTTTGAAATTAAAAAATTATCAAAATGAGTATTTTATACATTACTTAGGAACTGTCTGGAATTTCAAAATAGTTCTTGCTAGTTTGCATTTCAAACTGAGAATATATCATTTACTAGAAAATTAGAATTTACATTACCTATTTGCATTTTAAAGTAGCTATACCAATTAGTTCTATTAAGTTAACGACAACAGACAAAGTAATAAGTCTCAATTGAAACAAAACGGTTGCTTTCAAATGGGTCGCCAACATCTTAATAGGAATCTACAGTGTCTCAGCCACACCTAGGCTATTAAGTAGTGCCTATGGAAGAATAAAGAACAAACAGTAGCCTTACTTTTAAAAAGAAACAGGGTCACGGAATACTATAGTCTTTTTCACGCCGGAACGTATGCAAGACAATTTTCACTACAATTTTGAAACAAAAAATCAAGAAAAAAAAAATAAACGATAAAACATAAAAAAAAATGGTTTTGTCTATTTACTGTTTAATTATTTCATAAATTATCATAAACGAGCCATAAAATATAAATAAATAAACATTTCAAAAAAACTCCGCCAAATACCAGTACTGAGTAAAATAGAACGTAATCTATTAGAGAGTGCGAAAATGAAAATCGAAACAAACGATACTTATCGATTAAGTAAAAAAATAATCGATAGTTTAGTAATTTTGTCTATGAATGAACCTTGTAATCGATTGAGATGAATTGATAGTAGTGAAACAAAAATCGATTTTGATAATCTCGATTAAACTTTAGGACATTACTATTAGACTGATTTTGACATCATCTCGAAGTGTCTTGCATACGTTCCGCCGTGAAAAAGACTAATGACTACATGGAAACGGACAATGGACATGCCTCTGACTACCCACCTTAGACTTCTTCAGAGGATCTGGAATACATACAATTTGGTACCAACCTTAATGTTATAAGCTGTGTATCGCTACATCGCAAAAAGCATTACGACTAAACCGCTCCTAATCCATTTTTACCATTTCAATGAAGTTATTTTTATCGAAACGAAAAATACATTGATCGCCGGCCGGGAACTCGCTCTACGCATCGAACAAGGCACAACCCACTTAGCCAACACGGCTCTAGCATGCGTAGACGCAGTTAGTTGAGTTACTGTTCACTGGTTGATTGCGATAAGCCATTGCTTAGCAAACATCTAAACTTATCACACGCTGTAATCTACCATTATCTGATTATACAGCAATAAATTGAAAGAGCATTTACAAGAGACGAACTCTGTGGCGCAGTGGGTGAAAGCCCGTTTGGGACGCAGAAGGTTGCGGGTTCGATCCCCGCCGCGGGATAAATGTTTGTTTGATCTGCAAATATTTCTCTCGGGTCGGTGTTTCTATGTATAAATGTATGTATTTACAAACCAAAAATATATAAGTAGTATATCAATTATCTGGTTCCCATAGTACAAGCTTCGCTTAGTTTGGGGCTAGATGATGCTGTGTGAAATGTCCAGCATTATTTATTTATTTAAGACTAGCTGTCCGCCGCGGTGTTACCCGCGGTCCCTCGGGAAAACTTCACTTCCCCGGGATAATAATAGCCTATGTTCATCGGGGATAATGTAGCATTCTATTGGTGAAAGAATTTTTCAAATCGGTCCAGTAGTTTCGGAGCCTATTCATTTCAAACAAAGAAACAAATCTTTCCTCTTTATAAAATATTAGTATAGATTAATTTTTTGGCTAGTTTTGCTAATCCCATGCCGTGTAGCGGCCGAGCGTGCTTCAAACTATTTCGGTAACGGTTTTATATGGAAAACCTTTATATCTAAGGAACGATTTTAAGTAGCCGTTAATGACTCTGAGTGTGGCTATTAGACTCGCAATGATGTCGTATCGGATGAAATCCTTCCGTGTAGGTAAATGCTCTTTAAGATTTAATTCAATGACGCAACGTGAAAAGGACTTGTGGTCCTTTCAATGCAAAATCAAGTCATGATCTTTGAACTCAACCATCTTTAAGTTTGGAAATGCAAATCATTTTGGATGACGAAAAAATACATATAATAATGTTTCTTTGTACATTTTTATCTTGTTTTCTTTTGTTTGCTTTTTTAATGTTAATAATGGTGTGCAATAAAGAATTTTCATTCATTCATTTCTCCAAATTACGTGGGGTCGGCACAACATGTGTTCTTCTTCCATTCTCCTCAATCAGCCGTACTTATTTATTTTATTTATTTATTATAATTATACAAACCTATTTACTAGTTCATGTTTTCTACCGGACTTGAACCAAAGACCTGCGGCCGTTCCCACTACTCTCACCTTGCTTGCACATAAAAAGCAACCCAACACTTAATTAATTTAATCTGAAAATCGATCGATATATCACGTGGAGTTATGACCTTAGTAATCTGAGTCCATATTAACAGGTAGCACGCGAAACCTTGCAAAATGTGCATATTAACGAAATTAACTGTAGAAATTAATAGGAATTTATTTTACCGTCTCCGAGTCTCAGGCCAGCACAACATATTTCCTATCATCAGGAAAAAATAAATAATGCTGGACATTTCACACAGCATCATCTAGCCCCAAACTAAGCATAGCTTGTGCTATGGGAACCAGATAACTGATAGAATACTACGATACTTTTTTTTGTAAATACATACATTCATAGTATACATAGAAACACTGAGACCCGAGACAAATATTTGCAGATCATACAAACATCGATCCCGCAACCTTCTGCGTCACAGGCGGGCTTTCCCCACTGCGCCACGGAGGTATAATGTAGTGCTTATGTGATCCTAATGTATTTTCTAAGACAAACATTTTTGTGGAATTCGACCAGCAGATCTATATCCGATCCCCTAGACTCTAGAGTCTAGCTAGATAATCTCTGTGAACTCATTAGTTTAACAGAATCCTTATCTCCACTAAACTTACAATGTCATCGAACAACGGGCTGTTCAACGCTTTCCTTTTACAGTTTTTCTATGTCATTCGTTATCTCAATCACATATAGGTGAAAATGAAAATGAAAAAAGGTAAAAAGGTATACGCATTTTCCCTTCATTCATCTAGATTTTTTCTACAGTCCATGCAACTTTTCTTCCTCTACCGATGTATCTATCTACATTCATATTCATCACTAATTGTGAATGTATGAATTCATAGAAAAAAATCCCTACGAATTCCTTTATTATTTACTTTTAGACAGAAAAATAAATATCAACTTTATTCGCATAAACCGTAAGCTCAAAATACAAGCAATGAGAATTTAGAAATCCTGTAGTAAAATAATGAAATGATAATGAATGATACAGTTTCCCTGCGCACTGGCATCTGTCTAGATCTAGCGATCGACTGTCTGTCTGTCCGCGATCGGATCATAGGTATACATGGAATATGGGAAATGGGGTTGAAAGTATCGCCCCAGAATAAAGAGCAATAGGTTAGCTTGGGATGGACATGTGAATTGAAATTATGTTATTGAGTGAATATGATACACCAGTTAAGTAAGTATATGTGAGAGTCAGGGGTGAATGCTGAAATGGTATGAGAAAGATACTTTGGTAAAAGAAGGATGATCCGAACAAAATAGTTTGTGAAGTGTCGTGCTTATAAATCATTGGGTAAAAAGCTAGTCTATATTTGCTTGTTTTTCTAGAATAAATACCAACAAATTGAGCTTTTGCTTACAAGTAATAATATCCAATAGAACTTAACAACATCAGTAAAGCTAAGCCAAATCAGTTATCGATACCCGATAGATCACAAAAACCCACAGCCGCATCCTCTGTGCCAGAAAGTAAAATGATTTCTGCGTAGCTCGGAACGTTTTCTCACTAGTGTTGTGACCTCGCGGCGGAAACATCGATAAGTGCGCTAGTGATGTTTATACTGTGGTGTGGTCGAGATACCACGGGGCGCGCCGTGATGTCATTTCCTCGACGCGTGCGCCGATTTGCCGGTGTGGCACAGACAAAAGCATATTTTTCTGAAATTTACTTAGCTGAAGTTAGTTTTACAACTTTCAAGTAAGTTTATGCAAGATTCCCTAAACTAGTAGTTACGCAAATGTTCAGTTAATTGGCTACAAACTTTTTATGGTCATTTTTTTATATATTTTTTAAATAAATGTGATGCAATGATGTGACGAAATATATATGACTATTTATCGCATGACTAAAATAAGATACCCCTTTGAAGAAATACGAGTACAAAGTCCTTTTGAACCCATTCGACATTATGCAAAACTCTTAGTTTAATAAATGATTTACCTACCCTTGTGGTTTCATATCGCGTGTGCCTTTCACTTGTACCATACAAAACCGCGAGGCCGTACCGCTTCCGTCGCTCAACAAAACACTATTCTCCACCTTATCCCATTGATATAAGCTCTATTTTCCAACTTACAACTCTACACACGTCTTTAATTATTCAGCGATTCTGTGAACCCTATCGAGTTGGAATAAGGTTTATAACAAGTTGGAAGTGGTCTATTTGACGTGTAAAGAGTTCAACGTGAGGATGTCCGTGATACGAGGAACTTGAGGAATCTGAAGTGGATGTTTGTGGGAAATATCGGTTAGTTTGTGATTAGAGCGAATATGGAATAATGGGAAGAAAGTGACCGCCACTTCGATGATTTTGTATGAAAGTAACATAAAATGCATATAAAATTAGCCTTTGCATGAAATATATACAATCATGCATGACCGGGATTTGAATCTCGTGAGTTCGATGGTAGGTACAGTCAGCTACAAGAGATGATAATAATTTTAATTGGTATTGATTAATAATAATAATATTGATTAATACGCTTCCGACTGGCAGTGACCTGGATCAGTTGAGCTATCTATAGATCGTTTTTACGACGATCCTTAGATAGCTTGACTGATTCTATTGTATTTTGTAATTTTATGTACTTATTGTAGTAGCTTAGTTTATTCTGTAAATAAATATAATTACAGGACTTCATTAATAAATTATTTTGAGGCCAATGCATGTCGATTTCTGTAATTTCGGAGATATTTTTAAACTAGGCATTTTTCAACAATTTAAGTCTTGAAATATTCATCGCCAAATATGTCGTTCGCCATCAGAGTTTGCTCATATAAACTTACTCTTACTTACTTTTTACTGTAAACTATTTTTGTTGAAGTTTATTTTTGTCCGAGGGTCGTGGGTTCAATCCCGGCCGTGCATCAATGGATTTTGCGTTTCGTAAAATGTATATGCACTTTAACACGTGCTCTAAAATGGTGAAGGAAAACATCGTGAGGAAACCAGTTAGTATTCTTATAGGCGGCGATGGGCTTGCAACCAGTCTCGTATGGAATACTAACTTGGTGGGCATGTATTAAACATGTATTTGGACATGCCTCTGACTACCCCCTTATACATCTTCAAAGGATCTGGAATATAAAAGATCTGAGAGAATGTCTACCGCGCTTTGGGGATTCGTGACCCTGTTTTTACGTATTTTTGTTGTTGACCGTACAGTACATCCCATTAGGCCATGAAAATGTCTTCTTAAGTAATTATATGAGACCTTTGCAGAGCTCATCAAAATGATTTCATCAGATCATTATTGGCACACGTGTTTCAACTTTCCACTGATAAAAGGTATCGTGAAGGAAGTACAATCACCCATCAAAGTTTCATCATTGACATTGATTTCATTCCTTCATTATAATAAAGAAGAAAATATATTATAGGAACTGAGTTATATCGGGATGTAGAATAGTTTTTTTGTTATCTAGATTAAACTAAGCTACTACAATATGTACATAAAATTACAAAATACAATAGAATCAGTCAAGCTATCTAAGGATCGTCGTAAAAACGATCTATAGATAGCTCAACTGATCCAGGTCACTGCCAGTCGAAAGCGTGCCCAAAACACTGGCGGCATTGCCACAAATTTTACTACTTAAACGGCTTGGTATGTAGATGAATGAAAGACGAAACATCCATATTTTTTGTTTTTGACTTACGGGGTTTTATGTGATCGAAGCGTATAAAAGTAGGCCAAGAAAAATCCTAAAACCCATCCATTTACTTATTTAAGAGGGATGAATACACGCTCAATTGAATTTCAAAGAAAATTAAAAAAAAAATACTGTAGGCATTTTATTATTAATTGATGTAAGATCTGTAGCTGACTGTACACGAAGGTATGATCACATGGCCACGGTTGCCCTCCACTTCTGAGAACTCATTGATGACACCACTGATTTCGAGATATATCATCGATTCAGGGGTGACCAACCTTGGCACGCGCAATTACATACAGTGTTATTATTTGTAAATTGTAGGTAAAGACACTCCAATTTTTACTTACGTATTTTCTACAACCATTAAAACTCGAAATTGTCTAAAACCGAATGTTACTTTCCTCTATCCGACTGTAAAACCGGTTTTATCTTAGTTATTTTTTATAAATTGTCGAAGCAACGTTTTACAAACTTGGATGAGTGACCGCGGTAATATCAACTGAGCCCTTCCGTACTCCGGAGGGTCCCAGCTTAAGCAATGACCTTAAGGCCTACTACTTTACTAACGCGTACAAACTTCCTACAAACTACCGTTCTTTTACAGGGACATCCGGCGCACAGCTGATTATCATCCTCACCTGGTTGATATTCCACTTATTAGAAAGCGCTTTCAAAGTTCTTTCATTATGAACACTGCAAAAATTTGAAATCTGCTTCCAGCGTCTGTATTTCCGCTGAGCTACGACCCTGTTGTTTTCAATAAGAGAGTTAATGAGCACCTTCGGGGTAGGCTCGCTCCATCGTAGACCTAATTCTTGTCTATGTAAGATTTGAGGTCCCGAGCCGTCCCATTATTCATCATATCAACTCGTTTAGCGCCCCGCTAAAGTCAATAAAATAAAATGAAGTGATACAAAATGCTGGCCACCCCTGACAAATCCTGGACCGTATCGGATAGTATTACAATCAATGCTTAGCCTTTCTGTCGGGTCAAAGTGCTATTTACGTTGTTTCTTCTATAGTACACTCAACGTGGAAAATATGAATCATTATCATCTCCCTGACAAAATTAATGACCAACAGCCGAAAGCACAAGATATCTGTGGGTGGTGGGGAGATTGCATACGTCAATGACTACATATACCTTGGGCAAATAATCTCTTTCCAGGCGAGACAGGAAAAAGAAGTCACTAGACGCACAGAAAACGCCTGGAGGAGTTATTGGGCAATGAAAAACCTAATGAAGGGCGACTTGCCACTTTCCCTCAAACGCAAGCTCATGGACGTATGCATTCTCCCTATTCTTACCTATGGCGCACAAACATGGTCTTTGACAGTTCAACAGAGGTCTGCGCTCGTGGTTTGTCAGAGGGCTATGGAGCGCAGTATCCTCGGAGTGAAGCTTACCGATAGGATAAGAAACACTATTCTGCGCTCCAAAACGAAGATCGTCGACGTGAGCCAGAAGGCCGCTAGATTGAAATGGGACTGGGCCGGACACGTCTGCCGCATGTCGGATGACCTTTGGGCCAAACTAACAACCGAATGGGCCCCCAATGGCGGAAGACGACGTCGCGGCAGACCTAGATTGAGGTGGAGAGACGAGCTGGACTCGTTCATGGAAAGCTGGTCCTCCATAGCACAAGACCGAGAAAGGTGGAAGGGGGATAGGGAGGCCTTTGCCCTGCAGTGGGACGATGCGGGCTAGCAATAATATCATCTCCCTGTCCTATTATTATGTGAATAAATCTCTGGAAATAGAGGCCAATACCCGGGTGAAGGTAGGCTGCTAATGTTATGTAAGTTCGTATGAGTCAGTGATCAACTATGGTGATGGAGTTTTTAGGACGCTTTAAGGCCTCCATGGCTTACGACGGGACCGACAATTTAACGTGCCCTCCAAAGCACAGAAGCGCTCAAAGACAAAGTCAAAAAGCATTTATTCAGTAGGACCGCTGGGATCTCTTAGAATAGTCTTAGAACTAAATTTACTCCTGTTCTTTCGCGACCAATACCGTGAAGAATCAGGGCAACAAACACGGTTTAGGGCCTAGCATTCTTGGTGATCCATCTTAAAACTAAATAGTCAAGCTCCAGTCTTTTTCTTCTTCTTCTTGCGTGTCAATGGTCAAACGCTAGTTAAATAAAATCCGCTCCAGTGGGGAGCCAGTTGATGATGCCACTGGCAGTCACGCATCCACTTACTGACCGTAAAGAACGACTAAGCAAGCTACACCACGAGCGCTGCGAATGATGATGCTGTGCCTAGTTCCAGCAAACGATAATACAGGAGGAATTCAGGACTTTCAGAGCGTGATATATGTAAATAAATTCCATTACCGAAAAGCGTTGCGTAAGGATGGGCTCGCATCGCGGAATAAATCTGCGGACTTTCACCCACTGACACCGACGTTTATTAACGCAAGTGCACACAGAATGCACAGAACAGTGGGACATGTTGCTGGTCGGTCTCTGTATTTGACTTGCTAGTTCCCAATAATAAGCAAGATCTTTATTGCTAGATCTGCATATGCCAAAAACAATAATGTTAGGAATGGTATCAACTTTATCCTGGATACATTTTAGGCACATATATCCCATTCCTCTGTAATTTTTAAAGGATTTTGCATGTATAAAGATTAGGTATGCAGGGGTATTCGAAACTACCGACATAAATTGTTCGGTAGTTTCATAAATCGAATCCGACTGAGAGAATGTCATGATCCTGTTTGTACGTTTACTAAACTTAGCGTTCTAAAAAGGTTTACGAAAAGGTAAGGTGCTAGATTGAGATGGTATGGACACGTTATGAAGAGGGATGAAAACCATGTTACCAAAAGAGTTATGAATATGAGTGTGGCTGTGACTTATGCAAGAGGAAGACCGAAGAACGTATGGTTGGATTGTGTGAGGATAATGAAAGTTAATGGAGTGGATGAACAGTTGACGAGTGATAGGATTGAATAGAGGAAGAATACTGTGCCGACCCTACTTGTGGGCTATGTGCAAGGGAATGATGATGATAAACTTAGCGCTCTGGTTTTCCCACACTGTGTCCGTTTTGTCGTATTTCGGAAGTGGCGATGCTCCCCGAACGCAGCCGATAACATTATTGTATAAGAACAAACCTTAAGAGGCCGTGCTTCATTACAAAGATCCTCGATATCACGACATGATGGTATAACGCCTTTTTTGGTGCTCCGTAAATAAAGCTGAAAAGAAACGTATACTCTACATTTTAAACCTGTTATTTTTAAATATATTTCAACTTTATGGATACTTCTACTTTGTTGATATCCGTATTAAAACTATACATAAGTACCTATATTCATAAAATATGTTTATTTACCTTAGGTAGTCTCTGGCAGACCACCAGCCAGATGGTGTGATGATATTGTCTCGGTAGCGGGAAAGCAATGGATTCGACTGGCGCAGGATCGGAAAGAGTGGCGTGAAAATGAGGAGGCCTATACGCAGCAGTGGGTAGATGTAGGCTGATTAGATAGATAGATATAAATTTTTATAATTTTATTTTTATTGAAGAAATTAATATTTATAATATTAAAATAATTAAATTTATATAATTAAAAAGGTGACGGGGGAGGCCTTTGCCCAGCAGTGGGACAGTTTAGGCTAATTAAAAAAAAAAAAAAAAAAAAAAAAAAAAAAAAAATTAAAAAAAAAAAATATATAAATGAAATTAATCTAATCTAATTAGGTAGTCTCTATCTAGAGAACAATGTCCTAGGCAGTAGACACAAGAGCGTCCCGTTAAGTGTATGCATAGGAAGGGTGCCTTCTAACGCTGTATACATCATCTTGTAAAGGTCGTTTTTTTATTTAGACTCATTTTTAATTAAAAAGATATTTTTTTATGCAGCACTGGTGGTTGAGTGGAAGAGGCTCCGAGAGTTCCGATCCTATTGTTGTGGTTTCGAATTCTATCGTGCAGCAATGAGTTTTTGAGTGTTTGTGCACAAAGCCAGTATTTTCAGACGGCTTAGGAAACCGGAATGCCGTAGAACCTCAAAGGTAAAACAATATTAAGTGAATGAAAAGAGCCTCTTTGTCAAACATAAAATCTTTGCAGAAGATAATCAAAGCCATGGGCAGCTTATAAATACTGGTAGCGAAAGTCAGAAAGCAACTCTAAGGTCTGGTCGAGCAGCCCCCAGCAAGTATACGGCACCCCGTCGCCTCATGAATTGTTAATAACCTTTTAATTATCATCGTGAAATTAAATTTGAGCCGTGCAAAAAGCTAGGCATGCGATGTTTGCCACCGACGCCGTGGAATATCTAACAGTTGGTATAGTAAGTTTCACTTTAAGTCGTGTTGGAAGTCCCTGATCGATCATTCCAAGGCAAACCACAACGCAGTTATTCATTAAAAAGTTATTCATTAATTTTTGAAATAAGTTTTTTACTCCTATTCTTCCGACAACCTGCCCGCTTACCATTACCCTGTCTGTAACTCATCATCATCATCTCAGCCATCTAGCGTCCTTTGCTGAACATAGGTCTTCCCCATCGATTTCCACAGCGATCGATATTGTGCAGCCTGCACCCAACGGCTCCCAGCAATCTTTACCAGATCGTCTTACTATCTAGTAGGGGGCCGCCCTCTACTGCGATTTCCGGTGCGTGGCCTCCACTCGAGAACTTTTCTGCCCCAACGAGTAATGAGTAAAACGACATTTTTAAATTTTATAACGGGACTTAATCGCGTAGGTATAACATTTGTTTATGTAAAGGTCTTCGAGTCGCGAAAGTTTAAAATGTGTAAAATGACATTGATCATCTTTTCTGCGATTGCAATAGAACTCAGAAACATCTGAACTCAATTATCATTTTCTCTATTTTACTGTAGAGATAGTGTGGTCATGGTAAACCGGTTGTCCTGCCTTGTATTTCCTATAAATGCTAAGAAAATCCAGAGCAAAAAGATTGGGATCTAGTTATCTTGTCAGTGAATCATCCTAAGAAATGAAATAAAAAGAAGCGCTCGTGGTCGTGCTTGCTTAGTCGTTCTTGATAGATCGTCGAAGTTAAGCAACGTTCGAAAAGTGGATGGGTGACCGCCAGTGACATTTTCATCTGAGCGCTTCCGTGCTTCGGAGGGCACGTTAAATTGTCGGTCCCGGCTATTTAAGTCGTTAAGCCATGACGGAGGCCTTAAGGCGGCCTAAAAACTCCGTCACCAGAGTTGGCCACTGACTCATACGAACTTACTTACTTTTTAGAAATGAAATCAAAGATTCATGCAACAACAATACACTCTTCAATATTGTTCAATGTATAAGTAACTAGCTGCGCTCCCGCGGTGTAACCCGCGGTCCCTCGGGATTTTTTCGGGATATAAAGTAGCCTATGTCCGTCCCTGGGATACAACCTTTATCCATGCCAATTTTCAGCCTATTCTGTTCAGTAGTTTGGGCGTGAAAAGGTAACAAACAGACAGACAGACAGACAGAGTTACTTTCACATTTATAATATTAGTATGGATAACCCAACACTTGCATGGAATGTCGCTTACTCATATATTTACATACGTGTCACGTTCGATAGCCTAATATCTTACCTTTATCTAAGCAAATTGAAGTTATTGATCCAAGTCATCATTGTCTCAGGGTTTCTTTGGTTTTACAGGGTTTAGGTAAGGGCTATTCTAGCTATGTCCCAAGCACTACAGCGTCCCGTAGAATCATACATATTAGGCTAAGATACCTCATATATTTTAGCCCTAGCTCTTGTACTTTATGAGCATCTAAACTTACTTTGACGAGCCTCAATTTTGTTTGACTGGCTCCCTACTGGAGCTTGACTTTTTGGTTTTAGGATGGATCACCAAAAGGATGCTAGGCCCCAAACCGTGTTTGTTGCCCTGATTCTTCACGGTGTTGGTCGCGCAAGAACAGGAGTATTTGTTTTAAGACTATTGAAGTGATTCCAGGTCCTACTGAATAAATGCTTTTTGACTTTAACTTTGACTCTTAGAACGGTGAACATCGACTGATAAGAAGCTAAGCACCATTTTTTTCTCGAAGCATTTCATCGTATTTTTGAACCATCTTTATCGAAAAAAATATGACGGAGGCTTACGAAGTAACAATGACGATCATTTCCTTCCTTGAAACGTAATCATCCATTTGACGTAATCGTATATTAAATTTAGAAGTCAGTATGTATTATGTTCAAAGAAGTAGGTTTTCCTCAATAGTTTTTTGTTCACATCCATTGATAAGCTGTGTTGTTATCTTATTACGATTGTTGTTTGGTCTGGAAGGCGCGATAGACGTCAATGGAGTTCCTTTTATCGATTGGCACATGTTTAAAATATTGTGTAGAAACCCGGCTATAGTCAGATAAACATTCATGTTTTTCTTGGGCTTATTCGGCCCGCGACGCATATACCAAATCTCTTAAAAAGCGACTCTTATTATATCATAATAATGGTGACAGTGAGCTGATCTGATAGTAGTCAGGTAGGTTGGTCAGTAGTCAAAAAAACTAAGCTTTGTCTGTGTAGCCGAAATCAACTACGAACAATATATAGTGAGCTGTTCAGTGAAACTCTTATGTGAATGACAGTACTTATCATTATATCCTTTGGCTTTTATCATTATTCTGGCTCATTTATTCACGGGATATTAGATGATAACATATTTTTCAACTAAATCCTATCATCATACATAACAAATGATTACTACATTATATGTTCCTCTCATTATTCCTTATTCGCATTACACTTGGTATTTGCTTACCGTTTACGGTTGGTACACAGTGATGCCTGGTGGGATTGGTGGTGAGAGTACTGTTAATTAGGACTGCGATGTGGGCGTGGCCTGGGAACCGGGGGTGGCTGCCAGACTTGGGGAGATGAGTGGTACAAGGTCGAAGCTAAAGCGGCTCTCACTCCTGCATAGGGTTACCTTTTATAGTACCAATCATTAATTTGTGATTTATGTTGGCATACATAGATAGATAGATAGATAGAAGCTTTATTTGCCAACACACAGACACAGGTACATTACACATACAGAGAACAGGTACAAAAAAGAAAAATACAAAAGTAGGTATCAGGTAAGTAGGTGACAGAGCTATGAAGTTAGGAACCTCTGTGCCTATCCCTACTCACCTACATGCAATTTACAAGCAATACACAAAACAAGAAAAGACCTAAACAGCAAAACGAAATAATATTAAGTACAAAAAAAAAAATAGAGTTATCAGTAGGTAAGAAGTACGGTCTGCGCTGGTGTTAGTCAAAAAGGAGTAGTCTCAGCTTTATGTTGCTCTGCACCGGGGTACAGGGCAACGCTGATTTGACATAGCATCCTAAGACCCCTCGTAGACTACAGACTTTCTATCGGCCGATAGTTGAGACGGGCTATACTTCTCCATACTCATTACGAGCTGAAGTATATTCCGTCTCAACTATCGGCCGATAGGAAGTCTGTAGTCTGCGAGGGGTCTTACCGTAGGAGAAGGCAGAAGACATCCACTTCCAAATGCCATGGACCTAAAATCTGTCCCCTCATGCATTACATTGTTCATTCAAGCTCATCATATCGGATACTATTGACCATTTCCCCAAAAAGTCACCCATTTAGTTAAGTTGCGTTTAGCAGGGGCAAGCTAGATTGACACTGCGGTATACCAGAAGGAAAACTGCTACAGAAATTCTGTAATCTAAAATGCTGCTGCTATTAACACTACCGTTTGTCTGACCCTTGGTTTTGAAGAGCATTTAAACCGCTGATCTCTTCCAACATAGCCCGGCCCTTACCCGCTCACAGTGGAACAAACCTCGCTAAGTGGCAAACGAGACACAATTGTTTTACACTGTATACTGAACACCGAACAAAGGATCCGTTTGTAGCAATACTTGCTGAACGCATTAGTACTGAGTGTTCAGCTCTTATTGATTGTCTGGGAAAGTGGTTTATCCTTTAAAGTGTTAATGGGGGTTAATAGGCAGAATGCATGGTTATAAGATCGGGTTTTAAATAGTTCGTACCTCTGTTGGTCCCTTACTAATGTTCAGAAGTCCAAGCTCGAGGTTTGTCAAAGGGCGATGTAGTGAAGCATACTCGGCATAAAACTCACAGACCGCATCAAAAATTCCACAATTCGGTACCAAACGCAAGTCGCCGACGTAGTTCAAAAGGCTACAAAACTCGAATGGCACTGGGCAGGGCACGTCTGCCCCATGCCGGACGAACTGTGGGCAAAAATAAACACTGAGTGGAGCCCTGAGACGGCGCGGCAGACCACGCAAACGATGCCGCGACAAGCTAGAGACCTTAAGCGACTATCAGTGGCAGGCAATGGCGTTAGACCTAAAAGGATGGAAAACTCGAGGGAAGACCTATGCCCAGCAGTGCGGGCTAGAAACAAACAAACAAACAAAACGTATGATGATCTGATCCTGCGCCGACCCCACTTATAAGTTGGATAAGGGCAGGGAGATGACGACGATCCTACTAGTCATATTAAAGTCTAGCTTTCGTCTCTTGGAGTTCTTAAAATTTTGTTGGTGCGTTGACAGAGTGAGTCACACAAGAGATGTCACCGACTGTCGAAACCAACGGTCATAAATATTCAACGCTCTGACCGAAGTTCGCGCACTTTGGCGCCATTACCTCGCTGTGTGCAACAAATTATCAATGCAGTCGCAGAGAGGCGTAAATACCGAGCTATGCTTAAGACTTGCTTAAGTTTCAGTATGAACATTTATAAACATAAGTAAAAACTAGATTGCGACAAACTCATTAGATCTCTCTATCGTTGCGTTTTACGCTAAATGACATAAGTTTGCATTTCTATGCACACTTTAATTCTTTGGCGAGCCTTGTTTGCCGAATGGGGTTGTGCCTCGACTTTCAATCCGAAGGTGGTGGGTTCTAATCCCGGCCGTGCATCAATTGATTTTTCGTTTCGTAAAATTTATATGCACTTTAACACGAGCTTTTAACGGTGAAGGAAAACATCGTGAGGAAACCCGCAGCTTAGTCAGCTCCACACGTATTGACGTCGTCTTTCCCGTGGACAAGGCCGATTAAGTTGAGAGGATGGTTTAGGTGCTGGGCAAGCCTATTCCATCGCAAACAATGTCCCAGGCACTACAGCGTCCCGTTCAGTGTAGGCATAGGTTGCCTCCTGACGCTGTATCATGTAAAAGCCTAAGTTTAATGCTTTGGTGACACTTGTTCGACAAAACTAGTGTCACCAAAACATCAACAGAAATAACAGTGTGAGTGAATACTAATGTACAATGTAAAGTTTAAATTTCAGTTATTTTCAAACAATGCTCTGAAGAAAGCTCTAAAATGTTTACTCTACGCCTCAGAATAACGAGTAAAGGTAGTTCGGTCGGGAAATTAATGGATGTGCTGATCGTAATGTCAAGGTTTTGCAACAACCGCCGAAAGTTCGATGTACAAGAAAATACGGTCTGACCAGTGTGACATCTTTTTAATAGGTCATCTTTTATAAATATTCTTTCATTATAAGATGCTGGTTTTGGTACTGTTTTCCTACACTAATACAATCTAGTAAAGTGCAAGGCGTCATCCTAACAAAACATTTTAACATCGCTAAAACTATCAAAAATTGTGGACGCGCGATCACATTCGTCGCCCATCATCATCTCCCTGCCCTTTTCCCACATTATGTGGGGTCGGCAACTCGGCACAACATGTGTTCTTCTTCCATTCTCCTCTATCAGCCGTCACCTCAACACTCACTCCATTCTTATTCATGTCATCCTTCACACAATCCATCCATCTTTTTTTTGGCCATCAACATTCATACCAAGTACTCTCTTAGTTACATGACATTCTTCCCTTCTCATTATATGCCCATACCATGCTAGCCTGTTGCTCCTAATCTTTTCATCGCCCATAATTCTGTCAATTAAAGGATCTTTTCGACATCAATTTGAATCGCGCGTTTCCTTACGAACTAGATCGCAATCACATTCTCATAAGTAGGATGACGCCTCAAGGCCTAAGTTTTGCCTAGATCCTGGAGTATCTAAGCTTCTGTGTTCTTTAAGTGATATTCTTTGCACACCGCACAGAATCAGCTTGACAACACACAATGGATGCTGTGGGTGTATACGTGACGCGACTAAGTGGGCCGTTTTGTTTGTTTTACGTCACTTTGATTTAAGACGAGGCTTTTTATTGCAATTTAGAGTTTAATTTATATGCTTGTATGGCGAGTTACATGTCTGAAAACTTCATTGTTTAATGGCGAAAACCTAAAAGTCTAATCGTTTTATGATTTGAAATGCACAGAAATGGATTTATATAGACTGGTAGATACTGATATTGAAATAATTTCTAGGTGTGTGTGAATTTATTGTGCCCTGTGATCCTCAGTTATAGCACAAAATAGTGGGTGACCGCTTTTTGTGACAAGGCAGAAGTTCGTTTTACTTTTACAATATATCATCCCCCACGAGGACAGGTTAATTGTCGGTCCCGGCTATTAAGCTGTTAAGCCATGACGGAGACCTTAAGGTGGCTTAATAACTCCATCGCCAGAGAAGGTTAACCACTCATACATGACACTGCAGACTACACGGTATTTACACAAAGAACTATTAACGAAAGGTCATCTATTCTTTCAGGATTAAGTCAAACATCAAACAAAAGTGATAGTGACAAATGAACAACAAAAAGCTTTCGATGTACGAGTAGATACGCTACCTTCCGTCGGTGACTACACTCGCTAGATAGTTTTATTTGAAGACTAATAAGAAAATATCTATTGGCCGAGTGGGGTTAAGGGCGCGTACTATCTCAAAACTGCTTCGACTCTGGATCATATCTATAAAAGTATTGAACCAATATTATTGAAAAAAAAATTATATTATAGTTGAGGATATAAACTGTTGCTCCATTGTAGTGAAAACACGATTACTAAATATTTTCTCGATAGAAAATAATCACAAACTTCCCTCTGAATTTTACTTAAAAACAAAAGTACTCAATAAATACTTTAGCTAGACTAGTAAAACTTTGTATCTAAACTCAGCTTAGTACACTACGTGGTCCCGTTGTTCCGAATTTTGATCTTTTTTTGTTTTTGTACTTTTAATTAGCTAAAAAGTGTTTTAGCTCCGTAAATAACGCTGCGCATCCATAGCTCTGTACTCCTCACACGCCGAACAAATCACACTCGCTGTCCCGCTCACAAAATGTTGGCGTATTATAGGCCCTTAACCTGTACTCCCGAAGTTTTGGTATATTCGGTCGCGCTACTCTTTAAGAGTATCGGGCAAAGGATGTCCGTCAGTCGTCAGTTGCCTGCCGGCTCGCACACGTGTTAGTCGTGTCGCGCAACTTCGCACGTTTGGCTCGACTACGAGCATTAGCAATTCCTCTTTGTATTCTGTGCCTCTACTTCCGAATTTCGGTCCAATGGCTGTTCAAACTCTCACGTATCACTTTTGCAAAAATCTGTACGCATGTGCCAAACTCTTTTTTATGGACTCGCTTTGGGTCGATTCACATCTGACGGAAGATCCGTCGCGGATTATCGGTCGCGGAACGCCAGAACTGACAAATGTATAGAAAAACACTCGACCGTTCACACTCGACGGATGATACGTTAGTCCGTTCTGCACGTAACCCAATTCTGGCGTTCCGCGACCGATAATCCGCGACGGATCCTCCGTCAGATGTGAATCGACCCTTAGTGTTTTTAATATCGAATTCTATTCTTGTGAGATAATAAAATAACAGTGGCACTCCAGGAGTGCCGGCAGAAGTGAAGACTTGAACGGTTCTAAACTTGACAAATTACCGGCCTCCTGATTACGAATCTCGCGACAGGCTAATCTCGCAGTCACCTGCCTGACTGCGAGAGTAGCCTGTCGCGAGACTCGTAATCAAGGGGCCGGTGTCGGTGAGCAGTCACGTGACTCGCACGTGACCTTTTCGAGGCGAATCTAAAAATTTTTTCTCATCTCAAAACTGCCAAACGGCCTTCAAGAAATTTTCACTTTCAAAATTCTCGTTAAAGAAGTCTTCAACAATATTATAAAACTACTCGTATGTGTAATACGAGTAGTTTTATAATAATATTGTAGTATTGTACAGAAATCCAGACAAACTTTCGTTGTTATTAGTAGTTTAGTACGTACGATTACTATCTTGCGTATTGTTCAATGACGTACACAATAGAACTCCTACATGGATGATACGATCGTAGGAAATTAATAAGGTTGTATTGAACGGGGGCAATGGTGCACTTTTGTGTTTAGGATAAATAAAAATAAAGAACAAGCTTACGACAGCTGATCAAATCAACCAAAAAAATAGGTGTCTGAAAGTGAATAAGTCTATCTGTTAATTTGCAATTTCCAAACTGCGAGTAAAATGCATTCCGTTGTCTATTTTTGATCAATAGTTTGCAGGCAAAAAAGCTATGATATCCCATTAATATAATAAAGCTGAAAGTTTGTGAGTTTGTTTAGTTGATGTATGTTTGAGATTCAATCACGCCTAAACCAGTATACCGATTTAGATGAAACTTGGAATAGGCGTAGATAGTGACCTCGAATAGCATATGGGCTATTCAAATGTTGGTACCACGCGAGATAAGCCGCAGTAACTAGTAAAACTATAAAAGACTTAAAAACTTAAAGTTTTACATCATTGTTTGATGGCGCTCATTCGAAAACAAAACATGACAAGTCCACTTTCTAAAGACCTTTAAAACCTCAATTCCGATCTAAAATGCACGTCAACAATATCATTCAAATTGTCTAAACACAATGAGCCCACTTATCAGTCCATACAATTGCCAGTTTATGTTTTCCTTGTTTTAGCGGTCAATTATAAAAATAAGCGAAAACTTTATTGAATGAAGCATCCGCCTACGCGTTTTGAATGCCGCCTCTAATATGACGTTATTTATCGCGCGCAGTGTGCGGTGGCCCTTATCTGGGTTAAGCTTTTGTTGGCGCACGTATAAATATCACTTTGAATTAGTTAATATGAATGTAAGATGGATCGGTATGAATGGTCAATTGTAGAGGAGTGTATTGTAGTAATGTGTATTGTAGATGTGTAATTGTGTTCGGGATAAATTGGATTATGTTTACAAAAGTTTGTATTTTTGTTGCTAGGTGCTTGAACCGTCTTTAAACTTTCAAATGTGGTTCTGTACGTCTAAAGCGTGTATCAAAATAATTTGTAACATTTCTATTGCCACTTAAAGAGACGAAGTATTACAAAAATATAAAACTTTTAAGGCATCACTCATCATTTTGTGTAAAACATTGACGCCCATAAATATTGTCCTAGTTACGGGCGTTGTGAAACCAATTAAAAAGTTACCTTCCAAAAGAAATTACCCAATCTGTAAAAAAATAAAATTGAAGCAAAAAAAAAACTTTAATCGAAGAGATGCTCTTACACAAGGGAACGGGTAAACAACAGTCACGGCTTATGATTTATTACAAAAACTGTAATTTAAAAGTTGGGACCTTTTTGCGACACGCCCACGCCACACCTACGCTGTGAGGTTCATACGGGCAATTAATGCAACCTGACAATAATTGTCGAACGATTAAAGTTCCAGTTGGTTTGCTTAGAAGCAAGAAAATATAATCTGACTTCAATCATCAAGCTTTAGTAAACTTATCAAAATAATCTACAAGTTTATAGCACGTTATAATGCCTAACGCGCTTTTTTTATACGCAACAGAGTGCTAGCCAGCCCTAACAGTATCCTCAACCTTTTTAGCTAACAGATTGAATTGTCCAATAAACCACCATTGGATGCTCTTTCATATAGGAGTTTGCTGCGTTTTTATATAATGCTATATATCTTTAGGTACTAACTCACTTATTTGATTTGTTATGTTACTAACAAAACAATGCATTCATTGTTTTGTTAGTTAGTGTTTTGTAGTTTTGGTCTGATTTAATAAATGAAATTGAATTGAATTGAATTTGGAGATATAATCGTGATTTTCTTATGTTTATTAATTAAAATATTTGTGAAAGTTTCGTTCTAGAGATGCATGAAATCCAGAGCCAATAAACACGAAAATAAATTAAAGTTCAAAGCTCTGCTTTATTCGCAGCACGCAAAGTTTAAGCAATTTAGTTGCGTTATGTGGACGTGACGTCAAAATCCAGTTGCTCAAATTAGTTGCCCGTTTAGTGTCAACTTTAAAAACGTGGAGCATGGTTTGAATTTTTTTAAAGTACTGTCGCGCTTTTTAATTCGCAAATTGTTTACCCGTACCATCACATTGTGGCTTTTGCCATGTTTGTCAACAGCTGCATATGTGTTATAATAACCATGTTACCTCTCTTTTCTATCTTTTCTTATCTAGATTAAATGAGTTTTAATTACTATTTTTACCTATTTTATTTTATTCAATACGGTGTTAACGCTGTGTGCTATTTATTTCTTTACAATAATCCCTTATCATTTCCATTTCTATGACTGCAAATTAAATAAAATATATCCATTTAAAAAATCCCACAACGCTTTGATAAAACCAAATATTTTTTGCAGCTCGAAGAATATTTGGTTCAAAAAGCAAATAAATTGCATTTTTTTCTCTGCTTTTTTTTTGTATAAAACGTTGCGCAAATGTTCTTCGTTCATGATCAAATAATTTTTTTTAGAAAAACAAAATAGCCCATGTCAATTTTTTTCATTTAGGTATATTTCATGGAGTAGTTATAATTAGCATCTCAACTTTAACTATCTGAAGATTACTATGATCCCATTCCTTAAAACTTACCTAGATGTTATTTCTGAAGTATTTTTCATGGCATTGTTATTCCAAGCAGAAGCTCACTATATAAAAATAATTTCAACAACAAAATAACAATAAACGAGATGAAAGAGATAGCGATATCTTGTTATCATACAGTTGTCTTTTGTCTCATGCATGTAAACAAATGTCCGGCGTCGTCGCTGTATTGTTCTGTCATAATAATTATGTATCGCGCGCGTTAAATATCTCAGATTTTGCAGTTACGCCGTTTTGCGCGTGGGTCGTCGAGATTATCAGTATAAAATGATGCAGCTAGTACCTATACCAAGGTACTTTGATCATAATTACTTTAACCACCTTCATTGAGAGAAAAGGGAAATCTTTTGTTTTGAATAGGTTTTTTCTTTATGAGCTATGTCGGCCGAATGTTAGAGCCTCGGCATTAAATCCAAAGGTAGCGGGTTCGAATACCGACCGTGCATTAATTAATTTTCCACTACGACGACCTATCTTGTCGGTGGATGATCAACAATCCTTTTAGCATCTCTAGGTCACCACGGGACACCAATCAATCGATGATTGACCGATGCTTGATCAAAAGTAAGAATCTGTCGCTCAATTATGATTGATCTCATAATGGTTAAACTTTGCTCCACCTATCATCACGCCTCGTGTGCCCTCCTACAAATAATCAGTAGTAACAACGAGGCACAGTCATCTAGAACAATATAAAACTTGGTAAATAACGTCTGTTTGTAGCTAATATTTGACATCCGCGTCTCCGTGTGTCTTCCCGTCGCGTTTCCTTTATGTCGGGGTTTTTGTGTGGCCGTGACCTCTCCAAGGGTCACAGATAACATGGTTCTAGGCTGTGTTCATTTAAAATGTTGGGTCTACATGAGGATCAAAATTTCAAAAAGTAAAGCTGATTTTTATAGCGTCAGGAGTGACTGTCACTGACAAAAGCGTCACTCTATTTGATGCAAACTGAAGTAAAATCTGTGATAATAAATAAATAAATAATAAATAAAGCTGGACATTTCACACAGCATCATCTAGGCCCAAACTAAGCAAAGCTTGTACTATGGGAACCAGATAACTGATATATGTAAATACATACAACATATTATACCTACATAGAAACACCGAGATAAATATTTGCAGATCATACAAACATTTATCCCGCGGCGAGGATCGAACCCGCAACCTTCTGCGTCCCAAGCGGGCTTTCACCCACTGCGCCACAGAGGAAGATAATAAGACAATTTCGAGTCCTAAATTTCGACGCGTTTGTAACCTTTCTAAGTAGGTATTTTTTATACTATAAATCATTGCCCTTGTGTCAATCTAAATCCAAACTCCCTATCCCAAGTTTGTACTCAAAAATGCAGCGCAGCACACGATAACGCACCCGACTAGAGAAAGCTTATCTGTGTCGTGTCGCGCGATCCAGCGATTGTCGCGCCAAAGGCACCGCGCTTTGTTGTCGCCGCACGCCCGCCATCTAGCGGCCGATGACTGGAATCCCAGATACTGAAATTACCTAGTTTGTTGTACAATCAGTGAGAACGAGGCGTATTGTAGGTTGTATTCGCGCAAATATCCGAAGTCGACTTTCCTTAGAGATGAGCCTTTACCTTGTTATTTCTCCTCTGCCAAAATGTACACGATTCCGAATCATATAGGTACGTTTTGTAGTATGACGTACGTCATGTACGAAATTTGCAAGAGTGTGCGTGTAATAGAGTGTACCTATTGTCATTGCATAAGTGTGTGTAAAATGCGTTCGTGTGCTACCTCGTCCCCCGCAAAAACAGGCAAAAATGTTGAAAGAGGAATTCAGTCAATAACTCGTCCATTCTATTTTGTCCAAAGGGTTGGACACAAAAAAAGATAGAATGTCTACCAACCAGCATCTTGGGGATGCAGTCGTGATAATGTTTGTTTGACCAGAACTCGTAAGTGTAGGACGATATTCGCGAAACATTCGTATACGTTTACAGATAGATTAATATTAGTATTGAACGAATTTTAAATGTGTAAATGCTGGATTGGATATGTGTGTTAGAAGGGATTTCTGAAAAAATCGCAATTATTGTAGATGTATGAATAAATGTTGCTAATTGCTAAATGTGTGGAGTGATGAGTGATAAGAAAGTATGATGGATTGAACCAAACATGTTGACCACAGAGCTTTAAAATATTAAAAGTATCGAATCACTTCTATGTGTGACTGTATAAGGGCGAAGTAACTGTTATTAAATCTGTAAGGTATCACAGCACATAAGGAAGACGCTATGTATGCTAGAACAACACTTATTTAACGTAAAGTCTTAACTCCTACGATAGATTTTTACATTTACCTACCCATACATTTTTACATTTACCTACCCATAGGTTTTTTACATATACCTACCCATAGATTTTTACATTTACCTACCCAAAGATTTTTTACATTTACCTACCCATAGATTTTTTACATTTACTTGCCCATAGATTTTTGACATTTACCTAATTACCCATAGATTTTTTGCATTTACCTACCCATAGGTTTTTTACATTTACCTACCCATAGATTTTTACATTTACCTACCCAAAGATTTTTTACATTTACCTACCCATAGATTTTTTACATTTACTTGCCCATAGATTTTTTACATTTACCTAATTACCCATAGATTTTTTGCATTTACCTACCCATAGGTTTTTTACATTTACCTACCCATAGATTTTTACATTTACCTACCCAAAGATTTTTTACATTTACCTACCCATAGATTTTTTACATTTACTTGCCCATAGATTTTTTACATTTACTTAACCATAGATTTTTTACATTTCCTTAAAATATCTGTCTTATTGAGGGTTAAAGGATGTAACGGAAAATAAATTTGAAGTGGCTTTGCTTACAATCATAACTATGTTTTTCTCTAGAACTTATAAAATATTCAGCGTTCATATTATGTATCTTTAGGTCTTGCTACAAAACCAATACTAAATGACCATACAGCATCAATGATCATAGACTATAGGATTCGCCACCCGCTACCACAATTTATAAACATCGGCCACTGTACGCCCACCCATTCAGTGGGAATCGAACCCGCACAATTAAACGACGCCCGAGGACCCGCGGTCATCTGATACTATCTCTGACCCGCGCCGCCTGCGGAGATCTCCTTTAGCACCGAATACAACCCTGAAAGACTTAAAAACCATCGCCTACAAGCAACTTCAACTCTTATCTATCTAGGAATAGAATTCAAAATCTTCTTCAAGATAATTTGTTTATCAATGCAATCGAAAAAGAACTTAATGGTGCAGAAAATTGGTGTGATTATCCCCTGATGTGTAGGTATATAGTTGTAGAGTAAAGGCTACGCTTTGACCCTGTCTCGTGGTCATAGTTGGTTTGAGCTGAAATATGGAGGTATAGAAATTGGTTTGGGTCGTGCTGTTGGAAGGCATGGCTGATTTAAACTGCTTTAGTGAACTGGCACACTATTTAAAACTAGCTACGCCCCGGTTTTGTCTACTATCAGTAATTAATTTTGCATAAAACGAATAAAAAAAGGAAGGTCGTATGAGTCAGTGGCCAACTCTGGTGACGGAGTTTTCAGGCCGCCTTAAGGCCTCTATAAATAGCCAGGACCGACAATTAAACGTGCCCTCCGAATCATGGAAGCGCTCAGATGAAAATGCCACCCTTCACCCATCCACTTACAGACCGTTTCGACCGTTGCTTAACTTCGACGATCTATCAAGAACGACTAAGCAAGCACGACCACGAGCGCTTGCTACACACACCAAAAAAACTTTCGAAATTTTAACCGACTTAAAAAAACAGGAGGTTCTATATTCGTTCGATCGGCTGTATGTGGGTATGATTTTTGCTCTGAAATAATAATTGACAGCTAACCTTTTGTTGTTGTTCGCATTTCATGATGATGATGAAGACAGCCCGTTCTTAGCGTGGTATTAGCTTTTGATCAGTTAAACTACTTACTAATAAAATAACTTTCAGCTAATCGTTTTATTTATTTCATCACGCCTTATACTTTATCAGATAAGGAGACAAATCATGTCTAATTTTCTCAATGATACTGTCCAGTCTCGAGATAATCTATCTTCATTACAAGCATCGAAGACCACCTAGAAAGTTCTGCAACAAATCAATCAAGAACATTCAAATCACACAGAGTTCTAAAATCAATTCGAAATTCAAACGCATCTGACACTTCTATTGGCCAATAAAACAGCGCGCAGTGGCGACATCTGCATAAATCTAGCGGAGCACGCGCATCTTTTATAATACTAGTGATTCGACAATTATATGGAAATGTTTGTTTGTATGTTGTTGGGCCCATGGCATGCTAGGCAAACGTCGCTATTTGCCCAGTGCCCACACAGACGACGTCAAATGCAAAAGTTTGGATGGAATGGATGGATTTTTGTGAATGGATTGTTGCTAATTGACAGTTTTTATGGATGTACTTTGTGTCCCGGATTAACGTAAAAGCTACAACAAACATCCATCCATCTCATTCCGCATTTATACTTAGAAATTTTATCATGATACTAAAATCTTGACAAAAACTTCTACAGTTGAGGTACATTTGGTTGCTTGTGTTTTACCGCATTGACTTTGATAGTGAAACCCGGAAAAGAGCTTATAGCAACGAGCAAACCTAGCGAAAGTATCGATATTAAAGTTTATAAAAAACACGGTCATTCGAAAACATTCAGACGAAGCTGCAGGAAAAGCTAGTGTTTCATAATTATTCAAAATCCAGACAGTGGCTCGCTATTAAGGGCATATAAATCGGCCGGTTAATAGTGTGGACAAGGCATACAATACCGCTGTACTTATTGTGAGGTAGTGCCGAGGTACGAAAATAGCTTCGGATGAGGTATTTTTTAAACATACATATTTCTAAGTGAGGTAGTACCGAGGTACGAAAATAGCTTCGGATGAGGTATGTTTTAGGTAAACATTTTTCGTAGCGGTTTTCACCGGTTTCCTGGCTATGCATAGAGAAACTTCGTTTCGTAGGTTCCTCACAAAGTACTCACACATCAGGTCGTGAAAGGACCTCAAATATTATCGACGACCTCTGTAGCGCAGTGGACGAAGGCCCGCCTGCGACGCAAAAGGTTGCGGGTTCGATCCCCGCGGCGGGACCAATGTTTGTATGATCTACAAATATTTGTCTCGGGTTTTGGTGTTTCTATGTATAATACGTATTTACAAACAAAAAGTTTATAAGTAATAATATCAGTCATCTTAGTACCCATACCCATAACACAAGCTCTGCTTACTTTAGGGCTAGATGATGCTGTGTGAATAGTCCAGCATTATTTATTTTATTTATTTATTATGATAGGGACGAAAATAATTTTTTTGAAGAATTTTTCGATTTTTTCTTTAAGAAAAGCTAATGCGGTATGAGTTTCATCCTTCCTTTGCATCATTCATGTAAACTTCAGTAAAACTATTCTAGGTAAATATCCCTCATTACAAACTTTTCACTACAAACTCCGTACAAAGTCACATCCTTATGGGTGAGCGCGAGCGTAGTCGTAAATAGAGCAGTGTCACGCGCTAGTACAATGTACAAGCCACCCCGGGAGCCAAAGCTAGCTGTTTGAATCACTACACTGACCATACAGAACCCGATCAAACGAATCTGAACCTTATCTGTCACTATGTAGAGCTGATTTTGAACTATAAGAAAATTCACATCAGACTTTATTAGCCTAAACGTTGCGGCTGGACAAACGGACCCAAATGAACTTGCCGACTAAAACGAATCTAAGCTCTATGTTTATGGCTGTAGAGTGTATGTTTCTTCGTATTGTGTTATAATATTGAGGCACGAATTAAATTCGTTATATTTATGCAAAAGCAGCGAAATGGTGAGTCATTCCGAGTAAGAAATGTGATTCTAGATTGTTTATAATGAGATTAGCTGAGATGTTGATTATGTATAGAAATTGAGATGTACCTTGATGTTGGTGACAGGATAATGAATGAGCGAATTCCTAAATGGAATTGCATGGGTTTAGAAGAGCTCGTAGTCGTGCTTGCTTAGTCGTTCTTGATAGATCGTCGAAGTTAAGCAACGTTCGAAACGGTCTGTAAGTGGATGGGTGACCGCCAGTGGCATTTTCATCTGAGCGCTACCGTGCTTCGGAGGGCACGTTAAATTGTCGGTCCCGGCTATTTAAGTCGTTAAACCATGACGGAGGCCTTAAGGCGGCCTAAAAACTCCGTCACCAGAGTTGGCCACTGACTCCTACGAACTTACTTTTTATGGGTTTGCATAAAACTTGGGCCTTTCCATTTCTATCTATCTAATCAGCCCGGTTGCACCCACTGCTGGGTATAGGCCTCCTCTTTATTATGCCACTCTGTTCGGTCCTTTACATCTATATTAGATGATCTTTACAGCGTCAGGAGGCAACCTATGCCTACACTCAACGGGACGCTGTAGTGCCTGGGACATTGTTTGAGATGGAATAGGCTTGCCCAGCACCTAAACCATCGTCTTAGCTTAATCGGCCTTACACAGGAAAGACGACGTCAATAGTGTGGAGCTGATTAAGCTGCGGGTTTCTTCACGATGTTTTCCGTCACCGTTAAGAAGAGGATTTGCTTATAGAGATCATTTTGAAGTGTTTTAAAACAGCAACAGCAATACTGGATTATTCACTTATCTAAGTGCAAAAAAAAAACCTAAGTACTATTATAGTGTAGTTAATTATTATTAGCATAATAAAACTTTTTCTCTTTAAATAAAAAACAAAATTATACAAAGTTGTTTATTAATCCAGATAACATTTCTGAGAGACACAAACCAATCAGGTTTTTCGGGTACAATATTATATCAAAACAAGTAGTTTTTAAGTAAAATAAATAAATAAAATTCACAAAAGAGCAAAGTCCTCTCATGTTTTTGTAGCAATCAAAAATAACTCAATAAAAAGTTGGCAACAAATAATTCAATTTCCTCCAAATATAATAAATCAAGTAAAATTATGAAATCCCTTGTCTACGGCCGCAAATACGAATTTAATTTCGGCAAAAGTAATTCGCAGAGTTAACGAATTAAATGTGCATCAATTTAAAGTTTTAGCCTGAAGTGGATTCAGATATGAGAACGTCTTGCGAAGAAATTTCAACCTTATCGTAATGCACTTACAACATCCATTTGCACGTATGGTTCCAGTTTCTGGGGAATGAAGTTTGCTACACGATTTCTATCTGTATGTGCGTATGAGTAGAGTTTGTTTTGGCATTTACAGTAAGGCGTTCTTGGAGAAATTCCTGGTGGTCCTACCTTAGTAGGAGGCTCGTTTGTGATGCAATATGAAAGTTCACGGTAAGCGATGATTTTAATCGTTATACCAATTAATGAATACCTATCGAGCAGCCCTTAAGGACATGCTGTTATCTTCTTTAATACTTAAAGGTTACCTCTGGTTAATCTCAGGAAGTCAGGTATTTCTGATTATAAGGTGCTCATAATGTTCCATTCATGTCAAAATACAAAACAGTGAATTGGGTATAAAAGAGCATAATTAATTTTGCTTGCCATCAAAACCAAAGTGTGTAATTTTCGGACTATTCAATTTGAAATTCCTGATTTATTGACTTGTTTTCACTTTGACTATTTTTATTAACATTTGATGTTTTGGAATCTTCTATATCTTCGAAACTAGTAGGGTAACTAAAACTTTAGCTTATATTAGATGCTTTGCCTCACAAAATTATTAATTGTAAAAAAAATACATTCTTTTTCACAAATCACGAAGAAAATGAAGCTTTAAAACCTCCAATTGTTCATGAACTTCTATCGCCGACTGTACTTATACTATCAAAGGTCACTAACATATCCATATACCTTACATAGGCATTATTCATCGTAAGACCAAAGACAATGTGAATTATATTAAGATCACTTCTTTGACTATTGAAGTCCTAGATATATCTAGTACAGACTAAGCTTAAACCTTTAGCATTCATCGAGCCCTACCCTCGAAATAGCATTACGTTTTATGACGACAGACGCGACCCGACAAAGACTATTCAGTGGCTATCCTATTCTAATTTCGATTTTACGCGCCAATTCAACAGTTTGACAGCTTCCGCCATTTTGTTTTACGACTGTCATTAGATTTGAAAGACTGGTGAGAGAGTCTAATGCAATTTAGTTGAACTTCGAACGAAACGTCTAAGTGCCTTTTTCAAGACGAATGCATTTGGATGGTAATGCCGTGCGTATAGCTGAACCGAGCGTGTCGCATTTTCACTCTTTTTCTCGAAGCGCTCGTGTTTAGCTTAGTCGTTCTTGATAGGTCGTCGAATAAGTGACCTTGTGTGCAGTCACAAAATGGATGAGGGCTAACTATTATAACTGAGCATTTCCGTGCTACGAAGAGCATGTTATATTGTCAGTCTCAGCTGCAAAGTCGTTTAGCCATGACGGATACCTTCTTATCCAATAACTAAAACGAAACGAACGCTTGCTCTACATATTGAGCTTCCATTCAATAAAGTGCATTTTCGTGTGGCATCAACATTCATCAGCATGCTTGGTCACAAACTAATAAAATCACGTCACAGTCGACGTAAAATGTTCTTTATTGGTTAATCCGGTGCACGAAGCTGAGTGCGCTATAAAATCACGCTTGATTTTCGCAATTTCGCCTTTTCTGGTATGACACGTCATACAATTACGAGTTTTTGTTTTTGTGATCTACAGGGGGTCACTAATGAGTGCCGTGTTGCTCTCCACACGTTTTTGCTAGCACCTGGCTTAGGGAAGTGCTCTGGGGGGAGTCTGTGTGGTATGACGAAAGATTATCAATTACGAGGAAACAGCCTCATTTATTCATTGGTTTGAGTATCCGCATTGACGATCCATTGGAAAATAAAGGATTACTTTGTAACACGTTCAATATTTTCTTATGCATTCAAGATCCTTGATGTTTAAGCCAGAGGTAATACTTACTAATACTTGTTTAACGAATATCCACTGGAAACTAGTACTTATTTAAAGTCCAGGGCATTTTACTTTCAAAACTTTTGTGAATTTTCTGCAAGTTAGACAGTACACACAATGAAGACTTACTCCCTGATAAAGTCATTACTCCTGGGAACATGTATGGTATTAAAATGATCATATCATAAAACAGAGCAAGAACCAATTTTTAATGAGAAAAAGCAAGTCCAAAATACATTATCGCACATGCCAACATTGGCTAACCCCCTTAGGTATCTTATCTTCCGTTTTGCTGATGCTATATTGAGCCTTACTGCAATATGCCGAAGACGATAAAATTCATAAGTCTTATATTGGACCTGAGCCCATAAAGCCTTTGATAGTGTGAGCTCGGCGCGTTTGAAAACTGATTATCGTGCAAAAACCGGGCGACAGGTCCGACGCGGCACGCGTTTGACGTCGCGACAAAAACGCGTCGCGAATCGCGTTTTCGCGGCAATTCGCAAAAAGCCACACCTAAAAAAGAATGGAATAAAGGATTGGGACGTGTCGATAGACACGTGAGGGTATTTGTAATTGTTCTCCAGAGGTTTACCGTCAATGAACCCGAGAAAAGCTTTGTGGGAGAAAAGCTTACAGCGTTCTTTATTAGCCATTATTTTATTTTTGAGCTTCGAATTTTATTGTGCAACGACGTTAAGATACTTACCTACTTATAAAATGATTGAATAAAAAGCAATTGATTTTAATTAAATTGGAAAATTGCGGGCCGCTGATTGAATAGCATTACCGCGTTTTAAGCCCCATGCTCCCATTTCAAAAGAAACCAATTTCGGGATAAAATAAAACCAGTTCCGGAAATGTTACAAGCGAGCGGCCCGTTTCGCATGTGCCTTGTAGTTGTAATTTAGGTATTTTTGAAATGAATTTATTTATTTTTTTGTTTTTAGCCTGCTTCGTCCCACTGAATAGAATAGAATAGAATAGTCATTTATTTTGTGCAAAAAAAGGTTTACAATATTTACGAACTAATTTAACTAAGCACAAAATAGGTCACCACTCAGCATGTGCAGCGCTGCAGCAGCTATAAGTTGCTGCAGCGCTGATTTTCACTGCAGGGCAAAGGCCTCCCTCCCCTTTCTCCACATCTCGATCTTGAGCCAAACTGTGCCAGTCATCTGCATGACTGTCGAGATCGTCCCGCCATCTTCTCCGGGGTCTGCCGCGACGCCGCCTGGTATTAGGGGCCCAATCTGTTGCTATTTTAGCCCAAAGATTGTCCGGCATCCGAGCCACATGTCCCGCCCAGTCCCATTTTAGTTTTGCAGCTTTTGAAATGAATAGTAACATAATTATTTTTCTATACTAATATTATAAAGAGGAAAGATTTGTTTGTTTGTTTGAAATGAATAGGCTCCGAAACTACTGGACCGATTTGAAAATTTCTTTCACTAATAGAATCCTACACGATGAACATAGGCTATATTTTATCCCGGGGAAGTGAAATTTTTCCGAGGGATCGCGGGGGTAACACTGCGGCGGACAGCTAGTAAATAATAAAAATAACCATTGTACTGTACCGTTACATAAGTACACGTTTTGTGCCAGTGTTAATCATAAAATTATTTATATTATAACATATTAAGATGTTCTTGAAACGCTCACCATGTTCTTCCTAGATCAGAAATCATAAGGTACCTATAGTAGTGGCCAAAGGAGAGACAATTTTGTATGAAAAAGCTACTGCATCGAACAGTTAACTTCACTAGTGGATCGTAAAGCCATTTACACGATACCATTGTAGCATACTATTCTTGCCTCTTGCCACAGAACATTAGCTCTTGCTCCGTTGAGTTTGAGAAAGCAAGAGGCAAAGGTATGCAATAATGGTATTGTGTAAATGGCATTTTACTGTACGTATCGTAAAAGCGAGTGCACACGACAAGATATCGATCATCTCATGCTCCCACGCCACGCGCGGCAAAAACTCGCCCTCATTTGGAATGCGGCGCGCGACACTGGCAACCCTGCTACATTGTCTGTGGTCAAGTGCCATCCACACATCAATACGATTTATACGATATGTTTATTTTTAAATATAACAAAATAAGTAATTTTTTATAGTGCTAATCCACACTTGGTGTTTCACAATAGGTACTTAGAAAAATACCAACTACGAGTCCAGTAGAGATAGTTCCCGGTAAGCAGGCAGAACTCTCATTGAGTCATGCATAGATTACCTACTTATTAAGTTTTTCAGTTTTCTACATGAACCGTCAACAAAAACTATTTTTTTTTATGGGTCGGCTCTTGACCTCGAAACTAACATAGGCGAGAATGAGGTCTACGATGGAGCGAGCCTACCCAGAAGGTACCTATTAACTCTCTTCTTGAAAACAACAGGGTCATAGCTCAGCGGAAATACAGACGCGGAAATAACTTAAACTTTAAGTTTAAAACATAAATACAGTACCCGTGTAAGAAAATGGGTCAGCCATTTTCTTTTTAATTCAAACCCGACCTCGGGAATCTCGTAAACACATAACTTTAAAGTTAGTGACAAGCAGCAATTTTCTTCGACGTACTGTGCTTTTAGAGGGTAGTTCTACACAAAATGTCTGTAATAGTAGACCGAGGGGCGCCACGTATTTCCGGGAAAGACGGCAAATTTTCTACAATTGCAACACCTCATTTTTATGTGACTTAATTTATCGGAAAGCTACTAAAATAAAGATTAAAAAAAAAGCTGACTACCTCTGTAGCGTAGTGGGTGAAGGTCCGCTTGCGACGCAGTAGGTTGCGGGTTCGATCCCCGGAGTATAAATGTTTGTATGATCTGCAAATATTTATCTCGGGTCTGGGTGTTTCTATGTATAATATGTATGTATTTACAAACAAAAAGTACATTGGCCCGACCCATACATCATAAAAAAAAATGTTTAGTATATCAGTTATCTGGTTCCCATAGTACAAGCTTTGCCTAGTTTGGGGCTAGATGACGCTGTGTGAAATGTCCAGCATTATTAAAAAGCTGAAATAATTGGTTCATTATCATCATTATCACCTACTGCTGTTCATAAGCTTCCTCAAAACGATAGTTAACTCGATCCTACTAAAATAATAATTAAAGTTGTCAATTAATGGCAAAAATCTTCCATTCGATCTAGAGATCGAGCTGTATTTCTTCACAATAAACCTATCTAGTTCTAAAAGCCTTAGAACATTAATGTTAGATAATCAATTAATATCAAAAAATTGAATAGAAGTAATTTCGATTGAAACAGAGAGTGCAATAAAAATTGCTATTAAAAAGCAAAATGACAAAACCTTTCACCACACAGAGACGCGTGCATTCGCGTTTTAGAGCGTTAATTTATTTTAGAGTAAGATAAGATAAGATAAGATAATTTATTTCATAGACATTGTTAAATTACATAGGACACTTAAGTATAATTTAGGAACAAATTACAATGGACCCCACACTAGGCAAAGCCTGTGTCGTGGGCGAAAAGTCAACTCTTCTAGGAATTAAAATGATACAGAACCACGAGGGTTATCTAGGTATTTGGTTTATACAAAACTAAATAGCGTGTCTCGCTTTAAGTTTTTCGATTGCAGTGATCTGATTGCATCTAAACGACTGATATCCCAAGGACGCAGTAAACATTAGATAGATAGATAGAAAATACTTTATTGCACACCACATAATAAAAATAAACAAAAATGGAAAACTAAACAAAGAACACAATGACATACAATCGGCGGTCTTATCGCTAAATAGCGATCTCTACCAGACATCGCTAAACATTGTTTCAGATTGGCTGAATTCATCATCATCATCATCATCTCAGCCTTTTTTACGTCCACTGCTGAACATAGGCCTCCCCCATTGGCTGAATTACTCGTATAAATATGTATGTCGGGTTAGGTAATTTTTGTTTGTATTTCAAAGGTTGCCTGGAAGAAATCGCTTTCAGCGATAAGGCCGCCCATTGTACTAAGAACTGAACTTGTAATTGTTTTAAATGTTTTGTTTTTGTTAATTTCTTAGTGTACAATAAAGTGTTCATTCATTCATTCAAATGATTTTTAAATATAATGTTGATAGATTCCTCTTTTTTAGTGTCGGTGCAACATCTTAAGAGTGATTTGACGTCGCTTAAATCACGGCACTACTCAATCAGAACTTTGATTTACGAGAGTTCAAATCGCTCAAATTCTAATCAACACTTGATCAAATTCTAATCTAATCAAAGCTAGCCACATTACTAGCTAACAGCGATTACATGCGGACATTTCAAGCCGTTGATGTCGCTTGAATTCATCTATCTCAAACTAACGTAAGTTCGTATGAGTCAGTGACCAACTCTGGTGACGGAGTTTTTTAGGCCGCCTTAAGGCCTCCGTCATGGCTTAACGATTTAAATAGCCGGGACCGACAATTTAACATGCCCTTCGAAGCACATGAGCGCTCAGATGAAAATGTCACTGGCGGTCACCCATCCACTTACAGACCGTTTCGTACGTTGCTTAACTTCGTCGATCTATCAAGAACGACTAAGCAAGCAAGACCACGAGCGCTTCCCACCTATCTAAAACTAAGCCATACTACCAAGACCAGCCGCAATGGCGATAGCATACGGGCATTGCTAGCCGCACTTTGTGCAAGTAATAAACACATTTCCTAGAAAAGTCCTTATCGCTTAAAGTTTTAATTAGCGAAATGAAAGACCGATAATCTACAGCCACTGTAATGTGAGAAAAGGTAAGACATTTCCTCGTAATGCCAAAGAGAAATTTTCAGATACGTATGTGATATAAAATATTTACCTACCAGATTAAAACAAAAATTGATTGCTATTCAAGATTTATAGCGGTTTGATTGCGAAAAAAATAAAACTAATCTTTTTCGGCCTTTTTATAAACGTGAGGGATCTAAGGGTCTAACTTAGGAGTTTTACTCCTAAGTTAGACCCTATAAAATTATTGGCGCCTACTAATAAACCTGGTATAAAGTTATTCCTGAGTGTATACTGTCAAAATGTATGGTTATTCTTGGTTTATTCCGAGAAATAACTCTATGTCACGTTTCATGGTAAGGCTATTATAGAGTTTATACATACATAGATAAAGTCACGCCTCTTTCCCAAAGGGGTAGGCAGAGACCACGGATCTCCACTCGCTACGATCCTGACACACAACTTTCGCCTCATTCACTCTCATTACATTCTTCATACATGCTCGTCGGTTTAGGGTACTTTTGACCTGGCCATTTCTCCAAAATGAGAATCTCCAAATTAGAGTTTATAAACCTGTCGTAACTTTCATCATGAGCCTATAGCAGTTCACTGCTGGACATCTTATGTTTATTTTGTACTTGTCAGAGGGGCTAAGAAAAGTTAGTAATTGTAAACATTTTTAAATTAATTGCTTGTTTATCGCTAAAGAGTTCGCTTCCTTCAACAATGCATTTGTTTAATTTTTTATTACGTTGACTCTTATCTAACTACTCTTTGTCCAAAGCTTTGAAACCTTGCATTCTCGCGCGTGCACCTTTTTGCCGACCGCAACGATGAGTCAAATGTTTTCGATTACTATAATAATAATTACTAAGACTCATACCGATTATAACTAAGTATGACTTATGCTACTGTAACCAAAGTTGTCAACATAGCTCAGAGAATTAGCAAGCTGAAGTGGCAGTGGGCTGGCCATATCTGCCGAAGATCCGATAACCGTTGGGGTAAACGAGTTCTTGTGGAGACCGCGACTCGGTAAACGTAGTGTAGGACGCCCTCCGGCCAGGTGGAGTGACGATCTGCGAAAGGTTGCTGGCAGAGGCTGCATGCGTCGGGCTCAGGACAGGGCGCAATGGCGCTCATTAGGGGAGGCCTATGTCCAGCAGTAGACTGATATAGGCCGATGATGATGATGCTACTGTAAGCCTAAACAGTCATATTAGAGCAAGGACTTCTCACAATGTAAAGCAAATTCCACCAAACACATTCAAAGTCAAAGTCAAAAATCATTTATTTAGTTGGACCGCTGGGATTACTTGACTTTTGTTAAGGGCGCGTACTACCTCAAAACTGCTTCGACTCTGGATCATATCTATAAAAGTATTGAGCCAATATTATTGAAAAAATATAAATTATAGTTGAGGATATAAACTGAGTCCCCGTTATAGTGAAAACACGATTACTTACTAAATATTTTCTCGATAGAAAATAATCACTAACTTCCCTCTGAATTTTACTTAAAAACAAAAGTACTCAATAAATTCTTTAGCTAGACTAGTAAAACTTTGTATCTAAACTCAGCTTAGTACACTACGTGGTCCCGTTATTCCGAATTTTGATCTTTTTTGTTTTTGTACTTTTAATTAGTTAAAAAGTGTCAGCGCCGTAAATAACGTTGTGCATCCATAGCTCTGTACTCCTCACACGTCGAACAAATCACACTCGCTGTCCCGCTTACAAAATGGCGGCGTATTATAGGCTCTTAAGTTCTTATTTTTTTTGTTAATACTAACATGTATAAATCTGTCGTTGTCCGAAATAATCAATTTTTATTTTTTACTAGCTGTCCGTCGCGGTGTTACCCGCGGTCCCTCGGGAAAACTTCACTTTCCCGGGATAAAATATTATGTTCATCAGGGATAATGCAGGATTCTAATGGTGAAAGAATTTTTCTAATCAGTCCAGTAGTTTCGGAGCCTATTCAATTCAAACAAACATACAAACAAATCTTTCCTGTTTATAATATTAGTGTAATTTTCCTAGAGAAGTCTTAAAACAAGGTTATTCTACGCTTGTTCCTTCTCGATATTCCATGTTAAAGTTGCCAAGTCTCTACAAGTAATGAGATCTCTACTAGTAGAGCCAACCAACAAGCTGAGCCCCAATTTGTGCTAACTATACCCTCTGAAAAAATTGTTGCCTACATTAAGTTGATTGGGCTTTAAAAAGTCTATAAGGCAATTATGTTTTATAGTTAACTATCACAGTTATTTTCTAGGTAATTTAATTTCAAAGACTTATTCTTCGATTATAAATAATGCACCAAATTCAATAATCATAAATAGCATTAAAACAACGGCAATGTGCGCAGGGCCAGATTAAGGATTCTTTTTTGGGGCATTCAAATCAAATAAATGCAAATAAATACTTAATGTTTTTACTTTCGTTTGGGAGTCCTACGGAACCGACCGTTTGTGAAGTGTGAGAACTGTAATTGATGAACTGTAATGGGCAGATTTTTTTTAATTTTCACCTTTTTGTATTTACTACAAGTGCTACAACAGCAAATAATAAAAATTGTTGTAACAAAACGTGTCAGTATGATTTTTTGGGGGTCGTCTGGGTTTAATCTCTGTAGGAAGTATTTCAATTGGATTTGAACGCAAACATTACGTCATCATTATTATTTGTTTTGTCTGTATTGCTGTTGAATTTCTGTATTTCCAGACCCATTTCAAACCCTTTTTAGATCACTCCTGCGTCCTCCCCTGGTCGAGCAGAAACAATAATATAATCGGTTGAGTGGCCGCACGGTCGTGCCCGCAACCTTTTGATCGCTTTTTCCCCGATCAGATCTTTTTGTTATCCCGACATCTACTGTGTAATGATTGTGTACTTGTACTGCTGGTAAAAACATGCTGCTCTACATAGATTTCAACACTTTATTAATTAAGGCACTTTATAAATAAACTTGACATAAAGATATGTAATGCATAACCTATAAATAACCACGACCGCACTTTGTACAGACAAAAGACCCTGGGGTTACCCTGCCACTCCCGTATAGGCTTATTTAGCCACGAACGTAAGTGTTTAAATTCAAATCTTAATTGTAGTGTGACTTGACTGACGCCACCTGAATCATCTTTTATAGATGGAAAACAGGCCAATGATGATGATGATGATGAATAACCGTACAAATTTTTAGTTTATGCATGACATAATTTTATGTCAAGTTTATTAGTAAGTTTATTAGTAAGTCTATGTTTAATCGCAAAGCAAAGTTTCGATTTTTCAAATTAAATTTATTCTGTGATCTTGATAGGTGAATAGGATTTTACGCACACTCTTTTTGTATATGACGTACGAAATATTACAAGACGCACATGATTCGTAATCGTGTAAATTTTGGCACCTCATCCCCCGCAAAAATCAGCAGAAAATTTTGTAAGGGGAATTCCGTCTATAGCGAGTCCATACTTTTTTGTCTAAGCTTAAATGATATAAATTGTGAAATACCTAACCTACAATTTTTTTTTTATTTAAATGTGTACTTTCATTCTGTCGTTACAAATTAATTAATACAGAATTTACGTGAGTCGATGTCGTGGCCGACCCGCCTCCTGCCTCGGGTATGTGGACCAAATAACAATGCTCTTGAAGTACGTACGTCCTCATGTCCCAAACCAGCCTGCTTACGATCATATATCTACGGTAGAATATAGAAAAATTAAATGTAGATAGTTTTCCAGAAAACATGTCTACACTCAAATGCTTTTCTTTCATGCTTTTCATCGAAGTCTAAATTGTGAAAAGGAGTTTTTATTCATTCTGTCTACCTACGTGTAATTTTACTCTAGAGTGCCGTAGAACAGCGATGGGCTTGCAAACTGTCACGTATGGAATGTCGAAGTCAACTTATTTTCGCCTAAATTTTCCCAACATTAACGGACATTTCACACCGCGTCATCTAGCCCAAACTAAGCAAAGCTTGGTACTATGGGAACCAGGTAACTGATATACTACTTATATACTTTTTGTTATTTATTTACAGAAACTAAGCTACTACATTTTGTACATAAAATTACAAAATACAATAGAATCAGTCAAGATATCTAAGGATCTTTTTGTTTATAAATACATACACATTATACATAGAAACACCTAGACCCGAGATAAATATTTGCAGATCATACAAACATTTATCCCGCGGCGGGGATCGAACCCGCAACCTTCTGCGTCCCAAGCGGGCTTTCATCCACTGCGCCACAGAGGTTCTCAAAAAATAAACTGTGGTTTAAAAACATAGTTACATTAAACCAAGCAATATATTACCATTTATCGGGAAACTATTAAAATAAAGCCACTTAGTTCGCATTTGCATACAAAAGACTTTGCGTGAATTATGACGTTGCTTTTCATATATTTTCGTAAATAATAGTGTAAAATGTAGATTCATACATTATTCAATACAATTACGAAATAAACTAGCATTGGATACAGTCGACAACATAAATATATGCGCCATATTCGAGTATGTTTGAACTGTTTCACTTGGGTAAAGACTTCAAAAAAAGGAGGTTCTATGTTCTACTGTATTTAGGTATGTTACTGTATAGGTGTCTCCGTTAATTCCTACGCAGGACGCAGAAGGTTGCGGGTTCGATCCCCGCCGCGGGATAAATGTTTGTATGATCTGCAAATATTTATCTCGGGTCTGGGTGTTTCTATGTATCTATATGTATTTACAAACAAAAAGTATACAAGTACTATATCAGTTACCTGGTTCCTATAGTACAAGCTTTGCTTAGTTTGGGGCTAGATGATGTTGTGTGAAATGTCCAGCATTATTTATTTATTTATTTTTTTACGACGATCCTTAGATAGCTTGACTGATTCTATTGTATTTTGTAATTTTATGTACATATTGTAGTAGCTTAGTTTCTGTAAATAAAACTGATATACAGGGTGTAAAAAGACTGCTACCGAAAACTGAGGGGTTGCAATCAGACCATGATTCTTAACATATTTAGCGAAAAAAACGCGATATTTTTTTGACTTAGCATAGTCATTTTATTTTATTTTCGATTATTTACTACTATTACAACATAATAAGATCATACCTACCTAATAATTTCATTTGTACTAGAAAGAAACAATTAAAACTCAAAATCCAGCAATCTACGTAGAACAACGCGCCCAAAACATACGCAAATAGTAATATTCTAACGCTGTTTTCTCCGGGTATAATGATTTTTTCGGAAAATCCTTTTGGATTTGGTTGTGTGTTGGGATGCTGTACTTACCTTTCAGCTTCGGTAGACGTCTTTTTACACCCTGTATTTATATTCCAGATCATTTATTTTTAACCGACTTCAAAAAAAGGAGGAGGTTCTCAATTCGCCTGTATGTTTTTTATTATTTTTTTTTTGTATCATGTTACGCGATTACTCCGCCAATTGTGGACCGATTTTCAAAATTATTTTTTTGTTTGAAAGGGTATACTCCAGAGGTGGTCCCATATAAATTTTATTCCTGAGGGTTTGATAATTTGCCCGTAAAACTCTAAAAACCTTCCCTCCTAGCCATTGTAAATCGAATCGACAGATAAGTCTAATGGTGGCCATACACGCTCCGAGAAATCGTTACGATCAGACTGTACAGTTCGAACGGTGCAGTTTATCGTAGCTGGCATACAAGCTATACACGCTACGAGAAATCGTTGCGATCAGACGGTACAATAAGCGGCGCCGAGGCACACGTGTCAGTGATGGCTTCGACGGACGACTGTTTAGCTATTATTGGATTAATATTACGCTCTTTTTTGTAGGTAGAGCGAATGTTGTTAATTTTTTTTACAACAGCATCTTTGTCAGCCCTAGGGTCTACTGTTTTCAATTTTTCAACCAGCTTAGTATATGCTGAACGTTTTAAGTCACGATTGTGATACTCTTTGCCTTTAATATTCCAGAGACAAGGTTCACTGCGATATAACTCAATAAATTCTTCAAGCCATTCTCGATTAGTTTGAGACGCCATGTCGCGTGCGCACGTCTACCCGAATGTCGATCGATGACAAAACTGAACACGAAAACCGAACGAGCGCATACACGTTTCGATCAGTCGGCACAGTTCGTCCGATTCCGATAAATCAATTAAAATTTTTGTAGTGTTCCGTTCGACTGTACAGTCTCAAAAAATCGTGCGAAACTGAACAGTTTTATCACATACATTTAGCGATTTATCGGTACCGTTCGAACTGTACAGTCTGATCGTAACGATTTCTCGTAGCGTGTATGGCCACCATAAGACTCTCTATGCAATATGTCAAATTGACAATTTACTAATGCCAGGAACTCACGTGTCGCGAGACTTGACATAAAATGTATGCAGTTTTGGTAATTATTGCCTTTAGACGCCGGTGGAGCCTAAGCATTATCTGTTTAGCATTATTTATTTCTTTCTTTCAAGCTTATCTGATGATGGAGTCAAGAGCTGTTCCAGGGAACTCCTCAGACAGTGGGCTGATTGAGTTGAAACTCGGTTCGTAGATTAAGTATCATCTAAAATTTTCAAAAATGGCGACAACGAGCTGATCTGATGATGGAGTCAAGAGCTGTTCCAGGGAACTCCTCAGACAATAGGCCGATTGAGTTGAAACTCGGTTCGTAGATTGAGTATCATCTAAAATTTTCAAAAATGGTGACAGCGAGCTGATCTTATGATGGAGGGAACTCCTCAGATAATCGACCGATTTAGTTGAAACTCGGTTTGTAGATCAAGTATCATCTAAAATTTTAAAATATAGTGACAGCAAGCTGATCTGATGATGGAGAATGGAACTCCTCAGTTAATAGGTTGATTGAGTTGAAACTCACTACATCGGTCAAGTTTCATTTACTAATTTGAAATATGATGACTGCGAGCTGATCCGATGATGGAGAACGGAACTCCTCAGAAAATAGGATGATTGAAATGAAATGTTGTACTTACATCGGTGAGTTCAATCAGATCACGGTAATCCATTAAAAGCTTGTACTTGATGATATTTAAAAAAAACTTATTCTTATTTAGATTTGTATGTATGGCTTATTGATTCCCTGAGTCACGCCGTGGTAGAGTCGAACATTGAAGTCGGTTTTTCTTTTTTTTTAAAAACGTAATTATTTTATTTTAAAGTCGAAAAGAATAAGCGTAAGTCAAGGGCAAAAGCTAGTGTTCGTATCTCCAGTTTGTAGTGCAAATAAATATCAATTACTGACCTTAATTTGGTTGATAGCAAGTGGCCCAAGTTGAGAGACACCAGCGATTTAAATCTTTTTTTAACAGCCTTGTAGCAGAAAACTTTTTTTGTTCGAAGAAAATCATAATTATAAGTTTAAATCTTATTTATTTATTACTAGCTGTCCGTCGCGGTGTTACCAGCGTTCCCTCGGGAAAACTTCACTTTCCCGGGATAAAATATAGCCTATGTTCATCAGAGATAATGCAGGATTCTAATAGTGAAAGAGCCTATTAATTTCAAACAAACAAACAAACAAATCTTTCCTCTTTATAATATTAGTATAGATTTATTAATTCTCTTGGAATTTATGGTTTCCCCGAAAAACTTAAAACCTCATCTTCGCTTGAATAAAAAAAGTAAGTAGGTAAGTACCTACTTCCTTTTTTCTTGTAAGTACTTTCTTACTTTTTTTTCGCTTGAATGTTCTGGTTCTGTTTTTAGGTAACCTAACATTTTGCTCCACTGCATTTATATAAATAAGTTCCTAAGGGATCATCATCTAAGAGCTCAGCTCTTGTCGGTGCAATGATGCAACTTCCTCCACCTCTCCCTTCCCAATGCGGATTCCTTTACTTCTTTATACGACATGACAGCGATCTTCTCTTTTATCTGACTCATAAAATGGACTGTTCTCTTCCTCGTCTTCCTTCCAATTTTCAATACAGGGATATCTTCATTAAATTCTATGACTGATTATATTAGTGTCTGTGGCCGAGCGGTACGGCACTCCGGCTTTAGGAGGATCGTCTGATCGTTGCGGGCTCGAATCCCGTCGGAATCCAAAATTTTGATAAGACTTTTCATTTCTGAAAATAAGTTGAGATACAGGGCTACATCCTAATATCCTAATCCTACATACATACATAAAGTCACGCCTCTTTCCCAAAGAGGTAGGCAGAGACCACGGGAAAACATACATATTATACATAGAAACACCCAGAGCATACAAACATTGGTCCCTATCTACGCCTATTCCAAGTTTCATCCAAATCGGTTCTCTGGTTTAGGCGTGATTGTTACACAAACATACAAACATCCAAATATCCTAATAATATAATAAATCTGAAAGTTTGTGAGTATGTTTGGATATTTGGATGTTTGTATGTTTGTGTAACAATCACGCCTAAACCAGTGAACCGATTTTGATGAAACTTGGAATAGGCGTAGATAGGGACCAATGTTTGTATGATCTACAAATATTTGTCTCGGGTCTGGGTGTTTCTATGTATAATATGTATGTATTTACAAACAAAAAGTATAGAAGTAGGATATCAGTCATCTTAGTACTCATAACACAAGCTCTGCTTACTTTGGGGCTAGACGATGCTGTGTGAAAAGTCCAGCATTATTTATTTATTATAGTGACCTAGAATAGCATAAAGGCTATTCAAAATGTTGGTACCACGCGGGCGAAGCCGCGCGCAGAAGCTAGTGTATAAATACTAACACTTAAGCCACACTGTAACAAAACCAAAGCGACTGGCGATGCCGCGCGACAATTAACTGCGCTTAATTAACCACAAAAACGCCGCAGAACTGTATCAAAATCGCAGCTAATGCGCTCATTTGCATATTATTTATACGCTTTACTTACTGTTTTATTTGCACTGTGGTTATTCAACAACTGAAACGCTGTTACGATTACCGTTTTTAGGGTTCCGTACCCAAAGGGTAGAACGGGAACCCTATTACTAAGACTTCGCTGTCTGTCTGTCACTAGGCATGTCATCACATCTTATGAACCGTAATAGACAGTTGAAATTTTCACAGATGATGTATTTCTATTGCCGTTTGGTATAACAACAAATACTAAAAACAGAATAAAATAAATATTTGAAATATTTAAGTTATTTTTGCCGTTTTTATAGATAATGGTACGGAACCCTTCGTGCGCGAGTCCCACTCGCACTTGGCCGGTTTTTTTAACCTACTGCGGCAACGTCAAAAGGAAATGTTATGGTATTTTAAAATTTTATTGATAAACAAATAAGATCACGGCTTGTTCACCTATAGGCACGGTAGACAATCTCTAAGTTTTTGTTTAGAAAATTGAAGATTTTTTGAAAATGCCTAAATGAAAGTCAGGATAGTTTGTACGAAAGTTTCTTTAGACAAATTACTTACGTTACTCAACTCAGATCAACAAATCGCATCGGGAATCAAACCCGCTATCTAGTACAACCGAGAATAATTTGGTTAGTGTCGGGGTCACGGTTCATTTTTAGTCAGCGATAACGCGCGTGGTTGCCGAAGGCTTGCTAGTGATGCGCGGGAATGACCATCGATATCGATTAAATAAATAATTCTTTTGCACTGCCGAGAACTCATACATTTGATGTTATCAAAAAACGCAATTGTTATGTCAGGATATCACGCTAAACAAACGAAGAGAAAACGAATAAAATAAACGGTATGGCGTAAAAGGTAGTTGCAAAACAGTAGGTAGGATAATTATGCTTTCAATTTGTTACATTGAAAAACTACACGCATATAGTGAGCTGAGCATGTGGCAAATGTAGACACATAAAGCATTATGCATAGTCAAATTACAAAAAAGTGTTTCCGTAAAAATATGAAAACACTAAGCTTCCGATAATAAATCGGCAGCCATATTGGATAAATATTTGCGTGACATCGAAACGCGCAGCTTACAACTTCAATTTTATAAAAACGGATCGGCATTCGCGCTATAAATTGGAGTGCTTTTGTAGTGAGTTTGTTTGCATTCAATATTCATTAATATTGAGTCTTTGTACTTTTCATTTTGAATTCAAATAATATGAACCGTTATTGTATCACGTTCGAACTTTCGTAGGTTCGTGCGTATATTTTATTTTAGTTTTTCTATTGAATTCCATTCTTTAGAATGCTGCTCATAAGTTTGACTGTAAAGATTGTTTACTAGACTAAAAACGAGAAATAGAAAGTGCGTCAAAGTGCACTAACTAGCTTGGCTAACATCCTTTGACCGCACTTTGAAAGAACTAGTGACACGACATGAAGCATATCTTTATCGATAAGGACTAGATGTGCATCACTATATTCCTATGAGGCGCGTAAATCGGTGCGCGTGCGCGCCGCAAGCCCCACCGTAATTCGCGCCGGCACAACCGCTCACAACAAGACGGCTGAAAAATACGGAATATCATTCAACGAAAGGTCATACAGTGAATCTTTGAACTAGATAAAAACTTCTTTGAAAACATCGCGAGGACACTAGTCAGTATTCTTATAGATGGCGATGGGCTTGCAACCTGTCACGTATAGAATACCTACTAACTTTATGCAAAATGTTGGCATGTATCAAATATGTATTTGGACATGCCTCTGACTACCCCCTTACACATCATCAAAGGATGATAATTAATAAAAGATGTGAAGGAATGTCTACCGCGCCTGGGTAACAGTCATGGTCCTGTTGTTTGTTTTAAAAACTTTTTTAATTTATCATCCTTTCACAGTCATCACTTTAGAGACCATTGTAAACCGGCTAGGAGCTTAAAGAGGATTATAGAGGAAAAAGAGTCTTGACAGACAACCAGACAGACGGACAACTAAGTGATCCTATAAGGGTTCCGTTTTTCCTTTTGGGGTACGGAACCCTAAAAACAGTACATTTGAGTCACAGATTTTTTTTTTTAGCCTGTGAACCGCTTTTTATCACAGTTTTAATGCTTTCATTGCTTTAATAATACACTTTTTATCATTTTTGGTTTTTAGAACAAGCAGGTAAAGTAAGTATGAATACAATTAGCGTTCTTACAACTGAGCGATCTCCAAACATTTTTTTTTCTTATAGTAGAAGACTTGGTACCATCACGTACATCAAGCATACGCATTGTCCCGTGGGCAGCGCAGAATAAAAATAAATAAAACCGCATATGATTATGCCGAGCAATATCCGAAAAGATAGCGATCTTATCTCCCATCAGACATGTGCATCTCTTGACTCTTTAGACCTTACGATACCGACCTTTGACTTTTGTGTTCGACTGTCCGACGTAAATTCGATTTTGCTACAGCTTGTAATTTGAAACGAATTCTTCCATAAAAAAACTTGCGAGTACAAAATTTCAAAGGATAAAGTAGGTTAAGTTCGTATGATAAAAGGTCAGAGTTGAATATCAAAAAATTTCTTTCAGTCATACCTACTTAATTTTTAACCGAGATTTGACGGAAATGTATCAATGTTATTATTATTGTTTGTGTATAAGATATTAAAAATGGTAAGGAAATATATCAGATTAGCGGATTGTTACTATATATTTCCTTACCATTTTTAATATCTTACAATGGACTTCCGCAAAGTCACGCCTGAATCAATTCAATATGTTTGTGTATAGTAAATATTTTAATAACTTTTAAACTTTCGTATAAAAAGCTAATCGTATCTCCCGTTATAAAAGTCACCATATTATTGCATCCTGTAAGATGTCTTGTAAAATTCCTCATTGTGTCAAAAGGAAGCTCCATTGCGAAAACTTTTTAGAAACAAACAATGAATCCGATGACCGATTCCAGATTCAAATTTTAAGTCTACGACTCTGTGTTCGATATTCAAATTCAAAATAGAGTAAGTTTTTTTTATTCAAATTAAGAATCAGTTTCTATTGTGCCTGCATAAAAACTTTAACAATATTGTCTTCGTTCAATTAAGCGGGTTCGAAAATATTTTCTCAAAGAATTTCTCGCGCAATCGCGTCGCCGCGGCTTCTTGTCAATAAACTCCATATAAATTGCCTTTACCAAGTGATTTGAATATAATAGCCGCATCCTATTGGTTGCTTTTTACCCCCTTTCCTTGAAGGTTCGCAATCTTTGTCCGATTATATTGTAAGCAAATTATCTGTTTGAATCTGGCAAGTTTGAAGTTGGGGAAAAAAGTTCAGTTTGTCATTTTAGTTTTGTTTATTAATAATCGGGATTGTATCCTCATTAAATCAATGATCAAAATGAGAAAATCACTCGGAAACAACTGGACGTAGCTATTTAGGGTTTTGCTGTTGATAGATTATATAGGTACAACTTGTACATGGTCGACATTCCCAAAGCGTTTTGAGTTTACATTTTTCATACGCACCGCCAAATTGTGGAATTCATTGCCGGGCTCTGTATTTCCTTAAGACTATTCTACGTGACCCCTGCGGTCTTTCTGAATAAATGATTTTTGACTTTGACTTGACTTTGACTTTGACTCCCGAAAAGTACAAATTGAAGACCCCTTTCTTCAAATCAAGAGTAAATATGTCCCTTCTAGGTAAGCATGCTCCATCTTAGACCTCACTACTGCTTAACATCAGGCAGAGTGAGGTTAAATGCTGACCTATTTAATAAAAAAAAAACATTATACTTTGCACTGACGCATAACCTACCTACTTACTAGCTAAGTTTTTTAGGCCCGCGAGTGACACCGTTCATAATATCCACTGTATATTCATCATCTCGTAAAATTGGCGAATGCTGACGGGTAGACAAACAAGTTAAGCGCTGCCGTTAAAATATTTTTTTGCTTTTTCAATTTTAAAATGTTTATTTTATGCAAAGCGATTGCACGTTTAAAAATAACCCTTACAATGTATGTTATAAATATGATTACACGAATGATTAAAGCACAGGTTTTCAAGAATTCCTTAGTTTAAAAAAATAGGTGTGACCACCGTGGCAGTAGTATACATACAGTACATTAACACTAAAAAAGTGTGATAATGAGGGAAAACCTCATGTAGAGGGTCTAAATTAGTCAAAAATAACATTGGACGACTACGGTGCCGCAGTGGGTGAAAGCCCGCTTGGGACGCAGAAGGTTGCGGGTTGGATCCCCGCTGCGGGATAAATGTATGTATGATCTGCAAATATTTATGTCGGGTCTAGACACGACATAATATTATATATAGAAACACCTAGGTGTTTCTATATATAATATGTACCTATGTACATATTTACAAACAAAAAGTAAGTATTTATGTAGTAGTTAGCAAACCCAGCGAACTCCGTTTCGCCACCAGATGCCACCAGATTTTTCCTGAATTTTCTTTGCTATAAACCTCACGGAGCCCGAGACCTTTCCAACGAATGCAAAACCGTGGAAATCGGTTCGTGCGTTCTGGAGTTATAGCGTCAGGAAGGAAAACCTGACTTATTTGTATATAGTAGATATCACTTATCTGGTTCCCCTAGTACAAGCTTTGCTTAGTTTGGGGCTAGATGACGCTGTGTGAAATGTCCAGCATTATTTATTTATTTATTTAACATGATGTAACACCATTCATCTCTCCGGATTTTAAGCTGACGCAAAAGTACATTCGAATTTCGAATCAAATCCAGTTTTCATTTAATGGCCCTATTCTCATCATCATCATCATCATCTCAGCCATCTAGCGTCCACTGCTGAACATAGGCCTCTCCCATAGATTTCCACAGCGATCGATCTTGTGCAGCCTGCACCCAACGGCTCCCAGCAACCTTTACAAGATCGTCTATTATTATAGGCCCTAATAAAAGAAAATTAAATTGGGTTGTCGTGTGGAATCGGTTGTACCATAGACCCAAGCTAAACGAGTAGATAGATGATAGGATTTTTTTCACTATGTTTAACTACCAACGATGCACATGGCTATTTTGTGGACACTTCTGAGTGCTGGTAACCACAAAACAGGGTCTAGTGTGGAGTCAGGACTATGTTACTGTTGTGTGTATAGCATAATTTATTATTTCAGTGTAATTGAATTGAATATAACTTCGTAAAAAATAAGTAAAATACTTAAAGTAGGAATAAAATAATTAAATGAAATCGTTTATTCAGCATAGTACAGTGTTAGTTATGTTTAATTTAATATTTTATAGTTTTATTATTATTAAAATTTTACAATAATTGTTGTATATGATTTACCCCTGGTGAGTAACAATATTAAAAGTAATTCCTGAAATAATTTCGTATTTAAAACTGCAAAATTAGCGCAATTAACATTTCGAGCACATGCAATAAATACAAAATCACATTAAAATTTATTTTTAACGACAAATAAAACTTTTACACCCCCATGCTGTGAATTAAATTTATCGATAACACTAAATTGTTAATTTAAATACACCTTGTTCCGGATAATTATTTTTTACATGCGAACCTACTGCCATTATTTCACGACTGAATTTAATGAAGATTATAATATCATCGGCTCTTTTATGTTGAAACTAGCTACCGCCTGCAGTTTCGCTCGTGGTATAATAGTTTACAAGGCATTTTATGCTATTTTTTAAATTGAAATACAAACAACATTTATTCAGATGGGCCAGTTTGAGCACTTAAATTCGTCCTTAAAACTATATGATATTACACGGTATGTTTTCGCAACCATTGTGAAGAATAAAGGCAAAAAAGTCGGGCCTAGCTGTGATCAATCCAAGAATATATTATTTTATCCAAAGTAAGATAGGCGTGATTGAAACACATACAAACTTTCAGAATTACAGTATTTTAGTAGGATTTGATTAAAAAACATATCATAAAATCGCCGATTTACGACAAATGAAAGTAAATCTGATTTACATGTTCGGCGTGAAATTAAAATTTTGCAGCCAATTAAAGTTTTTTTACGTACAATTAAAACGGTAGCATTTGAGAGTTGCACAATAAATGCTGTTTTTGACAAATTTACGCAACAAGATCGTGAGATAACGTGGATTTAAATATTTAAATATATACTATAAAAGCCGAAAGTACGAATGGACAGTTTTGGTTACCGTGGTGTAAATTTGAAGAGTCTACGAGCTTTTCTCCATTTTTATTTACCAAACAAAATCGTACAGTAATAAATAATGCTGGACTTCCCACACAGCATCTAGCCCAAAGTAAGCAGAGCTTGAGTTATGGGTACTACATGACTGATATACTTTTTGTAAATACATAATGACTATACATAGAAAACACCCAGACCCGAGAAAAATATTTTTAGATCATACAAACATTAGTCCCGCTGCGGGATCGAACCCACAACCTTAAGCGTTCCTTTGACCACTGCGCCACAGTGGTCGAGTAAACGTCACAAATTGGGTACCCCCTTTATAAGGTGGTTTCAATTTTACATCGTAGGAGTAAACAGGAAGTCCATATTCTTATTGTTCAACTCATTCGTTCATCTCGTTCTCTCATTCTGTCTATTTCTTCCATTCCTTGCCGTTCGGATACAATATTCTAATCGTTGCTAACTAATTATGTTCGAATACATCACCATTCATTTCCTACATACCTACATCTGTACTCATAATGTGATGACGAAAATCACGCTTCTATTATACACAAAAATCTTACAACGTGCGTCTAACGCGCGCTCAAAAACGCCCAGTGTGTACCAACTCTCAGTTTTCTTTTATCAAGCAAGATCCAAAAACTGATAGTAGAGTTAGATAACTCATGTATGAAATTTCTATGCAAGCCGCCCCTAGAATTCAACAGCCTTAGAAAACAAATATCAATAGTTCCTAGCCCCTAAGCTGGGTGTCCAGACTGTGTGGTCCACGCCCCGTGGCGAGCCATACATCCCGCGATGCTCCACTTAGGGCTGGTTTCACCAAAAGTCAATCTAACAGCTGGTTAGTTAATCGCGGTTAGGTAATTTTCCTTCAAACTTCGTTGTTATTTCTGTTGCTATGGTTACGGCGCGAACTTTGCAATGCTTTTGGGACGTTGTTGTGACGTATTTTTAATTTTCTACAATGTCAACTGTCAGTGAGCTAACCGGCCGCGCCGACCAGCGATTAGATTTAGCGGCTTGTTAATGAAGATTTCCTTTGTAAAGAACACAAAACATCGTAACGGTCTGTTAAAATCTTAATCCGTTGTTATTTGTCGTACTAAAATTGAGCTAACGCTCTGTTAGCCAAAGTTTGGTGAAACCAGCCCTTAGTCTACCACACCGCACACCCCACGCTTAATCACGAGGGTCGTGTTTGGGTTTTTTGTTCACTAGCTGCTGCGCGTGGCTTTATGTTACCTGGTTATGGACAGGCGTAGAATTATCCTCATCATCATCTATGACTATTCTAAGTGCTCTACTGAATAAATGATTTTTGACTTAAGTTCGACTTGGATATCGTTGTATGTTGGATACTGTAGCTCCTTTTTTTTTATATCCCCGGGGACTCTTGGTATACCCACTAAACGACTCAGCGCCATTCCGGCGTCACCCGAAATGGTGGAGGTCTGGGAAACCGGCAGAGCCTTTTCATCCAGTCCCCCACTCCGGCGATACTGTACGTTCCTAGACCTAGAACTTGTTTTTGACAAAAAATTTCTAGGCTGATATTTAGTTTAATTTTTTTAGAAAACCCAAAAACTGCAGGTGATATTTTCTTCAAAGTGAACATGTGGTTTCCTAAACACAAAATTATCCAAATACAAAAGAATAAGTTTATGAGTTTTTTTCTGAGGTAAAATTATGCCCCACTCTGTTTATGCTTAGAGTAAGTAAAGAGTGATGAGGTTAATAAATAAATAAATAATGCTGGACATTTGACAAAGCGTCGTCTAGCCCCAAACTAAGCAAAGCTTGTACTAGGTATGGGGACCAGATAACTGATATAATACTACGTACTTATATACTTTTTTGTTTGTAAATACATACATATTATAAATAGAAACACCCAAACCCGAGATAAATATTTGCAGCTCATACAAACATTTATCCCGCGGCGGGGATCGACCCCGCACCCTTCTACGTCACAGGCGGGCTTTCACCCACTGCGCCACACAGATCGTCGCATCGATCGTTCCCATAACACAAGATTTGCTTACTTTAGGATCCAATGCTGTGTGAAATGTCCAGCATTTTTTATTTATTTTAACAGGGCCGTCAAAATGATAACAGCAAGCCTGTCATGATATCGCAACACAATCAATGTTGGGGTAAATTGATCAGTAACTCATCGGCCATGTAATTGGTTATTTAAATTCGTCCCTCGGGGGTGTTCGGTTAAACCTGCTGAATTTATTCTTATTGTTGGCGAAACAATAAAATAAATATTGTCATCGCTGGCTCTTCAGATTACAAAGATTTTGTTTAGTGGTACGAATATATTAGTTGTTTTGTTTATTGATTTACATAACTTTACAAAACTAATACCTAAACACTATAAATAACTAGCTTCTGCACGCGGCTTCGCCCGCGTGGTATCAGTTTTGAATAGCCTATATGCTATTCCAGGTCACTATCTATGCCTATACCAAGTTTCACTGGTTTAGGCGTGATTGATACATAAACATACAAACATCCAAATATCCAAATATCCAAACATCTAAACAAACTCACAAACTTTCAGCTTTATTCGTCGTCAAAAAACACCAATTCAGTTGTGCCTAAAATATGCGTGATTTTATAAGAATCTGCTATCATAGTCTACCTAAAACTTACAGAAAGCTTTTGTCAAGTAGCGATCGTATCGTTTTTGTTTCAATATTAAAATAGGAGAAAAATTTGGGGAGAGATTTTAAATTATCAAAGAAGTACATTGTTTATGTAATCCCTCCAAGAAACGGCAAGCTTCGGTTCGAAAGTACCTACTATACATACATTTAACAAATGATGTATTACATAAACCATGATCTCATTCTCGGCGTAATAAAGTGGCAGAACGCTGTAATTATACTTCAAAATCGAGTTATTCCCAAAATTCTGAACTAATCGAATCGAGTTCAGTTCAGAACAGGGACGGATTAAGGGCAGTTTTAAGAGAATGAACATGAGATTGCACGAGGAAAATGACATACATCCGATATAACCTACTTGTTTTTAATCGGTAAAAAAACAGGCTTAGATCGGAAAAGAAGTTACTTGTAACATTTTGAAATAAAAAAACGTCGATGAATAAATGTCAAGTTGGTCGCTGCCGCCAAAATCTAGCCAAGTGGGGCTACATCGGCCCACCCCAGAGCGTTCTCCCAAATATGGCACACCTACTTTCATGCCCACTTTGTCCAACCACCTGCACTCGGAGGACTTATGCAAGGCCACGGATAGGGGAGTAAGAGTTGCAAATTATTGGGCTAAAAAGATTTAAGGTCAAGCCATTGACACGAGAGAAGAAGAAAATTGTCTTATTTACTTCATTTACTACTCATCTCATTTATTCCACAAACTGGATTTTTTCCTTCCGGAAGCGTATATGCGCATCTTAAACCCAATGGTTTAGGAAACCAGTTAGTAGTGTAAAAGGCGGCGATGATCTTGCAACCTGTCACCTGTGTATCACTGACAGCCTCCTTAGACTTTTTCAAAGAATCTTCCGTGACTTGATCTATAATAAAGTTCGTACGAGTTAAATATTTGTAAATAAATAATCCTGGACTTTTCACACAGCAGAGAACACACTATAACTCACTACCAACTCTGACAACGTAGCTTATATCCTGGGAATACATTGTGATCCTGATTTTTACTAACTTTCCCTGACTAGGTACATCCCTGTTAACATTTGGTAATCGGGCCCAATTAATCTAAGCGTCCCGCCCACCCTTATCGGTAATTAATAAGTTCTACACGATCGAGTCCACGAGATGTCCATAATGGCTTCCTTTTATTTAATCGAGCATATTATACATTTATAGTCGTCATGATAAGTTGACGGCACTTCCTGGCTTGCCCTATTTCTACAAGAATATAGGAAAATGATTCAGACGATTTGATTTATAGTCTGGTAACACTAAAACGGCCTCATAGGCCATTGACGAGCCTCAATTCTCTTTGACTGGCTCCCCACTAGATCTTGACTTTTAGTTTTAAGATGGATCACCTAAAAGAATGCTAGGCCCCAAACCATGTTTGTTGCCCTGATTCTTCACGGTATTGGTCGCGAAAGAACAGGAATAAAATTAGTTCTAAGACTATTCTAAGTGATCCCAGCGGTCCTACTGAATAAATGCTTTTTGACTTTGATTAGTATTGGCCCTCCGAAACAATTAGTTTTAGACGATTTTGAATTTTATCTAAAAAAAAAAAAATGAAATAGGCTTGCCTAGCCTCCTCTCAGATAAATCTGCCTTATCTACAAGAAGGAAAATGTCAATACAATACTGACTACCTCTGTAGCGCAGTGGGCGAAGCCTCCGACGCAAAAGGCTGCGGGTTCGATCCCCGCGGCGGGACCAATGTTTGTATGATCTACAAATATTTGTCTCGGGTCTGGGTGTTTCTATGTATAGTATGTATGTATTTACAAACAAAAAGTATATAAGTAGTATATCAGTCATCTTAGTACCCATAACACAAGCTCTGCTTACCTTGGGGTTAGATGATGCTGTGTGAAAAGTCCAGCATTATTTATTGTGCATCTGAGTAAGTGGTTTCCTTACGATCTTCGCAATGTAAAGCTCGCTAGTGTCCTGTCCTGACTAGCGACCTGTATATTAAATGTCAGCATTACATCCCACTAGGCCAGCAGGGGTCCCGATGATATATTTATTAATTTTCTCGTCAAAGCTTCGACGCGAAAATGACAAGATTTATGATGGAACAAGGCAGATGCAAGAACTGAATTGCTCGGTTGATTGGTGCCGGAGTTATATATTACCCGTTAATCTATGCTAAATTGGTACCTATACCTACATAATCGGCGATGGGCTTGCGGCTTGACATACTACGAGTAGCGACTTATCGCCAATATGAAATAATTGTTACGTTTTAAAAACTTGAAAAAAAAACGGACTTTTTTGTAGAAAATAGGAAGCGAGAAAGTTTTAAGTTTTACAGAAAAGTATTTATCACTAGCTTCTGCGCGCGGCTTCGCCCCCGTGGTACCAACATTTTGAATGCTTTTCCAGGTCACTTTCTACGCCTATACCAAGTTTCATGCAAATCGGTTCACTGGTTTAGGCGTGATTGAAACACAAATATACAAAAACATCAAAATATCCAAACATCTAAACAAACTCAGTGAGTGAGTGATTATAATGAGCTTTATTATCAAGTACCTATCGTATTTAAAATCACTTCTTAAACGACGAAGACACCTGCACTTTGAGAGACCTAATGGCTTGCTCGAGCAACGCTGTGGATGTAGCCGGTAAAAACGTTAATAGTTTAAAAATTAAATATGAATGTATAAAAGTAAAATATACCTATTTATGGAAGAAGAATGTAGACAGAGTAAGTTTACTTTACGTTGTGTGTACAGTTACAATTTGAATTTAGTGCAAATACTTATTAAGGTGATGTAGGTCGCAAAACTCACGTTTTGACTGTACGTCAAGTCATTTTTAAGGCATAAAAACACCGATATTTTTATATTTTTTTGATGACAATAAATAGTTTAGGATATTAGTTTATTAGATATAGGAGTCAAAACACGATTGACTTAATTTGACTAGATAGAAAAAAAACACAAAGTTACCTCTAAATCTTCTAAAGCAGTTTTGTTTGCTGGTTGTTTAAATTTTTTTAATAAAATTTCGTCTACGTGTTCCTTAATAAATACGGCAGAGGATTAGTGAATTATTTTATTGCCAAGGAGTACTATTTTGTAGCAAAAAATACATTTTTAAATACCAGCCATTTCCAATAATAGCACACCATCAGACGGCCTAGGGGGCTAGGGGGGTAGCGCGGTGGAAGCCAGAGCGCACTTCACCTTAAATTATGATGTACTTTATGAGCATCTAAACTTACTTTGACAAGCCTCAATTTTCTTTGACTGGCTCCCCACTGGAGCTTCACTTTTAGTTTTCAGATGAATCACTTAAAATAATGATAGGCCCCAAACCGTGTTTGTTGCCCTGATTATTCACGGTATTGATCAGGAGTAAAATTCGTTCTAAGACTATTCTAGGTGATCCCAGCGGTCCTACTGAATAAATGCTTTTTGACTTTTGACTTTGCCCTAAGTACATATTGTATCAATTTCACTGCATCGTTACTTCCAGCGGCTCACTAAATCGATATAAAACAAAAAGTGTTCGATAATTACAACGGATATCGATCGATCTGTTAGTTCAATGATAGTTTTACGATGCTGTCGGTATACAATCATCTATTCTTATTTGTCATTCATTCAAATTGATTGGAGTGGTCCAAGGTATACATTTATTTTAACCGACTTAAAAAGGAGGAGGTTCTATGGCCGGCATTATGAATCTTATTGAAGCGCTCGTGATGCTTACTTAGTCGTTCTTGAATGATCGTCGAAGTAACGTTCGAAACGGTCTGTAAGTGGATGAGTGACCGCCAGTGGGATTTTTTTCAGAGCGCTTCCGAGCTTCGGAGGGTATGTAAAATTGTCGGTCCCGGCTACTTAATTCGTTAAGCCATGACGCCAGTGGCCTACTCTGTTTTTAAGCCGCCTTAAGACCTCCGTCATGACATAATAGCCAGGACCTATTATTTAACGTGCCCGGAGCACGGAAGCGCTCAGTTTATAATGCCAGTTGGTCTTCCATCCACTTACTGACCGCTTAGAACTATCTACCAAGAACGACTAAGCAAACTCTGTAACCTAGATTCACAAGCAATAAATAAATTGAAAAATTGAAAACTACACCGCGCGTTTCTCCTCAACCCTAAAGCCATGTCTTCTTCTGCGACTAAAATAACAAAACGTTCTAACAAAACATGTTTCCGTCCGCCTCGGATAACATTTTTGCTTGCAAAGCGGTTAGGCGACGCTCATATTTTGTTCGATGTTTGATGTTCTTCTTCTCAGTCGTTTCTTGACAGAGTGGTCGTGGTCAGGTCTGGAGCTGTGTGGCTCACTTCACAATTCTGCGCCATTCGTCTCGGATGGTGGTCTTTCTGGTGCACTCATATAAGGGTCTGTCCAGCGCTGCCTTCACTTGGTCCGTCCATCTCATTGGAGATCTACCTCGTGACCGTACCCTCAATCTTTCTCTGAACCTCAAGACTTATTGATAGTTCTCCACGCCGCGACACATGCACGAACGTGAGTGTTTGATGTTAGGTGTTAGGTGTTAGAAAACACAAAAACAGTGTTGCAGTAGGAGGAGGAGGCTTAATAGTATTAAACAAACATTTCTATTTCGTTTTGAAGCGGAAGGAGCCGTCACATACAATATCATTACTGCAATGATGTGGTGATAATTTGATGAAATTACTGTGTTTAGGATCATCGGGTGATGATAGGTACATTAGGACTTTAGGGTACGGCAAAAGTTGCATTAATCATTACAATATCATTATTATTTTTATTTTTCTCAACCTATATTTTTCCACTGCTGGGCAAAGGTCTCCCCCATATCCTTCCAACCATCTCTGTCATATCATTGTATAGCATAATATTATTAAACACGTAGGTACAGGTCGTTATTAATATACGTGGTGTAAAGTTGCGCCGGGTGTAACTTGGGAGTAACCATACAATTTTTAGAGTTTAGACCTGGCGTAACTTTACACCACGTTTATTAATAACGGCTATAGGAATTACATATCAAATATCTACCAAAGACTTTCGATTCATTAAAAAAAATCATTTAGTCAAGTAGTAGGTGAAACTAACACACATAGGTATATGTATTTATATAGCCACATGATTAACAGGTAACACTTTTTACTGGTGTTTTTTTTAAGTCGTTAAGCCATGACGGAGGCCTTTAGGTGGCCTAAAAACTCCGTCACCAGAGTTGGCCACTGACTCATACGAACTTACTTTTTTTTTAACACTTTTTATAGGTAGGTAGGTACTTAAAAATAATTAAATAAAACCCAGAGAAAGCATTTATCTTTTTCCAACTTTAAAAGCACTACAAAGCTTTTAACAATTCAACCCTTTTCCTTGAGTGCGTTCAAAACCTCGGGATAAATACTTACGGAACCCAGCGAGCGCAAACATTCACACGCTTGGCCTATTTTATATTTTTTTATTCAGGCGGTACTTTCACGAAGACGCTCCTAAAAAGAAAGTACTGTCGGGGAAAAACAAAAAAGAGAGTTATGACTTACGCCCAGGGGGCACTGAGACGCGGAAACAAAATGTACAATCCATAATTATCGACCTGTACCAATAGTGATGTATTGTACTTATGGGTTATTTTTATCGATGGGATTACAATGTAGCGAGTTGTGTATTTTTAAGTTTATTACTTTCAGTATTTATAATTTTAATCTTGCAATAATTATTCATTACAACGAAAATGTCTACTGACATAGCTCCTAAAATCATAAATAAATGGCTGTTTAGAATAATAACAATGAATTGATTGATATTAATAAATTATTTCCCCGCCGCGGGATAAATGTTTGTATGATCTGCAAATATTTATCTCGGGTCTGGGTGTTTCTATGCATAATAAGTATGTATTTACAAACAAAAAGTATATAAGTAGTATATCAGTTATCTGGTTCCCATAGTACAAGCTTTGCTTAGTTTGGGGCTAGATGATGCTGTGTGAAATGTCCAGCATTTTTTTTTTTTTTAAAGGTTATTTCAATATAAGTTATTTTGAAAAGTATCTTGAAATACTTTGTACGTTAGACAATATATACAATACAATACCTTTTAGCGTAGCTTGGCTTGTATCTCTTTTGAATTTCATCGATAAACCGGAATCGGGCACAGCCCTGCTGTGGGCAATTACGAGTGCGATGAGCGTCACGTTTACTTTGCGCGTAAACATCAAAGGAGCCGCGCCGGACCGCCGATATTCGCGCCAAAATTTCCCTTAATCGACCTCGTTTTACCATATTTACCATAACGTCATGGGACAATTTATTTATTTACTTGACGGTCGTATATCTTTATTTTGGTCATTATTCATTCGAAGTCAATATTCAAATTAAATGCAAATTACTTTGGGAACTATTTTTTTAAAACATCCTGATATGAGATTAAAAGTTTATACAGGTTTTTTGAAAGCTTTTTCGTTCTTCGTATTAAGAAAGCTTTAAATTAAAACATGTATGAAAATATTAGAAATATCTAATATTAGAAGAACATACTACCATACCAAGAACCAGTTTTGTTAGTTTGTATAGTATTAGCAGACCCAGTGTACATGTTACAGTAACATAAATCGATTATTTCTTAATAACCATAATTTATTTTATTTACTCTATAAAATAATAAATTAACATCCCATCTTTTATTTGCAGGTAAGTCAACACACGTCAGCCGAGCATTCAGGTGAGGTATTTTTCTTCCCGAACAATTATTGTAACTTGTTTATAAAAGTCATTAATATCTCGTACACTGAGAAATGTAATCGAAACGGTTAATGAAAGTCCTGTGTTCGTTAGGCGTGCGCGGTGTCGACAGAGCCACAGTGTGTGTAGTAGTTCAATCGCCGATTTATCGATGCTGCGCCGCGCACTGGCACGGTAATCGATATCGACACGCTAAATCATAAACGTATGGTGCGCATCACTAGTGTCAACAATGTAATATCTAGTAGTGTAATTGGACTTTAAATTGTGTTCTCAATGGTAGCTTATTAATCTGATGAATCTAGATTTTGGCATGGTAAATAGTAACAGATTATCGAAAAAATCATAACGCTCCCAGAAATTGTTATATTTATGATGGTGGAATGGAAGTTAATACAACGCTAAATGGAATAAACAACCACTTTCAGTGGTAAGTAGTATCATGTACCATGTACTTCACTGGCACTGAAAGTGTTAATGTTTGTGTATTTGCATACATTACCGTAATGTTGGTCACTTGTATATTTTACTTTTGTGCTAATCAAAATATTTTGATTTCAACGATGTATTTCGATGTTTCCGTCACTACTTATTTTCTTTCTGACCATACAAAAATCTTTATGGGACAATCGTTCCATGCATAAGCAAGCGCCATTCGCGGCTTTTCTTTTAACATTCAATTCCAGCAAACAGCACTTTAAATTCTTGAAAATAAAGTTCAAAATCACGTGTAAATTTAAATTTCGTGACTGCAAAGAATGAGATCCAGTTATAACTTGCAATGACACGTGTTTAAAACGAGGTGCATATTGTGGGATGGAGTACGGGATATTCAATTCTAATTTCGAGTGGTCAAAGTCTATTTTTGCATGCATGGAATATTGTGTAACTTTGATAGTTGAGTTGCAGATTTATATGATTTATGCGTGCACTATATGTTATGGTAATTTGTTTGCTTGAAACACTGTCCGAACACACACTTGATGTTATTGCGTCTGTCGATAATACTTACAAGCTACACAACCTCTATAATATTAAGTAAATGTAATTTACTTTACTCAGGAATGTCCTCAATTAAGCAGTAGGTTGCGGGTTAGATTCCCGCCGCGGGGTAAATGTTTGTATGATCTACAAGTATTTATCTCGGGTCTGGGTATTTTCTATGAATAATAGTATGTTTTTAAAAACAAAATGCATTTATGTAGATATCAATCATGTAAGTACCCACCATAACTCAAGTTCTGCTTATTTTGGGACTAGATGATGCTGTGTGAAAAGTTTTTTATTTTCCTTATATTTAATTCTTTTAACTAACAAATCAATAAAATATTTAATGTCCACAGAATTATTACCTAATTTATTTTTTATATTTTTTACCAAGTCAGTGATCAATCCTTAGATGAGTAAAGTGATTATATTGTAGTTATCCTATATCCTATAAATATTATAAAGGCGAAAGTTTGTAAGTATGGATGTATGGATGTATGGATGTTTGTTACTCTTTCACGCAAAAACGGCTGGACCGATTTGGTTGAAATTTGGTATGTAGATAGGTGATACCCTGGATTAACACATAGGCTACTTTTTATCCCGATATTCCCGCGGGAACGGGACTTACGCGGGTGAAACCGCGGGGCGCAGCTAGTTTTATATAAATATACAGTCGTTGATAGTAGAAAATAATTTATTTTCAGGTAGGCAGGCACTAGGCAGTACGCATCAATGAAATAATCGATTGATAACGCGAATAATTCTAAGCGTTAACATTAAGTACAATCACGGGAAATACGCAACACTGCACTTTGCAAATAGACTATTAATACAGCTATCGGCACCAAGCCACACCACAGATTATACAATAATATTAATTTGGCGAATTTTCACTCCGACTGTACTTTATAACGAGAAGCTAGCATCAGTTTGAACATAGAAACGTGAAGCGATAGCGCAAATGACAAAATAATTAATGAAATAAAATATTGTAACGTAATTTCAAACGATTATTATTGTATAGTTTGATGCTCATGCTTGTGCATTTAAACTTATTGTATTCATCCAACATCATTGTTTTGTCTACGAGCTAAGGCACAGAATAAATTAAAGTTGGGCACTCTGTTTTCTGGTTCTCTGTTTTCTGGGCCTTTTCTTAATAAACCTAAAACTCAATAGAGCTTTAACGAATTTTCATTTAATAATTACTCTATTCATCTATATTTATAGATTTGGTGACATAATTATTATTTTAAAACCGGGTATTTATCACGTACCTATTTTTATAAAACGAAACGAAACGTCGGAACAAACAAATAATAAAAATAGGTACGTGATAAATACCCGGTTTTAAAATAATAATTATATTTCTAGACTTTCTAGTTTACATCTATATATCTTTTACAATCATTGTCGATCATCATCGAGCTACCCAACGTTTTTTGTATCTTCAGAAGTAGGTATACATACCTGAGTATCATGCATAAAATCACAGCTCTTTTTTTGTCCTAATATAGAGACTACAGATTTTCACTTAGATCTTGAAACTTTTTTCGTTACAAAAGCATTTTTTTTAAGCATTATTATTTCAATATATTTAGTAAAATACCCAGATTTACATTCTATACGAGCGATTATAACCCTAAACACCATCCAATTAGACACACATTACAGTGCACAGCATCCAAAGTGCTTCACGTAGCACTAGTTATCGCCACCAAGCGCTGAGCCGCGATAGCGCGAATAGAAATATTCGTGCGCAGGCGCAGCGGCGCACTCTGCATCTTAGTACGCAAAGGCGCCGCTAGATACCGCCACTGTGATTAGATGCGCAGGATTTACTGCTTGGTGTGGACTATCGCACACAATAAATTAGAAATTCGTTAGATAGAGACGTTGGATTCCAATTATTTCTGATTGTCGCGTGCGCTCCGCGGCATTTCGAAGAACAAATTGTTATTATAATAAAAAATATCTGTACCTATCGGGCATGCGTTGTAATGCCACGGTAAGTTACAAAAAAAACAATTAAATATATTTTGGAGCCAGGAACCCAGGCAAAGAGCACCTTCAGACACCCAACCATAGTTTCTTCCGATCTGATCAATAGTTTCAGGACTAATAGAGGACAAACATTGATTTTTATTTACATATTAAACCTAAGTAGAGCTTTTTTGTATACTGAGCTAGAGAGCACTTTTAAGTGCAATAATGCAGACCATCAATCTGTTCGCCGCTTGCCTCCTTTCTGATTTCGTCTACTATTTCTAGCTATCCATAGAAATTGTGGATCTTTGTCCACTTTTTGGAATCCTCCTCTTACCTCTCTCCAGTGCTGTCTCTTTCACTTTTTAATTATCTAACTCATTTATCTGGTCTTCCACTTCCCCATCTTCCTTTTGCTTTTCCTATTATGTTCTTTAGAATATCATGTATAAGATGTCGTCTCTTGTCTTTATGCTCAGTAAAATTTATTCTCCACAAATTGTTGGACTAGGAAATGTTTTTTTATGAAGCTGTCCGTCGCGGTCTTTCTCGCAGTCCCTCGAGAAAACGTCACTTTCCCGGAATAAAATAGCCTATGTTCATCAGGGATAATGTAGGACTCTAATGGTGAAAGAATTTTTCTAATCGGTCCAGTAGTTCCGGAGCCTATTCAATTCAAACAAACAAATCTTTCCTCTTTATAATATTAGTGTAGATTATAATATTAGTGTAGATGTATATACCTATAAGTAATAGATTTATAGAGGGAAAGACAAACAAAAATAATAAAATAGCAAATGCTACAGCAATCAGGCTAGTCCTGACCGACCTTTGTTCCAACAACTTTATCTCGTAACTAGTATTTCACATGTTCCTATTGACATTTTAGATTTATCATGTGAGGGATTTGTCCTCGTTTCATTGTTCTACGGCAACTGCTTATTAAGTTGTAGATTCTGAGATATGACTTGAAATTGTAGAGGTCTATAAAGAATTGAAAATGCTGTTCGTTTTGTTACTATTTTAATTGGTAGGGAAAAAACCAAGTCCTCTTTTTACTAGTAATTTCGAACAGTGTGGTGCCTCGAAGAGTGTCCTATCGTGAACTAGAGAATTAGGTAAAATATCGATTAAAAATTATTTAATTAGCTATTTGAATAAGTTTATTTATTTAGTAAAGATGAGAATTGATCAAGAGTCCAATAAACAAGTTAAAAATAAACCAGTTGTTCATGTAAATTCGTGCACAAAAAATAGTGGCGCCGACACCGCACGGCGAATAAAAAGAATACTTTATTACTTTGGAAAAAGCGAAACAAAAGTGCACTTATATCATCTATCAGAGGGCCTTGAATCTTAAAACAATCGCGACATCCAACCTTAAAAACACAGTTCATCATTATCTCTAATTGACGTCGCAGTGGAACAATGTCGTTTAAACTAGTGTGTGGACCGTGGACGCACAAAAACTGTAATCTATCGATTCTTTCCTCGCACGTAACCGTTTTTATTCCCGAAGGCATGCCGATCGAGGCCGAGCTCAAATTGCGAACAATGTCTGCCAATTACAATATCGACCTTAAGAGCGCACGAGAAAAATTTCTCAAAACTATTTCCCCTCAGAAAGGACGATACGGTCGAATGTGCGATGCGCGGAATCTACAATACGCACTTTACGCAGCAAAAAGCTGCACTCGGAGTCATGAATTAATCATGAGCAGCGACAAATAGTATAGGTAAAGGTCAGTCAGTATAATACAGATGCGTCTAGATCACCTGTTTGATTGGCTCTAGGGAGCGAGAACAATCACGCTGGGAGACGAGCTTTTCATACTGGCAATAATGGCCAGGCATTTCAAATTTGACAGTTCGATTTTCAAATTTGTGCGGAAAAGACCGCGGGCGCTGGAAAGCGCAGCGCGTAGTGTCGCTCAAAGCGGTCGCTTGGCGCGCACTGAGCCGTCACACCCAGGCCCGCCTTCGCTCCGCCCACTGCTGTGTTGCCAACTTCACTGCGGTCCGGGAAAGTGGGAAACTCGGCAGCTCGCTAGTGGGGAAGCTGGCATGGTGGACGGCCGACTGGTGGGGTGGACGTGTGAGCGCTATTTGTCAACTGGTGATCGATCGCGCCCCAACACTTGCGCTTGCGAAACCTCGCCAAATACCTAATACAGAACCTAGTTTTTATGGACTTAGAATGTTAAACTTGGTCCATTAGCTAGCTTTAGGCGGGCAATTTCAAAATTGATGATTTCACATTCATATATTCAATAATTAGCCTGAATATTTGATCAAAATCAAAACCAAAATAGTTCGGAGCTAGGTATCAAATTAATGTCGATTTACCAGAGTAGATGATGCTTAGTTATTTTGACGCTCATTTCTGAGATATCTAGTCGGCAAAAGGAATGAACACATGTTCTCGAAATTGGATACGCAAACAACTTGAATAATTTGTTGGTTTAGCAATTCAATACAGCATCTTAAATATCGGAGTACGCAGAGAAGTGACATTGATACTCCCTTAATCGGCAACTAAAAACAAAAAGTGTGAATATCCTTTCAAGGTCTTACCAATGAGGTCAAAGTCTAATGTAAAACGGTGCTTCTAAAGATAATTTGTACAGTTAAACTTGATCAGAGGGATATAATGACCGATAATGCAATTATTTACATATTTTCTTGGTCTGGGTGTTTCTATGTATAATATGTATGTATTTACAAACATAATGTATGTAAGTCGTATATCAGTCATCTGTATATCACCCATAACACAAGCTCTGCTTACTTTGGGGCTGTGTGAATGAAAAGTCCAGCATTATTTATTTATTTTATTTTATTTTCAAGATGTCAAATACGCTTATTATTCAGACATAGACATTTCATCAATCGATCTAGAATGCATTAATCATAGAGAATGACTACCGTGCCTCGGTGACACAGCCGTGATCATGGTTCAATTCGTTTTTGCAATTTCTATTAAGTACCTTATTATTCGTTCTTCGCGGTATTGGTGGCGAAGTAACAGAAGTGGAATTATAAGTCCTAAGACTTAAGTGATCAGGTCCTGCTGAATACGAGATTGTCCTTTATTTTGAAAACAGAAACAAAATACAAAATGTTACAAAATCTTGTATTTCCTTCGCAACAAGAACATGCAATTTGATTTGCAGCCGTGTCGACTGCATCTGTTTGTCTCCCGAGGGAAATCAGAGGATTGCACTATGTATGGAGCTTCGAGCTTTGCGGACTAGGTGCTATTTCTTAAGGTAAACTTTTGAATTTGCTTGCTACAAAGAATTTAGACATTTTAAATGCGAAATGCATACATTTCCGTAGTAACGAGACGGGGTATCTCAGCGGTTGACGTAATTAGCAGTCACCCAAACGTTTACTTCGATGTATCTTCGGTGTAACCTACCTCATTAAAAGACAAAGTTAAATCTAGAGCTAAATCCAAAATTAGAAATTAAATACATGATTCGCACTAAGCCATTGTTAAAATGCGTTTTTTTTGTACAATAACAGGCTTACACAGGATTATCTTAAGTCTACATTTTCTAAAAAAAAAAAAAAAAACAGGGTCACGACTGTATCCCCAAGGCGCGGTAGACATTCTCTCAGATCTTTTATATTCCAGATCCTTTGAAGATGTTCAAGGGGGTAGTCAGAGGCATGTACAAATACATATTTGATACATGCCCACATCTTGCAGAAGTTAGTATTCCATACGTGACAGGTTGCAAGCCCATCGCCGCCTATAAGAACACTAACTGGTTTCCTCACGATGTTTTCCTTCACCGTTCAGAGCTCGTGTTAAAGCGCATATAAATTTTACGAAACGCAAAATCCATTGATGCACGGCCGGGATTCGATCCCACGACCTTCGGATTGAAAGTCGAGGTACAACCCCATTCGGCCAAGACTACATTTTCTAATAAGGCAGTAAACAAAACATCGGTATTCTGACACAATAAATATAGTAAATATCATCTATGTTGGATATTTATCGATCCAGGACAGCTACCTATGCCCTTATTAATATGGCCTAAGCTAGATCGGCCGGACTTCCTCTGGTAATCCGTGGGTGGTCAGTTGTATTGTCCACAGGCGGTCACCCGTCATAATAATTCTGCAACCCTCATTGTGCATGCTGGACGCCTATTTCAATTATTAAAAGGTTGTTTTCATACACTTTATCCTACTAATATTACAAGAGAAAGTTTAAGGAGGTTAGGTTTAGGTTTAAAGAACTTTATTCTCATAAAAACACAATGGTTAGCAGGTAGAAAATGCCTTCGGCATTATGCTCGCCAAATGAAAATTTTATGTAAATTGTGCAATAAAGTATCTAAATAAATAAATAAATGGTTTACTTAAAAGGAGATACATAATAGCTTAATCTTAAGGTAATTCTTATCTAGCCTCTGGGACTTATTATTACGTACTAAACTATGCACTTAGAAATTTTAGCAGATTTAATTAATTGTTCGTTATTCTTTTATGTTAAAATTGCTGAATGAATTTGGATTTTTTAGAACAGAAATAGGATTAAATTATGTTCTGAAACAACGGGACGCTATTTACATCAAACAAAGGATATTTGCAAATGCAAATGCTCACATTTTGCAGAAGTCAGCTTTTCAATACGTGACAGGTTGCAAGTCCATCGCCGCCTATTAAATCCTTACTGGGATGACACGAACTTAGGATGTAACACGGCTGTTCTAATCAATGATATCATAAAACGCTGATTTCCATCAGATAACAAGGATTAGAGAGATTGTTTGCCCTACTCCGGTTGCCAGTAAGTGCTTTGTCTGATTTATTGACAGATTGAGGGAATATTTTTTATTAGAAAAGTTGATTTTATTAAAAAACTTTGCTCTACTTTTTGTTTTCTTTGTTTGTGTTGCTTTGTTGACGTTACTGATCTTCTTTATTTATGCTTCATGCTTACCAAGATCTTTTTCTACCTCAGACAAAATAGAATGGACGCCAGAATTCGATTGCCAGAATTCCTCTTTCAAAATTTTCTGTTTGTCGATTTTTGCGGGGGACGAGGTAGCACACGAACGCATTTTACAAAAAAAATGACAATACACCTTCATTTTTACGCACACTCTTGCAAATTTCGTATCTGACGTACGTAATACTACAAGATTTACATGATTCGGGATCGTTTACATTTTGGCAGAGGGGAAATACAAGGTAAGGTCTCATCCCGTCTTTACGATCTAAGATTTCTATGGTGGATGACATTTGTTTGAGCTTAGACAAAATTATCATCAGGCTTTAAATTGTCTTCGATATCTTTGTTATAAAGATAAAATTGGACGAGTTTAGGAAAACCATTTTTAAGAGTGCTCGAAGTGCTAGTGATCTTGTTTGCTTAGTCGTTCTTGATCATCGAAGTTAAGCAACGCTCGATACGGTCTGTAAGTGGATGGGCGACCGCCAGTGGCATTTTCATCTGAGCGCTTCCCTGCTTCGGAGGGCACGTTAAATTATCGGTCTCGGCTATTTAAGTCGTCATGACGGCTGCCTAAAAACTCCGTCACCAGAGTTGGCCACTGACTCATACGAACTTACTTTTTTTAGGAGTAAAAAATTTTTTTTTGGCATTGTTATCTGTCATCGTAAAGCTTTACGTACTTTTAAATCCGATTACCCTTTTTACAGTGGAATATAAAACTATGCCTACACAAATAGCACACCCAAATAAAAACCGGTTTGATATACCTATAAAACTATTTTCTCAAACAAACAAAAGAATGGCAGTCGGAACAATATTCTTCAAATATATTTGCAAGGGAGAGCTTCCAGGGGCCGTATTCGCGTTCCTTTCCTTCCCACCACGATTTCTGACTTCAAGGACCGATTTTTTTTGACACGTTAAAACTCGGTCCTAATTTAGGACCAAATAATCCAAACCGAAAAATTGGCCCTTGAAGTCAGAAATCGTGGTAAGAAGCATCCGAATATTCATCAAACGAACGAAAAAAAGGAACGCGAATACGGTCCCAGTATTCGATATTTCGATACGACTTGTAAACAAACTGATATTCGGAATACTTTTATGCCCAGTAGACGTATCTTCAGCGGACTAATAGGTACTACGCATGGAAACTTCTATTTGTTGAGTAAACTGTGTAAAATGAGTGTATAATACGAGTACGTTAACTGAGCTGTTTACACACAGATTGTTCATCCTCTTCATGTCGAGTGTCCTTTTGAAATAACATAAAAACATCATTATTATTTACTAGCTGTCCGTCGCGGTGTTACCCGCGGTCCCTCGGGTAATCATCACCTTTCCGGGATAAAATATTATATTATGTTCATCAGGGATAATGTAGGATTCTAAAAGTGAAAGAATTTTTCAAATCGGTCCTGTAATTTCGGAGCCTATTCATTGCAAACAAACAAACATACAAACAAATCTTTCCTCTTTATAATATTAGTATAGACACCATCATTATTGATATATTTTTCATCTATGTGATTGCACGCCTTATCATGGCAGAATACAATGGACATTTTATGAAAAACAACATCTCTGTAACATGTATCTCTTCCAATAAATTCTACTTTACTTTACTAATATACAAAAAATCTCCTATCGATGCTTGGAAAAGTGGAAAATTCGGGAAACACGAAATTCTATTTCATATTAAACCTTGAAACTGGTATTTTTACATTTTCATTAATACTTTATGCCAGTAATTCATACACCGTATTGATGTTCTGCAGTGGGTAAGTTCGTCTTGTAATTATAATAACGTCCTCTGAAATGTCCGCTGCAGATCCGTGTGCAAAACATCCGCTCACAGTTCATACAACCTTATGTAAATGACCGTATTCGATCGGGTGTTAAAATCGGCTCCCGTGGGTGGCTGACTCAGTCGCCATATTTGTACATTTTCGTCTCTAAAACAACCAAAACAGGAGAAGAAACAATTAAACGTGAGTTTTTGTCCATATCTCGGTGTTTGACCATTTTTGGTGCAGCTCCCGTCTTACCAGTTAGTATGACAATAGAGATGGTATTTAGTTAGGCGGTTTTGGAAACTTTCTCCTAGTTAAATAATTAGTTTTTGTTCTTTTGTCACGAGGATTATATTGTTGTGTAACACGGTTGCAGTTAAATTTTTAGTACTTTTTATAGCTACTACACCTTTGGTATACTTAAACTGTATATACCAACGGTGTAGTAAGTAGACATCATAGAAATAGCCCAACATTGAATGTAGGTATTTAATTTGAACTTAATAACTATTATAAAAAATCACTAGACACAGGCTTGTCCTACGGGGTCCTAGTAGGTAATTAATTTGTCCTATATTGTTTCTTCTCCTATTTTTTATTTACAATGTTTATGAAATTTTATCTTATCTTATTTTTCGTTTTCGGTACTCACTTTCTCAAAATATGATTTGGCATGAAACAATTTTTGATTTCAAAGGTGTAGCCAGCTGGGAAGTCAAACATCAATTTAATCTTGTAAAGTTATAATTGTATGTAACATTCCTACACCATACAATTACAACTTTGATTAAATTGATGTTTGACTTCAACTCTATCAAAGTTGTAATTATTGTGTATCTGAAAAGTGTTAGTAGTTAGTATCCTTATAGGCGGCGATGGGCTCGCAACCTGTCACGTATAGAATACTAACTTCTGCAAGATGTGGGCATGTATCAAATATGTATTCGGACATGCCTCTGACTACCCCTTCAGACATCTTCAAAGGATCTCGAATATAAAAGATCTGAGAGAATGTCTACCGCGCCTTGGGGATACAGTCGTGACCCTGTTTACGTTACTGATAAGTGTCACTGACTTAAGCACGAAGAGAGCACTCGTGGTTGTTCTTGCTTAGTCGTTCTTGATAGATCGTCGAAGTTATGCAACGTTCGAAACGGCCTGTAAGTGGATGGGTGACCGCCAGTGGCATTTCCATCTGAGCGCTTTCGTGCTTAAATGGTCGGTCCCGGCTATTTAAGTCGTTAAGCCATGACGGAGGCCTCAAGGCGGCCTAAAAACTTCGTCACCAGAGTTAACCACTGACTCATATGAACTTACTTACTTACTGACTTAAGCTAAACAAAGAAACAAGTATACAAAAGCCAAACTATGATGTGTAGTATGTGTATGATGTGTAGGCAGCTAAAATTATACCACCTTTGTGTTGAGACTAAACAAATATAAATCACCAACTGATTAGTAATGTCTTCGTATTAAATTAAAATAATTTATTTCGACTGTCAATTCTTTGTTTGACTTTAAACCATTTGCATACTAATTAAGTTATTTCAATATTTAAGCTACTGATTATAATAAAGAAGCTCCTACAAAATTATTATAATATTTTGAAGTATATTTTGAAAACCTCCCCCGTCTCGGTCATTTAGGAGTTGAATTTTAGTGAATAAAAATATTCTTCAGAGAGCTTTTTAAGCAATACTGTAAGACCTTCAGTAGCCTAAAAATTTGTAAGTAGAGTAGGAAGCGCTCGTAGTTTAGCTTGCTAAGTCGCGATATGGTCAGTAAATGGATGGGTGACCGTGGCAGTGGGCTGGCCATATCTACCGAAGAACTGATAACCGTTGGGGTAAACGAGTTTTTGAGTAGAGACCGCGACTCGGCAAACGTAGTGTAGGACGGATGTGGAGTGACGATCTACGAAAGGTTGCTGGCAGAGGCTGGATGCGTCGAGCTGAGGACAGGGCGCAATGGCGCTCATTAGGGGAGGCCTATGTCCAGCAGTGGACTGATATAGGCCGATGATGATGATGACCGCCAGTGGCATTATCAACGAGCGCTTCCGTGCTTCGTGGGGCACGTTAAATGTCGATCCCGGCTATATGTCGTTAAGCCATGATGGAGTCCTTAAGGCGGCCTAAAAACTCCGTCACCAGAGTTGGCCACTGACTCATACGAACTTACTTTAGTGGAGCAGGGGCCGTATTCGCTTTCCTTTTTTTAGTTTTTTTTTGGATTTGGAATATTTGGTCCTAGGTTAGGACCGAATTTTACGTTTGAAAAAGTGGGCCTTGAAGTCAGAAATCATGGTGGGAAGCATCCGAATATTCATCAAACGAACGAAAACAGGAACGCGAATACGGTCCCTGACTACGTGATTCAACGGTTGATCAGTATATTGATTTGGATAAGTATTTTATTTACCAAGGACTATTTAAATAGAAAGATGTTTAAATTAAATGATCTATCCATAAAAGGAGCGAAGGTCGCGATTGGTCACGTCATGACGTCATCTGCGCCCGCGCAATACAAAGGTTTGTTATGATTTATTTATCACGAAACGGGTCGTGGTCTATCGACTGAATGGTGGTCTTTCATCTATGTGATCTTGAATTATGATGATACTTGCGGAGTTTTTCGAGGTTTTGTTTGTATTTTCTTAAGCTTTGCTATTTGTTATCCATACTAATATCTTGTCTTATCTTAAAAATGTGAAAGTAACTCTGTCTGTCTGTTTGTTACCTTTTCACGGCCAAACCACTGAACAGATTAGGCTGAAAGTTGGCATGGATAAAGGTTGTATCCCCGGGAAGGACATAGGCTACTTTTTATTCCGAAAAAATCCCGAGGGAGCGCGGGTCACGCCGCGGGAGCGCAGCTAGTTGTTTATATTGTAGAAAGTAAGTAAGTTCTTATGGGCAACGTGACGGAGTTTTTAGGCCGCCTTAAAGGCCTCCGTCATGGCTTAACTTAAATAACCGGGACCGACAATTTAACGTGTTCTCCGAAGCAAGGCAGTGCTCCGATGAAAATGCCACTGGCAGTCACCCATCCACTTACAGGCGAATTACCCATCCACTTACTCAGGATTATTTTTTTGTAGACCGCTGTATTTCTGTTACGACTATTCTGTCCATGGCAAATAGTTGGCAGGAAGAAATCGCTTTTAGCGATATGGCCGCCCAATGTCTTTATTTTTGTATTTCCCGTGTATTATCTGTGGTATTATGTTCTTGTGTACAATAAAGTGTTAATCTATCTATCTACATGTCTGGACCTAGCGAGAGGGGAGTACCGACTGGCCGACGCGTCGTAGGTACAACATACTCGTATACGCGTCAGCCAATTTGCTAGTAGCTAGCCGCCACAGTTTAATGGTCTATGAATGCCAACGTTATAATGCAACAAACAATAATAGTACTACCGGAAGAAATGCAGCCCGAATTCTAATCGCCAAGTCAACGCACTCCGAAAAGCATATCCTGCGAATGTGATCAAAATAGACATTAAAAAAAATCACATACTAACTGCTATTGTCTGTGGCACTTCCCTCAGGCACTTCCTCCTTAAAAAGGTCGTTGACGTTTGCAGTACTAAGTAGTAGCTATTCTGTGGCGTGTGAAATTAGAAATTCAGGTGTAGTACAAAATTACCAATAGCAGTTTTGAATCAATAAGTAGGTATGTTTTGAGTCTGGGAATGATTGTATTTGATGTGACTGCCTTATTTAAGGTCCTGTCTATTAGCCCTTTATGTCTAGGATACGTTTTGTAGACGAACTGGCCTCAAGTCGTGAGTTCGATTCCCATTCAGGACATTTTTTATGTGATAAGCTCGTACGTTTAGCTGGTATAATAAAGTGTGTATTTGCAAAACAATAGGATCTTATTATTTTATCAGATATCTGGTTCCAATACTACACGCTTTGCTTAGTTTTGGGGCTAGATAATGCTGTGTGTTTCTTCAATATTTTTTTGTTTTCCTGAAGAAATTAAAAAATTAAATAACATAATCTTACGTTATCTCGACGAAATAACAAACATTAACATTAGAAATGAAATTTCATGTCACGACATTTCCAGATCACGTATGCAGGACTTTCCTAATTGCAGTAGTGCATGGTGCATAGCTAATGTTTCTTAACATTAGAAAGTGAAACTCTTATTACAAAGGAATAGAGTTCAAAATGAGAAGTGGCTTTTGCTGCGCTTGCGCCGTTTTGTGAGCTGTTTTTGATATGAATTATGAATTTTACATGGTTTTAACTGTCATAATATATTTTATTTAAAAGAAATATTTTTTGCTATTATTTTAAAAATAACAGTCAAGTTTGGTTCTGTAAATAGATCTAAGGTAGTAATAATAATTGTTAAATAATATTATTCGATAGGGTTCGACATGGGCGTCTTATCCCTATTTTAGAGGATATCGGGCTAGACGATAGAGATATTCGAATTATCCAAAACCTGTACTGGAATCAAACAGCTACTGTCCGAGTGGACGGAGAAGAAACCGAAGAGGTTAAAATAGAGAGAGGAGTGCGACAAGGCTGCATTTTGTCTCCAACTCTTTTTAATATCTACTCAGAAGCCATTATGAAGGAAGCATTGGAAGACCTGGATTGTGGTGTCAGGGTTAACGGGCGCCTAATAAACAACCTCAGATACGCTGATGATACGGTTCTCATAGCATCATCAGAACTAGAACTTCAGAGAATAGTGGACAGGGTGGTAAGGTGCAGTGAAAGCGCAGGTCTTAGGTTGAACGTCAAGAAAACGAAGGTCATGGTCATCTCAGCTATCAATCATCCAAACACGTGTATAAAAGTTGATGGGCACGTGCTTGAGGAGGTCAAACAGTACAGATACCTCGGTACTTGGTTGCACAGATCTTGGGATAGTGACCAAGAAATTAAAACGCGTATTGAAATCGCTAGGAGCTCGTTCAACAAAATGAAACGTGTTTCATTTTGCTCCGCTGCTACATCCGGCCTGTCCTTCTTTACGGATGTGAGGCGTGGACTATTAAAGAAGACCTCAGTAAACGTATAGAAGCGTTCGAAATGTGGGCGTACAGGCGGATGCTTTCTATAAGCTGGACTCAAAAGGTTACAAACGAGGAAGTCCTACGAAGAGCACAGCAGAAACGGGAACTTTTGCATACCATCAAGCTAAGAAAAGTCAGGTACTTAGGACATGTCATAAGACACGAGAGATATGACCTTCTTCAACTGATTATGATGGGAAAAGTTGCCGGCAAGAGGCGTGTTGGTCGGAGGAAGAAGTCATGGTTGCGAAACATCAGAGAGTGGACGGGGATAGCGAGTGCTGCGGAACTGTTTCGACTCGCTAAGGACCGGGAACAATACGCCATATTGACTGCCAACCTTCGCTAGTCGGAGAGGCACTAAAAGAAGAAGAAAATAATATTATAACAAGATAAGCTTGATGACATTAGAATTACGATAAATTATTTCAGACGACTGAAATAGGTATGCATGTTCGCCTTATTCATTAAAATCTAGAACATAAAATTTAATAATTAATTCTGAGAATAATCCATCTTATAAATAATTCGAGATTATCCTGCATATATATTATATCCATCCTTTAAATAATTCGAAATTTATCCTGCATTACGATATTATCAGACGAGACTTAAATGTACGAGTTTTTAAAAATGATTATAAAATATTTTAAACAATGAGTTCCTAGAATTAAGTAATGATTTATTGAGAAATAAATGCCTGATTAGTTTCCCTAGCAACACTTAATTTTACGGGAAAACCGCGCTTCTTATTCAGTATTAATATATTTATCTAGTTGCTGTCTGCGGCATCGTTCACGTTTTATGCAAGACCTAAGTAGTAGCATAGTTAGGTCTTCAAAATTTTAGTTGTAGATACACATTATAATGAAGCATTATTTGATGATTGACGACCTCTGTGGCGCAGTGGGTGAAAGCCCGCGGGTTCGATCCCCGCCGCGGGATAAATGTTTGTATGATCTGCAAATATTTATCTCGGGTCTGGGTGTTTCTATGTATAATATGTATGTATTTACAAACAAAAAGTATATAAGTAGTATATCAGTTATCTGGTTCCCATAGTACAAGCTATGTTTAGTTTGGGGCTATAGATGATGCTGTGTGAAATTGTCCAGCATTATTTATTTATTGTTGATCATTCTATTAATTTTGCTACTATAGTTAAATGGGATATCATTTTTAAGTTTTTGTTTTGAATCTACAACTATTAATTTAGTTTGACATTCTTATAAATATTATAGAATACTTTTTATTGCAGGTGACGACGGTACGAAAGCGACCTAGTTTATAATTATTATTATCATTATTATTATTATTGATAAAGCTCAAACTCCGTTATTAACTCCAATAAGATGCCTTTTGGTCACTTTGGTACTATCAGCGACAAAAATTCTCAAACAATTTGAGACTTTAATTTGTCATGCCAGGAAAAATATTCAATTTTCCCAAATTGTATAAATTTTAACAAAACACAAAACAGTATTGTTTCAAGGCATAACTGATATAAAGTAAAAATTTTATAACAATGATACGAGCGCCGAAGATAATCTCTTTTTTATAAAATTCTAAAAGAGCTCATGCAGACGAGGGCGCCCCGGTCCAATAAACGCAGTTAGTAGACTTTTGTAGTTACAGACTTCTAGCAATAAGCCATTGCATAAGTAAGATATTGCACCTACCTATAACTGTTTTGTGTTTTATTTTTTTATGCTTTAGGTTAGGTATGCAGTTTTAACTTGTGTTAGATTAAGTACCTGTCTATGTTTTTGTTTTATTATTAAGTGTGTCTGTGTATCTGTGCCAATAAAGTTGTATCTATCTATCTAAGTTCGTATGAGTCAGTGGCCAACTCTGGTGACGGAGTTTTTAGGCCGCCTTAAGGCCTCCGTCATGACTTAACGACTTAAATAGCCTTGACTGACAATTTAACGTGCCCTCCGAAGCACGGAAGCGCTCAGATGAAAATGCCACTGGCGGTCACCCATCCTCTTACAGACCGTTTCGAACGTTGCTCTATCATGAACGACTAAGCAAGCACGACCACGAGCGCTTCGTCAAGAATCAAATGTTCATGAACTTTTGTCGCTCCTAGTTTTGTCTAAAGGAGTAAGCACCTTCCTTCAATGTGTTCTGCATACATAACCTCACCGGACGTCACTGTGTGAACTTTTCAACAATGACCATCCCGGAAAAAATTCAAGCTATTCTCACCTCTATTCCTATTGCTATAGTGTTGTGTAAGTTGCGTTGGTAAGCTACTGGTTTTTTTAAACGGAAGAAGTTGACTTGGATCATGGATGACATAATAACTCAGCGCGTGCTGTAAATAATAAATGGCCAAGAGCGAGTAGCACACCAGTTCTTATAAAAATGTACCTAGTTTAGGTTGTGGAGCTCTTTCAGCCGCCATCTCAACGGGTTTCGGGTTCGATTTCCGCGAGATACCATTTTGATCTGCAAAATATTTATCTCGATTCTGGGCGTACTTTGGGGCCAAATGATGCTGTGTGTCCAGCAATATTTCCGTCTTTCCTGTGTTGCTACATTTTTGAGCTTAGCTGCAGGTAATATTTTTTAAAAGGTAAGTTACCGGAACTCTGACTATAAAGTTTGGGTAATGTTTTAAATAAACTCGAAAGGCATAACAATGACTAGAGCTATAAAATTAGCTAATTCTATTGCGGTTTGATGCGCCGGCGCCGCCGGTGTCCTTTGATCGGGAAAATGACGAATGACTTCTGAATCAAAAATTATATTTAGTTATTTGCAGTGGCTATTAATAGATCTTAAAATTGTAGTAAATAATACAGTTCATTGCTCATTACTACCGTTATGATAATTGTTCCTTGCTACTAGGTACCTAGTTTCCACCAAATTTCACATGACAGGTAGATGATTCCACTTCTGTTCTTTCGCAACTCTACTGTGACATGCTTGAAAGAGTTCTCTTTGCTGAAATCATTATGCCCTAGTTGATGGTTTCACCACCCTATGTGTCCAAGTGTCTTATCAAGACTGTGTAGAATAAAGACGACCAACTCAGTTTGGGGCCTTAGCATTTACACGATGCGATTTCAACCCATACAAAATCGTATCGCACGGCAATTTTTCACGTGTAAACGCTCATCGTATGCGGTTTGTCATAGTAAACGCAGCGCTCGTTGGCACGTTCAATGGGCGGGGCTCAACAAATCGTACGAAAAATGGCATCGTGGCACCTTTAAAGCCAGGTATTCCTGCAGCAGTAGACTCTTAGCGCTGTCCGCCGCCGCGCTCGTGTATTTTGTAGATTTTTAACCGACTTCAAAAAAAGGAGGAGGTTCTATGTTCGGGTGTATGTATGTTTTTTTTTTTTTTTATGTATGTTCACCGATATCTCCGTCAGTTCTGAACCGATTTCCAAAATTATTTTTTTGTTTGAAAGGGTATGTTACCATAGTGGTCCCATAAAAATGTTACTCCTGAGGGATGGATAGTTTTCCCGTAAAATAAAAAAAATCACCGAACTTTCCGAAAAATGTGGACCGATTTCCAAAAATTTTTTTTTTGCTTGAAAGGCTATGCATTTCTAGGTGGTCCTCATACTTTTTTTTCCTGAGGGATTGATAGTTTTCCTGTAAAACTCAAAAAACCTCATTCTCACTACACAATCTGAGTCAAACGTTGAATAGTTTGACATGTTTATACTCTCGAGGTGGTCCCATATAAATTTTATTCCTGAGGGATTGATAGTTTTCCCGTAAAACTCAAAAAACCTCATTCTCACTCTAACTTCTTTAATCTTGACTATTCCAATATCTAACCTAACCTACTATATTATTTACACTTACACTTTATTTACACAGTGTTTATTTACACTAAAAATTGAAAAATAAAAATTTTTGAAAAAAAAATTGAACCGACTTCACATAACACATACAGGTTATGATAAGAACCTTCTATGTACCTACACTAAAAAGAGAAAAATAAGAATATACACATGCAATTATTACTTACAGTATTCAATTAATAAATTATTATGTTATATTAGATTTGAAGTCGGTGCCAACTATGCATTTACATCTAAGAAAAATTACGAGTACTACAATAGAACTTGGGTGCAAAATTGTATCGAGTAGTTGGAGTAGAATAGTGGCACCGGCTTCAAATCTAATATAACATAATAATTTATTAATTGAATACTGTAAGTAATAATTGCATGTGTATATTCTTATTTTTCTCTTTTTAGTGTAGGTACATAGAAGGTTCTTATCATAACCTGTATGTGTTATGTGAAGTCGGTTCAATTTTTTTTTCAAAAATTTTTATTAAACATAGTGATTATGAAAATAACTTTATCAAGCCCAACTCTGCGAATTTGTTTAGAAATAATTCTATTTTTTAGTTTAGTACAAAAAACAAATGTAAAATTTCAGTAGTTCAGTCACACCATTGAAAAAAACGTAAAAAAGGGGTAACTTTGGGACTTCTTTTTAGCAAGTAAAGCTCATTAAATCTTGTAACTGACTGCGACTTTGACTAGATTATATCCTTAAGTAATATATATATATATATTTTACAGCCTTGTAAACTCGTATATTCCATGTCTTAGATGACCTTAAAAATCACAAAAGCGCGGCCTCTTCTGGAATACAGGCCGTTAACTTTGTTTTCGATGATCAATCTTGAATCAAAGCATATCGTGAAGAGTCCCTCAAACAAATGAATGCCAAATGTTTGTCTATCATTCAGCCCACGAGCGAGGTTCACTGGCCTGTATAAAGGCGATATTTGGCAGGCGATGATCGAGCCACTTCCTCACCGGAAAGAGAGCCGACAGCGCCAACGTCGAATATTTAGTACATTGACCATTTTTTTTCAATCAATCTATACTACAATGAAACTGTAACTTGAAATGTCTGTGGTTGAAAGATATTCGAGAAAAACTTTTTTTGAGCATCAAAAAATACGAGTAGATCCCAAATCAATGTATTTTTTTTTGTTCTGTATAATGTGCGTGCGCGCTTATCTCAGTAACGGCTTATCTGTTGGAGTGTGATTTTCACTGTTATATGGTAAACCTGGATTTATATTTAGTTTTATAAATCAAAATCCGTTCACCTCATTCATCGCTTATGCGGGGTCGGCACAACATCTCCTCTTCTTCCACTCTCCCCTATCACTCATCATCTTCGTATCCATCCTTACCCATATCTTCTTTCACACAATCCATCCATCTTTTCTTAGGCCTACCTTTAATCACATATCCATCCACATTCATTTCCATCACCCATTTAGTTACGTGACTTTCATCTCTAAGAATTACATGCCCATACGCTAACCTATCAAAATCTATTCACCTCATTATTACGCCATTATTTCCTCTTTTGCGAGTCTCATCCAGTTTTGGCCTACACTGACAATATCGTTCCAGCAACGGGCTGGTGCTCTTCACTGTTCGGCGCTCATTGGTCATCAGTCTTTGCGGATGTTATCAGGTCGTGTGTGATGATTACAATGTCTAGGATACAATAGGTATAAGATTTTGAGCCTTGATCAATGAGTAATGTGCTATTACAAAAATCGTCATTAAAGTCACGTACACTCCGGTATTGGCACGCAGTTTATAAACAATGACTTTTATATCATTTAACTAATCAATAACCCAATGAATATCTATCAATGATGCAGACGACTACATAGTAAATATACTTCAGTATGTTTAAAAAGTTGAGGAGTGAAGGAAAACATCGTGAGGAAAATCTGCAGTTTAGACAGCACCACACATTGTCTTACGTGGATATGTCCGATTAAGCTGAGAGAATGGTTAATATCCTGGGCAAGCCTATTCTAGCTCAAACAATGTCTCAAGCACTACAACGTATATTGAGCGTACTTTGGTTGTCGACTGACAACGTATACGGCGAAGGAATATTTCGTAAGAAAACCAGCATATCGTTGAAACTGAAATGTTCGAAAACATGTGCACGAAAGGAGGGACTTCGAAACGTTCATATAATCCGTTCGAAAGATCTAGTGACACGACCAGAAGAATTAAAGATGCCTAAGTTTTTGAAGTGAAAGCTTCTTTAGGCACGTTGGGCATTTTTGATCGGAAAAAACCATCAAACTCGCGAGTTGTGAATCACGACTGCTACCGAAATACCGACACCGTCTCTATCTCTCACTATTTCATAATTTCGTCACTCAATGTATCGTTAGATTGATCGAAGTGTAAAGAGCTCTGATTCTGAGTGAGATAACCGGCAGTTCAAATCCCAGTAGGACAGTAATTTTTGGACTTAATTTTTTTAGTTTTTTTGTAGTTTTTTTTAAGTTTAGAACTGTTACCGAAACCTCAAGTTTTCACTTCTGTCGGCACTTTCAGAGTGCCACGTTTTTTATTGTATTGCTGAATCGTGTTACAATGGTAGTGTTGCTGAAGGGTAAGGACCGGATGGAGACAAAGACAATAGTGTAACGTCAATGCCGCTGTATAATTACATTTGAACAACTTCATTCTTTTGATAATCAAGATTCAATCTATGATATTACATTTTTGGCATGCTAACTCCTAAATGTGGTTGGACCTTTGACTACCCCCTTAGACATTATAAATGTATCTGGGACATAGATTTAAGGTTTAAATTGTTACTCTATTTGTTAGCACGCCATTTATACCTTTCCAACAACACGTTGGTCAGCAGGTAGAAAAAGCCTTCGGCATTATGCTCGCCAATTGTGCATTTTTTTTGTAATTTTGTGCAATATAAAGTATTTAAATAAATAAATAGAATGATATAAGAGAATGTCTACCAATCCTTGGGGATACTGTCCGTCGCGGTGTTACCCGCGGTCCCTCTTGAAAACTTCACCGCCCGTGACTCCTAACAATTTTTTTCCATAACTATAGCCGTTTAGATTTTCCCCTCAGAGGGCCCTCGACATACTCACCCAGATTATTGAATTTATTATTACTTACTTACTTACTTGCCTACCTTTAATCCAGTTCATCCTAAGGTTGTCTGGAAGAAATCGCTCAGAGCGATAAGACCGCCCATTGTACTTCGCTTCAAATGTTTTCTTGTATCTTTGTTTGTATTTTGTAATGTCCATGTGGTGTACAATAAAGTATTTTCTATCAATCTATCTCTTCTTCTTCCTGCCCTTATACCCACTAAGTGGGGTCGGCACAACTTGTTTCCTTCTTCCATTTCCCTCTATCATTCGTCATATCAGAACTCACTCCTTTCACTAACATATTATTATCCGCATTCACACAGTCCATCCATCTTTTCTTAGGCCTACCCCTACCGGTATATCCATCCACCTCCATACTCATCACTCGTCGTGTTATATGACTTTCATCCCTCCTCATGACATGCCCATACCACGCCAACCTTCCACTTCTCAATTTGTCAGTCACTGGCGCTACTTTCAAACTTCCCCCTATCATCATCATCATCCACATCATTTCCCTGCCCTTATCCCACTTTCTTGTGGGGTCGGCACAACAGGTTTTTCTCTTCCACTCCGCTCTATCAGCCGTCTATCTATCTACTTATTCGATCTCTACATAATCCTCGGTATCGGACGGACTTACATCTGACATCGTTTTCAAAAGATCGAAGGTGATCATGGGAATCCCATCCCACCTTTCAGTAATACAATAAACAGTAGCCGATGAATTTAAGAGCCAAATTAGACTCATTTATGACCACACAGGGCTTTACGGACCGAAAGTTCCTATACGTTATAGAGTTATTTTAATAAACAATTAAAAGACGCACGCGCACCATTTCAAGTAGCCACGGGTATGTCAAAAATCTGATATGGATTGTATGTGCCCGTATGGGATCGGCTTTTATTTATTTTTGTAAAATATAAAGATTACCTTTTTCAAACAGAGCATAGAGGTAAAATACCTTTAATAAAGGTATTTTTAATAGGATTCATTTAATAGGTTTGTGTGTGGAAGGGAGAGGCACACTTTTACATGAACTTTTCACGCAAGTAATGCGCCAACATTGCGGGCGTTAAATCTATTGAATAATTTTCTTCACGAGTTCCAGCATATCGATATTTTCAAGTCTATGCTCCATATATAAAAATTTAAGAGTATATTTAAGTTATGTTCATTTAGTTAAGCGCTTTGGATTATTCTGTAAGCTTCTATTTTAATAAATCATTTCCTTTCATTTTAAAATTCGTATTCTCTCTTCAGAATAATAAATAGGTACTTAATTAATACCTATTAAAAGATTATTATAAAAAAAACATAAACAGAATTCAGTACATGAACAAAAAGGTTCCATTCTTAAAGGCCAATATCCATAAGATATTGACAGAATTATGTACAGAAGTTTTTGAATGCATTTCCAATATTTTTGTCACCACTTCCTAAAATGTACAAAGTGCAAACGAGTGCATGCATATGTAGTTGAACCCTAACAATGAATTGCTCTTGTTTTATGTCAAAGAACAGTTTTGGACTGTTTATTTTGAAAGAAAACGGCCGTTTAATTGCTTAATCAAGCCGATTAAGTCGATTAAGTGTAAACAATGTCGACTTAACACCTCAGTAATTCTGAGCTTGTGGATTTATAGTTATAGTATATTAAAATGGGCGTAAACAGTTTATTGACCTTAAGGTACAACGGTGTTTTCATTGTTTACGATTCAATTATAGTTCTTCAAGAAAGAATTATTTAATTACTAGTATTTACAAAGTAAAAAAAATTCTTCAGTCTTTTTTAAGATTACGGAATCTTCCGTTGTAAGACGCACAGCTGATTATCATCCACCCTCATTGATATTCCACTTATTAGAACTAAGCGCTTTCAAAGTTCTTTTATTATGCGCACTGCAAATACTTACACAAACTGAAACTGGAAGCTGATTCCATACTTGGAATCAGCTAGTCTTTCTTAAACTTCGATCACTATTCATAATTACGTATTAAATAAACGGGATTTATCGCGTACCTTATTTTATTATTTCCCGACGTTTTTTACGTATACGTAATAGGAATCAGCTTCCAGCTTGTTGTTTTTAAGAAGATAGTTAATAGGGACCTTCTGGGTAGGCTCGCTCCATCGTAGACCTCATTCTTGCCTATGTAAGTTTCGAGGTAAAGAGTCTACCCATTCATCATAAAAAAAAATCTTTGGGTACGGATCCAAAGGGTAAAACGGGACCCTATTACTAAGTCTCCGCTGTCTGTCTGTCAGTCCGTCTGTCACCACTGCTGGGCAAAGGTCTCCCCCCTTAGCTTCCACTCCTTGCGCTCCAAGGCCACGGTTTGCCAGTCTGGCTCGAATGCATCCAGATCGTCTCGCCACCTTTTTCTGGGTCTGCCGCGTCGTCTTCGACTGTTTTCAGGCACCCACTGAGTGACGATCTTCACCCAACGTTCTGGGTGTATAACAAATACAAAAAAATTAAGTTATCGCTTATCGGCCTATTCTAGGCTTGAACGCCTTCAGTTCTGCTTAGTCCAGAGTTTAAGTTTCATTTTCCAATGAAGGTGACGACACTTCTAAAAAGCTAGGCTCTCTAATTAATTCTTACCAAACCATCCATGACTGATTTGTCGAAAACAAATTATGAAAGCTCGTAAAATCCACTAATTAATAAACGTCATTTTCGAAACAAATTTCGAAACGTATCCTTTTTTAAACCTCATTCATAATATCATAAAATGTCCACATGGCCTTATTTACCCAAAAAAGCCCATCGGAACATAATTATCGACTTTTTAGCAAATCTATCAATTTCAAATTAAAATAAGAAAGAGATGGAAACGTGGAAATAGTGAAGTTAAACAGAGACGGCAATATTTATAGACGCAAATGTAACCTCAATTTTATGGCAGCCTTAAAAGGATCGGGCAGAAAGGATTTTATTTATGAATTTTAAACAAATCTAGCTCTATTTCTGAGGATTTAAGACTCAAAATTGAGTAGCAATAGAATAAAGGTACCGTGTGCAACCGCCAACACAGATTATGACAAGTAAATTATAGTAATGAAGCCGTTTGAAATGGCTAAAATATGTTTTTATGCTTTTAAAGTTGGTGGAGATGTTACGAGATCTTGTTAGTACATGAGCTGCTGGGTAACATTATCATCTTACTATACATAATTTAATATGGGTATATTAAAGTAAGTATCTCAAAGTTTATTTATTTGTATTTTTATAACGCCTTTTATCGATATTGGGTTCGCTAGGCGAAAAGGAATAATGATAACACCGGGCCCTTTTACAAACTATTTTTTATCCGACTTCAAAGAAGGACGATTCCATGTTTAAAAGTATATTTTTGAACACATTTTCTTTGTATTATTTTTTCTAAGTGCTCGTATTTCTTTAGAATCTGCTCTTGTAAGTCATTAAAGTCGAGTTTCTTTATTGTAATTAATACAGGGTCACGACTGTATCCCCAAGGCGCGGTAGACATTCTCTCAGATCTTTATATTCCAGATCCTTTGAAGATGTCTAAGGGGGTAGTCAGCGGCATGTACAAATACATATTTGATACATGTCCACATCTTGCAGAAGTTAGTATTCCATACGTGCAAGCCCATCGCCGCCTATAAGAATACTAACTGGTTTCCTCAGTTTTTTTTCCTCACGTTGTTTTCCTTCACCGTTCAGAGCTCGTGTTCAAGCGCATATAAATTTTACGAAACGCAAAATCCATTGATGCACGGCCGGGATTCGATCCAACGACCTTCGGATTGAAAGTCGAGGTACAACCCCATTCGGCCAACACGGCTCTCGTAATTATCATCATATTTTCACATTTTCCATTAATAATGATAGACCAAATACATCATTCAAATTCTAAGTATTAAACAACCAGTCATCGCTATCATTCATCAACTCAATGATCTGGATAAATTAAATCGTGGAGTAGCAATTACCAAACTGTATTCACACTTTATTTACAAGCTCTAAGCGATGAAATATTCCATTTCCTTAGCAAATTATACTCATTACACTCTAATTACTAGCGCCCAGCGCGGGTGTGAAATTATTATAATGAGCCAACTCACTCATCGTTCATTTCATTCACTCGTTCATTACGCGCATGTTGTTTTTTAATCTGTGGTCTAATCAATGGTTTCACGATAGATCAAGCGATTATCATGCTCTATTGAAATTGTTTTAGTTTTTATGAGCGAGAGATTGAACAATCAGTGTTTGATTGTATTGGATAGTTGAATTTTTATCAATCTACCTGTTTTCAGTTTTTTATTTATAAAACAGTTTTTCCACAGAATGACCAAAACTTCATCCTCTTTCTCATCATCTAACATGATGAGAACCCCTCGTAGACTACAGACTTTCTATCGGCCGATAGAAAGTCACTCGTGGTCGTGCTTGCTTAGTCGTTCTTGATAGATCGTCGAAGTAAAGCAACGTTCGATACGGTCCGTAAGTGGATGGGTGACCGCCAGTGGCATTTTCATCTGAGCGCTTCCGTGCTTCGGAGGGCACGTTAAATTGTCGGTCCCGGCTATTTTAGTCGTTAAGCCATGACGGAGGCCTTTAGGCGGCCTAAAAACTCCGTCACCAGAGTTGGCCACTGACTCATACGAACTTACTTTTTTTATCGGCCGATAGTTGAGACGGAATATAGGTACTTCGGCTCGTAATGAGTATGGAGAAGTATAACCCGTTTCAACTATCGGCCGATAGAAAGTCTGTAGTCTGCGAGGGGTCTTATTCTTCACTTTTTCTTTTACCTTTTTTGTTACTTACTATTCTCGTCTTTCAATCTTATTTCCTTTAACCTACTGTTACTTGATTTATCTACTTACATTTACATCAAACGCTCCCAAAAATAAATTAAAAAAATCCGCAATGTAAAATATTTCTTGACTTAAAAGATAAAACGTCATTTCTGCAAGTTTTCAGTTTAGATTCGGTTTTGTCTCCATAGCCTATAAGGTGCATCCTACATGATGCTATTTTTCGTACGATTTGCTAAGCCCCGTCCATTGAACGTGTCGATGAGCGTTGTATGGGTTGAAATCGCATCGTGTAAATGTACCTTTACCGATTTCGCACAACGTCCGATCCGAATCCGATCCGTATCCGTGAATATACGGACGTAAATATCTAAGAAGAAATCGGATGAGGGAAGCCGGATCTTGTGCGTAAACTACTTTAGAAATATCAAAGATAGAAAATACTAGCTTCTGCGCGCGGCTTCGCCCGCGTGGTACCAACATTTTGAATAGCCTATATGCTATTCCAGGTCACTATCTACGCCTATTCCAAGTTTCATCCAAATCGGTTCACTGGTTTAGGCGTGATTGATACACAAACAAACAAAACATACTCACAAACTTTCAGATTTATTATATTATTAGGATTAGGATAGGATTAGGGAAGGATAGTTCTACGACTACTCCGGACTGTATTTTCACGGGTTCGGATCGGATTCGGATCGGACGTAATGCAAAACCGCCCTCTGTATGATTTGGAACACAAAAACATACAAAATCAGGTAAACAGCACACGTCCAACAATCCGAATTATGTCTGAATTTAATTGGAATATTAAAAAGTTACACAAATGGAGAACTGCAGAGCGTTGAATCGCAAAAATAAGAGATTAACAAGATTTTGATGCGCATTTGAGCAAGTTTACAAGACAGAGAGATGCACAAAAAGAGTATTTCGGTATACGAACACGTCTCTAACGCGACCTGGCACATGTTCCACGTTTTTGCGAACATGTCGAAGCATGTATCGTGCATGAATCAGAAATGACTTCGAGTCGAAATGCCAATTTTATATTCCCTTTTTGTTGGTATAGTTGATTTTAAATTGAGTAACCGTTTCAATTTTCAATTTTTATTGAGGTGAAATAAGTTATGATTATGAACAAACAATAAATAAATAATGCTGGACATTTTAACACAGCATCATCTAGCCACAAACTAAGCAAAGCTATGGGACCCAGGTAATTGTTATAGGTACTACTTAAGTATATACTTTTTGTTTATAATATATACATATTATACATAGAAACACCCAGACCCGAGATAAATATTTGCAGATCATACAAAAATGTATCCCGCGGCGGGGATCGAACCCGCAACCATCTGCGCCCCATGCGGGCTTTCACCCACTGCGCCACAGAGGCACAGAATACAGATAGGTCGTCAAAAGGTTCTGGATAAGTTTGGATAAGTTTTATTTATTTATTACCTAACCTATATAAACCTTTTTTATAAATCTAGAAAGCTCTACAAAGTATTACAAAAGCATTTTAGATATAATAATCCGATAAGTCCCGTATGTTTGATTGCAATGTTCACAAGCGAGCCACGTAAGCTATAACCATGAAATGTAACAACCAGGACACCGCTCTGCAGATGCCAAGCCTGTACTATGCAGACGAAACAATCCTTGGACGCATCTGTCTATGGACTTGATAATATTTCTTTAAGATTTTTCTGAGGTAAAAGTTCACGTTAGCCTTTAAAAGTTTAATAATAAAAAAAATCTTTAAATAAAAGTATTCCACTCAATAAGATGTTTTCTAGGCTGTTTTCTATGAGTAGTTTTATGTGAGACACTTCTAAAACATCGTTCATCATCATCATTTCAGCCATAAAGCCACTGCTGAACATAGGCCTCCCCCATCGATTTCCAGAGCAAAATATCGGTAGTCGCAAATAATACTCAAATAAACTACTCATTTAAAAAATTGTACTTGAGTATAATTACCATACTTACTTTTTTTGTGAGCAATCTCAATTAATACCTATGTTGCGGTCTACCCACACGCCACCTGTGACGCTACTGGCTTTATTTATTTATTTATTTATTATTAAAATGATCAACCCTAACTTTACAGGATAACCTAATACGATAGAGAGATTTAATATTCATAAGAAAAAAACAAAAATACATCAATTACCAAAACCAAATAAATACAAACACAAAATGAAAAATAAAATAAAAAATTAAGCCTGCTAATCAATATGAAAGGAAAACAAAATAAAGTATGATAATAAATTAATAATACTGTGATTCTAAAATATACTGAGCAGCTTTAACGAAGTCGCTCAAAGAACATTGAAATAAATCAATTTTCTCTTTTAACAAAAATTTAAACTCTCTCTGTGTTGCTCTCTGCGTGTGTGTGGCACTAAGAGCAGATTTGATATTTTTTTTAAAAGCTAGCAACTTTGCTAGCTTTTTTTTTGGTCATGCCCCCTTAAATAGCAAAGCTGTGTATGTCTACCTTGTCCTGGGGTTTAGTCGTGAGACTGTAGATATAGTTTGGTAATGGTAAAGGCTGATCAAAGCCATTTCTGAGTCCAGAAGTTGGTATATTCAAGATGCTACAACAGCTCTGTTCAACAAAAATGTCATCATTCCTGAACGTCAGTACTCATACGAGCACGGCCGGGCTTTTTCTTAAAATAATGCTTTTGCAATGTTGTCGACTCGCCCAAAATGTCACTACTAATTTTGGATTTCGTGACAACATGTTTTAATGTTTTGTAGAAAGGACGAATGGACAGTTAGGTCATTATTTTAGGGAATAGTAAAGAATTTGAGAGGTAAGAACTGTCCAATTCTTTTTTGACGTTACAACGTCTTATAATTCGATAGAGCCGGCTGCACGTACGAAAAAATGCGGCGTTACCTCGCTCTGAGGCGTTCCATGTAAGGCTTGAAGTGCAAGCGAGAGCGCGGAACGAGCGACAAAGAAGCACAAACGTTGTCACGTTCAACTATCGTCAGTAAACCGACTTTACAGACAACCAATTTTTTTTTTATTAAATATGCTGACCGCATTTGACCTCACCTCTGTCTGATTCAATTGTTATTATTTATTGATTTTCGTAACATAAAGTACGAACTAATAAATTACATATTTAGGGAAAAGTATATAATTAAAGAGGTTTGGTCGTTTTGAGTTTTTTTTTTTTTTTTTTTTATTTATTTAAATTCACAAAACAGTTGCTCAAGTCGTTGCTCAGGCGCTAAAATAAATCTTGTAATTATGTATTGACTCTACGTTCACACAGCATCATCTAATCACAATGTAGAAATACTGTTATGGTAACCACATGACTGTTAAGTATACCTACAACTTCTCTTAGTTTTACCTCGACGACCTCTGTGGCGCAGTGGGTGAAAGCCCACTTGGGACGCAGAAGGTTGCGGGTTCGATCCCCGCGGCGGGATAAATGTTTGTATGATCTGCAAATATTTATCTCGGGTCTGGGTGTTACTATGTATAATATGTATGTATTTACAAACAAAAAGTATATAAGTAGTATATCAGTTATCTGGTTCCCATAGTACAAGCATTGCTTAGTTTGGGGCTAGATGATGCTGTGTGAAATGTCCAGCAATATTTATTTATTTATTTTATTTATACTATCCATACTAATATCCATATCCATACTTAATATTATAAATGTGAAAGTAAAGCGGCTGTCACACAAGAAGAGTTTCTCGCATGCGAACGGCGAAAAATCGTATGCGATTATCCCTCGGCAAAACTCGCCATTCGAGTCTCGCCTGCGGTTGTTTAAATTTTAACAGAAACTCGTAAAAAAGACTACTTTTAGTAGAAAGCTTAGATAGCGAGAATCGTATTCGAGAGGCGAGTCTCAAGGCATTTGTTTACACTAGGCGACCATATTATTGCCTAGAAGAAATCGCCGCATGCGAGAAACTCTCCTTGTCTAACAGCCGCTTAACTCTGTCTGTCTGTCTGTTTGTTACCTTTTCACGCCCACTGAACAGATTAGGCTGAAAATTGGCATGGATAAAGGTTATATCCCAGGAAAGGACACAGGCTACTTTTTATCCCGAAAAAATCCCAAGGGAGCGCGGGTTACACCGCGGGAGCGCAGCTAGTTAAAAATATAAGTAGAAATCTCAGATCCAAAAAAAATATTCGCTAATCGGAATCGAACACACAACCTACAGGTGGGTCGTCCACTGCACCTTCTCTTGTTTTTCTTCTCATTATTCAAGACCACCAAGGTGCCCACAAAACCTCTCAATCACCTCTAACTGATAGATTCATTTCGAGCAATTAAAACAAATTCCTCCTGTATTTGATACCCTGAGCACGAGTTTCTTATATTTTTAATAAAACGTTCGACAAACAGGTCACGTTAACCTGAGTTAATTCATAGGTGCATTATGTTTACTTCTATTAAAATTAAAACACTTGTTTGCATAAAAACCGGCCAAGTGCGAGTCGGACTCGCGCACGAAGGGTTCCGTACCATTATCTATAAAACGGCAAAAAAATTTTTTTGCTCTTAAATATTTATTTATTCTATTTTTTTTGTATTTGTTGTTATAGCGGCATATAAATACATCATCTTTGAGATACAGCCTGGTGACAGACGGACAGACAGACGGATGGGCAGCGGAGTCTTAGTAATAGGGTACCGTTTTACTCTTTGGGTACGGAACCTTAAAAAAACATAGGTAGATGTCAAGTGCACAATAGAAGCCTCTTTGAGGCGCACTTAACAGTATGTTCTAGAGAATTAGTGAAACGATAAGAAGACCTCATGAATAGACCGACTCGCGAATGGTTCAATACATCAGTTACCAGTGCCAAGGTCCAGTATGGTTGTGGTTATGGGTCATTGGCAATTCATCACGGGTCCACAATACCACCCCCACCGGGACGACCAGGGAGGTCGGGGAGGAGACTGGGCTAAAACTGTACCTTATTAAAAACTAGATTATTAAAATAACCGTAGTCTTTCTCAAATTTTGCGCGCAAAATGTTGATATTTTGAGATGAATTCTGCCCGCAATGCCTACTGATACTGAAACATAGGGGAAACAGGAAATAATCCCCTTTTTAAAGAATTATATACGAAATAAGAATACTTACGTCATTATTACCTCCTTATAATTTAGAGAGAGCCGTGTTGGCCGAATGGGGTTGTACCTCGACTTTCAATCCGAAGGTCGTGGGATCGAATCCCGGCCGTGCATCAATGGATTTTGCGTTTCGTAAAATCTATATGCGCTTTAACACGATCTCTGAACGGTGAAGGAAAACATCGTGAGGAAACCAGTTAGTATTCTTATAGGCGGCGATGGGCTTGCAACCTGTCACGTATGGAATACTAATTTTTTTTTATAAAATTAAAATTAAATAATTTCTGCAAGATGTGGGCTTGTATCAAATATGTATTTGTACATGCCTCTGACTACCCCCTTAGACATCTTCAAAGGATCTGGAATATAAAGATCTGAGAGAATGTCTACCGCGCCTTGGGGATACAGTCGTGACCCTGTTTACGTGTTTACGTTTTATAATTTAGGCTTTGAGAACATTTTTTTACAATAAAATAGCCAAAAGAGAACGCAATCACAAATATATGGCCGTTTGAGCTAAAGGAGCCTTTACATGTTCATCATTAATAACGTCTAAGTACTAGAATGCTTTTTCAATTACATACATAAAATATATTTTTTCAGTATAATCACTCTAGCCCAGCCTCCTCTATCTGTCCGAACCCTTTTTATTTCCTTCCACAATTAATTGGAGATATCGGTCGCGACGAAATCATTCCGCTGTGACAGCTTCTAAGCGGATTTATTGATTTTTTTCATGACCTTTATCACAGTGGGCTAAAGTTCAATTTTGAGCGGGCTGATTGTAAAAAGTGGCGTTGTTTTTGCAATGATGAGACGGGACCACACAAGGTGGAATGGTCCAACTTTCAAAATATAATGATGGAAGTAAAAGTAGCATTAACGCTTTTCTACTTTTTGTTGGCTTACAATAATGAGCAATTGAACTTTCGGTATTAATTGATAAATTAAAATAAATAAAATGCTGTACATTTCAAACAGCATCATCTAGCCCCAAACTAAGCAGAAGCATACTTGTACTACGGGAACCAGATTACTGACATACTTTTACTTATATACTTTTAGTTTGTAAATACATACATATTATACATAGAAACACCCAGACCCGTGATAAATATTTGCAGATCATACCTACAAACATTTATCCCGCCGCGGGGATCGAACCCACAACCTTCTGCGTGCCAAGCGGACTTTCACCCACTGCGCCATAGAGGTCGTAATGTAACAGACACAGTGAACATCGAACTAGGTATAGTAAATAGATGCTGGGAGGGGTAGTCAGAGACAGGTCCAATGTAAACAAAACAGGGTCAGTATCCCCGAGGCGCGGTAGACATTCTCTCCGATCTTTTATATTCCAGATCCTTTGAAGATGTCTAAGGGGGTAGTCAGAGGCATGTATAAATACATATTTGATACATGCCCACATCTTGCAGAAGTTAGTATTCCATACGTGACAAGTTGCAAGCCCATCTCCGCCAGGTCCAATGACGTGAACAAAATCACATAATCTAAACACAAGTTTGTTGTTTATAATATGAGGCTTATGCATGGTGGTGTACCAGCTCTTACATACATACATACATAAAGTCACGCCTCTTTCCCAAAGGGGTAGGCAGAGACCACGGATCTCCAGTCGCTACGATCCTGACACACAACTTTCGCCTCATTCACTCTCATTACATTCTTCATACATGCTCGTCGGTTTAGGGTACTTTTGACCTGGCCCTTCTCCAAAATGTCGCCAATTTGATCCAAGAAGGTTCGCCTAGGTCTTCCCCTTCCAGCTGTCCCATGCACACTCGCCTCATACACTTGCTTTGTCAAACGATTGTCATCCATCCTCTCTACATGCCCAAACCTTCTTAACATACCTTTCTCGATCCTCAACACTACATCTTCTTTCACTCCACACTGTTCCCTTACATTCATAATATTTTTTTCGAATTTTTTTAATGTTTAACCACACTTAGGTATTTCATTTAGAAATGAAAAGTCATATCAAAATTTTAGATTCCGACGGGATTCGAACCCGCGACGATCCTCTTAAAGCTGAAGTGCCTTCAACCACTCGGCCACGGAATCCACCGACGTCATCTGGAAATGTTTATAAGCTCATAATGAACATGAATGTAAGTATTATCGGTTACTTTTCAATTCTTACATTCATGTAAAGTGCGTGACGATGGACATTACTACTTTTAACCACTGATCTTGTATTATCTCGCTGGAACACAACAAACAATTCATTAAACATCACCCTGACAATAAATCGGCTAAAAACCAATGATCCGACATAAAGCAGTACTTTTCAGAAGCCATCATAAATACAATGAGACTTTCTCTCTGAACCCTTAGAGTTCCGTATCAAAAGAGAAATTCACGAACCTCGTAAATATTTCAGAACTAAATTGGTAAACAAAAATGGTGTTGAAACTGCCGCACTCAAAGAGACTTTCGTTTCTTTCTGAGTGCGGACATCAGTAGAAACTAGAAGTATAATTTAATCTGATTAGTGACTATTTCGTATTTTGGATATAATCAGCTTTTAAGGATGCGATTGTGATCGTGTTGACCTCTTTTTCATAAAAAATAAAACAACATAAGACGAATATTATCACTACTACGATTTTATGCATAGAAGTGAAAAAATAAAATCAAAATTCTTAACATGAAAATGATGTAAAACCATAACTACAAGTGCACTTCTCACGCTTGTCCAACTTCTTTAACATTGCCAAATAATGTCTTAATGAGACAGAATGATGTGTGAGCGGCGTCACCCGATGCCTGTGTCAACTCGATTCAAATAATCGAGAATAATCGAATCGTGAGGAATCGGATAATCGAGTACTCGAAAAAGTTTCCGTTGACAGGATATGATTGATTATGGCTCAGTCGAAATTGCGCTTGCGCATTTTCCTTGAATAAAGTGCAAATGGTATATCTTTCTTATATTCTGTTGTTTAACTGTAATGATTTAGACTATTTAGGTGAATCCGCACTAAACCAGTTTGTTAATCCAGGGTACGGGCTTACAGCGTTTAGTTCAAAACTAGATGGCGCTGACGGTAGTGTCGGTAACACTGTCAGTCTGAGTTCAACTAAAGAAGTTTTAACTTCAATAATTACGTTTTAAAACTAAAAGAAAAAACGACTTCAATGTTCGACTCTACACACGGCGTGACTCAGGGAATCAATAAGCCATCCATAATAATGCTTAGGCTCCACCGGGGCGTCAAAGGGCATTAATTACCAAAACTGCATACATCATAAGTCAAGTTTCGCGGCACGTGAGTTCCTGGCATTAGTAAATCGTCAGTTTGACATAATGCATAAAGAGTGTTAGACTTATCTGTCGATTCGATTTCCAATGGCTAGGAGGGAAGGTTTTTAGAGTTTTACGGGAAAACTATCAAACCCTCAGGAATAACATTTATATGGGACCACCTCTGGAGTAAACCCTTTCAAACAAAAAAAATTTTGAAAATCGGTCCTCAATTGGCGGAGTTATCGCGTAACAAGATACAAAAAAAACATACAGGTGGATTGAGAACATCCACCTTTTTTGAAGTCGGTTAAAAATCATAAAAGTTGCTTGTACTTCACTACTCAAAAAGTACCTAATTAAAAATGGAAATTTGATTTTTATCTGCTCTCTATCTCAGCAAGAGAAGTCGGATAAAAATACTCTGTACAAAGATAAAGGTGTTAATCGAAATAAAAAAATATATGCATCTGCCAAACCAAAATAGGTAAGTACTACCGTTTTCTCATTTTCGTTATTGAATTTAATTTAAAAATTGAATATTAACATTCCATGTTTTACACTCTTAAGTATATTGTTATTGCTAAATGGCAATTTGCATAATCATTAATTAACGCGTAAAAATATGAATAAAAACAAAATTATGCTAAATATTGCTCTATTTCTTTGTTTATGTTAATGCTACAGCACAAAAGGTTCTGTATCATCTATACTAATATTATAAAGAGGAAAGATTTGTTTGTTTGAAATGAATAGGCTCCGAAACTACTGGACCGATTTGAAAAATTCTTTCACCAATAGAATCCTACATTATCCCCGATGAACATAGGCTATATTTTATCCCGGGAAGTGAAGTTTTCCCGAGGGATCGCGGGTAACACCGCGGCGGACAGATAGTTATCTATAAAAACGGCCAAAAAAATACGTTTGTTGTATGTCCCTTTAAATATTGATTTTATCCTGTTTTTAGTACTAATTTGTTGTTCTAGCAGCAACAGAAATACATCATCTGTGAAAATGTCTACTGTCTTACTATCACTGTTCATGAGATACAGCCTGGTAAGTAAGTAAAAGTAAGTTCGTATGAGTCAGTGGCCAACTCTGGTGACGGAGTTTTTTGGCCGCCTTAAAGCCTCCGTCATGGCTTAACGACTTAAATAGCCGGGACCGACAATTTAACGTGCCCTCCGAAGCACGGAAGCGCTCAGATGAAAATGCCACTGGCGGTCACCCATCCACTTACAGACCGTTTCGAACGTTGCTTAACTTCGACGATCTATCAAGAACGACTAAGCAAGCACGACCACGAGCGCTTCTACAGCCTGGTGAGAGACGGACAGACAGGCAAAAAGATTGCGGAGTCTTAATTATAGGGTCCCCTTTTTACTCCTTGGGTACGGAACCCTAAAAATATTGTTGAAACGGCAGAAAGATAATATTACCATTACCATCGGCTTTATTTATTTCATGTTATCTGTGATGATCTGGTGGCAAATTTTTTAACTTGCCTCTAACTATCCCCTTCGGGTATTTTGGGTCACACCGCGGTATTTTTTCGGGATAAAAAGAAGCCTATGTCCTTATCTGGGATACAACCTTTATCCATGCCAATTTTCAGCCTAATCTGTTCAGTGGTTTGGGCGTAAAAAGGTAACAAACAGATAGAGTAACTTTCACATTTATAATATTATAGTATGGATATTAGTATGGATGGTCAAACTCATTGTTTCAAAAATAAAAAAGATTTTACAAGTGAATCACAAAAAAACTAGACCTATCTCAAAATTACCTGTACAAACAGTGTACTGAATAGAATCGGATTCATATTTCTGCAGGCACGTCAGACAATGGTCCTCAATACGGGAGCCGTGACCCCTGCCCGCTGTATCTACCATCATCTGTCGACTTCACCCCGTGACCTGAGGTGACCATGTTTTCACAATATTCGAGATAGAACCCGTTTGCGCATTTTAAGTCCTTTCACCACGCTAGACAGTCTAGTCAGTCCATACGCCTAGTGACAAGACACAAAATTAATAAATATTATAATACATTTATTTACAGAAACTAAGCTACTACAAGTACATAAAATTATAAAATACAATAGGATCAGTCAAGCTATTTAAGGATCGTCGTAAAAACGATCTATAGATAGCTCAACTGATCCAGGGGCCTTAGCCAAAAAACAAGTAGACATTGAAATGGAAATGGACATAGACAGATAAGGACTATAACTCACGTGCGGCGCATGACATTATTTAACGCGTTTTGTATGGCACTGCATACGTTTTATGCCAAATATCGCGGCATGTGAGTTCCTGGCTTTATCAAACGTCGGATTGACACATCGAGGATGGAAAGTTGCCACAGAATTCATTATAGTAGCAAAGTTACCATTGACATTCCGGGTTGATCATTCCACCGCACAATTAGAAGACGCTTCTAGGATAGACAGATTGTCTATAGACCACGTACACTCTAGACGATCACCCACTGTTGCGATGATGCGGCATGCCTCACGTGCCATCGTGCATGAACGTCTGGGGCCAGCTTATGGTCCGCAGAGTACAAAGAGTATAACGTATTTAAAATAGCGTCTTAAGGTGGGTACACACTAGAGAATTTTATCGAGCATTTACAAATGTAACGTTTTTACAAATAATAAAAATAAACAATAAAAGGAGAATGGGCATCCCCGCCCAAATCAAAAAACTATCGCCCGCAGAGAGAGTATGGTGGAATGGGTAGACCTTCAAAAACACTCCATTTCATTGTTTGACAGCTAAAAAATCCATCCTACAGAAATCGAGATATTTGTAGTTAAATGTGGTGACTCTTACCATCATGTTTTTTGACTTACAGGCTTCCCGCAGATAAGCCACTATAGGCATTCGATCGAACTTTAGAAGCACTACATTTCATTGTATGACAACTAAAAAATCCATCCTGCAGAAATCGAGATATTTGCAGTTAAAGGTGGTGACCATCATGTTTTTTGACTTACAGGCTTCCCGCCGATAAGCCACTATGAGCATTCGATAGAACTTTAGAAGCACTACATTTCATTGTATGACAACTAAAAAATCCATCCTGCAGAAATCGAGATATTTGCAGTTAAAGGTGGTGACCATCATGTTTTTTGACTTACAGGCTTCCCGCCGATAAGCCACTATGAGCATTCGATAGAACTTTAGAAGCACTACATTTCATTGTATGACAACTAAAAAATCCATCCTGCAGAAATCGAGTTATTTGCAGTTAAAGGTGGTGACCATCATGTTTTTTGACTTACAGGCTTCCCGCAGATAAGCCACTATAGGCATTCGATAGAACTTTAGAAGAACTATATTTGATTGTATGACAGCTAAAAAATCCATCCTGCAGAAATCGAGTTATTTGCAGTTAAAGGTGGTGACCATCATGTTTTTTGACTTACAGGCTTCCCGCAGATAAGCCACTATGAGCATTCGATAGAACTTTAAAAGCACTACATTTGATTGTATGACAGCTTAAAAAATCCATCCTGCAGAAATCGAGATATTTGCAGTTAAAGGTGGTGACTTTAACCATCCCCCCCGGTGGATTCCGATCTTGTCGCGATGAGGGGGCTCAGTAACCGTGGTTCGGCGGCCCTCGGTGAAGCCAACAGGGATCCCAGGCGGGGACGCTCCGAGTGGGCTTGCGGTTGGGCCCGCTCTGGATGCGTCTGAGGCGGGTGCGGAGGACGGAGTAATTTCTGTCCCCCGCAGTCAGGAGGGGTCGCGGGAGAAGAGGCGTGTCGGTGTGTCGTTGCCGTTCGCCCTATCTTCCGCGACCAAACGGTGGCGCACCGTTGATGCGTTGGCGGTGGGGCCGCAGTGGAAGAGGAGTGTCGGTGTTACGTTGCCGCTCTCCCTATCCTCTGCAGCCGTTCGGAGGCTTCTCCACGCGCAGCTCTTTAATTAGAGCGCGCAGTGGACGAAGGGAGCTGAGAGCTCTGGTGGTGAGTAGCGGACGCTAGGTGCGGGGGCACCTTCGTCCGCCTTGCACTGCTCACTACGACGCGGGGTCTGCCGTAAGGGCGGGGATCGCCGGAGGGGGTCTGGATGTAGAGGCTCTGCCAGTTTCCCGGACCCCCTCCATTTCAGGCGACGCCGGAAAGGCGCTGGGACGTTTAGTGGGTATACCGGGAGTCCCCGGGAAAAAAAAAAAAAAAAAAAAAAAAAAATGGTGACGATTCGATAGAACTTTAGAAGCACTACATTACAGTCGAGATATTTGCCTATAACTGCAAATAACTCGATTTCTGCAGGATGGATTTTTTAGCTGTTACGCAATGAAATGTAGTGTTCCTAAAGTTCTATCGAATGCCCATAGTGGCTTGTCTGCGGGAAGCCTGTAAGTTAAAAAAGATGATGGTAAAAATCACCACCTTTAACTGCAAATATCTCGACTTCTGCAGGATGGATTTTTTAGCTGTTAAACAATGAAATGTAGTGCTTCTAAAGTTCTATTTAATGCCCATAGTGGCGTGTCTGCGGGAAGCCTGTAAGTCAAAAAACATGATGGTAAGAGTCACCACATTTAACTGCAAATATCTCGACTTCTGCAGGATGGATTTTTTAGCTGTCATACAATGAAATGTAGTGCTTCTAAAGTTCTATCGAATGCCCATAGTGGCTTGTCTACGGGAAGCCTGTAAGTCAATAAATATGATTGTAAAAGTCACCACCTTTAACTGCAAATATCTCGATTTCTGTAGGATGGATTTTTTTGCTGTCATACAATCAAATGTAGTGTTTTAGAAGGTCTACCCATTCCACTATACGTCCACTCTGCGGGCGATCGTTTTTTGACTTGGGCGGCGCTTCATACATGCCTGCCCGTTCTCCTTTATTGTTTTATAATTTTTTTTTTTTAATAATCCAGCATCATTTAATGATGCTGGATTATTAAAAAAAAAATTAATAAGGCATGTGCTACGGGTATACTACGTAAATATTTTTTGTGACTGTTACACTACTTAAATATTTTTTGTTTGTAAATGCTTAGGCACATTATATCACCACCTTTACCTATTTTCATATAGAAAAATCTTACTTCTTACTAATATTATAAATGCGAAAGTCTGTGTGTGCGAATGTTTGTCTTCACGTATCTCCGTGACGACTTAACCGATTGTGATGAAATTTGAAATGTAGATTGTTTGTGTTAGATTTTCTGGGTTAGATTTTCCCTCCCTCTATCTACTATGGGATTCTTGAGAGAAACATAACGCAATAATAGTTAATCATATTATGTATTTTGAAAGTCAAAACCATACACGATAGAGAGGAGTGGAAAAAACGAAGGGAGGCCTTTGCCCTGCAGTGGGACACCACAGGCTATTAATAATAAAATAATAATAAAAACCATACAGTTCTTGCTATAAAAAAAAATATTTTTAATGTGGATTTTCGTATAGTTCTCCTCTCTTGAACCGGGAACTGCATCAAGGATTGGCGTCATTAGCCAAGGGCGTTGTGGATATCCAAAGTCTCCTGAAAACAATATTTCTTTAAACCTTTTTTTTTACTATTTAAAAAAGATTATTGTTTTTAATATATATTTATTAACTTTAAGAGCCGTGTTGGTCGAATGGGGTTGTGCCTCGACTTTCAATCCAGAGTTTGTGGGTTTGAATCCTGGGCCGTGCATCAATGGATTGTTCGTTTCGAAAAATTTATATGCACTTCAACACGAGCTCTTATCTGTGTAGAAAAACATTGTGAGGAAACCCGCAGCTTAGTCTCCACATGTATTGACGTTGTCTTTCCTGTGGCAGGCAGATTAAGCTGAGAAGATGGTTTAGGTGCTACAAGCCTATTCCATGTCAAACAATGTCCCAGGCACTACAGCGTCCCGTTGAGTCTACACTCAACGGGACGTTGTAGTGCCTACGCATAGGTTGCCTCCAGGTTTTTGGGAAATCAATCCATTTTCCCATTACAGCTGGGTGGTTCAGGGCGTCCACAACTTCTATAATGCAGCGACTCATTGTGCGTTGGGCTAGATGGTGATTCATCCCCACGATTCGTTGGTAGGATCCTGTGGCTAAAAACTAAGCGTGCACCATACCTACAAACGACAAACAAAACATTATTTTAAGTACTTATACAAACATTAAGGTTATTAAGGTTATCTTATTAATATAAAAAATAACCTACTTATTAAAGAAATCGATCAGATTCTTTCAGGGGAAAGAATTAAGTATATTATCACGATGTGAGACGGGAACGATCTTCGGAGCATGAACATATTGAACATGTTTGTGGAAGACAATTCCGTGTATCTTAAGCCGTCCACAGCGCCGTATTTTAATGTTTTCTTATATGTTAGCATTGTTTTTCACCAATTGTACGTGCTTATTCGGTTAATAACATGTTAAAAACTCGAAAACACGGCGCTGTGGACCCAGCTTTGGGTTATACACAGATTGTGCTTGTGCTATTGCCGTAGAAACAAAGAAAACGGAAACTTTTACCTTGAGTTCCAAGGAAATATCGCTCGATTCCTTCAAGGTAGATTTTTCACGTAGCTCTTCACACAAAATTTTTAATTCTTCTTTTTTAATCCGAAAGACTCTTCGACGGGATCCAATGTTTGTCTAAGAAGATACCCTTTCTGGCGTTGTAAATAACAGTCCTCATTTTGAGCGCTCCATAATAAATTTAGAGCATGCATTTTACAGCTTGAAAAATATTATAAAAGCTTTACAAAATCACAGAAAACTATTACTCAATACAAAATTACACGGTGACAGATGATCGATCAAAAACAAGGCACCATTTTATTTCTACTGCGATTCCGCTGGGTTTTTGTCAACTTTGCCAGTTGTCTTGTCAGCGATCAAAAACGTAAACAAAGTATCAATTGCGACTATCAAAAGTGCATCTTGGCTACCATTTTTTCCATTCCACTCATTATGACGCGTAATTTTCATACATACTCTTTGTAATCTATGGCAGAATCAAGTGCAAAATGAGTGCAACATCGCCAAATCAGTGTTGATAGTAGCCATGGAATGGAAACGAATCTATGTCATCTTGGCTAGCCCCCCAGGTCACTGCCAGTCGGAAGCGTGCTCAAATCAAAATACTGCAAATACAGCATGCCACGCTGAATTGCAATGCTGTTTCTCTGTGCCAAAAAATCGCCAGCTCTCGAATCACGCGATACTTCGACCAGACGGACGCCCTGAATGATAATATTATATTTATTTATTTATAAATATTTATTTCAGCCATCAGTGTCCCACTGCTGGGCAAAGGCCTCCCCCCACTCCCTCCAGACATCCCGGTCACCAGCAACATCCCTCCATTCCGCCAAAAACTGATCCAGCTCGTCCTGCCATCTCCGTTTTGGTCTGCCGCGTCGCCTTCTCGCTGGGTCGGGGCGCCACTCGGTGGCTACCTTCGCCCACAGCTCACCTGGCATGCGGCAGACGTGTCCGGCCCAATTCCACTTCAGCGTAGCGGCCTTCAAAGCTACATCTATAATTTTAGTTTTGGAGCGTAGTTCGGTGTTTCGGACTCTATCCGTCAATTTAATATTATAATTCTACTAATATTATAAATCTAAAGATTTGTGAGTATGTCTGTGTTCCACCGATTTGGATGACACTTTGGAGTGTGTATGTGTCATTTTTATAATCATGACATACTTTCGCCTTCCATACTTCAGCCTTTTCAGCGAAAGTTTCATAATATCCCACACTAAGGTATACTCGTATTATGCGCTAAAAGTTCTATAGGTACGTTAATAAATTCGATGCATTGTGACATCACGTACCTACATGGGCGGATCCAGGATTTTTTCTGGGGGGGGGGGGGGGGGGGGGGGCACAAGAAACAAAAACTGACAAAAATTTCACGATTTATTAATTTTTCGTAGTTAGTAGGTACACAAAAATATCGTCTGGGGGGGGCACGTGCCCCCGTGCCCCCCCCCCTGGATCCGCCTGATGCGTACCTAATTAATTTCGTAATAATAGGCGCCGATAAGTAAAGTTTGCAGAATTGAAAATTGATTTAATGGCTTTCGATAGCGTACATCTTCCTCTATGCCTGCATACTTTATTCAACCGTAGAGAAAATGGAACAGACTGAAGATACCATTAATCAAGAATGTAGCTATATTTTCTCATTCTAAATCTTCGGAAAATCGAGGGCAATTTAAAGTCTCAATAAAAATTGAAATGATGGTCACTAAACAGTAGCTCTTGTTTTTCGAATGCCAGCATTGTGTCCCGTGGCGCAACATCGCTAGTACGTCTCGGATTACACATTTGATCACATTTCAACTGCGCTTTACATTGACGGTTTTGAACAATGCATCAAATAATTTTAGACCAAAATGGGCAATGGTTAGGGTCATCAGCTCTACGAATGGAACTACGTTTATATTCGGTCAATATACCTAGCTACTACCAGAAGTATTCATACTAACCTGTGCCTATCAATAAGTACTGTTGGGTCAATGCAAGCTGTAGATGATCTCGTCTGCAGCCAAGAATATCCCACAGCTGGGTATAGGCCTCCCTCTGTTTACGCCATTCACTCCAGTCCTGTTTCTCCCGCATCAAAAATCTATGATACCTCTGGATTTCGTCTAACCATCGCATAATTCAATGATGATGATAAATAAACACAATCTACATTGACTGCAGATCTGAAGTCCCCCATACAGTCTCTAAATGAAGTCTGTTACAATTTATTATTATTATTATTATTTTTTAGCCGTTTCGTAGTCCCACTACAAGGCCTCCATTTCTTTCTTCCACTCTTCGCGATTCAACGCAGCAACAGGCCAATTCCGCAGGTGGGAGTCCAGCTCGTCCCGCCATCTCGCCCTGGGTCTTCCACGTCTACGCGTCATATTTGGTGGGGTCCACTGAGTGGCTCGTTTTGCCCACAAATCGCCCGACAATTTAATATTAAGAAAATGAATTTAATCAAAACAATAACCGTTAAATATATAAAATGCTAAATTCACCCATTTCGAAACTTGGAAAGTAATCTAGCTGACTTATAAATTCGATCAGTTTGAAATCAGTTTTTGTATTGAAATATGATTTTATGAATTCGATTTGATAAAATCAAGTTAAACGAAATTCTTATAACGGAAAGATGAAATGTTATGACGAAGGATAAGTTTTTGCTAAAGATGTGATAAAGCCTATCTAGTATTGCGTATGTGAATCGTTCTGTTTGTTTGTTGTAATTGTTATTATTTAAAAACAAAAAACTGAACCAATATTCCTCTCAGAACAAATTATAATAATAATCCTTTGAAGATTTCTAAGGGGTAGCCAGAGACACGTCAAAATAAATGTTTGTGTGATTATTTCCTTCTTTCTTCGGGGACCGTGTTGTGGACCTCAAATGGAATTGGGCAGGACACCTGGATAGACGTGGTCGCTGGAGTAAACTTTGACGGAGTGGTGGCCAAGAGGATGCAGTAGAAACCAGGGTCGACTAAAAGCGCGTTGGGTCGATGACATAGAAAAAGATGATGTGATTCTTTATTTTTTAGAAAAGTAAAAATTACTTACGTGACGTTTTTTATTACTTTAAAAAAAAACTTATCATTTATTTCCCAAGCCAAGCCAAGTTGTTTTGTAGTGTTAAAATAAATTCCAAAATACGAACCACAAAATCGTATCGAGCTCATCAAAAAAGTTAAAAGGCCTCCATTCCACCAAAATAAATTATTTAACGAATCGATTCACATTTTAATTCGAATTGTCAAAATCGATCATCAATCATAACTGTCGTGCTTCGGAGACATTATCACAAAGTGCATCGCCGGGACCCGAACCCGCATCTTTGTGTTTCTTGTCGGGCTTTTAGGGCGATGACAGACGGACTTCAATAACTTTTAAATAGATTTCATGTGAGCAGTACGTAGTTACTTGCACAAGACATACCTGTTACGTTTGATATAAGTTACAAATAAGTAATGCTTGCATAGCTCACTCAATTTTTTTGACCATATACTCGTATCTCGTGAGAAAACCAGTGTTCTCTCAGCGGTGATGGGCTTTTTAGCTGGCACGTATGAGGTGCTAATTTCTGCAAAATAAAGATACGTGCCAGATAATATTTAGACATGTTTCTGACTACCTTCTCAGACATCTTCAGAAGATTTTGAATACCCTAAATATCTGAGAGAATGTATTGATCATCAGTTGGAGCACGGGACTCTATGATGGTGCCGTGCTCAGGTGGAGAACAGGTGGAGCACGGGTCCGTCCCCATGTTACCGTGCCATGGGGATAGTCGTGATCCTGTTTGGTTATGTGCTAATGTAGTCCGTGTAAAACGAGCCTAACAATTATCTATTGTTTATTGTATTGCAGTGCATTGAATTGAAATTGTAAAAAGCTTATCTGAAGTCTGAATAAATTGAATAAAACGTCGTACGTTTTTGTCATGACTAATTTTTGAGTTATTATTCTTATGCATATTTTGAGTTTTAATGCACAAACTGGCAAAACATGAACAATTACTTTCATAATAATATTTTCGCACATTTTTGTTTTTGGATTTTTGGATTTTTCTAAATATTTGATAGGGCATCAAACTTTACAATAAAGTTAATTTATTTGAGACAATGATACAGTTTTGTTTTTCTACTTTATTTGATATTATATTTTTCTAATTTTATAGTTCACTCTGTTCTAAATATTTTTTAAATGAAACATCAAGACTTGTATCCTTTAACCGCGATAAAATAACACTGAAACATTAAAACAATACGTCAAACCCACTTAAAATACCACCAAAATATAATTACCCGACAGGTCTGCATTATTGTCTCTACATTAGAGATCCCCAAATATTTCGAACAGAACCCCAGCCATAAATAAAGCAGAATACATTCGAGCTGTCACATTAGGGGATATTAAACACACGAGTATTCCATCACTCGATGCCGACGCAAAACACAACTGGCCAATTTTTATATGAAATAAATTCCTGTATGCTTTGTATACGGGACCCTTGAATTATATTCCGTTTTTGTGACAGTTCGTGTACTTGTTGTATCTTTTGGCGTTCGTTGCTCCACAGTGTAGGTCGAAACCGCACGTCAAATGTATTAATTTTTTTTATAATTACAACCGCGGTCCTTAGGGAATTACTAAGTAGCCTTATGCTATTCCTGTAATCTATCTATTTGGAAAATTTCATCGAGATCGGTTTAGCCGTAGGTACCCATAGTAATAAACTTCCATGCATCCAAAATTTTCCATTTTCAATAATAATATAAGTAGACATTTATATCTGGAATATAAAAGATCTGAGAGAATGTCTACCGTGTCTCGAGGATACAGTCGTGACCCTGTTTTTTTAGACATTTGAAATGAAATGAAAAAGCTTTATTGCAACACATTGTAACAAAAAGTAGGAAGGTATCTAAGTAACTTATAATAGAGTTATTACTTAGAACCATTGGTTGCAATTACAATTTAATAAGTAATTAATAATACACAAGAATTATAAGCATAATATTGATAATTTATTGCACAATAAAATTTAATAAACCATTTTAGAAATGATTTCATCGAATTACCTTATATAAATAAACGGAAAAAGTTTCTCCAAATAAACTGTTCGAGGAAAAATAATAAATTTAGCTGAAAATGTACAAAAATAACTATGAAATTGTAAATATTTACTGCACCTACAGTGTGTCAATAATAACACAAGTTGGTCATAGTATACATAAAATTACGCTTTTTTTCTCATAAAGTAAGTAAATAAGTTCGTATGAGTCAGTGGCCAACTCTGGTGACGGAGTTTTTAGGCCGCCTTAAGGCCTCCGTCATGGCTTAACGACTTAAATAGCCGGGACCGACAATTTAACGTGCCCTCCGAAGCACGGAAGCGCTCAGATGAAAATGCCACTGGCGGTCACCCATCCACTTACAGACCGTTTCGAACGTTGCTTAACTTCGACGATCTATCAAGTACGACTAAGCAAGCACGAACACGAGGCTTCGCGCTTTTTTCTCATAGGGATAGGCTGATACCACAGATTCCCACTTGCTGCTATCCTGACACCTATCATCATCAACTTCCTGCCCTTGTACCTCTATGAGGAGTCAGCACAACATGTACTCCTCTTCCATTATCCTCTATCAGCCGTTATCTCAGCACTCACCTCCTTTCTCATGTCATCATTCAAACAAACCCATCTCTTCTTCAGCCTCTGTACGATCCAAATATTTTGCCTCATTCACTCATAATAGTTATCTATAGAAGCGCTCGTGGTCGTGCTTGCTTAGTCGTTCTTGATAGATCGTCGAAGTTAAGCAACGTTCGAAACGGTCTGTAAGTGGATGGATGACCGCCAGTGGCATTTTCATCTTCTCAGATGAAAATGCACGGAAGTGCTCGCTTTCGTGCTTCGGAGGGCACGTTAAATTGTCGGTCCCGGCTATTTAAGTCGTTAAGCCATGACGGAGGCCTTAAGGCGGCCTAAAAACTCCGTCACCAGAGTTGGCCACTGACTCATACGAACTTACTTACTTACTCATAATAGTTTACATTTTGGTTATTTTGTCTTCAAATCTAACATATACTGCATCAAGATTCTTCGGGAGCGTATCTAAGCTGTGCTTATGATAATAGTATGATTTTTTGCGCGGATACATGTGCGCAGGCGCCGGCAGCTTAAGGAACGTGTCCACTAGTTCAATATCAATTATTAATAATCCCGTTTTTTGTGCCACTCCCGAATCTGGGACATAAATATGTCATTATTCGCACTGATCAATTAGGGATGGGAGATTTTAAACGTGATTATAAATAAAATATGATATGTTTTGAATTGTATTGATATTGTATGATAAAACCTTTTTTGTTTTCACGAACGCTATGACCTTTTTAATATGATTGTAATAATTGATAACCAGATGTTTTTGTTTCTGAATAAGTTATTTTATTTTAATAAACTCATACATAAATCTTGATTGTCAAATTAGATAGCCGGCCAAAGTTAAATGTTTTTTGTATAACTGAGGCCGGATTTTTAACTTATGTTCTTATACACCAGTAATACGAAGAAGAGATGGATGGATTGCGTGAAAGATGATATGAGTATGAAAGGAGTGAGTGCTGAGATGACGGCTGATAGAGGGAAATGGAAGAGGAATACATGTTGTGCCAACCTCACATAGAGTGGGACAAGGGCAAGAAGATGATGATGATACTAAGAACATAGTCATGTTTTAATTTAATTCAATATTTGTTTCAGGTAAGTTCGCAGAACAATCTAGAACTTCTTAAGGTAGTTGTGGGAGTATAAATAAAAATACATTGAGGTAAGTACTTAGGTACTCTCTTTTTAATTTCCGTTAATCATTTACTTTGATACGTCTATTCATTTTAATACGTAAACAGGGTCACGACTGTATTCCCAGGCGCGGTAGACATTCTCTCAGATCTTTTATATTCCAGATCCTTTGAAGATGTCTAAGGGGGTGTCAGAGGCATGTACAAATACATATTTGATACATGCCAACATTTTGCAGAAGTTAGTATTCCATACATGACAGGTTGCAAGCCCATCGCCGCCTATAAGAATACTAACTGGTTTCCTCACGATGTTTTTCTTTACCGTTCAGAATTTAATTTTCTTTCCAAATAGATAAAAAAGAAATAATACACACATACTTGTAATTTTCTTTTACTGACGTGATCTTGAAGCGTTCGTGGTCGTGCTTGCTCAGTCGTTCTTGATAGATCGTCGAAGTTAAGCAACGTTCTAAACGGTCTGTAAGTGGATGGGTGACCGCCAGTGGCATTTTGCATCTGAGCGCTTCCGTGCTTCGGAGGGCACGTTAAATTGTCGGTCCCGGCTATTTTAGTCGTTAAGCCATGACAGAGGCCTTAAGGCGGCCTAAAAACTCCATCACCAGAGTTGGCCACTGACTCATACGAACTTACTTACTGACGTGATTATTAGAAACTACTTGTTGATAGCTACCTATCATGATACGACAACACCCAGGCCAGGAACAAAAATTTGGAGAATATGCAAATTGTCCTTCCGCGAGTACGGAACTCGCACCTTGCGTCTACAGAGCTTTTGCCACCGGTAATGAATCGGTCGGAAATAATCGGTAACGAAGATCTCAATACTTTTCGTTCATTTACTTTTAAACGCAAAAAAAGTGTAAATTGAAATAAAATGTTTTCTTACAAATCGCACCAAAATACAACCAATTAAATAAATTATCCTCATATTGTTACTTGTGTCTAAAAACGGGGCAATGGCGCAAAGTACAGTAGAACCACAGATACTGTGCGCTTCGGCAAACTTCGTCTTATTCGCTTCGTATAAATAATAAATAACGCTGGACTATTCACACAGCATCATCTAGCCCCAAAGTAAGCAGAGCTTGTGTTAAGGTACTAAGATGACTGATATATTACTTATATACTTTTTGTTTGTACATACATATTATACATAGAAACACCCAGACCCGAGACAAATATTTGTAGATCATACAAACATTGGTCCCGCCGCGGGGATCGAACCCGCAGCCTTATGCGTCGCAGGCGGGCCTTCGCTTACTGCGCTACAGAGGTCGTCATTAAAACCGAATGTGTCCGGATCTGCAATCAATAATCAATTAATCAGCCTAGGTTGAAGCGCTCCTGGTGTATCAAAGTCAAAGTCAAAATTAGTATAATTCGTTTTTAACATCTGTACTATATTATTAAGTTGCCTGAAATAAAGATTATATTATTATAATTAATACAAATTGTATTAAATAGGATCGCTGGGATCACTTAGTATAGTGTCTTGATTTATCGTTCTTTATAGATCGTCGAATTTAAGCAACGTTATGACCGCTTAGTAGGTGGGTGGGTGACGGTTAATGAAATTTCAACTTAGCGCTTCCGTGCTTCAGAGGGCAAATTTCGGTACCAGCTATTTAGTTGTTAAGCCATGCATGACGGATGCCATAAGATGGCTTAAAAATCTTATTACCAGAGGTGGCCGGCAACCCATACAAACTTACATAATTTGTCAGCTGTCTTCATACTGTCATACTTTTTTTTATAACTTCAGAAAATCCATTAAGGATACCCTACCGCTGTGGGGACAGCGGAAGGGTTACGTCGGACTCTCACCGACTAAGAACTGACGCGTAGGCCTCCATGCATGTCAAGGGGCTCCGGGATCTCCTACGGAACGCACCGGTGCCCCTCTGCCATTCGTAATTCAAAGGTGACACGTAAATCATCGAGTTATATCTGAAGCAAGACGAAGATTGCCGAGGCTCGCAATATTTGTGGCACTGTACGGTACTTACAGCCTAAAGGCAGATGCACACTGCAAGAGCCAATTAATCACACTTGTAACTTGATTCACAGATAACGCACGAAAAATAACGCCTCGTGTGAAATATACTGCTTGTCGGCGTTTAAATAAACTTTATATACGTGTAAAAACAGTGTGAATGTCTTATTCACGGAATTTACAGCTTTAAGCGTATTTATTTTAGGCTGTTGGCGTGAATAGAATAGAATAGCTTTATTATCATAGGTGTAACACATTAATAAATAAATTCAATAAATAGGACTTAAATTACTAAGTGTACAAGCTATGACTCGTCAAAACAGGTTAGGTACTTATATGATTTTCCAAAACTATACGTGTGTGGCGGCGATGGGCTTGCAACCTGTCACGTATGGAATACTAACTTCTGCAAAATGTGTTTTAATATGTAAGTATTTGAACATGGTTCTGACTACCCCCTTAGACATCTTGAAAGAATCTGGAATACATAAAAAGATCTGAGAGAATGTCTACCGCGCCTTGGGAATACAGTCGTGGCCCTGTTTTTTATATTGGCGTGTTTTATAAAAATTTGAAGTACGTATATATTTGTCTAACAGTACGAAATAAAGACTATCTCGACTCTACTTGTATATTTTTATATTTAACTATAACTCATTGTAGGTATACTTTTATTGTTTTAACCTCGCGTTTAGTGATCTTCAAAAAGGAGGAGTTTCATGTTCGCTGTATTTTTTTTATTTATATCTTTAAGCCAATTTTTTTATTAAAAATGAATGTTCCCAAAATAGTTTACGTAAAATATTATAACAGCAGATATTTAATTCAAGTATACATATCTCAGAAAATATTGCAAGTAAAGTCAGCGGCAACCACTTGTTAGCTTGTAGCTAAGTGGTTGCGTTATCAGAAATGATAATTGCTGACGGCAACCAGTAATGATCGCTTGCGAATGTGTTGCTCTGAGTTATAACACTGAGATTTCGGTTTTGTAGCATTTACACGATATAATTTCAACCGATACGGTTTAGTATCGCATTGCAATTTTTACTTGTAAAGGTGTTCGCACAGTCCAGAGCCGAACGCGCCGAACTAATTTAATAATAAATGTATATGTATGTATTTACAAACAAAAAGTTTATAAGTAGTATATCAGTCATGTTGTACCCATAACACAAGCTCTGCTTACTTTGGAACTAGATGATGCTGTGTGGAAAGTTCAGCATTATTTATTATTTAACTATCAATTCAATAGAGAAAATTCTTCAATTCGACAAAATTCATTTTTTCAGCATTTTTTGCATAGAAAAATAACTGCGGTGCGTACGGCGCCGACAAGTGTGCGATCAGGTGAAATGGTCAAAATTGAGTGACGCTTGGTCGCTGAATGGCGAGCCAAAAATCGCATCGTGCAAATTGACTAGACAAGGTATATCAGCAACATTATTCCATATTTAAAGAGGCCTGTAAACGGGCAACAAAAATTGCATCTTCCTGGCAATTTCTGGATCAGCTCAGTATATTTGCAACTCGGGTTAATCATTTGCAATCTAGCCGGCTAGTCATTGTATATTTGCAAAGAAATATCTTGGCAATATCACCGGGCTACACAGCAATATTGCAACAATTATTGCACTGGTGTTGCGAGATATAATCGGTAACTTGGCGGCTTTATGCAAGGAATTGCCAAAAAACTAGCCCGTTTACGAGCTTGAGGAATGAAATTATAAATGCTCTTTTATTAGTTTATGAGTGTGCGTTCCTTACATAAATAAATGAACTTTCACATTAATTGATTTGTGCGAAGTTTGATAAATAATAAAATACAACAAAACAGTTCGCGACAGTAGGTATCAATATTTATAAGAATTCTTCAGTCGAAAACAATAGCTGCAAATTATACAGAAATTAGTCATGAAATGTAGAGCCTAAAATATTCACCAATAGGTTTATTTATCATTTTATATACATGAAATGATGGCAGGTGAAGTAAAGTCGAGTTGTAGTTGGTTTATGACAACAGCCTTTGAAGCGCGCTTATGACCTACGCAGCATGGCACGGCATTTTTTAACAATGGATATTCAAACATATCCCAATAAAAATACGGTAGAAATTCCTATGCTTTAAAATAATGCCGTGGCATGCTGTGGCATCCCTTCGATGGCATTATTTTGAATTTCTATCGTATTCCTATTGGGATATGTTTGAATATCCATTGATAAAAATTTAAAACGCCGTGACGTCACTCAAAAGCCTTTATTTTCTAGTGAAATATGATATTTTTTTCACATAACAATACATTCTGAACAACATAGAACAGATTTTGAAAAATTGTCATCATGTCTATTGTAAAACTATAGTTATTACGACAATTTATTTTGTAAAGGTGTAGAGAAAATAAAATTTTATTCTAATCTAAATTACATCTAAAAGGAACCATTATCCTAGTGAAATATATTTACAAACAATAAACTATAGGTAAAGAGTAATAAAGTATAGGTAAAGAGTAATATAGATAAATAGTAATCTAAACTATAGGTAAAGAGATACAACTAGTAACTTTTTATTTACATCCAACAATCGATTATTAAATCGATCAAGGTTTTGAGGTCGCTACAAGGGCGCTGTCAGAAAATTGCACCTTCATTACTATACAGGAGCGCGCCGCAAATCACTCTACAGACAGACAGACGAGCTCTCGATACAATAAGATATTTACAAGCACCCGATAAACGAATGTGAACGAGACGCGAATTGTAGGGAAATTTCTGTTTTGACAATGAATCGCTATTTATTTGAACGTGAGTGTACTTGGGATGATAATCTGTGTTTTACTGGCGATGTCGAGTTTGAGAACACTTGTTTTACGTCATTCTGACTTTTTTATTTACGTTACCAAAAAACTGTTTTTAAGAAGAGAGTTAATAGGCACCTTCTGGGTATCTCATTCTTGCCTATGTAAGTTTCGAGGTCAAGAGTCGACCCATACAAAAAAACCTGTGGTTAATTTCAACAAAATTGAAATGCAGTTCCATATTTCAATGAAGCTATATCGCGAAATCGCTTTATCCCAGTACTAGCTGTCCGTCGCGGTGTTACCCGCGTTCCCCCGGGAAAACTTCACTTCACCGGTATAAAATATAGCCTATGTTCATCAGGGATAATTCAGGATAATTGTGAAAGAATTTTTCAAATTTTTCGGTCCAGTAGTTTCAATTCAAACAAACAAATCTTTCCTCCTTATAATATTAGTGTAGATCTCCAATGCCCGGTAACTTAGATCAAGTGTCTTTCTTAATTAATTGTGATAATTACCGTAAATTGTGTGTGTTCTATATGATACTGAAGTGACTTTAATTTATTTTAATTCTGATTTATTAAAGCAATGTTATGATTATTTTTCTATCATGTAATTGGGTCTTCCATGTTAATTAAAGTAAATAAATAAATAAAAAAAATAAAAATAAAAGTCTCTCAAGATCTTGAATAACCTGAAGATATGAGAATGTCTAGCGCGCCTTGGAGACAGGCGTCACACCATGTTTATTTTTTATTTTCAAGATCTCTCAAACATTTCTCATGATTTATAGAATAGTAATCAAGGTGAATTGAGGAGGTCAGTGGCATTTCCAAATACGAGAAATTGTCATCCAAAGGTTTCCTATACACGACATGTCACGTGACCCATTAGTCCATCTTCAATCATTTTGTGACATACATCGTGTCACCCTACGGTGTCACCTACTCGTCAACGAATGATTGTGTAAGTTTTAACTAAACACCTGACAAGTAACCTTTTTCCGTTGAAAGTTTAGTTTTACAATCTGTTTTGAATGTATTTATGATTAGATTATTATATTGTGAAATCCGGTTTTGATATAAATTTTCTTATTTTTTAATCTTCAATGAAAGGAGTGAGTGTTGAGATGACGGCTGATAGAGGAGAATGGAAGAAGAACACATGTTGTGCCGATCCCACATAATGTGGGGAAAGGGCAGGAAGATGATGATGATTTTTTAATCATCAATAATTATCTAATATTTACAATTTTTAACATTCTGGGATGCTAGAATCTTGTCAATGCAAATGTAGAGTTGTACGATTAAAAATACGGATAGCGTGTATTCTGTTTTTACTAACAAAAGTAAGTTTAAAGTTTCTATTAAAATTAATTCGAATAAACCACTATTTGATATTATTTTGCAATCAAGCTGTGTTGTAAAACACAGAATTTAAACACAGAAAAAAAAATCTAAATTAAATAAATAAATAAAACAGGACTTGTCATACATCAACATCAAATGGTTAAAGTATATTAGTGACCACTACTTGTGACCAATGATTTGATCCAATTCACTATTGAAGCTCTCCATATTTTATCAATGTCACGACATCTAGCAATTTAATGATTCTCCATTTTATTTAATCGTTGGATGGAATTCCTGAGCCACATTCCTTTTAAACCCAAAACGACCTGTACTGAAAGATTTCTTATTAATTTCATAGATGAATCTGAGGTGTAAAATAGCTAATGAATTTAAGTTTATGAACGGTGCTTAGCGTCCCACGGTTTTTTTATTCTAGTAAACCTTTTATCCCTAGGATTTACACATTCTTTGAAAATTATATCAGCGTAGCGTATCTGTCAAGTAATTATCGAATTCTGCTTCCCCGATTTGGGGTCCACATGAACCCTCTCAATATGGCCGTCGCGCGTACGTCGCGTGGCACCGAACTTCGTACATTGTAAGAAGCTAATTGCTCCCGAAAAAGTGGTTCCATTTGAAGAATCCAGCCCGTAAGGCCGCCACCAAGGTTTTCTGGATAACCATGAATATTGAACGGATATTTTAGATTTTCGTGTTTTTCATATGAAAGTTTTCAATGTGGGTGTTCGAGTGCCAGGCTTTAAAAACCTGGCACTTAAAATTGTCCGTCTCAGTTGTAAGGTCGATAAGCCATGACCAGACCTATGCCCTAAAGTAAAACTCTGTCACTAGTCTTACTCATAGAAACTTTAATTTTAAAATATACCTAAATATATAGTGATCCTTTCTTCATCATCATCATCTTCTTGCCCTTGTCCCACTCTATGTGGGGTCGGCACAACATGTATTCTTCTTCCATTTCCCTCTATCAGCCGTCATCTCAGCACTCACTCCTTTCTTACTCATATCATCTTTCACACAATCCATCCTCTTCTTCGGCCTACCTCTACTCGTCCATCCACATTCATACCAAGTACTCTTCTGGTCACATGACATTCTTCCCTTCTCATTACATATCCTATCTATAGTATATATCCTATAGTATTATAGTGATCCTTTCTTATACATATGAAAAATATGATTTTTTTATAAATTCACAGAATAATACATAGTCCTTTAGAAACGTGCAGCTTAGTCAGCTCCACACGTTGACAGTTAAGGCCTATTATGCTGAGAGGATGATTAGTTCCATCTCAAACAATATCCTATTTAGGTACCTACAGCATCCCATTCTCAAAGTCAAAGTCAAAATTAGTTTATTCATTGAAATCACTTTGGATTGTTTAGAATCGTATTTATTTTAATTTTTATAATTTTTTTAAATCATTTTTAAAACGTGTTGGAGCATATTCAGATTATTCAGTTTCAAGCTCTTTTTTGAATGTAGGCATAGGCCTTAAGGAATCAAGGATCAATATAAGTATTATTATCTGTACTATAGTGATGTCAACACGCACTTGACCAGTTTTTATGAGGCCTCTTTGTCTGGTCTAGCTAATTATGCCCATATTGGAATAGGAAGCAAGTTTGATTTATTTATATTGTTAATTCTATACAAAAAGCGGAATAATTATTATAAGCAACATAGGCCTAAAAGAAAATATGGATGTGGTAATTCAAGAATAATATGACGCTGACGACCTCTGTGGCGCAGTGGGTGAAAGCCCGCTTGGGACGCAGAAGGTTTCGGGTTCGATCCCCGCCGCGGAATAAATGTTTGTATGATCTGCAAATACTTATATCGGGTCTGGGTGTTTCTATGTATAAAATGTATGTATTTACAAAAAAAACGTATGTAAGTAGTATAGAGTTATCTGGTTTTGGGCTAGATGATGCTGTGTGAAATGTCCAGCATTATTTATTTATGTTTATTAATTATTATGTACATGATTAGCGACCCGCCCGCGGTGTTGGTCGCGTGGCAAAGCCTAGGTTTTCGTTAGTGAACTGGATAATTAATTAATTCGTTATTCCGACTTCAGCTATTGCAATAGGTATTTTTAAGGTTAGTTTGTATGAGTCAGTGGCCAACTCCGGAGGCGGAGTTTTTAGACCGCTTTAAGGCCTCCGTCATGGCTTAACGACTTTCTATGATATCAGATTTGATAAAAAATCTTATGACTAGATATTCTACAACTCGGTTTAAACAGCTTTACTTTTCTTCTTTACGTAATCGTAAAATGACAATTTTAATATCGCCACTTTTTTCGCGGTGAAGTGTAATATCCACCGTTTCAATATTTCATGTTAAAATACAACCTAATCAGTATAAGGACGAGACACACTGGCTGTCGTGTTCAAGGGCTATACATACACGTGCATGTTAGTATGATAGAACCAGTTACAGGGCAGAAGCTGTTTAAGCTCTATAGATAGAAGATAGATAGAAAATACTTTATTGCACACCACATAATAAAAATAAACAAAAATAGATAACTAAACAAAAAAACATAATGACATAATAATCGGCAGTCTTATCGCTCAATAGCGATCTCTACCAGACAACCTGTACAAATTGAAAAATATATAGGGGTATGGCTAGAGAAAGAATTCACAGGTGGTCTAACCTGTGGGTGGATAAATGGACAATCTCTACCAGACGGTAGAGATAGCTATTTAGCGATAAGACCGCCGATTCTATGTCATTAAGTTTTTTTGTTTAGTTTTCTATTTTTGTTATTTTTTATTATGTTGTGTGCAATAAAGTATTAAAAATGGTAAGGAAATATATAGTAACAATCCGCTATTCTATTCTCAAACAAAGGTTTCTTAAAACTAGTACTCACCCCAAAGCCACCCAACCACCCACTAACCTCTGCCAAGCCTCCTACAACTTAGGCTCGGCAATCTGGAACCGTGAGCAGTACCGGGGCGCAAGCAAAGTCACGCCTGAATCAATTTATTTATCTGCAATAAAGTATTTTCTATTCTACACATTGAATAGATTTAGCGATGAAGCCATGGTTTCCGTAATTATCACGTCTCACTTTATGTCTTATTAGCTACTAGGCGCAGCTTCACTCGCGTATATGCTACTCCAGGTCACTACCTACGCCTATTCCAAGTTTCATCCAAATCGGTTCACTGGTTTAGGCGGGATTGAAACACAAACATACTCGCCAACTTTCAGCTTTAGTATATTAGAAGGATAAAAAGCTATAGGTATGTAGAAATTAAATATTGCAGTGAAATGAGAAATTAAAAAGAAGTTTACTAGTTTTAAAGAAATCATAGACCTCGGATTATCGGTCCTGAAGTTAAGCATCTTTTCAATCACAATAAACTATTTGGTACAGTCACGGACAATAAGATGTATACACTCCATACTTTTAAAATTAATATCACTCTAAAACTAATAGATGTAGATTAAAAACATGAAGCGGAAATTGATTTCACATTGAACTAGTGGCGAAATCAATAAAAATACCAGAACATTGTTGGACATGTTGACCTGTACCATGGGTTGAAACATTATGGAATGTATACATCTTATTGTCCGTGACTGTACTAGTCTTCGATTCTTACTAGGTGGTTAGGGTTTACTACGTCGTTATAGAATTCTACGTTTACTAGGATATTATCACGTAGTATTCACCGTAATACTACGGAAGTACAAAACGAATCGTAGTCCATCTACAATTCAATACCTTGTTGTAATTGCGAAGCACCCTACTGGGGAGGCGCAAAAACTAAGTTATAGGACTATAGGTTTACAATGTTGGTATATAATGGAGTAATGGTGTAAGTTTGTCTGTTTATTTTTATACTAGCTGTCCGCCGCGGTGTTACCCGCGATCCCTCGGGAAAACTTCACTTCCCCGGGATAAAATATAGCCTATGTTCATCGGGGATAATGTAGGATTCTATTGGTGAAAGAATTTTTCATATCGGTGCAGTAGTTTCGGAGCCTATTCATTTCAAACAAACAAACAAACATACAAACAAATCTTTCCTCTTTATAATATTATTATTATACATATATTATTAATATAGTATAGAAAATTAATTCCCATGCCATGATCCTACTTTTATGTGGGGTCTGCACAATAGGTTTTCCTCTTCCACTCCGCTCTATCAGCCGTCATCTCAATACTCATTCCCTTACGCATATCATTCCTTCACACAGTCCATCCATCTTTTCTTTCATCTTTAAAAAAAAATATACATATATATATTTTTGAATTTAGTATTATTAAAATAACATCATCATCTAAAAACTTATGAGTAGAGAAACAAAAAATTCCAAAAAATAATCAACAGCATTCATTAAGGTAAGTACTTAAACAGCGTCACGTCTCTCAGGCACGATATATTCTTTATCGAGAACTGTATTTTTTTCAAAGACATGTCTTTTATTAGCTTATCGCGCCAAGTCACAGTACACACTAGTATAGGAAATCAGGACAGACTGTGTGACTGTATCGCAGATATTCGAAGCACGAGACGACTGGATAGATGCCTGGGGCTTCGTCGCATCACTTATTTGTGAAGGCTAACGAGTTAATATATTCGGTTTTTTTCAAGAGTCAATTGTTTTGAAAATAGAAAATAAGTGATATAACATTTGATACGATTTTGACTTACACATTTACTCGTAATACTGAAACTTTTAGGCCCTTATTAATAAACTTGACAAAAAGTTATGTCATGCAAAACCCATGAATAACCATACAAATTTTTAGTTTAGGCATGAAATAAGTTTATTAGTAAGGGTCATAGGATTTATAAGTCCGTCACCTCTGCCTAACCCTCTAGTAATCAAGCGTGCTTTTATTATGATAAAAATATTAATTGTACATTATTACGTTTTACAGTATCTCTTAAGTTACTAAAAGACTTTTACGGTTTATATTGATCTTACTCTAATTCCCATAGTTTTTAAGGACTTATGTAAAAAATATAAAGTATTAAACCGGCAACACCAAATCAGAGCTGGCAACTCCCGGCTGGCATCCCCGTACGGCACAAGTAGAGAGTACACACTCGTAGCGTAATTTTTTGCGGCGCGCGCGCACCTCCGCATACAAAATCCACGACGAGGTCCCCCTGCCTTTTAAGGAAAGCAGGATTCCTTCGATACGATAAAAAGATTTTATATTTATTTATCGGTAATATAAGCGCGTTCCGTGAAAGTGTTTAAATTAGTCAGATCTGCGTGCGCGTGCGCCGACGAATTGGGACTTTTTAATTGTTTCTTAGATTCCTGGTATGATTTGGACGATCAATTAGTTTGGGCGGTATTTGTTACGACTTGATGCCATAAAAATGCCAGGCAAGCTTACAACATTATCTTAAGAAATTAATTATCCAACTGTTTTTTGACTGAAGCTGTTTAAAACGATGACACGAACTTATAAGGTTGTTCAATGTATTTAGAGAATGACATCATATGTAGTGCAAGCAGAAGAATAAAAAACTGTTGATAACAAAATAAATACCTATGAAACACTGTCACAAAAAAAATGTGTTCAGATGACGGCTGATGGAGCGGAGTGGAAGAGAAAAATCTGTTGTGCCGACATAAAAGTGGGAAAGAATATAAGTCATCTTCAAAATAGTCTCTTCAGTGAAAAAGCCCCTAAGTGGCTGAAAATTACCGAGTCTACCTTAGCTGATGCATAAAAATCTTAAAAAGAGTGTTCCATTATAAAAATAGAGACTTTTGAGGTGTTTCACGGGATAGTCGTCAAATATCGGTAGAAATAAGTCTCGGGATAGAGTCAAAAAAAATATTGGCTAGGCAAATAGCATTCCATACATCCATAGTAAAGAAAAACCGATAACCGTTGGTGCTAATGAATTCTTGAGTGGAGACCGCGACTCGGCAAACGTAGTGTAGGACGCCGTGGCGTGACGATCTGCGAAAGGCTGCTGGCAGAAGCTGGATGCGTCGAGCTGAGGACAGGGCGCAATGGAGCTCATTAGGGTAGGCCTATGTCCAGTAGTAGACTGCTATAGGCTGATGATGATGATGAATAGCATTCCATACGTGACAGGTTGCAATCCCCATGATGCGTAATTACCCGTACCTCTCCAATAATTCGTCATCGTCATCTAACAGTAAACAGTGGCTCATTTCTAAAACAAACTGTTCAATAGTTATTTATTATTGCATCGATCGTCAAAGCGGCCGGCTATGTATAGAAATACTAACTTGTCATAGCATGCCTTCTAGGATCCTGAGGTACGATAGTGATGGGAGAATGGGGTATCGATTTTCTTGTCATCATTGTCCTTTAACTCATAATAAGTCATAATATATAAATACTAGCTGCGCCCCGCGGTTTCACCCGCGTAAGTCCCGTTCCCGCGGGAATATCGGGATAAAAAGTAGCCTATGTGTTAATCCAGGGTATCACCTATCTACATACCAAATTTCAACCAAATCGGTCCAGCCGTTTTTGCGTGAAAGAGTAACAAACATCCATACATCCATACATCCATACTTACAAACTTTCGCCTTTATAATATTTATATAGGATATAGGATATAATAAATATAATATATAATAACTCATAAAAAGTGTGTTTTAGCCTCCTCGCAGACTACAGACTTTCTATCGGCCGATAGTTGAGACGGTACATACTTCGACTCGTAATGAGTATGAATAAGTATGCCGAAGTATGTTCCGTCTCAACTATCGGCCGATAGAAAGTCTGCAGTCTGCAAGGGGTCTTAGTTTTACGTATTTGTGGCTGTAATACTGATGTTTGATCACTAATTTGAATTTGTTTTACAAATTCTAGAGATGAATGGAGAGAATGGGGGAAGGCCTTTGCCCAGCAGTGAGACATCCAAGGCTACTAATAATAAATAAATAATAGCATGGTCAAAGTCCATTACCTATTCCAAAACTCGAGAAATCGAATTTCCCGTAACTTATAAATAAAATCGATTAAAAAAAAATCCTTAAAAATATCGACACGCAACCACCAAACAAACCTAACCCAAGAAAACCATTTTCCCGACACTACGAATCCGAGAAAAACCCGATACGCTATAGTCTAGAGTTCCCAGGCTAAGCAATTCCGGGTCCTATTCCCCGTACACTTCCCCATGTGGGAAAATCGTGATCATAAATCAGAGATTGCTTTTTTACCTACCTTTGAAATGGACGTAGAATTTGTTGACGTTTTTTTTGATTGCGTATTAATTGTTGCACTTGTGTGACGGGGTGTATAGAATCTGTCGACGAGTTATGACAGCTACGGTGGAGAAGAAATCAGTGTAGTACAATGATTGCTTCAAATTGTAAGGAGCTACTCTAAAGTAGGGTCTTACTTAGTTTGGAAAAGTTTTAAAGGCAGGGGAATTGCAAATATGAACAGAAACGTATGTGGGCTGATTAGATAGATAGATTTTTGAATATAGCAAAGGCAGACTGCGGCGACAATGGAGAGACGAACTTGACTCTTACTCTCCACATTAGACAACATTGGCTTACAATAGAGTTGAGAGGAAGAAAGGAAGAGAGGCCTTTGCAATGCATTAGGACATCACGGCCAAATACCCTCCCTCACTTAAAATACATCGAGTTTCAATTTAAAATCAAACTCAGCACATATCACTCAACTCTCACTCACTGCTCACTCACTCAATACATAGAATTCAGCAAAACGCGACGAGTATTCGTTACAGAATAATTCACAACAATTTAAACCTAAGACATGCGAAGTTGTAGTGAAGTTAAAAAAGTGTAAAAGTTGAGTTGATGGCCACCGTCGCCCGACGTCGACTATTATCACATTTGCATATAGATTACCGACTGTTCAGATAAGACATAGTAACTGAATACGAGTACGGAAACTCATCAGTTTGATAAAATATCGGTTGAAGCGCGGGGAATTATCACGTGACACAAATACCCCATCATGAGCATTGAATTGATCAGTCACAGTTTGAGCGAAGAAATCAAATTAGTGGAGTAGGCACAAAATGTTTCTCCTCTATATTTCCCTCTGTCGCTCGTCATCTCAGCACTCACTTCTTTCACACACATATTTGTCAAAATTATCACGATTTCCGAAAATGTTCAAAGTTGATACACTGTCGCCAACACTATGTCAATACTTCTTCAAACAATGATCGAAGCGTACTCTCAAACAGGACGGCTGAGCAATTATTGATAGATATAAATACGCTCAAGGGAATAACTGCTATTGGCACAGCAAAGTTAGTGTTATGACGAGATTATATCTCTTTCATGATACGGGATGTCGGCAGAATTATTTTTATACTTGTACTATTCTTCTTGGCGTGTCACTAGTTCTATAGTACCAGTGTGGTGAACGGTTTCAAGTGCGGCTTAAAGAGGCTCCTTTCAGGCATTGAACACATTTTCGAACTTTCAGGTAAGTACTATTAAAGATGGTCTATAAAAATTGATGAGGTTAGCGCGGGATCAATCCCACTCGTATAATAAAGCTGAAAGTTTTGAGTTTCATTTTCAGATGTTTGGATATTTGTGTTTCAATCATGCCTAAACCAGTGAACCAATTTAAATAAAACTTGGTATAGGCGCAATAGTGACCTGGAATAGCATATAGGCTATTAAAAATGTTAGTACCACGCGGGCGAAGTCACGCGCAGAAGCTAGTTTGGCATAAAGAAAGAGAGGCCACTACCGAGCAGTGGGTGAAGTCGGGTTGTGGATTATGATGAATGACGATAAAAAACTTAGGCTTACACATCTCTACGCCCTCCAGCCAGGTGGAGTGACGATCTTCGAAAGGCTGCTGGTATAAGCTGGATGCGACGAGTCCTGCGGACAGGACGCAATGGCGCTCAGGGAGGCCTGCTATAGGCTGATGATGATAATGAAGATGATTTCCACGCTTGAGTCATTTTAAAGACATAGGATAGGTGCTTGCCAGACCCATCCCCTTAGCGAAATAAATAAATAATGCTGGACATTTCACACAGCATCATCTAGCCCCAAACTAAGCAAAGCTTGTACTATGGGAACCAGTTAACTGATATACTACTTAAATACTTTTTGTTTGTAAATACATACATATTATACATAGAAACACCCAGACCCGAGATAAATATTTGCAGTTCATACAAACATTTATCCCGCGGCGGGGATCGAACCCGCAACCTTCTGCGTCCCAAGCGGGCTTTCACCCACTGCGCCATAAAGGTCGTCAATAGGCCTTATCTCTCTTTCTGGGCTTATTACTGGAATGTTGTTGAATAAACCTATCACATAACGTATTTCTAGGCAATCACAAATGTCTTAAGATCCGCATTGACACTACCATAAATCAATTTCAGACACTCAGTGAAATCTAAGCAAAGCACCGACAGCGAATCAGCTCAAACCGCATGATTTAGGGCTCAGCCGGTCCCTGCGGCCGCCGGCCTATCACGACCGAAACTAAACACGACTCGATCGTTTAAAAAACCATTTGTCAATTCTGTTATATCGTATGACGTGGCTCTGGCTAGCCCTGATATTGAAAGGACGTCTGAATTATCTGTCGAACTTAGAGGCGATGAGTTTGCAACCTGTCACGTGTGGAATGCAAATTTCTGCCACGCCGTAGGCAGTCAAAAAATCCTTGACATCTTCAAAGAATTATAGTGCCACAAAGTTATCTGAACCGGTAAGAGAGGCGTTGTTATCGCATTTGGTGTTGACAGAAAAATATTTTCATAATTAAATTCGTTAGTTCCTTTTCTGGCCTCGGGTCGAGATAAGTTTGTGGCTCTGTACTCCTACCCCTCGATCACAAATTGGAATTACAAAAATTTAAATATTCTACAATTTAGACAAAATGTTATTGCACTATGGGCAGCTACCTTTTCTTTTGTAGTTAGGTTTGATCATAGGCGGATCCAGGGGGGGGGGGCACGGGGATACGTGCCCCCCCCAGACGATATTTTTTTGTACCTACTAACTACGAAAAATTAATAAATTGTGAAATTTATGTCAGTTTTTGTTTCTTGTGCCCCCCCCCAGAAAAAAATCCTGGATCCGCCCATGGGTTTGATATTCGGAAACTAAGCGTTTATTAAAAAAAAAACTCAACCACATTTTTGGAATTTTGTCAAAAAAACAAGCTAGTCTCAATCGACGCTGCCTTCCACCGGGAACTTTAAAAAAAATGTATAAAACAAGTATCTTACAGGTGTAAAGTTTCAATACAACTTAGTTGAACGTGCCCTCAGTCGTGTAAGAAAGAGGGTCACTGCGGAACAGGCGATAATCGGAGATGTATGCGGTTGGTAGCCGGCGGCGCGGGCGCACGCTCCCACGTGCCCGGACGCGGTGAGGCATGTAGCTGGCTGGATTTTTCGAAAACTTTGGACGAAATCCGTAGCCTAAGTATTCGTAATAATACTAACCAATTAAAGTAAAGTAAAGTAAAGTAAAAGTTTATTTTGCTAAATTTGTGGTAGGTACAAGTTACAAGTTAGTTAGTAAGTTTTTTAACACTTTACTTTGTTGGTATTATTTGACAATATTGTTGTAACTGGTTTTTCCGAACTAGTGTGGTGAAAGGATTTTCTTCTTCTTCTTTTACTAAATGGCAACTACACAATATCAAGAATAATTCTGCCAATGTCAAGTTTTAAATGTATTTTCATATTATGTCAGTCAGTCAGTCCTGTCAATTTGGTTTAAAGAAAACATGGCGGCTTGTCACTTCAAAACTTCAACGGAAATCTTTCGTCAAATGAGAAATATTCTTGAATACTATAAGTAATTCCTAAGTTCGCCTCAAAAAGGCTCCATGAGAACGTGTGTCAAATGTTTTAGAACTTTGACAAGTTGTAAGCTTGTTAAGAACTGCACTCTCCCAATCCCGTAATACTGCAATTTGATTATGGGTTGTAAAATATAGGTTGATACGAAAAAGACATTTATCACGCGCACTTGAATGGCAATGACAATGGCTCGAGCGGAGATTCCGAGATTTTGATTTCTCCGCTCTAGCTTTATGATTGGAGCGAAGCGACCTATAACTTCACAAACTGTGGTATTGCGTAAAAGAGATAAATATACAAAAGAGACTTTTCATATAGTAACAGTAAGTATAGAGAAAAATCTCTTTTTAGTCTTCTATAAAAGCGTTTGCTTTTCATTCGAATCCGCAAAGCCTTTTTTTTAAATCCGTCCTTAAGGTTGTCGCAAACATGGATAGATTCAAAACGCAACCATGCGAGAAATGGTCGTGCGGTCTACGCGATACCTGGAGTAATCAATTCTCCTGTGACCCGACAAAGGATTCTTTGAAATGTGTGTATTAGCCGTATAAAATGGCATTTACACGATACCATTCTGGCATACCATTATGGCCTCTTGCTTTCTCAAACTCAACGGAGCAAGAGCCAGAATTGTATCATTTTGTGGCGTTTTAGTTATCGGACTACGGATTGCTTTGTACAGTTGAGGCATAGCAGGCCAATTCATTACAATTATTCACAAAAATCGTTTTTGAAATCTCTAGTTCTCTAGTATAGTCCTTGTTCGGTTCGACAAAAAAAAAATTATAACGCAGATGAAAACAAAGTTCATAACCAACAGCGTTCAAACCAGAGTTGGAGTAGACGGGGAAGAATTGCAGTATGTCCAGGACTATATCTACCTTGGCCAAATGGTCTCCTTCGATTCGAGTAGCGGCCTGACCCAGCGAGAAGGCGACGTGGCAGACCGAGAAGAAGATGGCGGGACGACCTTGACAAATTTATGGTCGATTGGGAGCGCCTTACACAAAATCGCGACGTCTGGAGAGAATGTGGGGAGGCCTTTTCCCAGCAGTGGGACAGCAGCGGCTCATAATAATAACAAATAATAATAATAACGCAGAAGAAGATCAACTTTCAAATCATAAGGGTCACGTCTGTATCTCCAAGACGGTAGATATAGTCTCAGGTTTTTTCCCCAAAAGGCGATAGATTACCTCAGATATTTTATTATACATTCCAGTTCCTTTGAAGATGTTTAAAGGGCTACCTAGTCAGAGGCATTTCTAAATCAATTTTGGCATAATCATTTTGCAGTTATCAGTTGTTCATTTTCAATAATTGATGAGACAGCTACACACCTCACCGCGGTCAAGTGTGAACTGTTTATCCTGAGCGCGATCGTTCTAACGTTTCATTTGCCATGACGTCACTTCCTGCTTGTTTTTGTACATTGCGCTCTTTTGATTGACCGAATGTCAATAGATTATGTTCTTATCATTCAAATGTTTAAAAAACACTGTGACACGGGAGTGCTGACAGAAGTGAAAACTTGACCAATTACCTGCGTGTGTATTTTTTTGAATCGTCAGGAAATATTTTTGAATTGTCACCGGGCGCGCGGCGGGAAACGCCGTGATAAAGGTCGTTTACCGTGTTGAGTTACGGAGTTCAAAACTAAATGGCGCTGACAGTCTGAGTTTAATCGATTTTTCCCATCTCAAAAATGCCCAACGCGCCTAAAGGAGTTTTCACTTCAAAAATACGGACGTGTGTGCCTAATGATCGTGATGAACCTACGGTGTCTTATAGATTCAGGTAAAAAAATTGTGCCTCTATTTTTTTAAACAATCTATCATCTTAATTTGTCTATAAAACTAAGTTATTATGATTGAACGTTGCTAAGAATTAGAGAAAGAAAAATGCCAATAACTAAAGCTATTTGAAGGATTAATTCGCAAACAGCACGAGGCTGCGGCAGCAATATAAACAATAGCTGGTATCACTATTTAGTCTCATTATTAGACCTTAAAATATGTCATTATAGTATGCCGTTCATAGTAAAAAATATTTGTGTTTTAACTTGGATTGCATATTTATAGTGTATTCCAAAGTATTTACGTCTATATTATCATTGAACCTCCTTAGAAAAAAGCGATGTACGCTCCACAACTCGATAGGATCTAAGTGTCGAATCGATTCGATGCCGCCCGAGGGGCGCACGACCGCCACCTCCTGTGATTTGCGTTATTCGATGTTTGCGCGATCGATTCGAATTCGTCACGTTTCGGACGAAATATCGATATTGTGGTGCAAATTTTCGAGGCGGAGTCGGGAACGCGAACGCATTCACGGGTTGATGCATTTTCACGGGCTAATATTTTTGAAAATACACAGAATCATAGCCATGCGTAGTGTTGTTTCACGCGTCTATTTTTATAGTGTTGTGCGTAACGAAGCGAATTACAGTTCGATATTTGAATAATTCGAATGTTTTTGATTGCAATTATTTCTGTATCAATGAACTGCACTAAAAGCTGCAGTTGGCTGAGTTGCCTAAAAATGTCAAAATAAAAATCACGTCGCCATTTTATTTCCGTCTGACATTGTAAGTTAAATAAGCGCTTTTTTCTACATAAACCTACTAAAACAAGCTACATGATAGTACATTTTACAAGCGTGGGTAGTAACCTACTTACAGCATCAATATTTTTCATAAAACTTTACCTCGAAATAGATAAATTACCATAATCCAGCTGCTCTCTGAAAAGCGGAGACGACTGCCACTAGCAATGTGCCTTATTTCATTGGCATAAGGTTCAAAATATACCATATATTAAGGTCGTCATTGAGCGATTTTCTTAAAAAAAAACAGGGCTAGAAGGAACGGAAATTGCCATTGAAAGCAATATAAAGTATGTGCATAATCCACAGTTCAATTCGTAAGCAGTATAAAAGTTTCCAAGAATAGATTTTCGTGCTTACGAGACTTAGAGATAAATACACGAATTGAGTGTTGCCAGCAATTAAATCAATAATAATTTTAGCTAGATTTAGCCAATTTTTTGTCATTTAAATATTTTTTTGGTATGTGCAACATTGCTTATTAACAATAAGTTTTGGACATAAAAGGAAATAATTATCAGAAACTCAAATCAAATCATCTTCAGCGTCATACCTTTAGAGGCATAGGCATATACATGTTGGTCTATACTTAGCTAAATAAGTATATCAATACCCAAAAACTTTGCACCAACGAAACCCTTTCTGTGAATAAATGGTGATTATTTGTAACAAGCACAATGTAGGCAACAATGCTACTTTGAACGACTCTCCCAAATCGCTCTACGACGCCCTTCGGAACAATATTGGGTGCGTGGAGGTATAATAGTATACGTTGCTTACTCATGCTGAAAGTAGCTGGTGTAGGCCTAGTGGAGTGAAATCCCGACTTTAAATTTGAAGGTAGCTAGTGCCAATCTCAATTATCATCATCATCTCAGCCTGGTATCACCCACTGCCTCCCTTATTTTATGCCAGTCTCCTCTATCTTGCGCCTCTCGCGTCCAAACATTTCCTACGACCTCCCAACGTGCTCTTCTATGTCGTCCACCCAACGTGCTCTCGGACGAGCTGGATTCTGGTGGTCCGATCTTGGCCAGCATTCGGTCAAAGATTTACTCCACCGGCCATCATCACGTCTAGCCAGGTATATCCCAATTATACAATCAAAGAATTTCATTTGAAAATACGCAATAATAAACTTTAAATGGTAATGAAAAATATTGTGAGGGTTTCCTCAGCTTATCTTCAAACTTTCATGTTTTTTTGTGAATAGGTCAAATTAAGCAGTGGCTTAGGATTTGAAAGCCTACGAGTATTCCATCTCAAACGATGTTCCAGGCACTATTTCTACATGGACCATTGGTTTGTGTGGTTACGTTTTGGTGCCGTACCTATCCTCTAATAAAGATGTGGCCTGTGTTTTTTTTTTACTTATGCGTAAGAAAATGATGCAGGATACGAGGAAAAGATGCGAGCGCAAAAGGCAGATAAGTAAATTAAAATCAATAATGCTGGACTTTTCACACAGCATCATTTAGCCCCAAAGTAAGCAGAGCTTGTGTTATGGGTACTAAGATTACTGATATACTACTTATATACTTTTTGTTTGTAAATACATACATATTATACGAGTACATAGAAATACCCAGATCCGAGACAAATATTTGTATATCATCAAACATTGGTCCCGCCGCGGGGATCGAACCCGCAACCTTTTGCATCGCAAGCGGGCCTTCGCCCACTGCGCTACAGAGGTCGTCTATATAGAATCGAGATAGATTACGAACTGAACTGAAGTCTAGTATTGTGCAGCGAGTATGAACATAATACAAGGTTTACTTTTCTACGCTCCCATAGATTCAAGAGCGCTTTATAAAATTCAATTTCTTAGCAGGAGTGCTTTTAAATTACCATTCACTCTAAGGACGCCGTATTTTGATGCAAAAAGCGGGATCCCCAAGTCGTTTGCGCGTATTGACTCAATTTGAATATACGCTTTTTGGAGCTTTTTTTACAAAGAAGTGGCAATAAATAAATAAAAGGGTCATTGTTATAAAAACATAAGAGACGCTTAGAAAGCAACCTAAGAAAGCTTTAAAAACTTGTGGTTTTACTCAGCTTACTTTCAACAGGGTTATGTTTCTACATACATACCTATACATAATATCACACCTCTTTCTCAAAGGGGTAGACAGCTTAGAGACCACGGATCTCCACTCGCTACGATCCTGACACACAACTTTCGCCTCATTCGCTCTCATTACATTATTTATACATGCCGCCGGTTACATTATGTTTATACACATGCATGTGTATGTAAATAATTTTGTAAAAAATATTCACTCAAGTATCTATAACTTTTTTGTTCCAAATAAAATCTTGCCAAATTAAAAAGAGACATGGAAAATGGGGAAAAAATTCTAATAAGTTTTGTAAATAAAATATATTTTTTTGGAAACATTTTAATTTTCTTTTAAAAATAGAACACCTTGTATACGTCGGGTGAGCGGTGGACGGCATCAAACGGAACTGGATAGCGCTCCTTTTCACGCAAATATCGACAATCGCTCTCTATAAAACTCTATTGACGAGATCTATGTGGGAAAAACAATAAGGGCGAAAATTGCTTGCATGGATTATTTAAAATTGAAATTGTTGGTAAAGTTGGTGCGATAGTGCTACTTTTCTGTCTGAAGAACATCAGTTCAAATCCCGGACGTGCATCATTTTATATTACGGGACAAATGTTTGTATGATGTACAAGTACCTATTTGTCTGGTGTTTCTCATTTGTATGTATTTCTCTATTATATATCTCTTATATTTACAAAAAATAAGTAGTATATAATTCAACGTCGATCAGGTAAGATAATATTCGAATATTATCCAAAACCTTTACGCGATCTCGTCCCGTTATTAAAACAAAAATAAATAGTATATAAGTTATGTAGTACTTATAACACAAGCTCTGCTTACTTTGAGGCTAGATGATGCTATGTAAAAAGTCCAGCATTATTTATTTATGTTAGAAAGTTAAAAATACTTAAAAATATTTAAAATAAAAGCAAAGCCGGAATTTGAACCCACGTCCATCGAAAGGCACCACCCCACTTATTGGTTTGAAGGCGTGAAAGCGTAACAAACAAACCTCTATACTATTATAGTTAGGACAATCTTTACAATCGCATTGAATGCTCGAGTCCTTACAGAGTGCGACAACGAACAAACCCGTGGGCTGTCATTAGCGTGTGACGTCACGCATATTAAAAGCCTTTGATCTAGCCGCCTATTGTGAGAAAGACTTCCGTGTGCCTTACATAGGCGAAGGTGGGTAACTGAGAAATTACGATAATTGGGTTATTTATTCACGACATTGGTACAAAAGAAAAAAATATTTAGATAAGCTAGTTTTGGAGATAGTCTTTTAAGAAAATAAGAGTGAATCTTTGCAATAGAATATCATTCAAAATCCACCCGGGTCCTATGAACGAACATCGGATTTAAGGTGGCATTATGACATTATTATTGACGACCTCTGTGGCGCAGTGGGTGAAAGTCCGCTTGGTACGCAGAAGGTTGCGGGTTCGATCCCCGCGGCGGGATTAATGTTTGTATGATCTGCAAATATTTATCTCGGGTCTGGGTGTTTCTATGTATAATATGTATGTATTTACAAACAAAAAGTATATAAGTAGTATATTAGTTATCTGGTTCCCATAGTACAAGCTTTGCTTAGTTTTTGATGATGCTGTGTGAAATGTCCAGCATTATTTATTTATTTATTATCTTACTCCAACAACTCCAACATCAATAAAATTGTTGAACATATTTTATTAAATAACACTTATTAATTAGTGTGAATTTAACACGAATATTAATTTGTGATGACGTGATAATTGCATTATTACGAAATTGCGCTTCATTGATACCCATTTACCCTTTCAAAACCGTCCATCCATGAAATACGCCAGTTGCCCACTGCGTCTATCACAATGGCTTTTATTTGATAATGTTAACTGGACAACTGAAAGAGTAGCTTTGAGTCCAAACAACGGACTGGTAATCAAATCTACTTGTTTTTTATTATTAATATGAGCGTTATTTTTTTTGGATTATATTCGCACTGTTGTCTAACAAAATTCATGTAATAATTATTTAAAATATTAGATATTTTACTGCAGCTTGTAAAGAACACATTTTTTTACAATTTTATAGTTCGTTTTAAAGTACCTTCATAGGTATGATGTGATGTGGTACAGTAATGATTTAATTTCTCTCACTGCGTTTATTTTAATGTCGTTTCATGAATATTCCAGTTAGAAACGGTGAGGCTTTTTATGTTAATTCCTTTGCTGCAGCTGATTTTGCTGCTTTCATTAATTTTTATTATATTTAGTTTTCCAAGTATTAAAATTTAGTCGGTACAATTTTTAAATTTAAATATTAAAGTATATTTTCACATCCAAATGGCAAAATTAAATTTTACTTAATATTACGACATAAATTTAAATTACCAAAAAAATAGAAAAAAATAATTTATAAATTATTTAAACAAAAAAAATACCTTAAAAGTTCCGAATAGACTCAAGACATTGTTTACTGAGATCTTGTCTTACATTCGTGCATTTGTGAAAAATCTACTTCCAAACTTGAAAAAATAAATTCTTCGGTTATACAAGTTGCTCGAGATTTAATCCCAATAGGGCAGTGTCTCGTTATTATGTCATTAACATTAAGAATTACGACATCTTATTGTGTTCTAATGCTATTGCGAGAATTGCTTATGGTATTGCCATAGTTTGTTGCTATTACTTGTTTGTTTATTTTGCTTCATGTAGCCTTTTAGTCACGCCTTTTAAATTAACCATAAATATACTACAATACCGGCATTATAAAACGGCCTCATAGACCTAGTATTAGGCCCTCCGAAAAAACTACAATGACACAAACTTATCTGGACCGCGAGGAGAGGCGCTGTTATCGCATTTCGGCAGAAAAATAAATTTTAATTAGTTCCTTTTGGCCGCTAGTCCAGATAAGTTTGTGGCACTGTAGAATAATTTGACAGGAATATGCATGACATCAGATCGGGTCACAGTCGGTGGTTGCGGGTTTGATTCCTGCTGCAGGACAAATATGTGTATGATCTGTAAATGAAAATATAATAAATTGAGGATAAACTCATCCACAAAAATCAACACTTTGGTTACTTATTCAAAAATAAAGAAAACATTGCTATTAAAAATCCTCTCGTGAAAATATTCACTCGTGTCGTTAATCGCATAAACATGTAATTGGCACCTCGCTTCGTATAAAATTCAGGTGACCCGTCAGCGCTATCGGGGAATCAAACCAACTATACAATGGATACGTGTCAACTCCTTGGGGACAGATACATGGAGTGGTCTATCTGAACTATTCTGAACTTTACCTTCTTGCTTAAAAAACAACGGAATCACGACTGTCTAGGTAAAACACGGAATCCCCAAGGCTCGGTAGACATAGGCTACTTTTTATCCCGAAAAAAATCCGAGGGACCGCGGGTTACACCGCGGGAGCGCAGCTAGTGGCTTATAAATAAATAAATAATGCTGGACATCTCACACAGCATCATCTAGCCCCAAACCAGATACCTGTCCAGAACCAGATACCTGTCATACTACATAAATACTGTTTGTATGAGATGCATGTAATGAGAAGGGAAGAATGTCATGTGACCAGAAGAGTACCTACTTGGTATGAATGTGGATGGACGAGTAGAGGTAGGCCGAAGAAGAGATGGATAGATTGTGTGAAACATGATATGAGTAAGAAAGGAGTGAGTGCTGAGATGACGGCTGATAGAGGGAAATGGAAGAGGAATACATGTTGCGCCGACCCCACATAGAGTGAGACAAGGGCAAGAAGATGATGATATTTGCACTGGTTTTAAAGACCTGGTGACACGACAAGAAGACCAAGCTTCACCACGAGTGTTCGAAACGGTCTGTAAGTGGATGGGTGACCGCCAGTGGCATTTTCATCTGAGCGCTTCCGTGCTTCGGAGGGCACGTTAAATTGTCGGTCCCGGCTATTTAAGTCGCTAAGCCATGACGGAGGCCTTAAGGCGGCCTAAAAACTCCGTCACCAGAGTTGGCCACTGACTCATACGAACTTACTTACTTCACCACGAGTGTACACTTGTAAGCAAAAGTCACGGTTCCTTATCACCGGATCGGCATGGCCCACGAAAAAGGGAATAACTCAGAAAATCCAAAAAACAAGAACCACCAAAAGCGTTATTTAAAGCAGCATTGTAAATCATTATTCAAGCCTACCATACAAATGTCGGACACACATACAGACGAACAACATGTGTATAGTGAAGAATTCCTATTATACACCGGTTGGAATGTATCTGGTTGATTTTGAATGGTCCCTTATTATGCACCCATTTACACCCAGGAGCCGAGCTCGCGGATATAGAGGAAATGCTGGAATAGATACCTACGTAAATCAATATTCTAAAACTTGAGCTGAATATTGTGCGTTGTAGGACTTCCGGCGGTCAGATGGGTGGACGATTAGGCCGCCTTAAGGCCTCCGTCATGGCTTAACGACTTAAATAGCCGGGACCGACTTAACGTGCCCTCCGAAGGACGGAAGCGCTCAAATGCCACTGGCGCTCACCCATCCACTTACAGACCGTTTCGAACGTTGCTTAACTTCGACGATCTATCAAGAACGACTAAGCAAGCACGACCACGAGCGATAGATAGACGCTTTTACATTGTGCATTGTACTTGGACAACATTTCTTTTAGATCAGAGAAAAACACCTTACTAGTTATTCTTCCTCTGTGGATAAAGGGTTCATAAAAACATCGGTGAATACTTTCCTCCTCCTCCTCGAGGCTGGTGATGGTTGCAATAAAAATGTATAACGTAATATTTAATAACATAACAGGTCTGTAAGTGGATGGGTGACCGCCTGTGGCATTATCATCTGAGCGCTTCCGTGCTTCGGCGGGCACGTTAAATTGTCGGTCCCGGCTATTTAAGGCGTTAAGCCATGACGGAGGCCTTAAGGCGGCCTAAAAACTCCGTCACCAGAGTTGGCCACTGACTCATACGAACTTACTGTGTAAGCCAGGTTGGTTTCTATCTTTTAGAAAATTAAATATTTTAGTACGAAAGGATCAAATATTTAAATTAAATTTATATAATAAGAATATTACAAGAATTATAAATTACAAGTACCTACTAAATTAAATTACAATGAATTAACTACTAAGTACCTCAAAATTTGCATGCCTCAAATTTTGGCAGGACATAGAATGGACAAATAGACTAATTTTAAGACCTTATTCTAACACATGTGTTCGTGCAAATAAATTTCATTTATCATTTATCATGTATGATTAGGATATGTACCTACCTATCTCCTTTCTGCACAAACTCAGTTGTTTTTTGATTGTTGTTTTTTTTTTTAAGAACCTACTTAGCTAAGTTATTTGTTACCCGGGACTTTCTGTATAAAACCTACATACGCTACTGTACTTCCTAGATATACTTATAACATATTTACTTAGATCCTTTGCTTTAAGGTTTGCCCTTTCAATTTCAATTTTGTTATCTACTTAATCTGTGGATAACGGGGCTGGTTACATTCATAGAACCTAAGTACTAGCTATACAATATTGTTAATATGCGAATGTAATTGTTTGTTATCCTCAATAAATAAAAATAAAAAATAAAAAATAAAAAATTTACTTACTTACTTACTAATAACATTTTTGTAAGACGATCGTAACTACTTAATTGATTGTGTGAAGGATGACATGAGTAAGAAAGGAGTGAGTGTTGAGATGACGGCTGATAGAGGAGAATGGAAGAAGAACACATGTTGTGCCGACCCCTCGTATTGTGGGAAAAGGGCAGGGAGATGATGATGATCGTAACTACTTACTTTTAGTACTGAAGTTTACTAGCTTATTATATCTTGAAAGCAATTATTTTACAGTGGCAAACTCTTATAATATCAATTACAATTTACTTTCAGCGATAAGGTCCCCCATTGTTGCACATTAATTAAGAACTGTTTTTGTTACTATTGTGTTTCTTTCTTTTTGGTGTACAATAAAGTAATATTCTATTCTATTCTATTCTACAATTCATCATAGAATATCTTTCTGTTCTTGACCTGGGTCGCGATTATTGAGGAGTTTCATACTAACCAAATACTTTTTTGTATAGGCGCTTCTAGAACTCTCTAGATCCTCAGCAAAGATCCGAAGACAGTAGCCCAAAGGAGTGAGATACGTATCTCGATACGGCGGTAACAAGGCCCGTGTACCTGTCAATCGCGCTAATGCTCGCCGCCTCTACGCTACATGCGGCGAGCGAAGCGAACACCCTACTGATATCGGGGATAGCTTTGAAACAAATCTTTGATATCGATTTATAATTTGACCACATCTTTGGTTACTGCGTATAAATGTAATTCATTTATTTACAATCATTTTTAACCTGCGACACAAAAAGAGTATTATAGTCTGTGGTATCGTAGCTCCCGAACGGATGTACCGATTTTCGTTTAGTTTTTTTGTGCCATAGATAATTTTATCCCGAGTGTTCTTAGCTATGTTTCATGAAAATCTGTTCAGCCGTTGGATGATCATCAGCTCTTTTTCAATCACATTCGTAGTTTTAAAAAAAAATCTAGTACTTGATGAAACGGTCTGTAAGTGGATGGGTGACCGCCAGTGGCATTTTCATCTGAGCGCTTCCGTGTTTCGGAGGGCACGTTAAATTGTCGGTCCCGGCTATTTAAGTCACGGACGTTTAAGACGGAGGCCTTAAGGCGGCCTAAAAACTCCGTCACCAGAGTTGGCCACTGACTCATACGACTTACTTTACTATTAGTACCTACTTGATTACACGTAATGTTCATGAATCATAAAATTATTATCCACAATACAAAATATCTATGAATTGTACAAAAACTTACATCAATAAACATACGCATAAGTAGTAGGAAAATGCAAAAACCCAATTCTTAAAATAAACCCCTTTCTCTATTATTAACCACTTATACCACAATTAACCAAAACAGACCAACACCGTTACAAAAATGAAATTAACCCCCAAAAACCACAGCCACACATCATCCGCATACAGACCGCACAATAAATCACGCCAGTAATTAGTTGATATCAGACATCAAACAGTACAATTGTTAATAAATACCTACAGGATGATTCGAGTTGCAGCGCAGATAGTATCGTGCGCTTACTGCTGTATAAATAGTGTGGACATTCCATATGGTGATATGTTATGATATTCACTGTCTTAGGTTTTTGTTTTTGTCTTTAGGTTTACGTAAACTTTAAAAAGAAAAGAAACTTGCAGTAATCTTGAACCTTTGATTCCTCTGTTCGGAAGCATTTTATTAATAATTATAAATAAATAATAAATAATGCTGGACATTTCACACAGCATCATCTAGCCCCAAACTAAGCAAAGCTTGTACTATAGGAACCAGATAACTGATATACTACTTATATACTTTTTTTGTTTTTGTAAATACATACATATTATACATAGTAACACCCAGACCCGAGATAAATATTTGCAGATCATACATACATTTATCCCGCAGCGGGGATCCAACCCGCAACCTTCTGCGTCCCAAGCGGGCTTTCACCCACTGCGCCACAGAGGTGATGTGACTACTGTATTTGTTTTATTCTATGGCCTCGCCATCCCACTTTCAATTTTTCTTGATCTTCTGATCCTTGCAAGGTCGCCATAATATAACATGATTTATTTATATTGATATTTGGGTTCTTGATCTGGAGGTCTTGTGGACTGAAACATCTTTATTATGGAGATACGTGTATATTCAATGGTGTCCGAGTGTGAAGTCTCTTACATTGATTCTGATATACTAACTATTGCTAAGCTATGGTATTCAAGAATGTGCTGAGCTTGCGCGCTCACACTACATGTAGTTTTACTTCCATCCTTCTTGAAAGCAGGCTTAGAAAGCGCTAGCATGATGACCTTCTAGTTCATCACCATGCCTGCCTCAGAGACGATTGTCATCCACCGGGATTCAATGACATTCCAGGTCGCCTGTCTAAATGTCCTGCCTAATCCTATTTTAATTTTTATAATAATATAATAATAATAATAACCAAACATAGAAAACATCATCCCCGTGCTTGCATTCAAAGGCAAATTCTTCCACGAGCTGAAGGTGGCAGAGGCATCATAGACATTCTCAACCTGCACAATAAACAGATTACAACATTAAGATCATATTTTTACACAAAAACTGAAACATCGTCACTTCACCGATCAGTCGTTCAGCTGGATCATAAACTTACACCGCTCAACCTAAAAGACCACAATAAACAAAGTAATGAGGAACTGACAGACAGACAGACATTGCATAATGAATGGACCCGTAAGTCTCTCCATGGAAGGCACCACCACGACTTGAGCCAACCCACCGTCGACAAACAGGCGTCGAACGAATGGCTCAGTCGAGGTGAACTCTTTCCTGAGACTGAAGGGTTCATGATAGCCATTCAAGATCAGGTGATCGAGACCCGTAACTATCAGAAATATGTTATGAAACTGCGCAGCTTACCAACAGACTTATGCCGAAGGTGTAACAGCTCTTCTGAAACGATACAACATATTACGGGAGCCTGCAAAACGATAGCTCAAACTGATTACAAGCACAGACATGATCAAGTAGCTAATATCATCCACCAAATGCTTGCAATAAAATACAAACTCATTGAAACAACAGGGACACCAACACCTTATTACAAATACACCCCAGAAATCGTGCTAGAGAACACTACCCACAAACTTTATTTTGATAGGGCCATCCTCACTGATAAAACCGTACACTTTAACAGACCAGATATAACTGTCTTAGATAAAGCAAATAACACAGCACTTTTAATCGACATAGCTATCCCGAACACCCATAATTTACAGAACACTATTGGAGAGAAACTATCTAAATACATAGACTTAAAGACCGAAATAACGCGCATGTGGCGCCTTAACAGCGTATCTATCATCCCAATAGTACTCTCAACAACTGGTGTCATCCCCAAACAATTATTTCAATCATTAGCATCGTTAGAACTCCCAAAATATACATTCATCAACTTGCAAAAAGCAGTTATTCTCAACACATGCAGGATCGTGAGAAAGTTTCTGCAAAATGAACATCCCCAAGAAGTTCAACCCACTACTGGGATGCACTTGGCTTAGGCCCGTGCACTTCAGTTACTACCGGTTTCAAAACCGAGAAGAGAGAATCTTAAAACATAATAATAATATAAGCCCTTATTCAGAATATTACAGTTTTTTCTTATTCTAATTTTAGTTAATCTAACACTAGCCCTATTTCCTCCGTTTGCCCTAGTTTGACATAGGCCTCTTCCAACTTCCACTCGTGTCTAACTCTGGCGGTTCTTGACCATAACTTCCCAGCGATAGCTTTTAAGTCATCTTCCCATCTCTTAAATGGTCTTCCACATTTTCTCTTTCGATTTCTAGGTTGCCAATATGTTATAGATTTGCTCCATTTCTCCTTTCCTCTTAAAGTGTGACCTGTCCATCTCCATTTGTTCTTTCTTACTACTAGTGTGACGTTTTCTATTTTGGTTGTGTGCTTTATCTTTGTGTTCCTCACTCTGTCTGCTTTTCTTATGCTTAGCATACTTCGCTCCATAGAGCTCTGACAGACCTCCGGCTTTTTTAATTTTTAACTAAGCATAATAAATTAGAGTCATATCCACACTAGTCTGCCCCGCGTTCTATGAAACCGCGTGGGCGTCTCCTTTATTCGCCGACGCACTAAATAATAATAATTGCGGCTAACTAACTACCGTTTAACGCACTCGGCTTTCTTCTTTAATCTGATAGAGCACCGTGCGCAAGTAAATTGTAAGCATCTGATATGGTTAATGTGAACGCTGCTTGTTCAAGTTTTTGGCCATTTATTGTATAGTGTGTTTAAAATGCGTGTGCTGTACCTACATAATTATTTTTTATGTTATCTGAGTTTTTTTTAATTTTCAATAATGCTGGACATTTCACACAGCATCATCTAGCCCCAAACTAAGCAAAGCTTGTACTATAGGAACCAGATAACTGATATACTTAGATACTTTCAGCCTTACCATAAAACGTGACATAAAGTTATTTCTCGGAATAAACCAAGAATAAACATTTTGACAGTTTACACTCAGGAATAATTTTATACCAGGGTTATTAGTAGGTGCCTTTTTGTTTATGGATGCGCGATGGAAGATTAAACTTTTTAAAACAACTTAAATTTGTTAGGTACAAACAAGTCAGGGTGATAATTTCAGTTTTTTATTTTTCTGTAATTTTTCGTATTATTTTTCTCAACATGCTAACCGTCCCCAAGTGTCCAAAGCCAGTCTACAATAGTAGAGCACCGTTTTCGGACGAGTGACGTCACAATGCAGTATTGCCTCATTACAGCCTAACCGTAAATTAGCCGAACTATTATGGCCTTTATCTTACTTTATGGTGTTTATCTGGTTCCAGTCAGATTATCGGTTTGCGGTTATTGCGTTTTGGTGTTGGGCCGTCGACTGCGGTTAGACAGCCTGGCGGTGGTGTAATGCGTATGGAATGTTGATACAAAGGAAAGCTTATGAAATAATTGAGTATTATTCGTACAGTCGTTTCCGTGTAAGCCAGTTTTATAATAATAATAAATAATGCTGGACATTTCACACAGCATCATCTAGCCCCAAACTAAGCAAAGCTTGTACTATGGGAACCAGATAACTGATATACTACTTATATACTTTTTGTTTGTAAATACATACATATTATATATAGAAACACCCAGACCCGAGATAAATATTTGCAGATCATACAAACATTTATCCCGCGGCGGGGATCGAACCCGCAACCTTCTGCGTCTCAAGCGGGCTTTCACCCACTGCGCCACAGAGGTCATCACAAAGGAAAGCTTATGAAATGAATTGAGTATTCGTAAGTCGTTTCCGTGTAAGCCAGCTTTATGAACTAACTAGCTGTCCGCCGCGGTGATACCCGCGTTTCCGGGAAAACTTCACTTTCCCGGGATAAAATGGCCTATGTTCATCAGGGATAATGTAGGATTATATTGGTGAAAGAATTTTTCAAATCGGTCCAGTAGTTTCGGAGCCTATTCATTTAAAACAAACAAACATACAAACAAACAAATCTTTCCTCTTTATAATATTAGTGTAGATTTATGCAAACGCGGATCCAGCTTTAGAGAGGGAGAGGGAGACGTTGGCACGTGTTAAGGTGCATTTACACGGTGCGATTTCAAACGTAAACAGGGTCACGACTGAATCCCCAAGGCGCGGTAGACATTTTCTCAGATCTTTTATATTCCAGATCCTTTGAAGATGTCTAAGTGGGTAGTCAGAGGCATGCCAAAAATTGTTCTTAATCATAGTCAATACATAAATCAAAGTGTAAAGTTTCACAACTTTAATAGTTTTTCCTGCTCCAAATATCAGGTTAAGTAATAGAGAAAAGTTTGTGATAGCCTGTAAATTGCTTGGTGATGCTGAAACGGCAAGACTGAGATTCGTAGACAAGTGACTAAACATTTCAAGCGAATGTAAACGAAACGAGAAGTTACACGTCGTCACTACGTTTCAGTAGTTCGTTTCACTAAGCGCTCGTGGTCCTGCTTGTTTACTCGTTTTTGATTTAATTGAAATTGCAGCGCGCTACAGGGTGTATATACCTTACCTACTAAGCTTACTTAGACTTAAGCTACATCTTTGTACATACAAGCAATAATAAATCAATATGATGGATCGTCGAAGTTAAGCAACGTTTTGAATGGCCTGGAAGTGGATGGTGACCGCCAGTGGCATTTACATATGAGCGCTTCCGTGATTCGGAAGGCACGTTAAATTGTCGGTCCCGGCTATTTAAGTCGTTAAGCCATGACGGAGGCTTTATGGCGGCCTAAAAAACTCCGTCACCAGAGTTGGCCGCTGACTCATACGAACACCTATGCACAGGACAGGAAAACAGGATCATGACTGTTTCCCTGAGGAGGTAGACATTTTCTCAGATCTTTTATGTATTCCAGATCTTTTGAAGATGTCTAAAGGTGTAGTCAGTATGTCACTCACTATGCATCCTAATATACAAAATTATGAACGAGTTTATGATTTGGTACGGCAAGTAATGATATGAAAAAAATGTAGTGGTCCTACTGAGTTAAATGTCAACTCATACGTGATGTTACATATTAAGTTAATGTCTTTTATTTTGATTTTTCATAGCAATTCGATGGAAGTTTGTCTACGACTGAATCGATACTGGTGAAACGACTTGTTTTTCTCAGTAACTCAGACGTGTTTGTTCATGGCGTTCTCCACAAATCCCGAATCTGTCTATCCTGCTAGCTCGTAAATCAATTGTCAGATATTTTTTTGTAATATAACCGGGTGGTAAAAACTCACTTACAAACACTCTCTCTAAGTATAGCTAGCTTTTATATCTTCTTAGTTTTAAGATGGATCACCTAAAAGAATGATAGGCCCTACACCGTGTTTGTTGCCCTGATTCTTCACGGTATTGGTCACGAAAGAACACGAGTAAAATTAGTTTTTAGACTATTCTAAGTGATCCCAGCGGTCCTACGGAATAAATGGTTTTTGGCTTTGACTTTGACTTTATTTCTTCTAATTGTGTGCTGGTGTGGTGAAAGGTTTTTTTTAAAGATTTAAACCACACTTAGATTGAGAAATTAAAAGCCTTATCAGAATTTTCAATTCTGACGGGATTGGAACCCGCAACGATCACACGATCCTCCTAAAGCTGAAGTGCCTTACGGCTCGGCCACGGAACCCTAATCGTCACAATCTAAATTTTTGATTAGCTCTTAATTATCGGTTAAGCACCGGTAAGCGCCATCTACACGTTTCACTAGTAAAGCTCATTATCCTAAGTTACATTCAGAATCAAATACCTAAGTGTGCCAAAAACGATCGGGGTTAAGTTTATATCCAAACATCTATATTAACACTTAGAATATATCTTTATTGAAATAGAATATATCTTTATTGAAAAATACCTAATAACAAAAAATATACAAAATGAAATAAAGAGAAACAGAAAATATAAAACTTAGGTATAACAATGGGCGGCCTTATCGCTGAAAGCGATTTCTTCCAGGCAACCTTTGGATGGACAGGAAAGATTAAAAGATTATTCCTTTAAGTATCATTATGTATGCCACCGTCCTCATTCGTTAATCTTTATCCTGTCCATCCAAAGGTTACCTGGAAGATATCGCTTTTAGCGATAAGGTCGCCCATTGTTCCATATTTTTACATGTTTGTTTTTAATTTATGTTATTTTTATGGTGTACAATAAAGTTGTATTCTATTCTATTGTGAGGATTGTACCCACAATCCAGGTAATGTTTCAACCATAGACATATTCTTTTTGAAGTCTATGGACTTGGCCAACACATTTCTAAAAAAGTACTTTACTAAATACCTACAAAGTACAGCCGAGCTCAGCTGTGCCAGTATTAAGTGGGTTGTTCGCCAAGTTTTTTCCTAAAAAGCCTATTTTCCACCACCTGCGTCATGACATTTTCACAGCTACGATACCCGACTGAGTAGTGGAAAGTTTTCTTTCTAACTCTACGAGTAGTAGTATGTCGTCTTGTTACCGAAATATTGAAAAAACCGGCCAAGTTCGAGTCGGACTCGCACACGAAGGGTTCCGTACCATTATCTATAAAAACGATAAAAATATCACGTTTGTTAAGAAATGAAAAGTCTTATCAAAATTTTCGATTCCGACGGGATTCGAACCCGCGATAATCAGACGATCCTCCGAAACAAGCCGGAATGCCTTCAAATACCAAGTGTGGATTAGCACTATAAAAATTTCAAAAAAATCACGTTTGTTGTATGGGAGCCCCCTTGAATATTTTATTTTATCAGAATAAAATAAAATATTCAAGGGGGCTCCCATACAACATCGCTACAACATCGCTATTACCACAAATAAGTACTAAAAAACAGATTTTTTTGTACTTATTTGTGGTAATAGCGACAACAGAAATACATCATCTGTGAAAATTGGGATACAGACTGGTGACAGATGGACAGACAGACGGACGGACGGACAGCGGGGTCTTAGTAATAGGGTTCCGTTGTATACTTTGGGTACGGAACCCTAAAAATGGGCAATCACGAGGACCTCGTGATTGCCCATTTTTAGGGTTAATGTGGGCATACACCAGTATGCCCACATTTATTAAATTAGTACTTCATACCTATTCCTACCGTAATTTCGTTACAATGGTCGACGTGCTAGAGTGCTGGATGAGTTAATCGCTTCTCGTGAAATAGCCCCAAGTTGGAATCCCAGTATTGGGCAGTATTTTGCACTTAATTTTTTTTACTTTTTTTAAAGTTTAGAACCGTTACTGAAACCTCTTTCAAGTTTTCACTTCTGTCGGCACTCCTGGAATGCCACTGCCAAATACTACGGCGCGAACATGTCTGCGATCAGCATATAAAATAAAAACTATGAACTTCATAAAGTTTGAATATCCAAACTTGTTTCGCTTTTAAACATCACTGAATTACCTGTGGCGCTATTGCCTTTCAAAAGTTTCTAGTGAAAGTTCCATTATTTTCCCAACAGTACTTTCAGGCACCTTTTAACAAAGGGTTGTTGAAAATTGAACAAGTTTTTTCATATTATTTTTCGAGAATTTGAAAATTTAAATGATGTATTGTAAGTTTTGCTAGCGTAGTACCGACATTTTAAATAGTTTTATGCTATTCTAAGCTAAATATCTAAGTATTCATCTCCCAATTTTTCATAAATTTGTTGGTACTCCATACTTCAATTAAACTACAGTGCCACAAACTTATCTGAACCGGTGAGAGAGGCGCTGTTATCGCATTTTGTATTGGCAGAAATATTAATTTTAATATTGAATTCGTTAGTTCCTCCTTTGGCCACCGGATCAGATAAGTTTGTGGTACTGTACGACTTAACCGCAAAATGCAAGGATAAATAAACAAGATCGTGTCCTTTATGTATTCAACATCCTTTGAAGATGTCTAAGGGGGTAGTCAGGCATGTCCAAATACATTAGATACCTACCAACATTTTGCCGACATCTAGTTCTATATAAAGTGTACCAACTTGTACACTTTATATAGAACTAGATGTCGATCGATACGTTTGTTTGTTTCAGGACGAGCCAGCATCATCAGGCGACAGCGGCGACGAGAGCGGCAGCGACCCGGAGTCGCCCAGCGAGAAGCTCATGCAGATGCACAAGCAGGAGTGGGCCAACCACGAGGCCAACGAGGCTGTTAAGAGGTCAGTACTAGACGGATCGAGGTATAAAGACAAAAAGTATTTATTTTATTATGTATGATCAAGGTATGATCAACGAGCGATGGAGCGCAGCATTTTGGGTGTCAGGTTAGTGGATAAGATCCGCAACACCGAACTGCGCTCCCAGACACAAATCGCGGACGTAGCTACGAAGGCCGCCAAGCTTAAGTGGAATTGGGCTGGGCACGTCTGTCGCATGCCAGGTGAGCTGTGGGCGAAGGTAGCCACCGAGTGGCGCCCTGACCTAGCGAGAAGGCGACGCGGCAGACCGAGACGGAGATGGCGGGATGAACTCGACAAATTTTCGAACAATTGGGAGAGCCTTGCACAAGATCGAGACGTCTGGAAGGAGTGGGGGGTGGCCTTTGCCCAGCAGTGGGACAGCAATGGCTAATAATAATAATAATGATCAAGGTAAAAAGACCAAGTCAAAAAGGATATATAGGACAGCTGCTGGGATCACTATGAATAGATAGTCTTAAGAATTGGAGATTCTGTTTCTTCGTGACCAATAAAAAGCCGTTACGAACAAGGTTTGGGGCCTTGCTTTCGTGTAGATCCTCTGAATACCTACCAAGTGATATCGCAAATATCACCTATAACCACACACACATCCAAACTTGTAAATATTTGTCCTGCCTTGAGAATTGAACTCGCAATAGACGTCTCAGGCAAACCCGCTATGCCACCGAGGTGATAAATGTGGGCTGATCTAGATTATCCATTATTTATCATAATGCATATTAATTTATCATTTTCTTCCTCCAGGGAATCACAAGAGCCCCACGCATCGACCTCAACAACCCAGGAAGCCGACAGCAGTAAGAGTCATCAGCCAGGTCTTGCCAAGAACCTGTCGAAGATCCCTGGAGGAGCCATGCTGTACCCAAGCGTGCTTGGACTTGATGGCATTGGAAACAACATGGGGCTAGGCAGTTTGGCCATGAGTTATCCTCACAGCTTCATTCTGGGTCTAGCTAATCAGGGGCAGGAAGGAGGTAAGCATATTATTCTTTGGTGTAACTTACGTTTGAGTAATAGGTCCATCTCAATTTATAATCCATGGTATATTCCACTGCTGTACAAATATCTTGACGCTATCCGTATTACTCACATTTTTATGAAAAAAAAAAACTAACAAGATCACAACGAGGCACATTCTAAAACAAAATAATTATCACAGAATTTGCTAAATTTTGGCAGATTTGACAACTTTTTTGACGATCTTGACGCCTTCGAGAGTGGTGGGAGATCTCGAAGGAGAGATGGTTGGAGAGATATGGGGGAGACCTTTGCCCAGTAGTGGGATGGAATAGGTTAGTAAAAAAAAATCTACCTGTAGAATACTAACAATGTTTTGTAGTTTAGAATGAAAGGGTTATGAAAATTAAAATAAAAAAATATTTATTACAGCAAAAACAGAGTATCTTACAATAGACATCTAGAAAAGGTCTCAGTTTTTTAGTTTAAAGTGATGCCAAACGCATTATGTTGATAAAGCATGGTGATCATGTTCTTCTATGAGTAATTCCACCTAACTAACCTCCATTCCTCACCAAAAGTTTCCTGAAAGTTATGAAATCCACATTGAATATGTATGCAAATCAGACGGTAACTTTTTGGAACACAGAGCTGACGTACGGACGGGCAGATGAGTTTTAGCTATGTAAACGCCGGAACTGGGCTAAATTGGCACGGGGCGACTATTTTACAGAGTCAGGAGAATGGCTGGGTAACTTTTTTTGGAAATGTCTGATCATGAATGCGGATAAACGTCATTCGTTCAAATTAAAAAAGAGGGTATAGGCAACTGCCAAGTGTGGACGTGAAGATCGTTTAATTTGTTTAAAAGTGTCTGAGCCTCTTGGACATCATATAAACCCGCGACGATCAGACGATCCTCCTAAAGCCGGAGTGCCTTCAACCGCTCGGCCACGGAACCCTGACGTCAGACTCGAAATTCTTGATAAGCTCATATTTATCGGTCAAGCACCGGTTAGCGCCATCTACACGTTTCACTAGTGAACTCATGCTCATTGTCCGAAGTTACATTCAGAATCAAAAGAGAAGAATCGAAAATTTTGATAAGACTTCATTTCTTAATGAAATACCAAGTGTACACTATAAAAATATAGATCATATAAATCATCTAGAATTAACCCTTTTAAAAAATATGAGTGGTATAGATAGATAGATAGATATATTTATTTCACAAAAGTTAACAATCTTTAGTTAGTAGTGTTTCTAAGCCTATATTAGGTTTGTCTAAACAAATGTACCTACCTTTAAAACGGTCGCCTTGCATGTGTTACCTATAAAATGTAAATCCGTAATTGGCTGTATGGAATAGAAATAAGTTTTAGCATAGATAATAAGAGCTGTGGATTTTGTTGATAAATAAATAAATAAATAAATATACTACGTTCTCGTTTACAGTAACAAAATTATTATGTAGGTACAAAGTTTGAGTTAGATTACTTACAAAGACATCGAACGCAATAATGTAGGTATGGATGATAAGTGAAAAAAATCGGTCGAAATTCGACTCCTGTTCCTTTGCAACTCAACGAGAACCCAACGCGTAATGAGCGGTCATGGTACCAATTGAGTGAACAAAACTTTTCCAGCATAGGTTCTGAGTTTACGTCAACATCATACGTCATGGTACGAATTAGCGAATCGGTTCAGTTTAGGATCTAAACTGGATCGCATTGAAAGCTCATGGTAAGATAGATAGATAGATAGATAAACGCTTTATTGTACACAAAAACATAATACAGAGAATACATCGAGCATGTATGAAGAATGTAATGAGAGTGAATGAGGCGAAAGTTGTGTGTCAGGATCGTAGCGACTGGAGATCCGTGGTCTCTGCCTACCCCTTTGGGAAAGAGGCGTGACTTTATGTATGTATGTATGTATGTACATAAAAATAGACACTGTACAGTGGGTAAGGCCCCAGGACAACAAACATCATTGAAGAAGAGTTTGAGCTGCATTTAAAAACTGTAATCTGTTTTAATGAGCAGTTATTAAGGAAATGAGTAGCTCCGTGCCAATTGGCTGTGTCTTTACGGCTGCGACGTCGCCGGGCAGACTAAACTTTTACATTTCCGAAAGAGATTCTCTTTCTTTTTAATTCAGGTATCATAATTAGGTCATGACAACTCTAAATTTAAAATTTATATTTTTGTTTTTAGAGTAATCTTATGATGAGTTTACACACTACCATTTCAAACTTTAGCGACATGAAAACATTATAGATTTTAAAATGCATCGCAAAAATCACACCTATGCAGGACCTGAACCCATGACCAAGTATTGAAAACTTATTTTTTAATTTTGTACGTGACTTCTCCTGACATGCTCTAATGCCCGGTTTCTATATTCAGCGGACATTCGTAGGTAAGAGCTACGACTCGTTTTCACATACAAATTTTGACAGCTAACTTACCGCCGGTTTCTAGCTGTCAAACTTTTGTATGTGGAAACGAGTCGTAGCTCTTATCTACGACTGTCCGTTGAATATAGAAACCGGGGGTTAATGAAATGAAATGAAATGAAATTTATTTTGCCAGAAGCATGGTCATAAACGGTGAAGGAAAACATCGTGAGGAAACCAGTTATAATTCTTATAGGCGGCGATGGTTGGCAACCTGTCTTGTATGGAATACTAACTTCTGCAAGATGTGGGCATGTATCTAATATGTATTTGGACATGCCTTTGACTACCCCCTTAGACATCTTCAAAGGGTCTGGAATATAAAAATGATCTGAGAGAATATCTACCGCGGCTTGGGGATACAGTCGTTACCCTGTTTACGTGTTTTACGGACATTCTATTTTATGTGCGAGGACCTTAACTCTTCTTTCATTACAGCATCTTCGTCAACCCAGCCGCAGTTCATCACGATCCCTCTGTCGATGGCGAACATGGCGATGGCTGCCAACGGCTGCTCCAGTGACGACAGCAGCGAGCTCCAGGACCTCAGCACTGGGAGGAAGTGAGGTAAACAAAGACTGAAATTTTTACCAAAATAACACAGTGTAAATCACAAAAAATAATGTAACTTTTGTATGAAAATTTATGAAGAATGTAATGAGAGTGAATGAGGCGAAAGTTATGTGTCAGGATCGTAGCAAGTGAAGATTTCCCATTTCCTAAAGGGGTAGGCAGAGACCACGGCTCTGCCTACCCCTTTGGGAAATGTGATATTATTTATGTAGTATGTACAAAATTAGTTAGTTATTTTGTTTTTAGTCTGCATTTTCAAGGCAAAACAAAAGCAATACTTAAAAAGAAACACAAGCCAATGTAAATAGCGCGCAAAGACTATGGCGCCTATTATTAAACCTGGTATAATGTTATTGTTGAGTGTAAACTGTCAAAATGCGGTTACTCTTGGTTTATTCCGAGAAATAACTTTATGTCACGTTTCATGGATTATGTTCTTGCTATATGATTTTTGACTTTGCTTACTGTAGTGTAAAAAAGCCATGATTTTTTATTTGTTTTTTTACTAAAAAAGTTGTTTTTTTTTTCAGGTTGATCGTTAAAAGGCTGGAATGACTTAATATTATTCTTTAAATTAAGTAGTTAACATTATCACTATTATGTACCAAAGTTTTGGACTTAACATTGTGTAAATCAATTATAAACTTAAGTTTTTATATGTGGTGTTTTTCACAGATTTTCTTTAAACATAAATATGTATACATTTGAACAATGATTTTGATCCATATGTAAATCACCCAGTAATTATTCTTATTATAATCATATCAATCACAAAGGACATCATTCTGCGTTCATACATTTCTGCATCAAAAATTGAAAAGTGCCGGCCAGAACAAAAAACATTTTTATGGTCATTTACAATTTTTTTTTCTATTGAGCCAACCTGCACGTCCAACGGTTTATGGGTTATTAACTAGATGAGCGGTGAACCTGTTTACGGAAATAAGGGTGCTATTTTTTAATTAGGTATATGTAATTCTCCACATTTATTCAACAATTATGTACTATATTACTGTCACAATAACAATAACAGCCGATTTCTATAAGCTCGGCTGCTAAAAGATTAGATTTTTCTAGTTTCAGTTATTTTTTTGTAATCTAAATAAGTAACAACCCTTAGGTTTTACGGGTTTGGTGTGATAGAAAACAATGTTAGTAGTAACGTGCTTTAACAGGATATAATATTTTTTCTTTATTGCCGGCATTTTTGTTTTTTGGTGCAAATAAAATGATGTCCTTTATAATATTTAAAGGAAGCATCACAATAACTTATCGAGGTTTTGTCTAGAAAGGTGTAGATTCGATTCTTCTTGCAGTCAGCCAATCTTGCCTCATTTATGCACAAATATAATCGTATATATTAAGCGATTGGCTATATATACATATACCTAGCGAGTCTCTTAGAACATAAGGCATTGGCGAACGCAATAAGGCTTGGAGGAACTCGCTACAAATAACTTAATTCATAAGGCCAGTTTACACGTACCGAGTAAGCCGAGATAGTAAAATGACTAGTAACATTTTACTGTCTCGACTTACTCGGTAGAGTTACTCGGCCGAGCACTAGGGGGCTTACAGCTCACTGTCCATCAGTTGTCATCAAATGACATGATAAATCAGTGATAGAGGTCCGTTGTGCGTGTTCTTTGAATGTACCAAATAGCACGTTTTCCTAGTTTTATTTGCGTAAAATGCCTAAAATTTAATGCATAAATGTTAATGTTTGTAGTATAAAACATTGTGTATTTTTGTACCATATAACATTGTATTGAAATATTACTCAAACTTGTTATATTCATTAGAACTTTGCATTTCTTTTCATTCATTTTTAGTTACCGTTTAGATAATTTTCCTTGTTTTGTTTCTTGATATAAAAAGCTTGATACTTTTCTCCTAACTTTGTATACAATCTAAAGCTGTGTTTACACTATACGAGTCATGCGTTCTATCACCGAGTCCAATCATACGATCTAGATCGTATCGGAATCTTTGAGTCCTAGTAGCTTGAATAGTGCGTTTACACGCTACGAGTAGAGTCCTAGCTATCCGAGTGTACTCGCATAGTGTAAATCCGACTTTACCAATTTTTATTCTTACGTAGTTAAAAGTTATTTGGGCTATAATGCTTTACAAATAAATGTAAATCAATCAAATATAAATGGCGTACTTTTAAAATGTGACAGAACTGCATTTTTCTGTCAATATTATGACAGTTATTTCACATCGAGAGTGCGTTAAAAGTTTTGTCATTTAATGTGCCTCAATATTACTTTAAAGGTGTTATTAATTTGATTAATAGAGACATAATAAGTACGCTCAATATACTTTCTTAGCTATCTGCAAAAAACTTGATCATATACGTCAAAGCATTTATAGTTTTTACTCTGTCGACAGTATTTTTTAGTTTTGACCCACAGGCGAGAACAATTTATTTAAAAAATAATTGTTTGAGTCTGTGGTCTTGGTTTGCTGTATCGTATAACATAAAAGTTAATGTTCCTTTTTCCTTAATTTTTGTAATAAAATATTTAAAATATTTTTTTTTTGGTTTCTATGACACCTTAAACTCATCGGCCATTTTATAAAAACTCGTTACAAAAACATGACTCGTTTTTCAACAAAAACTATAATCACTATAGGACCAGTTTATCTCGACCTTTCCTACGTGAGAAGTGAAGCTGCAATAACAAAAAATGCATTATACTCAGAGGTCTTGTAATTCTGGTGGCGATATTTGGTATAGTATGTAGCTTATTTTAAGTTTAATAATATTAATCGTTTTCCCATTGGTCGATCGTCAGCCAATCGGAACAGCTGATTGATAATCAATTACTATGAAACTATGGAGTAGCTGTATAAGTTACAGGTATTTTAATTAACGCACAGCATAACTAGTCAATTAATTTTATGAATTAAATTCGTTACTAAGTTGCTTAGTCAACTAATGTAAAAAAAATGCATTATTTGCGAGGAATTTCAGTAAAAGTAAGTTCGTATGAGTCAGTGGTCAACTCTAGTGACGGAGTTTTTAGGCTTAACGACTTAAATAGCCGGAACCGACAATTTAACGTGCCCTCCGAAGCACAGAAGCGCTCAGAAGGCAATGCCACTGGCGGTCACCCATCCACTTACAGACCGTTTCGAACGTTGCTTAACATCGACGATATATCAAGAAAGACTAGGCAAGCACGACCACGAGCGCTTCAAGAATTTCAGTATTTACTAGAAATTAAGCGTTCAATATTTAAAAATTACTTTATATAAGTTTTTTTTGAGTTGGATAATGCCTATTTTTTATTGTAAAGTTGTGGATTACCTCTGACTTTTTTTATGGAAGAGGGGGCTAACGAGCAGGTGGCACACCTGATGGTAAGTGATTGCCACCGCCCACAGACAACTGCAGCATCAAGAGGCACTGCAGATGCGTTGCCGGCCTTTGAGGTAGGAATAGGCTCTTCTTGAAGGCGCCTAAGTCGTATCGGTCTGGAAACACCTCTGGCAAACATCTTAAAAAAATCTTAAATACTATAGATTTGAAAGTCTAAGTAAGGTACCTTAGTCTTGATATAGCTTCGATCTTTATAATTCATCTAAGCTCTACTGGTTTCGTGTCCACATTTGACATGTACCATATTTGGTACATGTTACATATTCCTACATGCTGGCATTAGTGCCACATACATACTGATACATAGCTACAGAATAGTACGTAGTTGTTCATCAAATAAATTGTAAAGTAAGTGTAATGAGGACGGGGGATAGGGCGAAAAGGATTTCGCAATAATTTGTATTTGTGAGTAGAGGTAGACCTAAGAAAAGATGGATGGATTGTGTGAAAGAAGATATGGAAAAGAAAGGAGTTGATACAGAGATGACGAGTGTGGGGAGAGTGGAAGAGGAGAACATATTGTGCCGACCCCGCATGAGCGGGATAAGGGCAGGCAAATGATGATGACATTGTTATTTAAAAAAACCGTGTTGGCCAAATGGGGTTAAGCCTTGAATTTCAATACGAAGGTCGTGGGTTCGAAGCCCGAAAAAGAGCATTTATAATGAAATCCTTTTGCCACTTTGGTACAAAATATCTTGTAGGTACTAAAGTGCAAACTCAATATGTACAAACTCATAGGGGTCTTCAAATTAAGAGTAAATAGGTTCATTCTATGTTAGCATGCTCCATCTTAGACCTCACTACTGCTTAACATCAGGCAGAGTAAGGTCAAATGCTGACCCATTTATTGACGTGACAACGTCTTATAATTCGATAGAGCCGGCTGCACGCACGAAAAAATGCGGCGTTACCTCGCTCTGAGGCGTTCCATGTAAGGCTTGAAGTGCAAGCGAGAGCGCGGAACGAGCGACAAAGAAGCACAAACGTTGTCACGTTCAACTATCGTCAGTAAACCGACTTTACAGACAACCAATTTAAAAAAAAAACTAGGTGACCCGACATGAAAATCTCTTTGTTATAGGCATCTGCCCCTGATTACGTCCTACGATAGATGACTGTGAACCGATCGCCGAGTCTATTTCGATCTAATTTTTTGCCGAAGAGGGTTGATTGCAGGCTTGTAAGCAAAAACCAATCATTAACATTGTTCGACTGGACATCTAAAAATACTCTGAATGATTCTAACTGAACTCTGTATTCGTCAAATAAAAAAAAAAAAAAATAAAAAAAAAAGTCAAATAAAAAAAGCGATCTATATCGAAAAAAAGCGTATTTTTCGTACTTCTCAAAGTAAAAGTCAAAAAGCATTTATTCAGTAGGGCCGTTGGAATCACTTAAGCGGGATACAGACCATTAGTTTTAAATGACAGTTATAACTGAATAGTTAAACTGTTCAGTTAAAACGTATCGTGTGTAGGCAAAACTGCAAACTGACAGTTGAACTGAATCTTCAAAATATCATTAATAGTAAATAAATAAATAAATAATGCTGGAGTTTTCACACAGCATCATCTAACCCCAAAGTAAGCAGAGCTTGTGTTATGGGTACTAAGGTGACTGATATACTACTTTTATACTTTTTGTTTGTAAATACATACATACTATACATAGAAACACCCAGACCCGAGACAAACATTTGTAGATCATACAAACATTGGTCCCGCCGCGGGGATCGAACCCAATACTTTTAGTAACATAAATACATTTATTGCCCGAAAAAAGAAAGCACACATACAAAAATTAACATAAACAGACATAAAAATATTCGGCAATTGGGCTGGACTCAGCGCTAATCTACGCACATGTACGTAGTGCTGGTTTTCATACATGAAACATGCTGAAGCAGTACGAAATGAACTTCACAAATAAGTCACAAGTAAAGCGAGCTTGCAAAGTGCACCGTCCTGACACACGTCGATCTCAGATAGCCTTCTTACACTCGTTGTTGTGACGAGAAGACAATACTTTATAAATCCGACATGCCTGATTGATTTCTAATTCGCAACTGTAAATCAGCCAACATATATTTTCTACACAAATAAAACTTAGGCCATTATATTCGATGATTTATACAGCGTCAGGAGGCAACCTATGCCTACACTTAAAGGGACGCTGTAGTACCTGGGACATTGTTTGAGATGGAGGCTTGTAGCACCTAAACCATCCTCTCAGCTTAATCAGCCTGGCCCACAGGAAAAACGACGTCTAGGTACGTGTGGAGCTGACTAAACTGCGGGTTTCCTCACTATGTTTTTATACTTACAAATTATTTTAGACATAAATTTGTTTCGCTACGCTTAAAGTCTTTAAAGAACTGACTTTATACTGTTGGAAATCTTGTTGGGCGTAACATTCTTTTACACTGTAAGTACTTTGTAAAACTGCACGAATAATACAGCTTTAGTTACAAAGAAGACAATGCCTTTGTGCACTGTCCTAATTAAAGCCACAACATTTTTTACAATCTAGAGAGCGTGGCTAAGCTGGAGAGGATTACTGTTTAGCGTAGAGTAAAAACGCATGGATTAACAAGGAATAATTACGGGAAAACATTGCTTGTAAAATATTACTAGCTTTTATTTGACCGGGAAAAATCCAGAAACAAGGCATGTATATATCTGAAAAGCCTTGGGTTGCGGATGATAATGATGATAAAGCTTTTATTTAACTTGGTTACTAAATGAGTTTACTGGGTTTGTGTTTAGGAAAATATTCATAGACATGCAAATACTTAGGTACTAAACTGTAGCCTAGGTGAGTAATTCCCAACTCGTACCATTTGGTACAAGATTTTGTGGTACGAGTTGGGAATTACTCACCTAGAAAATAATCATATTTTTAGATTTTCCAACCCGTACCATTTGGTAGGTACAAGATTTTGTGGTACGAGTTGGGAATTACTCGCCTAGGTAGGTACTATCTATAGGTAGTCTCTTTGATTTTAAAACTATAATAAAAAAAACAGCAGTAAACGAAACCGCTTCTTAATGAACTATTAGCAAATAAATAAGAAAAGCCGGTAAATAATTGTTGTATCGTGGATTCAAGGCGCGTCGCCATCATTTGTTCTCGTTCTGTTTATTGGATGGTGGACATCGCTCAGGCTTAGTCTGAATGTTCAATGCGGGTAGGCACTTACGAAAATAAAATACATTAATGCTTTCTATGTTCGTGAAGTCACCTTTTTCCCAGGCCCAGTCTGAAAACCAGCGTTGCTCTGCACTTATAAAATAAAACTGACTGATACTGGTCCTATTTGGTCCTATTTGGTACTTCTTCCTGGTCGTGTTCTTCATCGCAGACTGCACCTACCTTAATAACTACGTTTTTTGTTTTTCCTTTCTTATGTATGTACCTACGTCCTGTAATTCTATAGGTTAGTTTAGTTACTTCTGTTAGTTTAATAAAGTACTTACCTATCTATGTGTTTTGTTTCTAACATGTTTTTGTTTAGTGTGTCTGTTTTGGACCAAATAAAGCTACTTTCTATTTATATATTTTCAAAAAGTGTTTAGGATTATACGTACTGGAAATACATAAAACACTGCTTAAATAATAGCTTTAAACACTGGAGGTCTATATTCAGCAGCAGGTGAAGTCGGACTGTGGATGATAAATAAATAAATATTCTGGACTTTTCACACAGCTTCATCTAGCCCCAAAGTAAGCAGAGCTTGTGTTATGGGTACTAAAATGACTGATATACTACTTATATACTTTTTTTTAATGATGATAATGACATTATAATATAACCTAATCTATCTCAATGTCCCAGGCACTACAGCGTTCCGTTAAGAGGCGTATATTGCCTCTTGACACTATACATCATCTAGTATCTAAGGCGTTAAAATTCTATCCCTTCCTTTGATTTTTCCATCGAGTAATCGAGTAAAAGAACAAGATTTTTTTCATTTATTACACTGGACTGGTATAAGTACTTATATGGTTACCGATTCTATAATGTCAAAGTTTAAGTTTGAATGGAAATCATCTTAAAAACTTGGCTATAGGTAAGTACTCCTGTTTCTTCGCGATCAATATGTTGTAGGTCAAGCGTAGGTACATGAAGGTAGTCCTAATTATTAATTTCCTTGATTTAATATAAGCTATCAGTCATGAGGGTTTCCTCATGAAAATTATTCAGTCGGCGACGCTTGCCTTACGCGGAGCGGACGCAAGTTAGGCGGCGCGTGCGCACTCGAGCATACTGATGTAGGGCGTACTGTAACCACGGAGTTCGCTTTGCTTCGGATATTTTTAGTTAGCTGGTGTTTTTAATACTTCATACCAACAGATTTTTACTGATGAAGATATACCTATGTAGCAAAATGATCAAACCTAAAACATTCATTCATTCAAAATCGTCGATAGAATACACTTATTACTTACCAAACGTAGTACCTTCCTCCGAAAACTTAGAATTCTCTTATTAGTCACTAACCTTATGGTATTGCGAATGTTTTAACGAAAGACCGAGTTCAATAAGATCGAACTCTTATTTGGAAAACCTCTTAAAAGGTTTATAGCCCTGAAACAGCATTCTTAAATTTTCTTTCTCAAATTCTCCTTGTCTTTCTTAAATTTTCGCGATGATAACTCTAATTCAGGAAAAATAATAATATATGTAATTTCCCGACGTTTTGGATGCGTTGCAACAACCATACTCGCAGGAAAAGTAAATTCGAAATACAAAAATATACTAACCCTTTTGTCCTGGAAAACCGCGAAAATTCACCGCGCAATATGGCCGCCCTACAAAAAAATGACGCGCGAACCCAATTACGGCGGCCATTATTTTAATAGCTTGACCATAGACAGCATCGGCAAAATGCTCTTGTGCGCCACAATGAATGTTTAATAGTGTTTTTCATTGTTCCCAAAGTTTTCCGATGAAATTCAGAGATAAAACGGCGCGTGCAAGGGTTTTTGTTAATTAGCAACTTGATCGGGAGATGGATAGCGGTGGTGTTTGATCAGACAGCACGAGCTTGATAAGGTATGAAGTGTGATTTAAGAAAATCGAGTGAGTTTTCTTTCGTTATAAAGAACCTAAAACAGAAAAGATTATTTTTATCTATAAGATTTACAAGTCTAAGACAAGGGCAAAGTACCATAAATCAATTACCTACCAACGAAATTCAGTTCCTTTAAATGTTGCTGTATGTACCTAAAAGTAATTGCTTGGATAGAATTTGTAAGAAGTTGTTTGAAATGAAAAACTCCTGAACAAAAATGTCGTAATTTTACGCGGTATTAGGTACCTATGCATGTTTTCAAATAAATAGCCACTCACAAGAAATACACAAATGCCACTAGCATATAAAAAACTGTGGCATTCCGGGAGTGCCAACATTAAGTGAAAACTTGAACATTTCTCTGTGTAAGTATTTTTTCAGTGTCAGAAAATATTTGAATCGTCACCGGGCGCGCGGCAGGAAACACCATGATATAGGTTCTGGAGTTCAAAACTAGTTAGTCTGATTTTTTTCTCATCTCTAAAATGCCCAATGCGCCTAAAGAAGTGTTCACTTCAAAAATTTAATTATAGGTATCCTAATCGCGTTGAAAGGAAATTAAAAATGTCAAGACACAGACCGGGATAAACTGGCATGGCATTTCGCAAAAATAGGTCTGCAATTCGACCTCTGTGGCGCAGTGGGTGAAAGCCCGCTTGGGACGCAGAAGGTTGCGGGTTCGATCCCCGCCGCGGGATAAATGTTTGTATGATCTGCAAATATTTATCTCGGGTCTGGGTGTTTCTATGTATAATATGTATGTATTTACAAACAAAAAGTATATAAGTAGTATATCAGTTATCTGGTCCCCATAGTACAAGCTATGCTTAGTTTGGGGCTAGATGATGCTGGTGTGAAATGTCCAGCATTATTATTATTATTATTCTGCTGTTATTTTTTTACTAGCAACAATTCTTTGTTTGATTGCAACTTAAATTTTGTAGTTTTTTTAATTACATAATTGTAAAAAAACGCACACGAGGAAGACTCCACTATATCACCGTGATATAGTGGAGGTGGCTGGGAAGACATGGACGAGACTAGCACAAGAACGCCGTCACTGAAATTGCATGGAGGAGGCCTACTCTCTTTTTTTGGTGCCCAATTGATAAAATAATGTATACGTACTAAAATTGTGTAATAATATAATAAATACCTAATCATGTTATGCATGAATAATTAAAATAAGAAGTGATTATATTATGTTAGAAATTATGATTTTGGGAATAAAGGCTTTAATTAATAATTTTATTTTAATTGTAAAATAATTAGAAAATGACACAAATTATATCAATTTTAAATGCAGCACAATCTGGGCAATTGAGTACAATTAAAATATTTTACAGCAACAATTCTCATTTTCCTTCTTGTATGGAAATCATAGTTTCTATAAACACATCAGGTATTCCAATCTTGCGAATAATGTGGACACTGATTACAATACCTATTTAATACCTATTTGTGTGGAACCTTGTGTCCGATAGCAGATCTCCTTGGATCACTTGTGTGTCATTGTTTACCTAAGAACGTATGTTTTCAAAGTTTTAAACATGTATGATCGTGACTCCACGTATTAAACGGAGCTTATTGACTGAGCGAGCGAAGCGTCTCAGTTTCGAGATTGGCCAAAAATGCTTTTGTCTGCCAGTAATCGCCTACAGGTCGCATTTTTCAACCGATTTTGACGAAAATTGGTACACAGGTGCCTTGATTTATTAAAAACTTTTGTCGATTGCGATTTTTGATTGGGGTGAAAATAGGGGGGAAAGGGGTTAGTCTGCTGTAGCGTTATTTAAAACAACAAAATTAATTTTTACAATAAGATGTGTAGTTTCAGAGATTACCCATGTAGGACCGCTATGAGATCACTTTGAGACCCCTCGCAGACTACAGGCTTTCTATCGGCCGATAGTTGTGACGGGCTACACTTCTCCATACTAATTACGAGCCGAAGTACTATCGGCCGATAGAAAGTCTGCAGTCTGCGAGGAGGCTGAATCTACTGGATATATTCCTCCCTTTTTGGAGGAGTTGTAAATATAATTTAAGTAATTCAATATATACATAAAGTCACGCCTCTTTCCCAAAGGGGTAGGCAGAGACCACGGATCTCCAGTCGCTACGATCCTGACACACAACTTTCGCCTCATTCACTCTCAAGTAATTCAAATGTAGTAGAAATGGGTAAATATGTTCTGACATACCCTAGCTATAACTTCGACATTGCTATTTCAGTAAAAACTTACTACACCTAGGAATGGTTGTCTTGTTGTAAATTGGAATTGACTTGGGAATACAAATGCAATACCTACGCATTAAAGTACAGGACAAAAAAATTACGTTAGAAGATCGTACTGTCCATCGTACTATCAGGTATGAAGAGAATGTCTATTGTCTAGTATAGAACGGACACTCCGCACAGACTCCTCTTGAGTTCTAGATTGCTTTCTGTTAGAGTCCTAACACTGTCATATAGCATCGAAAATTATAGTAGATACTATAAGATGTGTTAATAATTATAAAACTATAGGTATTTGTAGAGACTTTATTTAACTTTTACAATTCAAAAACTTCCTACAGAATCTTAGGTCCTGCGATTTTGCTGTCGTAATGTCACGTGACGTCAGCGGACAAAAACTAAGTCCAGCTGAAGAAAGGCAGAGTAACCTTCCAAGAACTTGACTCAAAATACTAAGATTTCAAGTAAAATTTCGCGGATTTTCAGAAATAGATTTATTGGTTTTGTTTATAGGCAGGCTAATTTGTGGCCTAGAGATGGCAAAAGGAGTATCAGACGGCCACCGACTAAATGGGTCGACGATATCGTAAATGTAGGCAAGGCTGGCTCAGGATGGAGGCGAAAGGCAAAAGCGAAGAGAGGTCTATGCAATTGGGATGAGAAAGTCTGATGATGATGATGAAATATGGGGAAGCTAACTATGCAGTCAGGAACCTATGAGCTTCAATGTATTTAAAGTCAGCGTGGCAATGCCGCCAGTATTTTGGGGCACGCTTCTGACTGGCAGTGACCTAGATTAGTTGAGCTATCTATAGATCGTTTTTACGACGATCCTTCGATAGCTTGACTGATTTTATTGTATTTTGTAATTTTATGTATACATATTGTAGTAGCTTAGTTACTGTAAATAAAACTGACTGAATTTAAAGATAGGGATTAAGATTTTTTTTATTTTTTTATTAGATTTTTAGATCAGGGTTGTAAAAATTCAAACAGTCTTTAAGTTGAACGCCGTCATGACTTACTTTTGGTCCCTATCATAAGTAATAGCGCTGTCTTTCTCAAGTGTCCGACACATAAGGGAGTAAGAAGTGGATATGTACTATGTACTACGTGGTCCTTAGTATGCAAGACGTTGCTACCCGCCCTATTATACCTACGAGTACGCGTAGACATCTAGTACCGCTAACTTATGGGACATTACTGCTGTTTATCTGGATCTAATTACGTTTGTTTATCGCTAATGAGAGATATTACTATCCTCTATACTTCTACAGACTTTTATTTTAGTTTCTTAGAATTGTTTTATTTTATTCTGTTTGTATTACAAAAAACTTGCATCACGTGTGCACGCACTTTTAAAGCCAAAATTGGCTACATTAGTCACCTTAAGACACATTAATTAGATCTTAGATTTTAAATAATTACTTACTGAACCCTCATAATTTATTTACTGTAAATATTATAATTGTATTATTAGACTAAGCAGGAAAGATGTCGCCGTAGCCGAAATCGGCCAGGATGATCATCATCATCATCATCATCATCATTACAAAAAAATGTACTTATTTTATGAGAATTTTCTGAGAATCTGAGATTTTTTGTCCTCCTTCTCCTCCATTCATTTTTAGTCTCCGACAAAAATCGAAAATTTAAAAACTTTGACGTGTTTTTGTGCATAATCTGTGGCACCAAATTAATGAACGAATTTTGATTTTCAATGGAGACTTAATTGAGTGTCCCTAGCTATTCAAGAATCATTCACTCTTTTTCTCTTAGCAAATAAATTATTATGTTTTTATGGATTTGATAAGCTCTACCGAATTTATTGGTTTTGTTATGATAGCAATATCAAATGTCACGCATAGCAATAGCAACTGTCACAAGATAGCAATAGTCAGTGACGTAATCGGTCACTTACTCAGCCTTAATAAGGAGTCCTGGCATCGCATCGGAAAAAAGGTAAAATTACGAGAAGGACCGATCGTGTTACGAGGGGACGCAAAAACTGAGCTCATGCCACGTACGAGTATCGGAGGGTGTGTGGACTGGACTTAGGGCTTCCGATATTATACTGAGAATCGTATCGTAGATTGAGGTCTACTAGTTATAAATAAGAAAAAACCTAGTACTTATATCGCAGAAATCAATCAAAGAAAATTTGTATTGTAGCTCATTATTTCTTCAATAAAGATAAAGATTAAAGATAAAGATGTTTTTATTTTTCTGTTAAAGAGTACAGTATCTTTGTAACATAAAACTAACAAAATTTTAAAACTAACCAAATTAATTATCTTAATACTAACAGTGCTTAATGTTTTTAAAGTTTTGCTATTTAGGTTGTTCAATTATTATTTTACAGGTGTTACAAAAACGTATCCCCCGTGCTAGATTTAACTGTGTTACGGCAGGATACACTTCTACCTCATGAACATGATCTATTAAACACGAAAAAGAGCAAACATTGAATGAATGAAATGAGTGAAATGAATGAGATGAATGAAGTGAATGAAATATTAAAACAAACTATCGTAAAAAACAAAAAAAAAAATATAGTATGTAGGGATAAGGTTTCATGAAATAATTAATTAGTTACATATAGTTTGTAGGTATAGGCAATGATCTTTTAATTATTTTATACTAGATCAGTGGGTATAGGTACATATAGGAGGAAGATAAGAGTTATTATAACATGTTTATATATATATATTTATGATAGTAATAGTAACGAGTGTACAATATGCAGAGGAAAAGATAATGCATAAGTATAAGTTATTTAATAATCGAGAATAGGTTTTCGGTGTCATTGTAGTTTAGTTCTTGCAAGAAATTATTAATCATTCTTGCACAAACAAACTTAGTTTTGTTTCTTATTGATATTACTTTGTTAATACGATTGTATAGTAATGGAGCTAAGAATGTCAAAAATCGTTGTGCAAAGGCTGTCCTACAAGCAGGAACCTCAAATGCTTCGTGTCCTCTTCTACTCGCGACGTTATCGGTTCGCCCAGGATGACTGTGTAGTTTTAGTACAACGCACTTTATGTAGAGTTGACGCACACTTAACATTTGTGTTTCAATATAGAGGTCAGTCGTGGGGAATCTAAAGGGCTTGTAGTTTAGAACTTTTAGAATTGTGCGTTGAGTTCGTTCAAGTTTTATCATGGTTGTCTTCGCTGCGCCTCCCCAGACTGAGATTCCATAAGTTAATATAGATTGACACAGAGTTATATATACCGTTTTACTAGTGTTGTTCTCTCTCAGATGACGGATCTTTTTATAAATAGGAATGAGTTTTCTAATTCTTGTTTTAAGATGGTCAATGTGTTTTTTCCAATTCAGGTTGCTGTCTATTGTTAAACCAAGATACTTTATGTTGTCTGTAGCTGAGAGGGAGTAACAGTTGCAGATTGAGTTATCGATAGGAAAGCAAGTGTGGACTTTGACATTAAGACTAGTTTTAGGTTGACCATTGTCATTAATAGAGAAAGGTATATATTTAGTTTTATCAAGGTTAAGCGTGAGAAGATTGTTTTTTAGCCAATCAAAAATCATTCGCATACCATTTTCAGTAGTCTCTCGTACATCATTCCAACTCTCACCCCTGAATACGATCGCAGTGTCATCAGCGAAAGTTATTATTTTAGCATCTGGTATGATAATATCACAGAAGCTGTTCAAGTATACAAGGAAAAGAGTCGGTCCAAGCACAGAACCTTGGGGAACGCCAAAATCAATCGCTTGTTTAGAACTAAGTGTGTTGCCAATCTTTACAGTCTGTTTACGATCACATAGATAGCTTTCGAACAGTTTTAAAGGGATACCACGAATTCCAATCGATTCTAGCTTGTAAAGAAGTAGGGGCACTGAGACTGTATCGAAGGCCTTGGCGAGATCCAGAAACACTCCGATACATTTAAGTTTTTTGTCTAAGCTATTGGTGATTTCCGTCACAAGGCTCTCAATAGCATCCGAGGTTGATCGTTTTGTTCGAAAACCAAATTGATTTTTAGATAGTAAGTTATGTTTTTCCAAAAAATTTACAAGGCGGTTGTTTAACAGCTTCTCAAGTATTTTGGAAATAGTTGGTAGGAGTGAAATTGGACGATAGTTGGTGAGTTTTTCCCGTTCTCCTGTCTTAAAAATTGGTATTACAACCGATTCTTTTAGTGCATTTGGAAATACTCCGGTTGAGAAGCATGTGTTACAAATATAAGTTAATGGATCTGCAAGTACACTAATGCATCGTTTTATGAAAATTGAAGTGATTCCGTCCCACCCCGATGAAGACGTGTTTTTAAGTGATGTTACAATGTTATTTATTTCAGTTGTGTCAGTATCCATCAGGACGAAGGAACCTAACAATGTTTGAAAATGTTTAAAATTTTGTACTAAGCTTTGTTGGGAGCAATTTAGGCTGTTCAGTATTTTATCCGCAAGGCTATGTCCAATCTGAGCAAAGTAATCATTTACGTGATTTGCAGATTCTTCTGCCGTAGGTTTTAGCTTTAGAAGTTGGGTTTGAGATTCATTTTTTTTCTGGTTGAGACCTCCAACGCGTTTAATAACTTCCCAGGTTTTTTTAATGTTGTTCTTTGCATTTTGTAGTTCAGTTGCATCATATTTGTTTTTAAGATCATGTAGGGTCCTGTTACAGAAGTTTCTATAACGTTTGTATGTTGTTTCTAGGTCTTTGTCCTTAGGGGATTTTTTATGACGACGATGAAGTGTATCCCTAAACCTCATGCAGCGTAAAAGACCAGGAGTCACCCATGGATAGAGTATCTGTTTCCTATTGGGAATTACAGATGTGACTTTACATTCAGCAATGACTTTAGATACAATGGAAATAAACTTTTCAGTCAGTGAGTTTGGGTCATCTAGCGCATAAAGAGTACTCCAGTCTACTTGAGCCAGGAGACTCATGGCTTTCGTATAGTTTATTTTGTTTGATGTTTTATTAACTAAATTAAGTGGTTTAGCCATCGATATAGCAAGGTAGAGACAGCTGTGATCAGTTACTGATGGGTTGCAAATCATTGTCAATGTTGGAGATCTCGATTTAACGAAACAGTGATCATAGCATTTTTGTTCGCGAGTTGGAAATTGGTGGCTAGGTAAAAGGCCATGAGTAGCGAGGAGGTCCAGGTACTCATCCGACCTTTTATCAGAGTTATTTTCGCCAATATCGATATTGAGGTCGCCTAGTATGTAAACATGTGGTATGGAATCGAGGCTCGATAATACATGATCTAGAGATCTTTGGAAATTGTTGATTGAATCAAAAGAAGGAGACCTGTATATGCATATGAAAGCAGAACTTTGTCCAATTTTGAGAATGAGGCAGTCAGCATCCAGGAATTCCGGTTCATATACGTCTATGTTAGTTAAGCTATTTCTAGCATAAATAATCACCCCGCTATTCTGGTTAATGTGGTTACAGGTGTTATAAGTAGTATATTGACTAAGACTAGGAATAGAGCCGCATCCTTGTAACCAGCATTCCGTCAGTACTATTAGGTCAAAAACCATACCCGTTCTGGCTATGAATACAAGAAATTCATTTAGGTTTTTATTAACACTCCGGATATTCTGACAAATAACCCTAAGAGTGTTTGGTGAATTCAACTCTGTTTTAGAAAAATCACTGGGATCATCAACCAAATGTGAATCTCCGACGGCAATATCACAATCAACCCGGTTGGTGACTGCTTCAATGTCGTTTATCATTTTGGTGTGTTTTAATGTTTTAGATTAGTACAGAATAATAATCATATAATGTATAAATAAATTACATACATATGATGAATAGGATAATAGGTAGGTAGGTTAATTAAAAGTTGTAATTTAGTTACGGCAAATAATTATTAGGGTAGGTAAAGATATTAGAGGAGTTTGTATACTAAGTTAAAGCACTATTGTTCCAATTTTTCCAGGTCAAATTCTGTAGTGATGCGTATTTGTGGCGATCCTTCCGATTTACGTAGAAAAATACGGCCAAAGGATACCCAGCAGAAGGTGTAGGCGTTTTTCTTGGCGAATTCTCTAGCCAAGTAGTAGAGTTTTCTATCTCTTGATGTGAGGTTCTCCGATATGTAGATGATATTTTCCGCACCCTCAATGCCCAATTTTGTGGTGCTTAGTTTATCTGACGAATGGCTCTTGTTATAGTTTTTATAGTTCACTAGGAAGCGGTCCCGAGCAGCGACAGTTGTGAAGTCGGCAATTATAGGACGGTTTTGTGCTTTTGTGTTGATACGGTACACGTCCTTAATTTCAGCTGCGCCGTCCAGGGGAATGTTCAGAGTTTTAGCGGTATTCTGTATAATGTTTAATAAGTTCACCTTTGTCTCTTTATTGGATTGGGGAACGTTTCTTATTTCAATGCTCGTCACCTTAGCATTGCGCTCCAGGATCTCAATCTTGTTTTCAAGTGATTGAATTCTGTTATCAGAGGCGATCTTTTCGCTTTCCAAAAAAGTCAATCGCTGAAGAGCTTCATCATACTTAGTTGCCATAAGGTCCATAGATACCTTCACTTCGCTTATGGAGTTTAGAATGGCCGAAAACTTCTGATCCTGATCTTCTTTCAGTGATCGAAAAAGTTCAAAAATTTCCGATTTTCCTATATCATCATGTTTACGTTTGTAATTCCGCGTTGCAATATTGGTGAAAGATAGTGCTTCTTGTATTGGTAGCGGTGGCGTAGCTAGGTTAGGATCTGAGCTATAGTGCTGTAACGGCGTTACAAATGGTGACTCTGCCGGTGAAGCTGTAGCTGGTGGGCACTGCATAACTCTTCACAGTATTCTTAAGTACAAGTTGCGTTTCGACACTGATTAACCAAATAGAACTGCAGCAAGCCTCCGTCCGCCACAGTATACAGCACAGTAGTCGTGGAATTTATGTTTCGGTACAGATTAGGGAACAGTACTGCAGCAAGTCTCCGTCCGCCACAGCATACAGCACAGTAGTCGGGGAATTTATGTTTCGGCACAGATTAGGGAACAGTACTGCAGCAAGCCTCCGTCCGCCACAGCATACAGCACAGTAGTCGGGGAATTTATGTTTCGAGACAGATTACAGCACAGTTAGTACGATTAGTTGCTTTATAGTACAGAATAAGAGCGAATTGCGGGTACTTCTGACTCACGTGAATGTAACAATTGGTAGTTAGATTGGAGTAAAATCACTCGTTTTCGTATAGTGCTTCAAACAGACTCCTTCCAATGATCCAAGCACTCCTGGTATCGCGTTCGCTTCTGTTGTATTGATCTTCAAAGTTATGTCGAAACTATCGGGAGCAAAAATATTACAAGGGTCTTGCACACGTCCACTCTCTACAGAGGTCCGGAGGAGAAGGTAAGTAAGTATACAATAAGTATTTCAAAGGATTTTGACCCTCTATAAATCTGAAAGAAGCTCTATCTTGGGATTCAGAAGTGATTCTGTTTTTAACACGTTTTTATTAAAATTTGATTGTGTTTGAACTCATTTGTATACCAATGAGTTTTGCTGCAAAGATGAACCAATTAATTTCAGAGCACATGCAAGTTTTGAATTTAGAACACATCAATTTATTTTTCTGTTATTCGATAAGACTTCCAATTTTTTTTGCAGGTTTTGAATTTAGAACACTTTTTCTCTGTAACTGGCTGGTTTTTTTTATCGTTAAAAATCGTGTCGTATAATGAGAGTGAGCGTATCAGTTGTAGATAGCAAGCGGCAGAGAGGCACAGCTATAGAGGGCGTAGCACTGTCTCCCGTCGACTAATAGTAAATGCACACGGGGTGATTGTAAGAACGTAATATCTTTGTAACTCTTTAACAGAACAGATATTAGAAAAAAACGTGAAAAATTCTGCCAAATAATATTTAAAATCATAACAGCATTTTTATAATAATGCTCGCTCCACACAGCATTGATTTAACGTACCAAGGAGTGAAATGCAAGATTTTCAATTTGTTTGAATTTTCTTCAAGTTTAAAAAAACACACTACTAGTCTTCCAGGTGATATAATACAAGTTACAACTGAATGCCTGCGCTAGACCAATCACTTCATCACTCCGGGTTGATGTCAAAATCCTCTTTCAAAAAGGGGATTTTGGGAATTTTAGTGTCAAAATCCCCTTTGCAGCAAGACATGTGTTTCAATCGAAAACACATGCTGAAGCGATTAAAAGGTATATTTTGCAAAAGGTGTGTGTTGCAAAAGGTATGTAAAAAATACTTTTTTATTTTTAAAATGAAAAGCGCATGAAAAATGCCCCCGTGTTCGCCACCACGGACGCAGCTTATGATATTCAGCGTAGGTACGTTCCAGTGCGCAAAAACCAGTACGAGCCAATTTTGGTCCCGCGCGCGCTCCGCAGTTATTACGGGAAACCTCATGTTAATTACAATTATGTACTCTCAACTCCGTCACATACGATACCAAGACAAAAACTGCATCTTATACAATTTTAATGCGCCTACAAGTATTTACGGAAGGATTCCTGAGACGGAAAAAGATGTGTTGTTATCGAGTGAGACGAATTTTGATATGATTGGCCGTGTGTGGCTCGGAGTTCGAAATTCAAACTCGTAGAGTTGGGTTTTTGGAGAGCAATCTATTTAAATCCAGAGCTATCTGTTTAAATCAATAATTCCCTCTAAATAATTTGAATATCTTGAAAAGAATATGTTTGTTTAAAATATTTCTATACAATTTTACTATCAGCCGTTGGTTTCCCACAGCCGAGGAAAGAAATAAACAAAATATTCCGTGATAAAAACAATTTAAATTCCATAATTAGCATTTATAATCATTAAATAACAAAAAAAAACAATATTTCTCGATAAACAATTTCATCGATATCAAAATAAGTAATATAATATTGTTGTTTCTGCAAAAACTAGTCTCATATTCAGAAATAGGGGAGGAGTTTTGTCGTAACTTGTAACTGCCTACATCCACCCCTTTTTAATGCTTCATAACATGTTTATGTAGACTAGTTTTTTTGCGAAAGGACGTTAATTTGTACTATATCCCACAGCTACAAAGTATGCTTACAAGACGTGTGTATGTAACAAGTAAGTATGTAAAGAATATGTTACATTTAAATAATTACAGCCATTAGCGACCCTATCGTCTGTCCTAATGTATGTGAGCATCGTTTTTCTGACATTTCAGCGAAACTGTTTGTCTATGTTTAACTTTATTCTATTCTACAGAAGGTTAGGGAACCGCTGTAGCACATTCGAATCGATTCCTATCGAAAGTAAAATCTACACAAGATTTCAAACATTGCTTCGATTAGGTACTGAGAGATTGGAAGAACGCTGCCTCGGATAAGTTCGTGGGTTCCCAGATGATTGCAAGTTTTGGGATTCCGTTTAAAAATCTTAAAGTTAAAATACACTCGAACTAGGGCATTGTTGTTGCATATTATGCCAAAATAGTTGGTAATTGAGAATAAACGAATAAATTATTATGATTGTACCTATAAAACCTATTCATTGGACTTGTTTTTTATTTTCTGAGTGTATTTGTATAGGTATGCCAAATATGTGGCAACTGTCGACACAAGACAAACCTTGTATAGTTTAATGTGTCGTCTAAGTAAGATTATAAATAAGTTTTTGATTAATAAAGAAAATAAAAATACAATACAATTTGGTTACTATTTTTCTCGCAGTACCTATGTGTGAAAAGTAGAGTAGGTATTCACCTCGGGGTTGACTTGGGCGCTCTTGGATCCCTCGCTGTCTCAGAATTCTAGCCATTAACTCCCTCGTTTTAAACACCGAGTTAACTCAGGAATCCATCGGCTCAAAGACAACATGACAATATGATATTTTAGACTCTTACAAGTTATGGGCCCCTTCTATCCAAATAATAGGTCGGCGAATGTGTAGAGTGGTCGTTTTGTTTCAAGTTTGTCATTGAAATTGATATTTTCTCCATAACATAGGTACCTACAACTTCCTCTGACCTATTCGCCGGGCGCGACCAGCTTACTTTACTTTCCAACGTCCGGCGGACGTGCACCGTTCCCTCCCGATTTGGCGACGACGCACTTTTCATAATGATCATTTCATTCGTAGTTCAAATACAAACACGGAGAACCCAATAACGAAAGCATCTATTGTCATGTACAGCTGACATACAAGATAGTAGATCCTCTGAGTAGATCAAGGTATTAAAAGATGGTTCACGTCTAGATCCACAGATTCACTGTTGGTGACAAGACAACTTTTGGTCCTACTAAATAATCTGGTTTTTTTTGTGACTATGCGTATTATTTATGTTTCTATTACTTACTTACGCTTCAGACAGATTTAAATGAAACCTAGAGAAATAATTTAATAAGTATATTAGGTAGTTCATTCGGAGCATCAATAAGCTTTTATTCTTAGTTGAGTAAGTGACGCAGTGACCTCTGTGGCGCAGTGGGTGAAAGCCCGCTTTGGACGCAGAAGGTTGCGGGCTCGATCCCCGCCACTGGATGAATGTTTGTATGATCTGCAAACATTTATCTCGGGTCTGTAGTATATCAGTTATCTGGTTCCCATATTACAAGCTTTGCTTAGTTTGGGGCTAGATGATGCTGTGTAATGTCCAGCATTATTTATTTATTATTTATTTATTTATTATTCTCAGTACCTATATATTGAATAAAGTTTTATAGCGGTGGCTACAATAATGAAACCACCGCTATAGCCCTAACTGAAGCAATAGTGCAGTGTTTGGACTTTTTGGCACCATTAGTTATCTGTAAGTATTTTCTGTGAATAAATCTTATCTTCAGCCTGCATTTGTTGCCCACTGCACCCACAGACCCACTGCGGATAAGCTCAGCCCAGAATGTTAATAAAGCTGTGCACCTGAATGTTATTTCCATCAGATACTGTCATGTGGACGAAGGAAACTACAACGCGGGTGATGTTATGGCACAAATTGAATTTATCTTTTCTTAGCTTCACAGTGCTACCAGCAGGATGCACCAGATAAAAAATAGATTCCAGACAATAATATATCTCTGTAGGTACTGGTCTTTTTACTTTTAGTAAAAGCTGCAATGAAATAAAAAGCATTATATTTTATTGTATGTACCTATATGTACCAATTTTTATCCAAATACGCACTAATTTTTGCTTAAAGATGTACCTAGTTAATTAGGTACCACTAAATACCACTAATATAATAAAGCTGAAAGTTTGTGAGCTTGTTTAGATGTTTGTATGTTTGTTTCAATCACGCCTAAACCCGTGAACCGATTTGGATGAAACTTGGAATAGGCGTAGATAGTGACCTAAAATAGCATATAGGCTATTCAAAATGTTGGTACTAGTAGCTAGTATTACCTAATAGAAATAGGATTTCAAGGGAAAATCAAATTTTCACACCCGTTTCTCGAAAACCATACATTTTTTCGTCTCACATTCTTAACAGAAAGTAAACCATTACTCCCTCCTAAAAAACAAAATGGCCGGCGGGAGGTAAAGTTGTATGGGATTTCATTTCTCCCTCTGAACCTCATGTGAACAGATAAGTAATGAGATTTGAATTTCGAACTTCAACATTTCTATTAAAATTTTTACTATTGAGTCCACACCCAATAGAACATATACGAAAAAAAAGAAAAAATGTGGCAACTAATCTTTTTCTTCCGAATTTATTTTTGATGTTTCTATGAAAATGTTTACCATAGAGACCTGCACCAAGTAGAATTTATTCAAATTTAAGGAAAAAGTGTGGCTAATGCCTCCAAACTATAGAGCGATCTAATGTTGTTGCATATTAATGCTAAAATATTTTTTGAGAACAAAAGGACGACCTCAATAAAAAAATTTTTAGAATAAACGGACGACCTCGACTCCTTCGATAGCGGGTGGTGGGAGCTATCGAAGGAGAGAGATGGTTGGAAAGAATTGGGGGAGACCTTTGCCCAGCAGTGGGACAGTATAGGTTGAATAAAAAAAAACGAATTGATTATTATTATTCTACCTATAAAACCTGACTTGCTTGTATTTCCTGGGTGTAAGTATTCACTAGTTTTCTCGCAGTACCTACCTATGTGTGAAAAGCAGAGTATTCACCTCGGGGTTAAAGCTGTCTTAGTCTTGGGCGCTCTTGAATCCCTCGCTGTCTCAGGATTCTAGTCATTAACTCCCTCGTTGCACTCGGGAGTTAACTATAAACACCCTCGCTATCGCTCGGGAGTTAACTAAAGAATCCTTCGATGCGCTTGGGATTCAATATGGCGCCCGTGACATAATACACTGCCTTATCCCCTTGGTGAATAATCTACTATTATCAGTTGCACGAAAGAGCCTATTTGATACGCGCTATACGCACCTAAAACTCTTGTTAGAACGAATTACTTGGTAATATTTCAGTAATATGAAAAGAGGAATGTGCCACAAATTAGTACTATCTATCTGTATTCTGGGGTAATATAAAAAGAAGAATGTGCCAAAACACTAGCCATGCACTATGAAGGTGTTATTGTGTCACTTTATGTCTACGTGTCAACAATATTCGCATATCCTACCCATTGTTATGCAACACAGCGAAAGTAACTGTCCACTACCTTCCTGCGGATGTACCAAAACACCATCAAAACCGGCACAGCACGTACAACGGTGATTGACATTGAAAATGATACTTAGAATTTCACTAAGACTTGTAGGGAATCATGATTTTATGAGGTTAATCGAGTTATAGATACTTAACCCAATTTATATACATCCGCTTCGAAACAACAAGTACAATATGATCCTCACTGCAGGTATCCCTAAAGTGTAGGTATAGATATTTCAGATTTTTTGGGGAGAAATTAAATGAACACATCTATTATTTACCTGTGTATGAACAACATACATTACCTGCCTCTTTGGCATCTTTGAAAATATTTAAAAGATTGCAGATCAGTCTAAGGATAGGTCTATATATCTCCAGAAGATTTGACTTCACACTTCACTTTTCGGAGGAACACTAGGTAACAAATACATACTAGACGAAGCTTCAAAATAAAGCCAATACACAGACAGCATCACTAGACTTCTCGTATAAACGCACGACGTAAGCGTAACACACCATATTTACGATTTGCTGACAACTATCCATATTTAAATGAACGACTACCATTATAGGACCGAACCTTAACCACTTTCGTATGCAAAAAAAAATTGTACACAAAGTCTGGTTCAAGTTCATTCACATATTGCATAACAGTCCTTTTCAAGTGCGAACCTAAAAAGAAAATCCCACGAGACTTAAGAGGATCTTTAGCGGTTTCCTAAACAGGCCTGGGCCTTATAGCGACTGCCGTAAGGGGTGATCGATCCCTTGCTTATGGATTGGGACCAAAATATGGTTCGACGTGGGCCTAGTAAGGAGGTGCACGTGGTGTCTCGGGGTATTCAGGTATGATAGGAGAACTGTTTGTTTTGTTATGATGCTAAGTTAGAATATGGTTCGTTTTAACTGTTTTTTGGTATGAGGAAGGTTCCGGCCTAGGGATTCCTTTTGGTTTTATGGATTGGGACCAAAATATGGTTCGATGTGTAGTAAGGAAGTGCACGTGGTGTCTGTGAGTGGGGTTTTCTGGATGAGTCAGACTTTATAGCAGAACTGTTTGGTGCTAAGCATCATCACAAACCTTAATTTCAGATAGTTTATAGCTTTTTGAGAATATGGTACAACGATTTATACGTAGTATTGTTTTGTGATAGTTAATGCTTAAACAAGATGTTTCAGAATATAGCTATGATAATTTGGGGTATTAGGGGAAGATGACAGTTCGTTCGAAGTGATTTTGAGTAGGCGGAAGGTTCAAGTTTAATGATTAAGGACTCCTATATTTTTGTTAATGAATTGGGACGAAAATAATATCATATAAATATGGTTTACAGTAGTTCCTGTTCACGACACAAAAATAGCTCAATTCTTACGAAATATTATCATTTTAACACGCAAGTAGGCCTATAAATTATTGTCCGTCGGAATCACGGTTTGTTAGGCCTATTGTAATTTTTTTTAATCAACCTGTTTCGTCCCACAGCTGGGCAAAGGTCTCCCCCAAATCCCTCCAACCATCTCTCTCTTTCGAGATCTCCCACCATTCTCTCTCGAAGGCGTCGAGATCGTCCCGCCAACGCTTCCTCGGCCGACCGATTTTAAATATACATTAAAAAACCTTGTTAGCGTGTCGAGCGAATTCACTCGAAATGCACGAGGCGTGAGTTCGAATCTCGCGGGGTAACAAAAGCGTGTTTTGCAGATTGTTATGGATGGAGGAAGCATGATTTGTCCTAGACCGAACTTGTAGTTTGTGATCCACCTGACAGGTAGCTGTGTGGGATCAGGACCATCTATGTAGCTTTTGTGCTATTATAATGTTTATTTGAGATATTCAGCAAAACCATTAATATTTTGGTGGATATTTATTTAATGCCTTAGCATCTAAGGGTCGATTCACATCTGACAGAAGATCCGTCGCGGATTATCGGTCGCGGAACGCCAGAACTGACAAATGTACAGAAAAACACTCGACCGTTCACACTCGACGGACTAACGTCGGTATCCGTCGGAGTGTTTTTCTATACATTTGTCAGTTCTGGCGTTCCGCGACCGATAATCCGCGACGGATCTTCGGTCAGATGTGAATCGACCCTAAGCATCTAATAGATTGTAAACTGAACTAATACATATTTATTCAACAACTTGACACAATATTCTATACCGTAAATTATCAAAAGATCCTTGGCGTCATTGTGACATAAGTCACTTATCACTGCACTTGTCATTGCCACTTAGATGTTGACCCGTCAATTCACGTCACCAAATATGTTATGTTTGGTCACATAGTTTGGAACACCTAATATGGCCCGCCCCTTTTTGAAATGGTACTCTAATTACTGGTCACAGTTCTGTGTTAAGGTGCATTTACACGATGCGATTCCAACCTATACGATATCGTTTCACACGACAATTTGTCACATGTAAACGCTCATCGTATGCGATTTGTCATAGGTAGCGCGACGCTCGTCAGCACGTTCAATAGGCGGGGCTTAGCAAATCGTACGAAAAATCGCATCGTGTAAATGCACCTTTAGGTAGTATGGCAAGCTATGTAGCTGTTTGACAGATAAGTAATTTGAAGTTAGAATAAAAAGATAAAAAGATCGCCGAAACAATTACGATGAAAACCAAAACAGAATTGATGCAATAATCGCGTAACCAAATCAATCAGTCGAATCAAAAACCTGTTGAGCCTGTTGTTCTGAAATTTTTCATGACAAATATGTAACCTATTTTGGCCTGTGTCATGATTACATAGTTTCAACCTCAAGAGTCGACAAAGTACAGATTTCCAAAAATAAAAATCCCCTGAGCATCTCATCCGAGTGGAGGCAGGGGGTTTTTAGACGAAAAGTAAAAATCTTCGACGCAGGGGATTGTCGAAAGGGATTTCTATTCTACCCTTGCGCTGCAATCAAGACTTTAATGATATAGACCTATCATGATTTCGAAGGCATTATTACAAAGTGAAATCATATTTTCGAACTTAGATATTTTGATATTAACAAAGTCACCTGTCTACCATCCACTTTCGACATCCATCTAGGGTAAGAACACCGTTATTCTGACCTCATCGTATAAATCGATATGAACCGCTATCCGAATTTCCCTAAAAAAGCTATTTTCGCGAATAAAGAGAATCGTAAATCGCCGAAAAAGGGTAACATCGCCATTATTAAAGCTGAATCACACTGATCAGCCATTCATTCGCATTTGGAGTGCGGACCGTTTTGTCTGTTATGGTGCTCTTTGTCCAACGAATCTAGGCATTCTTGAAGTTGGCCGTCTGCGCAGAACACAATTTTGTATGAAAAAGCGTTCACTGCGCAGAGAAATGGCTGACTTCACGAATACCTAGATCCTAGGCGAAGTGTTCAGGATAATGTGCGGTTGGATTTAGGGTATGCCTACAACATAATCAGTTATACTACAAAAGAGTCTAAGCACTGTCTAAACAGGCCAGCTAAACACTCTGCCTAGCAACTGTTTAACTAAATAAGCATTATCAAAGCGTGTCTAAGCCGTGTCTATCTCTTAACCGCTTTATTGTGGTAACAGTTTCTAAACATGTGTTCAACAGATGTTTAACTTTTTTGTAGTAAAACTAAATGCGTCTAGGATATGTGACGGCATATTAATTTGTCATTTATAATATCAGAACTTTTAAAAACACGAGCAACTTTATGATGTTGTAGCTAATTTCTTTTTTGCGTATTTTCCCCAAACGAAAAATCAATTTCACAGCTTTGATTTGAACCTGTTTATTACAGAGATAAGATTGCTCACACTACAAATACCCCAAGCAATAGTAATAAGATACAATTAATTGCTTAATCAAGCTCCGAGCAGATTAATCTATCCTAACCAAATTGCATTAAACCACATAGCATAAGTAATATTAATTCTGTAACAATATTGTGTTGATTGATCTGTCAGAAGCAAGACTACACGATATTAACGGGCATTGACCTGAAGTGTGGAGAAATGATCGTGTTTACCCTACAGTTTCCTTTTTTGAAAATGCGTGGTTGTTTGGCATATTATTTGACGATAAACTTCACTTGGACCAGCACGTCGCGAAAATAGTGGGTAAAGCATTCAAAATGTACGGGTTCGTTATGAGATCCTCTACTGAATTTAAACGACCCGCTACGTATCTCTATTTATACTACACTCTGGTTCGATCCCAACTAGAATATGTCACTACTGTTTGGAACCCTTTCTATCAGAAATACATTGATGAGATCGAGAAAGTCCAGCGTAAATTTCTTCGCTGCATGCACTACAGGTGTCATAGGTCACGTCTATCTTACTCCCAGCTGTTAAAGATATACAAACTGCCTAGCCTAGAAGCTAGACGTACGTATTTAGAGTCCATTGTGCTGTATGATATCGTACATAGTAACTTTGATGCCATTGACCTTACAAGTAAATTATGCTATGCCGTGCCGCGTACTGTTCATAGACGTCAAGTTCGTGCGGGTACCCTCTTCGCTGTCAATAATTGTCGAACTAATTCTGGTCTACGCTGTCCAGTGCGCCGAATGGTCGAGTCACACAATTCAACATTTCTAGACATCGATATTTTTGCATGCTCTAAATGGAAATTTAAGAAGTCTATTTTCACACAATTAGGCGATCGAAAAGAGGCCTAAGCCCAACAGTGGGCTAAGTTCTCACTGTTAATAGGTAGGTCCTACTTACTTGTTTTCTTCTTTTTTAGTTTTACTTGTGTAATTTACTTATGTTTATATTTGTCACTTTCTTTTAATACTAATAGTGTTTGGTAAATAATTTGTATTTGCCTCTAGTGGCACTTTTTTATATATACTCTCTTTGTTTAGCTGTGGATAATGTTGTGGGCTACAATATTACCTGTCATGTATATTTCACTTAAGTTTAAATACGCTGTATATTGTAGCTGTTTGTTGTCCCTAATAAATAAAATAAAATAAAATAAAACCGATTTTAAAGCTGATCTCGATCGAGATACTAATCTATGGATCGGTGATTAGTGGGCTTTTGTTTTTGGTTTGTTTGCTGTTTACTAAGCGTATACGGTAGTGTAAATATTGTTCAGACTTTTAACTCAAATACACGAGTTAAGGCTCAGAATAAAACACCATAGATCACTCAGCCTTACTACTTAAAAGTTTTTGTATCTTTTGTTAACTTCAATAAGTTTTACCTTGGTAGGTAAGTAGGAAATATGAAATTTATGAAACAGTAGAGGACGCCCCCCCACCCACTAGATAAAAAGACGATCTTGTAAAGGTTGCTGGGAGCCGTTGGGTGCAGGCTGCACAAGATTGATCGCTGTGAAATGAGGGGGGAGGCCTATGTTCAGCAGTGGACGCTCGATGCTGAGATGATGATGATGATTTATGAAACATAACTTAGGAAACAATCGAAGCTTGACTTTAAATATGGGCCGTGCTTGTATGGAAAAACGCTGCTCAAGTAGGAATAAGTATAATGGGTCAGAAATTTTTGAAAAACGGAAAATGAAAAATGACTTTTAGTAGACGAATTTAAAATGACATGAATTAAAGTTATTAAATCAATGTGACTTTAATAATAGGCTTCAATAGATTTTAAGATTGCTAGGCCCCAAACCACAGACTTTAAATCCGTGCCCCAAACCGTGTTTGTTGCCCTGATGCTTCACGGTATTGGTCGCGCAAGAACATTAAGTGATCCCAGCGGTCCTAGAATAAATGCTTTTTGACTTTGACTTTGATTCCAGGGCATTCTCAAAAAAGTTGTAGGTGTGTGACCTAGGTAATTTATCTATGGAGGTTCATCATCATCATCATCATCACCCGCAGCCTTTTTCATCCCACTGCTGGGCATAGGCCTCTCTTCGCTCTTGCCAACCCTCCCTATCTTGCGCTAGTCTGACCCATGTTCGACCTGCTGTTTTTATTATGGAGGTTCATAAAAAGAGTATATTATTACAAAGCTCATATTTTCGATAATAGCATGACTGTGAATAACTTACTAGCTGAGTTTCGCCAATGTGCTTAGATTACTGAGAAGAACATACATTTTGAGTACACCTACCGCCATCTTGCGGTAACTTCAGGTTGATGAATCGATTTGAAAATAGAACCTTATTTTCCATCGAATTCTGTGAAGGACTCGACGGTTTGTCACTAGATGGCGTCTCGATGCGCTTCACACACATTCAAGATCACTGTTTTAAAAATAATTTTCAAATGTCCTTTATTAAAGCAGTGGGATGAAATAAGTTGAGACAAAGCATTTAAGAAAAAGCACTAAGCAACTATCAAACAAAATCGTTTTGAAGAATTTGAGACAAATTGATATCTATATAGTTCTTGTCACATTCTGTTCTTTTAGAGAATTTTCTAGTTCTTTTTATTATAAAGAAGCTTTCAATGGATATTTTTATTACAGTGTGATTTCTGTGTGCAATGTAGTTATATTTGTATTGACGGAGCGGGGCGCGGCGTTCTCAGAGTGAGCAAGCAACGCTGTTTGCCAACGCAATAAATGAAGGCGCTAAATCATATTTGCTATTAGGTACTCTGTAGGTATAAAAAAAAAAAAAATGAAAATATTTTTTATTTCAGTAAAACAAGGTAACAAAAGGTAACTTAAATATAACAATGTTTACAGAAAATACAATAAAGAACTTATTTTACCGATATTGAGGAACTAATAGGAAAATTACCTGTCAGCTTCCTCACTAGGCGCAGCCTGTATCGAGGAAACTTTAATACGATAAGGTCAGGGGAGATGTGACGCTATATAACAACTTTTTTTTAAAATTTTGCAATTAAAGTAAAAACATTCAATTTAATTTAAATGCTTAGATATTTTTTTGGGTGTTTCGTGTGATAAGTCTTTAGCAGGTAATCGTTATTAAGTAAATACAAATTAAGTATTTATAGTATAAGTAGGTATTATTTTTATGTATACTATGTAAGTATATTTACTTTTAATACTGTTACTTACATTATTATTATTTTTTTATTAGTAAAATTATTTTTATTCCTATAAATATTTGTACACCCCCTGCCATACCTTCAATATGTTCGTTTCTTTCCATCCAAAGGTTGTCTGGAAGAAATCGCTTCTAAGCGATAAGGCCGCCCATTGTACATTGTCTCGTTGGGTTCTATTGGTTCATATGTGTATGTTTTGTAATTATTGTGTACAATAAAGAGTTTTACATTCATTCAAAAATTAATTTTTGGAAAAGGTTATTTTAATTTCTACGTTTGGATCAGACACAAAAGGAAATACACTAGACCAGTCATTGACCCCAAAAAACAAGTAAGTAAAATAAAAACATACCTACCAAGTAATTTGTTTGCCTGATCAGGAAAGTCCATGGACATGACACCACCACAAACATATAATTATTAAAATCGATTAAGCATTATCTACATGCACGGCCCTACCAGTGTAGCATGAGCCTGCCGCTGTAGCATGACAGAGATAGACAGAGTTTTGTCCATGAAAAATAGCAAAAAACTGCAGCAAATGTGTAACAAAACATCAGTTTATCACTAAGCATAATTAAAATAAACTCATGAGCAATGAATTGGGGTCAGTCAAAGACACCAATAAATCTCGAAAACGAAGAATGCTTCTCTTTCAAAAATCTATCTACATACCTAGCACCAATTTGTTTACACACCTGGGACTCATTGATCATCAAGTAAATAAATCTACTTTTTCTCGCGTTACTAGTTCTTTCGGACTATGGTGCTGAAAGGATTATGAGTGCGCCTTAGAAGCTTCAAAAGGACTTAAAGTGAGAAATGAAACGTCTTATCAAAATTTTCGATTCCGACGGGATTCGAACCCGCAACGATCAGACAATCCTCCTAAAGCCGGAGTGCCTTACCGCTCGGCCACGGAACCCTAGTCGTCCCAATCTAAATTCTTGATAAGCTCATATTTGTCGGTCAAGCAGAATTTCGATTATGACGACTAGGGTTCCGTGGCCGAGCAGTAAGGCACTCCGGCTTTAGGAGGATCGTCTGATCGTTGCGGGTTCGAATCCCTCGTAATTGAAAATTTTGATAAGACTTTTCATTTCTCAATGAAATTCACTTTAGAAATTACAAAATTATACTTAAAGTGAGTCAACGTCAAGACTATATAAGTTAAAGCGACATGTTTCACAAGTTAACTATTCTAGCTCTAGGTTACTTATGACCTATTAGATAAAAACTTTTTTAGAAATAAAACATACATATCAATGAACCTAGATTTGGCATAAGCAAAACCAGGAACCTCGGTAGAACAAACCTGAAAAGACAGCTAGGTCTACTTACGCTGGTTGTGTTTGAGGACAGGGGTGGGGGGGTGCTGTCTATGCATTATGTAGTGGCAATCAATGGGAGGTGTTGGTGATTGTTGGTGACGTGCGAACGGTGTGGAGTAGACTGTTCTTGTAAAAGTTTTTGTTTAATACCTGCCTGCGCATAGATAGATAGATAGACAATACTTTATTGTGCACCACATGGACATTACAAAATACAAACAAAGATACAAGAAAACATTTGAAGCGCAGTACAATGGGCGGTCTTATCGCTGTGAGCTCTGAGCGCATCACAAGCTCCAACGCGCAACGGTGAGTTAAAACTTAAAGGTGCATTTACACTATGCGACTTTTCGTAGGTACGATTTCCTAAGCCCCGCCCATAGATCGTGGTGACGAGCGTCGCGCTAGCTATGACATATCGCATACGGTGAGCGTTTACACGTGAGAAATTACAGTGCGATACGATTTCGCATCGTGTAAATGCATGCACCTTTAGGCTCAATTCACGTAACAAGACGTATCAAGACATTATAAACCTTATGAACAATGTCACAAGATATAGAATGAATAACGGCCTCGCGCCGGCTCGAGCACCGAGCAGTCTCGCATGAGCTGACGCGCGTCATTCATTCTATCAAGCGTTTCTATATCTTGTAGCATTGTTCATAAGGTTTATAATGTCTTGTTACGGTCTCGTCGCGTCGCGTCACTGCCAATTCAGTCTGCATTGAGCCTTAGTCTATTTTCAGCAGTGGGTGCAAACGGGTTGAAATGATGATGATAAAAATAAAGAAAAGCTTAGTTATGTCGACTCCACGCCACCCGGTCGGCAGTAGGGCAGGCTGTACTCACGATGGTAATTTGTATGTAAGCATTGTGCTCCTGAATGTACCTGCTGAAAGCTCTTGGTACTTGATATGGAAATTAGGTGAATGGGTTAACTTTTTAAAATGACGAAAGCTTGTCACTTTAAAAAAATATTACAGTTAAGTGGGTAGAAATAGCAAGGGAAAAATAAAGTCTTGAATTCGTACACACACACACAATGTCTACTCTTTTTAATGAAACAAACCGATACATGTTTGTTTCACGACCTCTGTGGCGCAGTGAGTGAAAGCCCGGTTGGGACGCAGAAGGTTGCGGGTTCGATCCCCGCCGCGGGATAAATGTTTGTATGATCTGCAAATATTTATCTCGGGTCTGGCTGTTTCTATGTAGGTATAATATGTATACAAACAAAAAGTATATAAGTAGTATATCAGTTATCGGGTTCCCATAGTAAAAGCTTTGCTTAGTTTGGGGCTAGATGATGCTGTGTGAAATGTCCAGAATTATTTATTTATTATTATAATATTTCACGCGTTCTTGTAAGTATTAAGTTGATTATATTCCTATGAACGAATGCATCGGAATTTACTAGACAAAAGTATCAAAACACCGAGGACACAGTATACATGTCAGGGTGGGAATGGAAAAAGTCGGGTTGAATGTAATCCACACTAATCGCTAGTCGATGTAACGATGCGACCGCGATGAGACGCGGGTTCGACCCTCGGCCGGGCACTCTAGTGACTCATCAAAGTGCATGGTGACAACTGTGGAAATCGTTTTATGACTTTTTATAATAAATAGTGCTGAAAATATAATTTAAAATAAACTAAGGTATTATGTAGAGTTGTTTAACAAAATAATGAAGTTTCTACAATGTTCTAGTAAAGCTTATCATAAAAAAATATTTATAAAGAGCTAATAATACCGAAGTATTCTTAAAGGCAGCGATGGGCTTGCAACCCGTCACGTATGGAATACTAACTTCTGCAAGATGTGGGCATGCATCAAATATGCATTTGTACATTCCTCTGACTACCCTTAGACATCTTCAAAGGATCTGGAATATAAAAGATGTTAGAGAATGTCTATCGTGCCTTGAGGATCCAGTCGTGACCCCCATGTAATAATACCAAATGCTATTTAGGTATGGTTAAGTTTTGTCATTGAGTCAAAACTAAATGAAAATCAATTCATCCGTTTGAGAGGTACTTATGTACCTACTTATAGAAATACAACACACGTCTATTTAGACAAACACTTTATGTAAAGTAAAGTAAAAGTTTATTTTGCTAAATTTGTGGTCGGTACAGTATTTAACGTGGATACATTCATGTTATTCTTAAATTAGCAAAAAAGGTCCAACCACAAAGAAGGTTGCGGGTTTGATCCCCGCGGCGGGATAAATGTTTGTATGATCTGCAAATATTTATCTCGGGTCTGGGTGTTTCTATGTATAATATGTATGTATTTACAAACAAAAAGTATATAAGTAGTATATCAGTTATCTGGTTCCCATAGTACAAGCTTTGCTTAGTTTGGGGCTAGATGATGCTGTGTGAAATGTCCAGCATTATTTATTTATTTACTCAGCATCGTAGAAGAGCAGAAAAGAATTATACCTCCCCTGCACAAGCGCTGGTATTCTGTGGCACCAGATGCTATAATACTCTGCCAATGCCAGATGATATGATACTCAAAACGAATCCGTCTACTATCATAGATTTCATTCAGCTCTTCCGATATCTTCAGAATATCATCGGAAATGGTTTCTTTCACAGATAAGGCACGGAAGGTTTTTATTTGCAAATGCTGGATAATCAGGAAATATCGGCCGGCTATTCATCTTGTTTGCGGCTTGCAACACACTGAGATGTTTGATAAAAAATAATAACGGGTTTACCGAGAGCACTGAAAAAAATATAAAAGGTTTACCGTGAGAGCACTGTGGTTTAGAGCAGCTTTCCGATCCTAAAGTCATGGGTTCGAATTTAGTAGAGCACCATGAGATTTTCCGATTTGTTTATTTGCTCTATGCCAGTTCTCTGATGCCATGTGCACAAAACTTCACGAAAGGAGACTTGAGACCTTCGACCAAGAGTTATTATAGACTATCTGTCCGTCGCGGTGTTACCCGCGGTCCCTCGGGAAAACCTTACTTTCCCGGGATAAAACATAACCTATGTTCATCAGGGATTAAAAAAAAGGGATAATGTAGGATTCTAATGGTGAAAAAATTTTTCAAATCGTTCCAGTATTTTCGGAGCCTATTCAATTCAAATAAACAAACAAATCTTTCCTCTTTATAACATTAGTGTAGATTTAGATTTAGTTTCAGCGCTACACGCTATATCTATAGTATTCTAATCTAGTTGTAGTATCTATAGTATTGTAATATTCTATTCTATTCTTGATCGAAGCTTGAGGCGCACTTAAAATCTATTCATTCGCTGCACTTAATGAAACCACTAAAAGAGCTGAAAGTTTACCATGTTCCCCAAGGTAGACTCTAAGAACTTAAATAAAATTTTATTTTTCTTTAGTTGAGTTGATATAATAATCTTTATATCTTTTCGTTTGCACTCGGTGTGTACTCGGACCAGATGTCTCGCCTCGTCTGTGTTTCCGCATTGAAAAATTGTTAGCATCAGTCGTCCAGCCGCGGCCATTTTGTAAATTGTTTTTTTTTTGTTAACAGAACGTGTAAAATTGCTCTCAACCACTTTGATAAATGTTACAAAGAAATAAAGGTGCAAAATGCAATATCCAACCCCTACCCTAAGTAAGCAAAAGTAAGCTTGTGTTCTTCATCATCTTCCTGCCCTTTTCCCACGTTACGCGGGGTCAGCACAACATGTGTTCTTCTTCCATTCTCCTCTATCAGCCGTCATCTCAACACTCACTCCTTTCTTACACATGTCATCCTTCACACAATCCATCCATCTTTTTTTTGGCCTACCTTTACTGGTATCATCAACATTCAAACCAAGCACTCTCTTAGTTACATGACCTTCTTCCCTTCTCATTACATGCCCATACTATGCTAGACTGTTGCTCCTCATCTTTTTATTTACTGGCGCCACTTTCACACTCCCTCTTATGTCTCATCAGTGTATAAATATATATATATATATATATATATCTTTTATATCTTCAACCTATTCTTTATCTAGTCACACCCCTATATATATTTCAATTTGTCCATTTATTCATCCACAGGTTGTCTGGTAGAGATCGCTATTTAGCGATAAGACCGCCGATTGTATGTCATTGTGTTTTTTGTTTAGTTTTCCATTTTTGTTTATTTTATTATGTGGTGTGCAATAAACTATTTTCTATCTATCTATCTATCTATCCCTTACTCTGTCCATTCGCGTAAGTAAGCTTGTGTTATGGGTGCCAAAATCTTTCTTTCTTTCAATCTAGAACTTGCGAGATTCTGTTGGTGCGAGGAGTTGTCCAATCTACGACGCTACTAGTTATTCTGCGAGTAAAAAAAAGCAGATTAAATACATTATGCCATCGATTAATCGATGTCAAGGCTAAGTTGTGGGAGCAAGCAGCTGCAGACTGCAAGGTGGTTATTACGCTCTTTGCTTTACGAAGGGTTTTGTTCAGTTCAGTAATAAGGCTTATCGGGATCGCAGCTACCGTCTGTTTAGATTTTTAGACGAAAATTTGCATAGAGGAATTTAGTTCATATATCCTACTGTGGGCAGTTATTTAAGTGTGACGTAGTCATTCAACGAGATTTTTTTTTGTTGTAATATTAATGAATGTTGACTGAAATTGTGGACTGATGATGACTCTGTTCTGGTATATTCGTATTTTACTAGTTTTTTGATGATGATACATGCTTCAGCTCGAGTCTTGATGGTCTGTGAAGTAAAGTGACATTCTACCCCATGGCAATTGGTTGGGAGAAAGATAGAGGTTCGGTTAGACCCCTCGCAGACCACAGACTTTCTATCGGCCGATAGTTGAGACGGGCCGTCTCAACTATCGGCTGATAGAAAGTCTGCAGTCTGCGATGAGGCTTAATTATACTTTCAATATCATACCCGTGAGTATTTTTTAACAGTGACGACCTCTGTGGTGCAGTGGGTTAAAGTCCGCTTGGGACGCAGAAGGTTGCGGGTTCCCCGCCGCGGGATAAATGTTTGTATGAACTAAAGTAATTGTCTCGGGTCTGGGTGTTCCTATGTATAATATGTATGTATTTACAAACAACAAAACAAAAAATATATAAGTAGTATATAAGTGCTTAGTTTGGCTGATGATGGCGAGTGAAATGTCCAGTATTATTTATTTAGTTTTTTTACCGTTATTTACTTGCCATGTTTTCCTTCACACCTGTTCAAGATGTAATAGCTACGAGCGAATGCTACAATAAGCTACGGAAGTGCTACGGGTTACTACGAAAGTGCTACGAGCTTACTGAATATTAAACAGAAGCTCTAGCGAGATTATTTTAGAGATCCCATTTCCCCCTTTGGGGAATTCTAGGTTAATCCTAGGTCCATAAATTTATATTAGCTTTAACATAATACTCCTTTGTACTTATTAGCACATAGATATCATAATAACAGACTTATTCTAAATCCTAATACATATAAGGGACTCTACAAGACTTCAGATAAACTCAAAATATGCTATCAGTTCTAATAATTCAGTTTAAAGAGCTGTGTATTCTTCGTCGTTTCAAACTCATGCGCATAATTTTTTCGAAACGAAAATCTATCGGCGTTAGCCTGAGATTCGTACTTTTGGAAAGTGAGACACTGTCTCAGTAAGACACGGTTCACAAAAACAGATACTTAATTTAAACTAAATCCAAAAAAATAGTGGAACTTCAGGAGTGCCGGCAGAAGTGAAAACTTGAACGATTCTTTCGACAGATAACCAGGTGTCGGTGAGCAGTCACGTGACTCGCACGTGTCCTTTTCGAGGCGATTCCAATAATTTTTTCTCATCTCAAAACTGCCAAACGTGCCTAAAGACGCACCGCCAAATTGTGGAACTCATCGCTAGGCTCTGTATTTCCCAAAAAGTACAATATAGGGGTCTTTAAATCAAGAGTAAAATAGGTTCCTTCTAGGTAAGCAAGCATGCTCCATCTTAGACCTCACAACTGCTTAACATCAGACAGAGTGAGGTCAAATGCTGACCTATTTAATTTAAAAAAAAAGCCGTTTTCACTTCAAAAATTGACTAGCATGCCGTCTATAACAAAATATTATCCATTTAATCACGACATGAAACCTCATGGAACTATTATTAACTCGATGACATTTTTCAGGTTAATGGTGTCTATGAGACAGCGACGATTGCGGGCTAAGGAGGTCAGCCTTTGATTAGAAATAGGGTAACTGTGCCGCTTTTTTGGGGTTGAAAGTAGGGATTAAGGTAAAGTCACATTGTCATCGTACGTGGCGCACACAAGTTATTTCTTTATAGCACAGTGGGCGAAGACCTGCCTGCAATGCAGAAGGTTGTAGGTTCGATCCCCGCCGCGGGACAAATGTTTGTATGATCTACAAGTATTTTGTCTTAACAAAAAGTATTTACGTAGTGTATCAGTCATGTAGCACCCATAACACAACCTCTCTCTCTCTGCTTACTTTGGGGCTAAATGATGCTGTGTGACTAGTCCAGTATTAAGTATTTATTTTATTTTATACGAGTTAATGGACAACTCTGCTGGTGGAGTTTTTAGGCCTCCTTAAGGCATACGTTGTAGCTGGGGCCGACAATACATTTTATACCGTAAAAGGGAAACAGAGTAGAAATTAGGAGTTATTAAATTATATACTTGTAATATATTAAGTGTTTTTCTCATAGTTCTTAGAAGTTCATTCAGGAACTGTCGTATGAAATCATACTACTCTACCTACCGCTCACCAATATTTTTTAATCGGCTATATAAAATACTAGCTGCGCCCCGCGGTTTCACCCGCGTAAGTCCCGTTCCCGCGGGAATATCGGGATAAAAAGTAGCCTATGTGTTAATCCAGGGTATCACCTATCTACATACCAAATTTCAACCAAATCGGTCCAGCCGTTTTTGCGTGAAAGAGTAACAAACATCCATACATCCATACATCCATACTTACAAACTTTCGCCTTTATAATATTTATAGGATGTATCTATAATTATATGTGGGTCACATCAATAATAAAGTTGAACTATGACGCAGTGAGCTATGTTTGCTAGTGACAATAAAACGGGACTCAAATAGTGAAACAATATACATTTAAAGTGACAAGACCAAAGTGAAAAAAAACTTTTATGAAAACCTAAGCTAATCAAAGTGCAAAGAAAATTGAACTCTTTCAACATAGAATAAGGAGCACAATGGGTTGCGGTACATCAGCCAACGCGGTGACTTCCCAGGACAACCCTGCGAATGGCCATGCTAAGGCCAACGGGAACGGAGCTGGCAATGACCATGACCATAATAGCCATGATGATGACCTGCCTACTGTTGTGCTGCCCGAAACACCAGTCAAACCCAAACCACGTGAATATCTTACTTTTATAATTGTACAGGACTATAGTGGATTCGAATCCCGGTCGTGAACTAATAGCTGTTTTTAGATTTCAGACAATTTATATCCTATTTTATTTTAAGTTATCTCTCCAGGAAAAGTTCACAGTCACTTGTCAAAAACCATCGACATAACAGCATCATTCTAAACTTCGTTTATCTCTTTCCAGCAATCGCCTTCGAGATACCACTAGATGAGTTCGAAGGCGCTAAGCGCGCCAGCACTCCCCCCGCGCACCTCCAGCGGCTGCTACTCCCCCCGCAGCCGGAGATCAGCCTGCCAGACATCAAGGAGAAGTTGGCAGAAGCTGAGCTGAGGAGACAGTCGGTAAGAACTGAGATCTTAGCAGGTATGGCCCCCAGAAGAACGAGAATTCACAGCCCCATGCGATGGACCGACTTTTTTACAAATAGTAATGGTGTAAGGTAGAGCATCCAATTTAAGGTAAAGTTGTATCTAAAACCCTACAGACTTCGAAGATATTGCAGATTCAAAGACATCAAATGTTCATGAACTTTTGTCGTTGACCGTACTTATCTATACTGATATTATAAAGAGGAAAGATTTGTTTGTTTGTTTGTATGTTTGTTTGAAATGAATAGGCTCCGAAACTACTGGACCGATTTGAAAAATTCTTTCACCATTAGAATCCTATATTATCCCTGATGAATATAGGTTATATTTTGTCCAGGGAAAGTGAAGTTTTCCCGAGGGAGCGCGGCTAATACCGCGACGGACAGCTAGTACTGAACAAGTTCAATTTCAATATAGCATTAGGACTCTTTAATTGAAGTCAAAGTCAAAGTCATAAAGCATTTATTCAGTAGGACCGCTGGGATCACTTTGAAACGTCTTAAAACTAGGTGATTTTACTCCTGTTCCTTCGCGACCAATACCGTGAAGAATCAGGAATTTTACAATTCGTCACGTAATCAAAGGACATCGGTGATTAGGTTCATGGGGACATTATTTCACGGAATCTACCTACTTAGTACCAGGAAAGTGTCCTTGAATCTAACCTTTTGATGTCTATGGAGTGCACGTGTTTTACAACCGATGGTGGTCGATCAATATGGTCTAAAGCTTACCTTGCAACTTGATGGTCTTATATCCACATGTAATCTTCCAGATGCTTTTACTTTTTTAAAAGTTGTTTTTTTATTTATTAAACGGTGGTACCAACATTTTGAATAGCCTTTTTTTATGATGAATGGGTCGGTTCTTGACCTTGAAAATGACATAGGCAAGAATGAGTTCTACGATGGAGCGAGCCTATCCAGAAGGTGCCTATTAACTTTCTAGCCTTTATTCAGTTATTCAGTTATTTATTTACTATAAATTATCATTACAGACAGTTTTCTAGTCTAATGCGATAATCTAGTTGAGATCTATTACTTAAAATTAACTTATACCTACTTATTATTTTCTTTATTATGTACAAACAAAATGTTTGTACATAACACTATTTCTAAAAATAAAATAAATGAACACACTTTAGTAGAACAAAAATAAAATAAAAACAGAAGTGAACAACATCTTGTTTGGGTACCTTATAGTAAAACGGGTAAAACTAAATATTAAACTTAAACATTTAAATATTGCGTAGGTACCTGCTATTCCAGGTCATTATCTACGCCTATTCCAAGTTTCATCCAAATCGGTTCACTGGTTTAGGCGTGATTGTTACACAAACATACAAACATCTACACATCTAAACAAACTCACAAAATTTCAGCTTTATAAGAGTGGGATTTTCTTTTGTGGTACCTGCGAGTGCTTGTCAAATCCCAAGACGGCAGGTCTGATTTCGATATGTTTTGAATTGTAAGACCCCTCGCAGACTACAGCCGATAGTTGAGGCGGGCTATACTTCTCCATACTCATTACGAGCCGAAGTATATTCCGTCTCAACCAATCTGGAAAGTCTGTAGTCTGCGAGGGGACTTAATAATCACAATCTTACCTAGTAGATAGCTTCACAGTCGGGTTCTATGTAAACAATCGGGATGAACTTGAGGCTATTATTTCATATTAATTGATTTTTCAGATCCTGCAACAGAGAGCTGCTTCTGCTCAAAAAAGGACGTTGAAAATGATTAAATCCGGACGCGAAATGGACCGGCTTGAAGCTGAGCATGTGAGTTAGACACTTATTAACTACCCTTTAATACAGGGTGTAAAAAGACGTCTACCGAAGCCGAAAGGGGTAGGTACAGCATCCCAACACACAACCAAATCCAAGAGTATTTTCCGATAAAATCATTATATCCGGAGAAAACAGCGTTTGAAGAGTACTGTTTGCGTATGTTCTGGACGCGTTGTTTTACGTAGATTGCTGGATTTTGAGTTGAAATTGTTTTTTTTTTGTTTTTTATATGAAATTATCAGGTAGGTATGGTCTTATTATGTCGTACTAGTAGTAAATAACCGAAAATAACATAGAATGACTATTTTTTTGCGTTTTTTTTTTAGCTAAATATGTTTAGAATCATGGTCTGATTGCAACCCCTCAGTTTTCGGTAGCAGTCTTTTTACACCCTGTTCAACTCCCTGCTGAGTATAGGCCTCCTCATTTTCACGCCACTGTTTCCGGTCCTGTGCCAGTTGAATTCAATGTCTCTCCACCGCAACAATATTACAAGACCATCTGGCTGGTTGCCTGGTGTTCTGTGACCCTCGCTGGGCCACCAGTTGACTTTTTTATTTTCTGCTGGGACTCTAAAATCATTCAGAAATTAAAAGTCTTATAAAAATTTTCGATTCCGACGGGATTCGAACCCGCGACGATCCTCCTAAAGCCGGAGTGCCTTAAACCACGGCCATGGAACCCTAACGTCAGACTTCAAAATTCTTGATAAGCTCATATTTATCATCATCATCATCATAAATATGCTACCTGATTTCCCAGAACAGTGCATAATATTACTAGTGTCTCAACCCCTATAGCCCTGCCTAGACTACTTGGACATTTAATAGGATTAGGCAACTGATTCAATTCAATTCAATTCAATTTCAATTTATTCATAAAACTTACATAAATACTACAATTATTATAAATAATTTACCACCAACGCCGCACTAGGCTAAGCCTGTATATAATTTCTTCTTCCAGGATCTCGCAGACACCATGAAGCACACCAGCACCCTGACCATCCCCCCCGAGCCAGGAGTCTGCGAGGATAAGAATATTTCATAGGACTAAGATAACTTTATTAATTCACTGTTTCTCTATCTAAATAAAGAATTTTCGTACCTTCATATCGCGTCTTTTCAACAAGATAGATAGCAGCGGTTCACGCTGTGAGTCCCTTCATTTTAAAGTTTCCCGCCCGCGGTTTCAAAGCTTGGCGGCAGCGAGATATATAATTAAAAAATTAAATTATAACCACTGGCAACACTATCATATATGGATATATTCTGGTATCATTCTGTGAGTCTTGATCTGATTGGCCATTGACCTGTTGTCATTCTGTGAGTCGTGATCTGATTGGCTATTGATCTTGTGTCATTCGGTAGGCCGCTCTGATTGGTTGATAGCTCCGTTTACGGCCGGCAATGAATCGACATTGACAGATCGTTAGTAATGTCAAAAAAAAAAATCCAATACGAGACATTGACAGATTGACATTGACGGAAGTAAAGTGGTATAATAGTTAGTTGCCATCTTGAAGAAGAAGACATATTTTTGACGGATGTTTTGTCATCGGCGTATGAGTTGGCAATTTGGCAAATCAGATTCTAACTTTTTCCGTTTATTTCAATATATAATTACGCCCGATCTGTTACGATCGATTGTTCTGCTACATTCGTCGGCGAATTGTACGTCGTTTGATTACCACACGTGGATCTTGAACAACCTCTCTGGTAAGAAAAATTGCAACCTATATTCGTGACGTGGAAATCCTTTGTTTTACGCCATGCGAGCTATTTACTTCCAAGATGCCTAGATCCTGAGGGCATCCCATCTTTTCTTCTTCTGCTCGCATGTGCTGTCCGGCCATCGCAAATGCTTACCCAGGCTTTGGTTTCTTTCTTTACAGACAAGAGGTGCTTTGTACAGCTGGCTTCCCGGCTGGTATCTATACGTGGCAGCGTTCAGCGACTCCCCCAGCTCGGGCATCGCTCTGTGTGCTTATCTTTTGAAACCGAAGCGCTTCTCCTGCCGCCGCATTCTGTGCCTAGCTCCCTCGCTCATCAGGAAAGGATTGGTGTTTTTGTGAAGTATAGCGTACTGTGAGTTTTATGTGTGTGAAGGCATATAAAAGTGGGTGCTCGCGAAAATTTCGCTACTAACCAAATTGACAGGGTCCGACGGACCAATATCGTGCCGTTCTAACGTGTCCACCGTCCCGGAGTATTTCCAGCGTTTAATACAAGTTTTCATCTGTATTACTACCTCACTAGAATCAAGGCGATCACCAACCCTTATCATTATTCATCATAAATTGTATCCATTCCATACCATTATCACCCTAGTATAGGTAAGTTACTTACTAGTACTGATTTACTTTCTATATGTACTTGTTTATCCAAATAAAGATAGGCTTCTGTTTTTGTTAAACCTTATTTTATTCCCTTCCTTACCCCTAGGATAAACCTAAATTACAATGTTCAAGTTCAAGTTCATTTATTCAATAACAATTAATAATCGTGTTTGAAATTGGTACTCACATAATATAAAATCACTTAAATATAATACAAAATTAGTTGCACAATATATTAAAATCAATATAAATTACAATGTCACATAAATAAAACAGTCATCTTCATGTTCGTAAATGAGAATGACTAACGGCCACTCTACACATTTGCCGAACTATTCGCCGAACTATTATTTGGATAGAAGTTGACAGGCGAATACAGGCGATGAGGCCCTCTCGTTCGTCACCGTTGGCATTCGTCTATGTTCGCCGAATATGTAGAGCGCCCATAACATTTACACATTTTAAATAGGTAGTAATTCAGGTATGTATTCCAGATTCTGTGAAGATGTCTATCAGAAGGTATTCAGAGGCATGTCCATATAAAAAAATATTTTATTTTTTATTTATTTTTTATGATGAATGGGTCTACTCTTGACCTCGAAACTTACATAGGCAAGAATGAGGTCTACGATGGAACGAGCCTACCCAAAATGTGCCTATTAACTCTCTTCTTAAAAACAACAGGGTCGTAGCTCAGCGGAAATACAGACGCGGGAAGCTGATTCCACATTTATGCAGTGCGCATAATAAAAGAACTTTGAAAGCGGTTAGTTCTAATAAGTGGAATATCAACCAGGTGTGGATGATAGTGAGCTGTGCGTCTGAAGTCCCTGTAAAAGAACGGTGAAGGCGGAACATACACCGCTATTTTATGACTACCAAAAAAAATTTAAGGACAGTTGCAGCAGATGCAGAAAATGTTAATGGCATGGTCAGAACTTTTTTTTATTTAACTATCACAAAGTTATCGAGGATTGAAGTCAACCAAAAAAGTACAAAATTTTATGAAAACTGTACAAATAAGTACGATAGACAACAATCACGTACAGACTGTCATTCGAACTATGTTCTCGTATCATCCCCAGTCAGTAAAACCGCAGTAACTATCATAAATCCATGTCTGACTCGTCTCGTCTCCTTTTGAGGTTATAATTTTTTTTTCTCTTTTTTTGAGTTTTAACTACATAAATGTGACCAGTAACAGACACCGAGACCATGTTTAAAATTTTTTTGGTAATTAAAAAATAGGGGTGTATATGCCCAGATTTTGTAGAAAAGTTCTCGCGACACATTCCATAAGTAACAGGTTGCAAGTCCATCGACGCCTATAAGAATACTAACTAGTTTCCTCACGATGTTTTCCTTCACCGTTAAGATCATGTGATAAAGCACATATAAATTTTACAAATCGCAAATTCCATTGATGCCGGCCTGGCGGCTCGGCCGGGATTCGAATCTAAAAAGTCCACCAAAACGTCGAGGCTTATTTCTAGAGACTTTATAAAATTAGGCAAAATAATAAACAATTTCATCTCAAAACATAAACATATCTACAGTTACGCATAGATCGTAGAGTGCATCATAAACAATTCATAACACAAACTTTGCTAAAATGTACTCCCCGCCCGGGGTTTATTTTCCACGCTTTCGTTTATTGTTTGCGAGAGGGAAATAAAGTAAAAAAAAACTTTATATTCTGTTACTGGCTGTGGCTTGTGGTTTTACCCGTATTTCACTCGTAAACAAAATAAATATTCTTTAATAGTAATATTATACTTACCAGAAAAAGTGGTGTGATGGAGGCCTATACTCAACAGTGGATAAAAGGGTTGAGATGATGATAATGAATATTTTAGGCATTGTGTCAGAAAATCATCGAATCTCCTAAACGATTGAAAACCCACTTCCCACTTATAGTTTGTTTAGATGTTTGTATGTTTGTGTTTCAATCAAGCCTAAACCAGTGAACCAATTTGGATGAAACTTGGAATAGGCGTAGATAAACCTGGAATATAGGCTATTCAAAATGTTGGTACCACGCGAGTGAAGCCGCGCTCAGAAGCTAGTATATTATATCAGGAATGTCTCCTTGACCTTGTTAAACTATTCTTGATGATTCCAGCAGCTCTACTGGATAAATTTTTAATTTGAACCCTACAACACGTGTACGTAGGTAAAGTTTTTCCGAATACGACAGATACAACGAATGAACTTGTAGAATGTGGAGGTACCCACTTAGCCAACAACCAGGCCACCAACATTTTCAATTTCACCATACTTCAGTGTTCAATGCCGCTAGCGTTGCGCACTAATGAATTTTATATCGCATCGCGTCGCAAAACAATTTGCGTCGCACTTATTTCCCGAGGGAGTACTCCCCTGTCATTACCGTTCTACTGGTATTCCTTGACAGTTTGTTGTACATATAGATACGCCTATTTATAAATTATAATATCCTACTAATGTTTTAAAACAATATTTAGGTAAATTACCTATTGACAAAATAAATGATTAATGTAAAATGGACCACGCACTGGCGCATGCGGGAAAAAGTGGTTTTCAATTTATAACTTAGGTACCTAAAACTAACTAAACTTAAACTTAATTCTACAAACAACAAAGCGCGAAAGTTGAATCTTTGTTACTGAATCACGCGGGAACGGCTGAATGGATCTTGATGAAGCTTAGAATAGATGAAGACCGTACCCCTGGAACAAAAAAAAAACAAAACACTTAAAGTGAAAAAAAAGTGTTTAATAACAAAAACTTCGAGTCCATCCATATGAGTCTTGAACCCATCGTCAAAAACAAATTCCCTTGAAGTTTAGACACGAGTTTTCATTTTATACTTATTTCTTTAGCAAGCCGTGTATTTCCATGGCTTCAAATCCTTTGACAATAGATAAAGCCTTATACTGTGTGAAAGTGCAACTGAGCAAACTTTGTAAGTATAACATCCTATAGACGACTGACGCTACGCGAGATATTGTGGGCAAATAGGTGTTGTAGGAAAATAAGACCCCTCGCAGATTGCAGACTATCTATCGGCTGATAGTTGAGACGGAATATACTTCGGCTTACTTCTCCATACTCATTACGAGCCGAAGTATGTTCCGTCTCTATCGGCCGATAGAAAGTCTGCAGTCTGCGAGGGGTATCTAACTTCATTTCAACAATGGCCTGGGTATGTAGTACTAGAGCTTTTTGAGTATAAATAAATGATACTGGATATTTTGCAGCATCATGGCCTGAGTAGAGCTTGTGTTATGGGAACATCGATACTGATACCTAAAAACTAACAGCATTACGGCTGTAACCCTGAGCACGGTAAACATTCTCTCAGATCTGTTTGTATTCCAGACCCTTTGATGACATCTTAGGGTAGTTAGAGGCAAGTCCAAATACTTATCGTGTCCATGCATGGTGAAGGTTTCCGGGTGTAATTTTAAGTAATTTTCGACCGAACCAACATTTTAAACTTAGGATCTGTGGAACGTGCAAACATTTTTTCGGTAACAAGAATCGAACTAGACTTCCAGCGTCTGTAATTCCAATTTGGACGTCCGGCGACGAGATGGGCAGATGACATACCCAAGGCCGTGGGCCATAGATGGATGGGATTGGCGCGAGATCGTGTTGGATGGCACAAGCAAAAGGAGGCCCATGCCCAGTGGGCTAGATCGGGCTGTGGATGAATTCCAATTTATGCAAGTTATGCATGTTTTTATACAAAGAAACTAAAATAGTTCTACAAATTGTATGCAAATTTGTCCTAATATTGTAGGTAATTTGAATAAATCAATAAATCGGAAGACAATCTGCATCAATATATGCGCAAGTAACTGGCTGACTGACTCACCCACAATAATTAACCAATAGTAACTTTTGAAAACAAAACACCCAATGTATTGAAATGGCTGAATAGATTTTTAAATAGAAATTAAAATGGGGTCTGGGCTACTTTTTCCACAGACAGGGATAAAGTAGCAGAAAAGGTGGTAAATTGAGACTGTATTTACAAATTTTAATGGTCTATTCGCCGCTTGCCCCCTTTTAATCCATAAAGATTATGAGATTTAATTATCATAATTAGAAGGGAAGACTGTTATGCTAGGAGAGTCCTTGGTATGAATGTTGATGGATTTACGAGTAGAGGTAGGCCAAAGAAAAGATTGATGCATTGTGTGAAGGATGACATGAATAAGAAAGGTTGAGATGACGGCTGATAGAGGAGAATGGAAGACGAAGACATGTTATGCCGATCCCACATAATGTGGGAGAACGCAGGATGATGATGATGATGAATTAGACGGCATGTAAGCACTACGTAGACAAAGACGCGTGCAATCCTCTATTAAACATACCTAAACAAGATAGGTACCTACTGAAGGATATTGGTTTGGGTAATTACCAAATTACTGTTTGCAAACTTCTTCAATATTTCATGAGTTTTTTTAATTGGCAACAAACGGCTGAATTAATTTGATATTGCAACACCTTGTCACTTAATTTGATAGACATGTTACTTAATAGTAAGAACTTGTTTTTAGTACTGGCCTTATTACCCTGACTTTCTATCAAAGGTCGTGTAATCATGATATTGCACATTAACTGTTTGTCCTATTGAAGAAAATATAGCTGAATATACACCGCTAGTTTTATGACTACAAAAAAAATTAAGGACAGTTGCAGATGCTGAAAATGATAATGGCATGTTCAGAACTTTTTTTTATTTAACTAGCACAAAGTTATCGAGAACTGGTAGTCAACCAAAACCGAACAACATTTTATGAAAACTGTACAAATAAGTACTACAGACAACAATCGCGTACGCAATCTCATTGTAACTACCTATGCTCTCGTATCATTTCCAGTCAGTAAAACCGCAGTAGCTATCATAATTTGAGGACGACCTCTGTAGCGCAGTGGGCGAAGGCCCGCCTGCGACGCTAAAGGTTGCGGGTTCGATACCCGCGGCGGGACCAATGTTTGTATGCTCTACAAATATTTGTCTCGGGTCTGGGTGTTTCTATGTATAATATGTATGTATTTACAAACAAAAAGTATATAATTAATATATCAGTCATCTTAGTACCCATAACACAAGCTCTGCTTACTTTGGGGCTAGATGATGCTGTGTGAATAGTCCAGCATTACTTATTTATTTATAAATTCATGTCCTCGTTTCGTCTCCTTTTGAGGTTATAATTTTTTTTTCTCTTTTTTTTGCGGAAAATGTGATCAGTAACAGACACCGAGACCATGTTTTTTTTGGTAAATAAAAAATAGGGGTGTATAATATTTTGAAATAATAGAAGAATGCGATAACTTTTTCCTCATGTTGTCATGCCACAGCAGTGAATTGCTATACTACTAGTACTCGTAGTAGTATCCCAATTCACTATGCCAAAGGTCTTTTAAACCAGTGTTCTAGCTCTTTTCGTGCACTGAGCCCTTAAGGTGGGCGCCGACTTATCCGCGCCGAACTGTCGATTCAATAGAAGAAATGCTGAGACGTCATTTTCTGACGTATCAGTATTATTTGTGTATAAAAATGACTGCGGCGCGTACGGCGCGGACAAATGTGCAATCAGCTTTAGATCTCTGATAATGCAAAAGAGAGCCAGAACTGATTTATTTATTTATTTTAATTTAATTAACACGGTTATTACCAATTACATTAATTAAATACAAAACTAACAATACAAAACAATAGTCACAATTAATAAAGTAGAATGCAAATAAAATATGAAATAAATTAAAATTAATCAACTTGCACAAAATACATAGTAATTAATCATGTCAACCTAAATGTCATGTCGCTCACAAAATCTTAAACATTCGCATAATAACTGCTTCCATCCATCCGCAAACAAGTCACAATTGGGATGTTCATCCGTGAGGGTGTTGAGTGCTGTAAGGGTACGTGGTAAAGATACCTGATACCTAAACCTGTAGGGATCCAAGCCTAGGGATACATTCGTGGTCCTGATGTAATTTTAAATCATCGTTGGATATCAAATGCAAATACCTGACGCAACAAACACAATAGTTTGCACCAACATGCGTGCGCTTCCGCCGAATTCACAGTTCTAAGGATACCTCTAGGTATATATACCTGGGAAACCAGCTGATCGACACACTTCGTTTGCAATCGAAGACATGAACAGCTACGTTATTGTAAGTATAATTTAGTTTTTTGAAACTAGATGGCGAGACTAGAAATAAGATCGCGACATCGAGTTTTGGACTATTGTTGACTTTCACATTTTAATATTGGTGCCTCAATTTTTTTTACTGTGTTTTTATTATACTTAAATTACTCAGATACTTAAACTTTTTAGTAAAGTCTTTTAGAAGGCTAGATGGCGCTATGAAAAATGTCTTATTTGTATTTGTGTTATATTCCAGTTGGGTTGCCTGTTGGCCGTTGCTGGGGTTCACTGCAACCCTGTAGGCGTTGGTGGACTTGGCTATGGTGGTCTTGGTAAGTAATCAGTCATTGATATTTCAAGGTTATTGATATATTTATTCGTTGGATAAGTAAAGTAACGCAGAACGAAAATGTAGTAGCATACGCTCCTTAATTATGAAAAAAACATATTCCAACTCTTCAAATTAAAAAAAAACATTAATTTTAGAAGCAAAGCCATAAATACCTACTGTCAAGCCATCAATGGTTAAGAACGATCTACATAACTACAGATAGAGCTCAAGACCTAGGTCACTGCAGTGTCGAAAGCGTGCCCAAATTAAAAGCATTTTTGTTTCCATCTCAGGTTATGGTGGTTGGGGTCTTGGCGGCTATGGAGCCCCCATCATCAGCTCAGTCTATGCCCCTGCGGTGTCCACCGCCAACCTGGTGAAGGCTGCCCCCATCCCCATCATCCGCCCAGTCATATCCGCGCCCATCATCAGACCGATCATCTCTACCCCAATCATTGCCCCTGTATCAGTCCCTGTGGTTAAGTCTGTCAGCTCCTGGGGTCTTGGAGGATACGGTCTTGGAGGCTACGGACTGGGAGGCTACGGTCTGGGAGGCTACGGTCTGGGAGGCTACGGTCTGGGAGGCCACGGCAAACTCTACGGCTGAGTCATTCGCAAACGAAGTGATTACTAACAACTATTCGGCCTAATTGGATTAAAAGTATTCACTTCTATGTTTTTGTTTTTGTGTCTACCATAGACAACATTTATTTTGCTGTCGATAGTCCCTACTCTATTTTTTCTGTGAGTGTTGGTGAGTTGAACTCAGACAAACTAGAAATGGACGAGTTGTTGGCAGAATTCCTCTTTCAAAATTTTCTACCGATTTTTGCGGGGGATGAGGTAGCACACGAACGCATTTACACACAATTACGCATTAAAATAAATAATGCTGGATATTTCACACAGCATCATCTAGCCCCAAACTAAGCAAAACTTGTACTATAGGAACCAGATAACTGATATATGACAATACACACTCATTTTACGCACACGCTTGCAAATTTCGTATAAAATAATAAGTGACGTGACGTATGTATTAGTATAAGATGCACATGATTTGGAATCTTGTACATTTTGGCAGAGAGGAAATACAAGGTAAGGCGCATCCCGTCGTAATGATCTAACTAAGGGTTTGAACTTTGAGCCAACAATTAACTGACAAAGACTGTATCCCCAAGGCGAGGTACAATAACTAATAGTCTATAATAAACAGTGGACAAAGTGCACAACTAATATAATAGTAGAATGGTTGGGAAAAGTAGAACCTACGTGAGGAAAATGATTTGAAAACATGACTATGATCTACATATGGGTAGACGAGGAAAGCCCACAGGATTAGCAAGTTAAAGTGGCAGTGGGCGGGGCACATAGCTCGTAGAACTGACGGCCGTTGGGGCAGAAAAGTTCTCGAGTGGAGGCCACGCACCGGAAATCGCAGCAGAGGACGGCCCCCCCCCCCTAGATGGAAAGACGATCTGGTAAAGGTTGCTGGGAGCCGTTGGGTGCAGGCTGCATAAGATCGATCGCTGTGGAAATCGATGGGGGAGGCCTATGTTCAGCAGTGGACGCTAGATGGCTGAGATGATGAGACGAGGAAAAACAGCAAAAAGTTCAAACGAACTTTCAAATAAGTTTATCTTTAATTAAACTTTGCCCCAAAGAAATAGAGACCTCTAAAAGTCGCCAGAAAACAAAACCAATTAAACCGACCGAATTCTAACAAACTTTAGATTCAGCAATCATTTATTCAGCGGAGAAAGCTGAACATCTGAAAACGCCAGGGATTTCACTAAACCTAATCTTAATTTGAAAACGTTAATGAGTTTTGCTGGCTCAATGGGATAGTGTCGGATTTCTTTTATTACAACCAGGCTTCGAATCCCGTGCATGTTTGGGTTTTTCTATATTAATATTATAAAGAGGAAAGTTTGGTTTGTTTGTTGTTTGTTTGAATTTAATAGGCTCTGAAACTACTGGACCGATTTGAAAAATTCTTTTATCATTAGAATCCTGCGCTATCCCTGATGAACATAGGCTATATTTTATCCCGGGAAAGTGAAGTTTTCCCGAGGGACCGCAATTAACACCGTGAAGGATAGCTAGTATTTCATAAACATGTATTTTATGTTCAATTCTGACAAACCGTTTTCATCACTTAGAATAAATATTGTATGTGATTCTAAAGTTCCTTCAAACCAATACCATGAAGAGTATTGAAGAGCCAGGGCCTAGCCTTCTTTAGTGATGCTATGGCTAGCAATAGCAAATATAGCAACCCAAAAACGTAGTTTTAGACATTTTAGACCCCTCGCAGACTGCAGACTTTCTATAGGCCGATAGTTGAGACGGAACACACTTCGGCTCGTAATGAGTATGGAGAAGTATATTCCGTCTCAACTATCGGCCGATAGAAAGTCTGCAGTCTGCGAGGGGGCTTAGCTCCTAATATAGGTTTCGCAGGAGCAACTTTGTAACTGCTAGCAGCTTGAACAGCTGTTGAGCTATCAACTAACAAAGCTGTCAAATTAGTTTGCTGCTATGCCTAAGTGCTATGCAAATTAGGGAAGTTTAAGTTTGTCTGTACCACCTTTGTAAGTGTAAACGGCCTAACAGATGGAAGTTTATAGCCTTTTTATTCGTAAAAACCTTAACGCTTGTATTTTTCTATCATGTTGAACTTTTAAGTCGGTATCTTTTTAGTTTTTCCAACGTAATTAATCCATAGAATATTTAAGGAGTTGCAAACTGAACAGATTCTGATTCCATCATCAGATCAGCTCAAGGTAGTCTTTTGTAAATTCAGCACAAACCCAAATTCAATTCAATTGTTGTTTATGTCGATAGTAATACAGTCCTCAGAGGTTACCGGTATTTTACAAATAATCCTGTAACTATCTGGATGTATGTGTTTAGTTCCTAGGTTGTTAACTTTATTGTTGTCTTTTTGTTACCAAATATGTCACTAGCAGTGGAGACCTTTAAATGGCCTCGTAGTAACCTAATAATAGTTCCTATTGTATTTTTATGTGCCGATGGTCTTCCTAAAAGAAATAAATAAATAAATAAATATTCTGCCCAATGTATAATTTAGCCTGTACCTATATTCTAGTGTCCCAACTGTATAATCAAAATAAAAGCAAAGAACCTAAATTCAAAGTGAATAACCCTCGCGATACAGTAAGTACAGAATGGTAACCCTTGTAGCGTGGATGGCAACTCCATCCGGCTTTCGAATGGAATTATGATCGTCTGATAGCTCCTAGCTTTTACTAGACAAAGAATAACCAACAGATAGTTACCGAGATTCATGTTTCACAGTAAAAAGCTGTTTACACCATCCCACTTTGGTATAGCATTCTTGCCTCTTGCTTTCTCTAACTCAACGGAGCAAGAGCTAGTATTCTGCGGCAAGAGACAAGCATGGAATGCCAGAATATGGTATCGTGTAAATGAGGTCTTGGATCCTTCTATAAAAGCTTTTTAAATTCGACTTTGATAAAACTTTCACAATTACAATCTCGTTTAAAATACACTGACATGAGATTTTACAAGGCTATCACACTGTAACCCTTAGCGCGGTAGACAATCTCTTAGGTATTTTAGGATCCTTTGAAGATATACCTAGCTATAAAACGATTCAAAGTGATCCCAGCGGTCCTACTGAATAAATGCTTTTTGACTTTGACTTTGATATTTGAAGGGTTGATCAGAGAATAACTTATACTTATAATACAGCTAGGCCCAGTTAAAACATTAGCCTGGTTGTGCCTGATAAAATAAATATCGGAGTAAGTATAGTATGGTAAGTATAAAAAGAAAACCGACTTCAAGATTTTGACTTATGGCGCGGCGTGACTCAGGGCGTCAAGCTAGGATGAGGTTTTTAGAGTTTTATTATCAAACCCTCAGGAATAAATTTAATATGAGACTACCTCGGGAGTATAACCTTTCAAATAAAAAAAGAGTTTTGGGAACCGGTTAACAATTGACGGAGATATCGGTGAACATACATAACAAAATACATACAGCCGAACATACCTAGAACCTCCTCCTTTTTTAGAAGTCGGTTATAAATACAGACAGTATTACCATGAAACGTGACATAAAGTAATTTCTAGGAATAAACCATACATTTTGACAGTTTACACTCAGGAATAACTTTATACCAAGTTTATTAGTAAGCGCCAGAGAGTATAAACAAAACTTACATCATATGCTTACATTTGAACGCTATTTATCAGATAAGTTGTTGATAGACTACGCACAATCATTATCATCAAGCAGAAACTGGCCCTAATCTGTTCTGTACATTAATCTTTGGCCATTCCATTACGCCTTGGTAGATCTCAAGAGGGTAGCATCCCACTAATTGAAAAAGCAATTAAAACCCCCCCCCTAACTATCCTGCAGGCGGCTAGACTCGATCACCAATCATATTCAGTTGCGTAATGAGTTTCTACGGATCGGCTGACGGCATTTTTTTTGCCAAAAAAACGGTGCCCAGCATGCTATTTTATGCTAAGTCAGCATGCTATGTCAATGCTACGTCAGCACGCTACGTGAGTGAGCTACATCAGTGCTACGTCATCAGCATATGCTACTGTATAGTTAGAAAGACTAATCTAAATACATACAACATGTATACATGCACTAGAAACAGTTAAATCATCTTTTAAAAAGGTTGAGTAGGTAATAAAATAAACTTCGATGATCCGATTTAAAAATACCGAAAAATTAACGGATTCTAAGGAAATCTCAATGGCAAGCGCCGATAAGTTAATATTGGTGATTACCAATCCTCCGGTGATTACTGGCAAGCTACAAATTTTTTTTTTTTTTTTTTTAATTAAATAGGTCAGCATTTGACCTCACTCTGCCTGATGTTAAGCAGTAGTGAGGTTTAAGATGGAGCATGCTTACCTAGAAGGAACCTATTTACTCTTGATTTGAAGACCCATATATTGTACTTTTCGCAGGTATTTGCAGGTCATACAAACATTTATCCCGCGGCGGGGATCGAACCCGCAACCTTCTGTGTCACAAAACGCAAGTGATAGCACTACTAATTTGATTCATACTTGTTTTTACGTGGATTATGTGGAATAAAACAATAAGACTTTTATTACAAATCTTGTTTACCTTCAGAAATTTAAAAAATTTGTTCCGTTCCTCTAATTTTGTCCATAAGTGTAGATTTACCGACAACACGACACCGTTGTCTGCCAGTCTGCACTTTCTCACGACATCGAATACCGGAGGAAATTGCAATAAGTGCTGGGACGGAAGATGTAAGGAGCTCGGTATTTCTTGGGAATTCAATTTTTAAAATGGTCTACCTTTAAAGACTAGTTTCCAAGCACGTAGGTATTAGTTACCATGCAAAATACTCTCTTAATTATTCTATTTTGATAATGTTACCTACCTATAGTTGTTTTTGTCATACGAACTAGGTACCTACACAATAATTCTAACGGAATTGTATATTACCTAGATACATATAAGTAGATACATTATTATATATTTTTGACATAAATGTTTAAATTGACTAGACTATTGTATTAGGCTACGCCTGTAGATAGTTAAGAAGTGAAATAAAAAAAATAAAAAACTACACAAAAAAAGGTTCATTGAAACACAAACATCCTCACAAACTTTCAGTTATATTATTAGTAGGATACTTGGAGAATATTTTGTAGTTTTTATTTTTCACGATATGAGGTCGAGACGTACTGAGACGTCAAGGCAAGCTGGGACGTCGAATTTCCTATTTCACGACATAGCGAGTTGATGTACGTTCCATTTCCTATTTTAAATTTGACAGTTCATACAATTACTAGGTTATTTTTGGACCAATTCCAGCACTAGCTGATAAAGTGTATAAAAAAATAGAAATATAAATAGAAAATGTTTATTTCGTTCACAAAGGTCTCATTTTACAAAACATGGTTGAAGTCTCCTTTTAAGTAAGAAATACTTGTATTAGGGGACTTCGCTCTTCCACAGGACTTTGTACATATTATAAGTTGGTTTAAACAATAAACACTTTTATGAAGTAAAAAGAACGTTAAATCAAAATAATCTAAGTACCTATCAATAAACTATAGGGTGGGTGTTTGTGGAGTGCACTGTGTTCCACCTGTGGACACAAGTCTCTTACGAGTCTTGGCACAGATGGAATCAAGTGGTGTGCAGGGAGGGGTGTATGTGTGTGTGTGTGTGACTGAGATTGATTTATTAATAGCGTTAGTTTTCATAACATATCTGGTAAGGCTATTAAGCACTTTATATTTAATTCATCAGGCAGATGTTTTAGCGGCTAATTAAACCTAATCAATCACATTAAAAGCAAGTGGTGAGATCAGGGTTTGTAATCCGTATTCCCCGTATTTTGACTTTTGACTTTTCCTTCTAACATAAAAGTAGAGTTATTATTTAGGTAGAAACTAGAGGTTTTTTTTATGATGAATGGGTCGACTCTTGACCTCGCAACTTACATAGGCAAGAATGAGGTCTACGATGGAGCGAGCCTACCCAGAAGGTGCCTAACTCTCTTCTTAAAAACAACAGGGTCGTAGCTCAGCGGAAATACAGACGCGGGAAGCTATTATTATGTCCGTGCTGTAATTTTATGTTAATACTCGACACACTTGTTGTACACCTATTCATTTATATGAATGATTTGTGTGAATGAAATATAAGTACTTATTACTCTATATAATCCTAATTAGGTTTCACAAGCTAAACGAACGCTTGTAAGTTTCTAGGAAACTCGGAACGGGATCTGCAAATAGCGAATTTCCATGAATTAGTTAGCACAACTTCGATACTTCCGACGAGAATTGATTGCGGGGAATAATGCTAACCAAACTGTGGCGGCTTAAGGTGCCGTTCTATCGACGCGACTTGAGATTTATACCAGGTTATTTTCGTTCCTTTTTTTGTTCGTTTGATGAATATTCGGATGCTTCCCACCACGACTTCTGACTTCAAGGGCCAATTTTTCAAACGTTAACGGTCCGAACCTAGGACCTAATATTCCAAAACGAAAAAATTGGCACTTGAAGTCAGATATCGTGGTGGGAAGTATCCGAATATGCATCAAACAAACGAAGAAAAGACTCTTTATAAAGTTTATATGAATAAAAGAGCAAAATTAAGAGATACTGTACAATACAACTTTTTATGTGGGTCATCGGCTGAAATCTTAATAAGTGCGACGCTCGGTCATCCGCAATTTCATCGGCTTGGAAAAACAACAAATTCTCTTTTAGTGTTGATAAATTGATATAGACTTTTTGAGACCAAAATAAAATCAAGTACTCTAGAAACCCGATTGTATTCCCAAGGACAAGGCAAATATCTTCAAAACTCCTAGGTACTGAATATTAAAAGGTATTCTATACGAGACAGATAACAAGCCCCCCACCAGACCGATTCGACTTAGGTACAGTTCGCCCAACGGATCTAGGCATTCGTGAAGTGATGTTAGCCGTTTGTCTGCGCAGTGGACGCTTTTTCATACAAAATTGTGTTCTGCGCAGACCAACTTCTAACTTCACGAATGCCTAGATCCGTTGGCGTGTACCTTCAAGAAAAGAGCCAATTTTTTCCTCAAAGGGCAACGCATCTGCAGCTCTTCCTGATGCTGCAGTTGTATATGGACGGTGGTAATCACTTACCATCAGGTTTTCTTTCACCGGTACAGTAGTTACGGAACGAAAAATAGTAATGCTGGACATTTCACATTTCACACAGCATCATCTAGCCCCAAACTAAGCAAAGCTTGTAATAAGGGTACCGGATAATCTGATATACTACTTATATACTTTTTGTTTTGTAAATACATACTTATACACAGAAACACTCAGACCTGAAATAAATATTTGCAGATCATACAAACATTTCCCGCAGCGGGGATCGAAACCGCAACCTTCTGCGTCCCAAGCGGGCTTTCACCCACTGCACCACAGAGGTCGTCAAAATCTGTGATCAGTTTTGAATGTGTCTCGTCGGTAGAGACTGCTCTCTAAGCTACAGGTAATACCGAGTAGAACCGAACTTGTGTCGTAAATATCGTGTTTCCGTAGATTTACAGCCCCAAGGGAGCAATGCTGCGACGTCGCGCAATTTAGATTTAACAATATATTTCGCACAAATCGATTCTGCTATTTTGACGAGAAGAATTGTAAAGGGAAAATGATGTGGTTACTCAGATTCACTCGCGAGCCATAATCACAGGTACTATCTAGATTTACAAGTAGAGGTAGGCCAAAGAAAAGATGGATGGATTGTGTGAAGGATGACATGAGTAAGAAAGGAGTGAGTGTTGAGATGACGGCTGATAGAGGAGAATGGAAGAAGAACACATCATGTGGGAAAAGGGCTACTATCTAAATATATTTTAAGTTTCATCCAGGATTCCAGATCGGTCTACTGGTTATGTGTGATTGAAACACAGACATACAAACATACTCACAAACTTTCAGATTTACCTAGGTAGGTAATATTTTATTCTATTAACCCCAAAGATATTTTTAATTAACCCTAAAATATCATTGTATAAGAATTTAATAATTATAGATATGTGTGTATGTACCTACCTAAGATCTTTACACCTAAATAGAAGATCTGAGATTTTTTTTAAATGCTTTTTAATTATTAGATACCTACCTAATTATAAGACGTAAAATATGAAATACCTAAATATTATCTTTTGTAAGTATTTTTTTTTATTTTGAAATACTTATAAGCTTCATCTAATGTGAAAACTTTTTAAATGTATTTTCATCACTTGCGATGAAGTCGACCTAGTTCCGAGCCAATCTCGCGAATTACACCCCAAGGCGAGTTTTGGATGAAATCTGTGCCTTGTAGTATCGTTTCGATGTTTGCATTCATTTTAGGGTTACATACTTTTTTACGCGGACTTCTTGTCTCTGGCTACCCCCTTAGGCATTGATGGTATCTTGAGTGACGATGATGGATACTTTGTCGTGATCATTATTTTCGTTTTCCCTAACCAAAGAATACAAATAAAAGACTTTTTGATTTTTAGTTAAATTTTTATTGTCTTTGGTTATACAAAAACATGGATTAATTTTTAAAATAACTTACAAAAAACACATTTATTTTATTAATTAAAGTATGTAGTGAATGACTCAAATTGTACATCGATAGTAATAAATCTTATTTTATAAAACACGAAAACTATTTTGACACTTTTCTCTATTACATTGTCTTATCATCTTTATAATTAGTATCTTGGCACATTTTAAATTACTTTAAGTTAGAATCTGATTTTACATAAAACTAATTTATGTTCTATTTGATTTAGTTAGTACTATTTAAAAAAATATTTTAGGTAAGTTAAACAAAGAAAAATAACGTCTTAGGCTCAATGCAAATTCGATTGTACCATCCATATCATGTGGAAGGTTGGCAGTCCACAACTGTGCGGTTTTCACGCCAATTCCTGCCTCGCACATCAGACTTATGGAATCAGCTGTCGCCAGAGGTGTTTCCAGACCGATACGACTTAGGCGCCTTCAAGAAAAGAGCCTATTCCTACCTCAAAGGCCGGCAACGCATCTGCAGTGACTCTTGATGCTGCGGTTGTCTGTGGGCGGTGGCAATCACTTACCATCAGGTGTGCCACCTGCTCGTTTGCCCCCTCTTCCATAAAAAAAAAATAAATAATTGGCAGCGACGCGACGCGGCGACACGTTACAAGACATTATAAACCTTATGAACAATGTTACAAGATATAGAATGAGCGAGGTGTGGCGAAGCCTCGCGTCGGCGCCGGCTCGAGCAGTCTCGCACGGTCGTGCATCGTTCATTCTATCAAGCGTTTCTGTATCTTGTAACATGGTTCATAAGGTTTATAATGTCTTGTTACGTGTCGTCGCGTCGCGTCGTCGCTGCCGATTCAGTCTGCATTGAGCCCTATGGTCTAATTTACGCTTTTTTATTATTTTGGAGTTTCTCACAATATAAAGAAAAATTTACACAAAGTAAGAATATGTAAGTACTAGAATTGCAACGAAATTCTTCTCGTGTATCAGGTACCTAGGAGATCATAACATATATGATGGAATGATAAATCTTATATTTATTGAAAAATAATAAGTATTTTAAATGAGATTTACTAGTGACAAATTTACATTATCACGAAAATCTCACTGAAAGTCTAGAAAAAGTACTCCTTTTATGCTGATTTTTAAAATACTGTATAGTTTTATACGTTAAATTTATATAACTAGAAATTCACCACAAATATGTAATTTAACTAAATACTTCAGTTCATTTTATTAATACTGATTTTAAAATGACTTATGTATGTTAAAACATTTTTACATTTCCCATAATTGTTATACGATTTTACTAATTGAAAACAAGGTTGATATTTTTCAAATTATATCCATTATTAATATTTTTGTTTAGTAGAATCGTGAATGAATTATTTCATATTTATTTGTTATTACTAAATCTTATCATTTACGAAGGATAAATTGGGTGGTATATTCTATTACATTATCCCTACAATTAATTTGTCATTCTTATAAAATAATAAATTTAGTATTTGATAAAATAAAAGTTTCATTGAATACATTGTTGAATGATCTAATTCGATTGGGATTTGAGATTTGGGAACCAATTATAACAGAAAGCAGTACAAGCTAGTAAATGAAATCTACAAACATAATAAAGCAAGATAAGATTACTCATTCGTCTTTAAATTACCATTTGCTCGAAATCAACCGCCTACATGGATAAAATCGATTGAATTCGTTTATATGAATCTTAAGTTGACTGAACTGTCTGATATCAATAACCAGTAAATTGAAAAAACTTAAAATTCATGTTGCTGTGCACTTTTTAATGAGAATTAAGTAGTATTTAAAGTTAAGTATTCTGAAAATATTACAAAAAATATTAAAATATTACATTATCTTAAAATGTACAACTTACACTAATACAGAGTTTAGAGCGCAAAATTAAAGTTAATATTATTAAACTTATTCACAAATGTAACTTATAATATACATAAATATAAAACAAGATAAAGTACCATTTACATCACTCAAACAAATGAATCATAAATGTAAATTATTACATAATTAGTAAGTATGGAAATACTATTGTAAAGATCAAACTTTGACAGACCTGGAGCAAGTCAATCTATTAAACCTAACTGAGGTTTAATAGATTGACTTGCTCCAGGTGAAATAAAAAAAACAAACTTGCATATCGGACCATCGTATTTCTCATTGTGCTTGTGTTTTCTGAGCCAGTGAACACAAATAAACAATAAATTAAAAAATCACTCAGCGAAACAGACGCTTTAATTTTTTGTTACTGAATATAGTGTTTATTTTATTGACTGTTATTTTTTTGAACTTAATTATCTTTATGCCCCAATTATAAACAAAAGCCTGAGTTGGATCGCAATCAAAACGCCGCTGAACCAAGATGGCCACTGCTCATATTATTATAATACCCTTACGAGTTGACTGTTAGGTTTGTGTTGGTTATTTTAGGTTGGTAATAATAATTATTGAACAGATTTACGATCTCAATTTCAATTTGAATTAAATTACTTAATGCACGTTACATAATGTAAAGTCAAGTTTACATAAGTCAAGTTTCATACATTACATTGAATTGAATTGAATAAATAAATAATATTCAATTCAATTCAATGTATTAAATATCAATTTTACTAAACAAATAAAATAAATAATGCTGGACATTTCACACAGCATCCAAACTAAGCAAAGCTTGTAGAGTGCCACAAACTCATCTGGAGAAACGAACGAATTTCACTTTAAAATTTATTTTTCTGCCAACACCAAATGCGATAGCGCCCCCTGCACCGGTTCAGATAAGTTTGTTGCACTTTACTATGGGAACCAGATAACTGTTTGACTGAAAGTTATACATAGTCAAATGTTAAGCCAATAATTGGCAACACTGTAGTTCCTTTGCAATCCAACTCAATTGTATTATTTGTAGACCCCAGGGTAGCGATTCAGAGTTCAGCGGAATGCATTCGGTTCGGAATAGGTCCGCTGTTCAAACGACCGCAACCAATCAAAGTGCAAGAAACGTCAGTTTTGTATCAATTCCTGCACTGTGATTGGTTGCGGCGGGTGAACAGCTGACCGATTCCGAACCGAATGAAGTGATCTGAAAATTTCACAATTTTTTTCAACGTTGAAAAGTCACAATAGTACCTAAAAAGAATGAAAAGTGATAATGATATCTACAAGATAGGTTAAAATCTGTCTAATCCTAGCACAAGGGACAAAAATTAATATCTATTTACTGTGCGCATTGACAATCATTTAGGAAGTAGAATGCATACCATTCAATTTACAAATACAATTACCTAACAAATAACAACTTAATATATTTTTAAGTTAGCTTTTCTCTCTGTGTTTTTAACAATAATAATTAGAGCTATTGTTTGCACATTTTTTTTATAAATCCAAATGCTTAGAATAAGTTCCCATAATGGTTCAAGTTAATGTGTCTATAAAAAGTTTACTTTTAAATATGCAAAGAAAAATAAATGAAATCTGAATTTTGCATTTGTAAATTGATTTGGTCTTTAGTATAAATTATGGGTAGAATTACGCACTTAGCATTATTTTTATCTGAATTAAATTTCATTATTGTGATTGTGGTTCTTTTTCTGTGAATACGTACCTACTCGTACCCGTAGCTTTTTACGCCTAGGATAACTTTTATAAGTAACTAGCAAACCCAGCGAACTCCGTTTCGCCACCAGATGCCACCAGATTTTTCCTGAATTTTCTTTGCTATAAACCTCACGGAGCCCGAGACCTTTCCAACGAATGCAAAACCGTGGAAATCGGTTGGTGCGTTCTGGAGTTATAGCGTCAGGAAGGAAAACCCGACTTATTTTTATATAGTAGATTATATTTTATGTATTTTTTCATACATAAAGTATCAAGCTAATCGCACCGCCTCCTTTAAAAAGTTTGAAACCCAATTTACCATCAGGATTAATTTCAACATTCTACATTCAGTGTTTTCAGCCCGGCAAAGATTATTTAAAAATATATTTCAAAAAATAGAAAACTATTGATCAAAATTAAAATAAATGCAAAAAATGCGTAACTCTCCACAATAAATTGTATAAAATGTAAGGTTATTCAAATCTACGGCTTATTTGCATTATTATGATGTATTTTGATATTACTAATAAACTCTATAACTACACACATACTATGTTTATACAGAGGCTAATAGAACCTCGTTCACAACAAAGGAACGTTGTACGACACATAGATGTAGGTATATAACATTATATACTTACTTCATTGAAATCATACTCTTACAGTTACATATAAATATATAAACAGTAAGATAAATAATTATAAATATAATACCGATGTGTTTATTGAAATTTTGAATTAAATGTATTCACATTTTAATATGTTTTATATTAATAATATTTAGAATTATAATCACTTTACTACTTTGACACATACAATATTAAAGTATTTATAGGGTATTTTAAATATAATATGTAGACATACATACTTATTTAATTTAATTCTTAATTAAAGGTACCATTTTAACTCGCTTCAGATTATAATATATTTTCGTTATCACAAAAGTGACAGTAGATTATTTATCAAATACAAGTTTAAAGGCATTTTTAGTTTTGTCAAGAATTCAATAAAAGTGAGTCAAATTGGCACTAATCTAAAGAGATACTAAAGGTTACTTGAGTCGTTGTATGGTATTTAGTTAACGAGACAGAAATCTCATGTAATAATTTGATTATAATATTAAATTATTCGTACAAATTAAAGGTAAACGTGATTTTTAAATTTATAATGATACAACAACAAAGATAAAGTACAATGCGTATTGCTTAGAAATCTTATAATTAGAAAACTTACGTAAATAAATTTTACTAGACACATGAGGACATTAAACAAGGCGTAGGATTCTCTCGTAGATAACGACTGAGGCTTCTCAACTTATCGCTAGTAAACATCGAATTGGTCTTTTAACATATAACAAACATATTTGGCATCAAGAGGAATGGAAACTATAAGTTTCAATTTGTCTAAATTAAAGAGAAAACATTTAAACATTTCACAAAAGCTGAGCCAAAGAAATACAAAACAAAACAGCACTAAATTCGTTAACTTTATCCTAGAAGCTCAAAAAACTTTGGGACTAGAAAATACACATTGACTAAAAATTACGAAAACACTACTTTTATCTATACAGGCCCCGTAGCCATGTTACAAATAGAAATAGAATAGAAATCGAATCGACAGATAACGCTGAGACAAAGCGCCTTGCAAATGTAGGCAGTTTTGCCTACATTTTATGTCAAGTGTCGCGGCACGTGAGTTCTTGGCATAATGTCAAACTGACGATTTACATAGAGCCAGGAACTCACGTGCCGCCATAACTTTTATAATACGAGTATGTAAGCAGTTTTGGCAATTAAATGCCGTAAGACGCAGGTGAAGTCTCAGCGTTATCTGTTGATTCGATTTCTATTCTATTGCGATTTGTGACATGGCTAGGGGCAGTTCACGTTTTATAAAGCTATTAACATCTTGGCTTTTAGGTTTATTTTAGCTTCATTTTATTCTTCTTACAACAGAAGACAAGTTCGAAATCAAAATCGGTTCAACCGTTCGATATTCCAATTAATCGGTTCAAATCAACAACCCATCAAAACAGTCCATGCGTTGAATCTAAAAATCATACAAGTACTACAAATGGACGGGATGGTCAAATCACAAAAAAAATGCTTATAATGGAAAAAAATAACATTATCAACTAATAAGGTACAGGTTATGCTCGTTTAAGTTTTAATTTAGTTCACATTTTATAAAAAGTATCAATAAAACTCTGAAACCATTGAGGTACCAAAATTGGGCAATCGATATTTTGGTACCAGAACACTGCTTCAAAAATAGTCTGAGCACAAAGCACATTCACTAGTTATACACTCCGCGCGTCATCGCTTCTCGGTTTCTACTATGCCACTTGCACGTGAGGATTCGCACATACGTTTTCCTGAACGTCGTGTTACACAGGGCGTAACAAACTGGGTTTATTGTTGAGTTGATATAGCACAGTGCGTAGAAGAAAGACCACAGTTCATCAGGGATACACTTAGTGCAAGCTGTGAGAGGTTTCAACAGCACGAGGATATTATACGGTGTCCACGTCAATATAAACGAGAGTAGGATGGCTGATAACGTTTTGGCAGCTTTAGACTCTTGCTTCTTCTCTTGGGTTTTCTTCTTCTTTGGCTGTTTGGATGTTATCCCTTTCCCGACTAACTGTTTAGGGATGATTTTCGCGTTCAAGGGAATTCTAACATCTTGTATAGCTGATGTTCTTCTAGTTAAGTTTGCGTGTCCTGCTGGATGTAAGTTCAGCTCGGAGTCTCCTCTTGTGGGTCGGTAATGAGGTCTTGTAGCAGATGGTGGTGAGTCTTCTGTTATCATTTTTATCGTTGCTCTATCTGTATCTGCGTCTGGTAGCCTGATGAGTATGGTGTAGACTGAATCTGCTGAAGTAGATTTGGGTGCTGGTGAAGCGGTCGCGTTGATCCTTATATTGGGTGGTAAAGACCGGCTGTCTCTGGCTGAGGGGATGCTGAGGGGGTCATAAGTGCGCCGGAGAGGGGAGGTTCCCCCGTCACTGTTGCCGGCAGAGCCCCCACGTGACGCGTATGGATCTCTGATAACATTCAATGAGGTGCACCTGCCAGAAAATGTTATGAAACAAATTAATCAAATGAAGATATTATATTAAGGTATAGTCAGGGTCACCAACTGGCAACCCCTATGCACGGAATCATGTATTTCAAATCACTGTATTTTACCGTGGATATGAGAGTGCTTTCTGTACCAAGTTTCAATCATTATCATACAAAAAGTAGGTATAACATTTTGGGAATCAATATCAGATTAAGCCTGGATATGTACATACAGGGTATAAAAGAAAGCATAAACATAATGCATACACTCATCTATCACAAACATCCTCACCTAGACACCGAGCTCTGCAGCGGCGTCTCCACAGACACAGGCGTGGCATACCCAGCTTCAGAGGGCTCTTCCTCCCTTTCCTCCTCCAGGTCCTCTCGCCCGGAGTGCCACCAGGCGAGGCACCAGGCACGGACAGCTGGCCAGCCTCTAGGCACGTTTGCTCGACGGTAGTATGACTGTGGGAGGAAAAAGTTGATATTATCAACAAATCAAAAACAGAATACGTATTTTTGATCGTAAAATGAACAGATGATGGATACGAGTAGAGGTAAACCGAAGAAAATGACATGTGTGATGATGTGGGTAAGGAAGGAATGATATTGGAGTGCAGTGGAAAAGGTTGAGTTGTCTGTGGTGGAAAAGAACATGAAGCCCACCCTTTATGTGTAAAGGTGGGATTAGAGCTGATCGCACTATCCATCCGCGCCGAACGTGCCAAACTGTCAATTCAAAAGAAGAAATGCCGAGACGACAGAAGCAAGCCGCATTTTCTGACGCGATCAGTATTTTTTCTATAGAAAAATTACTGCGGCGCGTACGGCGTGAGCATATGTGCGATCAGCTTAGGTAAGGCATAAAGATAATGACGAACGGATTGACGAGCTCAAAACGAGAGCTTGGACGCAAAAAGTAGGAGTGAGAATTTTCATGTTGATTGTTTGCATGGTCTGCCAGTATTTGTTCATTTTGGTCTATCCGATGCTCTTCTTCGTTACGTTAATTCATCAAAAAATATAAATCAACTGCTACCATACGATTTTTATATAACTTAATCCATTCAGGTTACAGCTGGGTAAGACTGGTTTTGACGTTTTGTGCCAAAATATGATCGCCAACAATTGGCCTGGCATTCGTCCAACTCGCCTCGATTTACCAGAATTGTACATCAGTTTATGCGAAAATGAACTCTATGAGTGGGTAATAAAGATCAGTATAAGTGTAATGGAGACTTGTTTTGATATATCCATGCGATGCTGCGTGTGCATAAAATACGAATTGTTGTATGTTAGAGCTTAGCTGGGTGGCCGGCTGAATAGGAATGGTGGGATTATGAATCGGTTTATTTAGGAGACACAACAGTTGTGATGTTAGTATTAGCCCAAATAACGATTACACTGAGCGTAAAATACTGCATAGACCATAGGCAAGACATACATTTTATTTCGCTGAAATCTGCATAGACTATTTATTAATAGTCTATGCAGATTTCAGCGATTTGATGACCTTTGATGACTTATTCAGAGATCACTTAGATCCAGACGGGTTAATCATAATTGTGTGTGTGCACAGCATGCACGTTGTTTCTGTGTGCGTAAGCTCGGAAACGCTCCATGGACGAATGAGCGCACAGTATCGCTTACGCACACATAAATCTACACACTAATAAAAACCAACCAGCCTAACTCTCACTACCACTCACTACTCCTCTTTCAAAAACAATTTTGTGAAGTATCAGGGCATTTATTAGAAGTTGATGTGTGTAAATCGTTAGTTCAAAACTAAACGCATGAATGATTTCACAGATTAGCTAATTGCCCTCGTTTTAATAAATCGGCGTTACACTATAATAACCGACACAACATGACCATTAATGGATGATGCATACATAAATAAGGTAATTTATTGATTTTGAGCGGAAATTACACTATCATGGCCAGTACTAATTATCGGGTAAATCGTGAGTCATCATCTCCCTGCCCTTTTACCACATTGCGTGGGATCGGCACAACATTATGTTCTTCTTCCATACTCCTCTATGAGTCTCTCTGTCAACCTTCACACAATCCATCTGGTAAATCGTGAGTATTTGTTATATTCCATTTTATGTATGTTTGTATTCATAAGCCTAAACTGTTGCGTACTCGGACAAAAGGTCTCCTTTCATTGTTCATCATACATCTCATATCTTTGTGCTAATCTTTGGACGAGCTTTGGATGAGTTCTCTAACTTAATAGTAAAAAAGTTTCAATTAACAAGTTTTCTAATAAAGTGGTAACAATCAGAACTGGCTGTAAAGTATAATGCAGAACTCGCAAACTTGGACATTGAGGAAGTGCCTGAGTTGTGGAGTTCATCGCGTTCGCTACAAGCCCGGATCTCACCGTGTTAGTAGCTCGCTCAGTCGCACCTCAGGTGCTTAAATCTTAAAACTATTAAAATGCGACATGAGATAAGCAGAAACCGCAAAAAGTTGATAATTTTTGATTTCATATAGATTTTCAGGTACTGAAATGGCACCTGAAAGTGAATGAAAATATTTATGAGTTCAGATTATTAACTTAAATCATCTATGATAGATGAAAAAGGCTAATGATGATGATGAATTAACCAGCCTGTGATGTGACCTATTGAACACTTTTAAATCAGTACACTGTACTGTGTAAAACACGAATACAATTAATAAATTAGGTACTACTTGCAGTGGGTTTCACCTTCGAAAATACGAAAAAATATTAACAAAACTCAGTATAGCTACTTCCGCCTGTAACATTCTAGCAAGCTACTAGCACAATGGATTCCGGGCTGAGTACCGACTGGGGTAGGGTGCTCGAGTAGACGCAAATTACTACAAATGGCGCAGTTATTACGGTGGAGGCTGTAAATCAGCCTTAAAGATATTTCTGCTTCTAGGTCTTCGGTAGAACCGGTAGGTTGATTGCTCTGTGCACTTAGTTAATACGGCTAACTGTAGTTACTGCATTTACATACATAAAATCACTCCTCTTTCCCAAAGGGGTAGGCAGAGACCACGGATATCCACTCGCTACGATCCTGACACACAACTTTCGCCTCATTCACTCTCATTACATTCTTCACACATGCTCGTCGGTTTAGGGTACTTTTGACCTGGACCTTCTCCAAAATGTTACTGCATTTTTTTAGCAGTCATTCTTGATAGATCACCGAAGTTGAGCAACACCGGACCGGTCAGTAAGTGGATGGGTAGCCGCTAGTAGCACTATCAACTGAGCGCTTCCGTGCTTCGGAGGGCAGGTTAATCGGTATGGGCTATTATAGTCGCTAAGCCATGACGTAGGCCCATGAAGCAGCCTAAAAACTCCCGTCATCAGGCCATAACAAACTTACATATTTAGGTACTGGACTACAGATATGACGCTTTCTGTTTCACGTAGATGCGGGTGTGGATTCGATCCACAGAAAGTTTCTTATCTTTTCTCTGGTACTTTTTTATGTGACGACTAAGCTAAAATGTAAGTAAGTTCGTATGAGTCAGTGGCCAACTCTGGTGACGGAGTTTTTAGGCCGACTTAAGGCCTCCGTCATGGCTTAACGACTTAAATAGCCGGGACCGACAATTTAACGTGCCCTCCGAAGCACGGAAGCGCTCAGATGAAAATGCCACTGGCGGTCACCCATCCACTTACAGACCGTTTCGAACGTTGCTTAATTTCGACGATCTATCAAGAACGACTAAGCAAGCACGACCACGAGCCCTTCGAACGACTAAGCTAAGCAAGATGCACCACGAGCGCTTCTGTGTAGTCCAGTAACAAAAGCTCTCAGATGCCGCGTGTTTAGAAGGCTGCGGCCATGGAAGCCTGAATGCCGAGCTATGCCGGCACGCCCGCTGTTGTGTAATTGGAATCCGCAGATTCCATCGACTAACCCCTGATTCGAAGCCACAAGATGCGGTTACAATGACACAAATTGTTGGAAAAAACAAAAGATTTGAGATGCAGAGATCAGATTCTCTCAGTACTTTTTGAGTTTTATTCATTCATAGCTCTTTCACATAATTATATCTACGACAAATACTACTACTCTACATCCAGTAGGTAACTAAGACCCCTCGCAGACTACAGACTTTCTATCGGCTGATAGTTAAGACGGAATAAACTTCGGCTCGTAATGAGTATGATGTAAAGCCCGTCTCAACTATCGGCCGATAGAAAGTCTGTAGTCTGCGAGGGGTCTAATAGTTTCCAGGTAGGCTACCTTCGTATTCGGGATCTATAATGATCATTTTAACACGTCACAGCTTCAAAAAGTGAATCGACTCCTGTGCCTTCACAATTAATGTAATAATACACCCATAATTCCATTACATGTTTCGCGATTATGTAGTCGACTGAAACATATGCTATTTCATTTAAAATAATGTATACCTAAGCTGATCGCAAGTACGCCCCGCAGTCATTATTCTATAGAAAAAATACTGATGACGTCAGAAAATTCGGCTAGCTTCGACGTCAGAAAATGCGGCTAGCTTCTGACGTCTCAGCATTTCCTCTGTTGAATTGAGAGTTCAGCGCGGATGGGTCGACCACCTCTACTCTACACTAGTTTTGTTAGCTTTACTCATTATCAAATAACCCCTACATAAATAGTTTGGTAAGCGTAGTGATTCAATATAGAAGTTGCGCGTCCATTTACATAAGGTCGTAGTTTTCATTTCAAACAAAACAACACTCGGTGATGTCTAAAACGCCATTTACAAGATACCAGGCATACCATTCTTGCCTCTTGCTTTCTTAAACTCAACGGAGTAAGAGCTAATATTGTGTGGCAAGAGGCAAGAATGATATGCCAGAATGGTAACGTGTAAATGTCGTTTTATTCTACGTCCGAACTCGTGAGCGAAGCGAGCAGAGTTACTGCACTAACTTATTTTAATTAGTATCGTGCGGATTTGTGCTCGTCATTTTGTTTTCAAACTTTGAGTTGCCCTGTTTGCATAAAATTATTACTTATCTTCTTTAGAAGTTGTGATGTGCAATTAAGTCGTGATTTTATTTTAGGTACTGATTTTTTTAAGTGAATGGAGGCCAATGATGTTGTTACTACTGTAAGTAGTATCCCATTTCTCTGATGGAGGCATGTTTGAGATGGGAAAAAACCATCGAACTCGTTACTGACATCTCTGACAATTCTCTTCGGCAAATATCAACAAAATTGTGTCAGCATAGATGGCGGTGAGTGTACTTGTATAAAGCTCTACTTCTGAGTGAGACAACCGCGAGTTCAAGTCTCAGTAGGATAATAACTTTTTGGACTTTTTTTTTTGTCAGTATTTTAGTTAAGTTTAGAACCGTTACCGAAACCTCGTTCAAGATTTCACTTCTGTCGGCACTCCTGGAGTGCCACTGTTTTTGTTTTTAGCTTACCTAAATCAAAGGCAGACTACATATATAAAATCCATTAGTGAAATAAAGTTTATTTTCAGACTTCATGCATATAATCCATGTAATGAATCATGACCATTGTCCAATATCTATGTAAAATCAATCTACTTGCTATTTCACAAAGTTTTAGTATGGTTAACGAATCAATATATAGTGAAAGCTGTTGTATACTGTAAATTGTTATATATATCAGAAATGTGTATTTACTATAATTTATATTTGGAAATGTTTTAATGTATATGATGTGGTAAAAAGAAACGAAGTAATTTTTACTCTGACATGATTCGCAACCACCCTAATAAAGCAAAATGCATGTGGAGAGTAATCAACACCGAACTCAGTCGTAAAAATCGTGATAGGGTAGACTATACTGATCTCGTGCAGGGCGCTGGCGGACTTCCTTTTGGTACTAAAGAGGAGTTAGTTGACGCGTTGAATCTTGAGTTCATGACTGCTGCAAGTACATGCGGCGCCCCGGTGGCCGATATTGCTCGCGCGAATGCTTTTCTTAGCTCAAACTTTATCGAGTGTGACCAGTCGTTACGAATTACTTTGTTCTCCCCTCATGAAATAATTACAATAACATCTAACAATATTGCATCAAAAAATAGCACAGACCTTTATGGAATCTCAGCGAACCTTCTCAGAATAATCGCGAGATCACTTGCCCACATTATATCCCATTTATTTAATGTTTGCGTAATAAAAGGCGTATACCCCATTGCTCTGAAGCGAGTCAAAATATCTCCTCTGTTAAAAGGAAAGGGTAAAAAAACAGACATGAAATCGTATCGCCCGATATCGTTAGTCCCAGCTATTAGCAAGATTTTCGAAGTAGGACTAAACAAAAGACTATTGTCATTTATAAGCGATCGCGACATCATGACTGACCGGCAGTATGCGTACAGGGCAGGCCGATCCACTACCGACCTAGTGCGAGAGGTAGTATGGCGCGTGCTAAGCGCGCGCGAAGCGGGCCAGCGCGTTGCTTTGCTGAGCTGCGACCTATCGCGCGCGTTCGACACCGCCGACCACCGCCTCATTGCTAATAAACTCAACTTCTACGGCATACGCGGCCCAGCCCTGTCATTATTATTATCATTCATGTCCGATCGCACACAGACCGTAGTAGGCGAGGGTGGGCGCGTAAGGTCCCAGGAAATGACCAACACAATAGGCGTTCCGCAGGGCTCATGCCTATCAAACACACTTTTCAGCCTACTCCTGAACGACCTACCTAGCGCCGTTGGCGGCGCTGAAGTGTTCATGTACGCAGACGACGTTGCGGCCATAGTCACCGCACCGACTACAAGCGAGTTACAAAACAGGCTAAACTCAGTAGTCCATAGTCTAGATGGATGGTTCAGAGCAAACGGCCTAGCTTTAAATAGGGAAAAAACCAACTTTATGACTTTCCAACTGAATGGCTCCGCGCCGCCTTTAATAAAAATCGCCGCTGGCAATACAGATCTTCAAATGGTACAAACTACAAAGCTGCTAGGTTTCCATATAGACAGCGGATTGACCTGGGAAGCCCATATTGACGGAATATGTTCTCGGCTCGGTCGCACATGCTTCGCATTGCGAAGACTGGCTGGCACCGCGTCTCGCAGAGTAGTATTATCCTGTTACTTTGCAACGGTCCATAGTATCCTGACTTACGGTACAGAGTTATGGGCGCGAGCCGCGGACGTACAGCGAGCCTTCGCCATGCAGAAGCGAGCCATACGCGCCATTGTGGGCGTGCCTGATGATGTCTCGTGCAGGGAGCTATTCAAGGAACTAACAATCTTACCACTACCTTGTGAATTAATATACCAGATGGCTCTCTTCACCCATACCCACAGCAATGTATTTCGGCGCAGAGGTGTTAATGCCGCTCGCGCCTTACGCAGTAACTCTCGGGCGCACCAACTTGTAACGCCCGCACACACGCTAACCAAATCGGAAAGGTCTGTGTACATAATGGGCCCCTCGATATATAACAGGCTGCCGGCCACTATAAAAGAAGCAACTTCCACAACGGTATTTAAAATAAAATTACGCAAGTGGCTACTTGACTACTCATTCTACTCAGTAGATGAGTTCTATGAGATGCCATTAACTTAACTTACCATATTATTATTAATTACACATTATTATTAATTTATTATAACTAGTGTACTACATACTTATTATTAAGTATATACCTACTCTAATCAAATAACTGACCTGTAACCTGGCGTTATGAATAAATGATTGTATTGTATTGTATTGGTATACTAATAAATAAATAAATAAATCAACCAGTTTAAGTGGAGCTGGGCTAGGGAGAGCTTAATATAGGGCTATACTTGGGATTGGTAGGCAAATGGTGACCCCATAAAAAACTCCGATCAGACCATCACTCGACTTCACATAAAACTGGTATAAAAGGAGAGAGATGATTATGTGGGGTGTGGGCTGCGTTTCAGCGTGATTGGGTAACAAACTTCCATCCATCCAATCTTTCGCATTTCTAACAGTAGTAGTAAGTAGAATAGGATAGGAGAAAAGGATACAGTTACCATATTATCCCGTCCCCTGTCATGCAGCGCACCCCGTACGTGGTACACAGAATCTACGTCGCCAGACTCGGAGCGGGTACGACCGTCCACTTCGCGTGTCTCGTCGCTACTGAAACAAACACAGTTTTTAATACTAAAAATGGCTGATAATCAGAACGTACAGTTAGCGTCAGAAAGGAGAATGGGCATTCCCGCCCAAATCAAAAAACTATCGCCCGCAGAATAGGCGTATGGTGGAATGGGTAGACCTTCAAAAACACTCCATTTCCTTGTATGACAGCTAAAAAATCCATCCTACAGAAATCGAGATATTTGCAGTTAAAAGTGGTGACTCTTACCATCATGTTTTTTCACTTACAGGCTTCCCGCAAATAAGCCACTATGGGTAATCGATAGAACTTTAAAAGCATTACATTTCATTGTATGAAAGCAAAAAAATCCATCCTGCAGAAATCGAGATATTTGCAGTTAAAGGTGGTGACTTTTACCATCATGTTTTTTGACTTACAGGCTTCCCGCAGATAAGCCACTATGGGTAACCGATAGAACTTTAAAAGCATTTCATTGTATGAAAGCAAAAAAATCCATCCTGCAGAAATCGAGATATTTGCAGTTAAAGGTACTTTAACCATCATGTTTTTTGACTTACAGCCTTACCGCAGACAAGCCACTATGGGCATTCGATAGAACTTTAGAAGCACTACATTTCATTGTACGACAGGTAAAAAATCCATCCTGCAGAAATCGAGATATTTGCAGTTAAAGGTGGTGACTTTAACTATCATGTTTTTTGACTTACAGGCTTCCCGCAGACAAGCCACTATGGGCATTCGATAGAACTTTAGAAGCACTACATTTCATTGTATGACAGCTAAAAAATCCATCCTGCAGAAATCTAATATCTAATAATAATTATAATAATAATCTAATCTGTAACCATACCTTATTCTGTAATTATTTAAGTATTTATGAACTAACAGCTCTTTTTTTTAATTGTCTTTTTTTTAATAACCTGATGTCACCCAACTAGGAGCAGTCTGAAAACCAGCGTTGCTCTGTACCTCCCCGGTGCAGAGCAACACAAAGCTGAGATACATGTTTTATACATGTTGCATACTTGTTTAATACATGTTGCATACTTGTTGCATACATGTTTGATACTTGTTGCATACAAGTTTGATACTTGTTGCATACATGTTTGATACTTGTTGCATACATGTTTTATACTTGTTGCATACATGTTTGATACTTGTTGCATACATGTTTTATACTTGTTGCATACATGTTTTATACTTGTTGCATACATGTTTGATACTTGTTGCATACATGTTTTATACTTGTTGCATACATGTTTGGTACTTGTTGCATACATGTTTTATACTTGTTGCATACATGTGTGATACATGTTGCATACATGTTTTATACTTGTTGCATACATGTTTTATACTTGTTGCATACATGTTTGATACTTGTTGCATACATGTTATATACTTGTTGCATACATGTTTGATACTTGTTGCATACATGTTATATACTTGTTGCATACATGTTTGATACTTCTTGCATACATGTTTGATACTTGTTTTATACTTGTTGCATACATGTTTTATACTTGTTGCATACATGTTTGATACATGTTGCATACATGTTTTATACTTGCTGCATACTTGTTGCCTACATGTTTGATACTTGTTGCATACATGTTTGATACTTTTTGCATACATGTTTTATACTTGTTGCATACATGTTTTATACTTGTTGCATACATGTTTTATATTTGTTGCATACTTGTTTGATACATGTTGCATACTTGTTTGATACATGTTGCATACATGTTTTATACTTGTTGCATTCATGTTGTATACATGTTTTATACTTGTTGCATACATGTTTTATACGGCAGACTTTGAGGCTGACCGACATGATGAAGGAACCACCGCAGGTGTCTGCCTGCTTGGCAAACATCTTTTTATAGCTCCTCAAGTAACATACACAAAGTTCAGGTTTTATACTACTACGAAAGCATACTTACAATTACTTTTGTTTAAGGGTGACTTTCAGGGGGTTGGAACTGTACTAGGGATCTGACAAAGGACGACGTGATTTCTAATACTGTTTCAAGCCAAATATATCAAAATGAGCTTTATACCTTAAAGATTTCCTTATTAAAATCACCCGAGCTCGATCCTACAGTAAACTTTGCGGCTGACCGACTTGGGAAACCTCTTTTTATAGCTCCCTAAGTAACATATATAAAATTCAGCCTTGGTAAAATGACGAATCTTGGGTGCTATTTTGGGCACCTTTGATGCCTCATATCTCCCAAAGCCACCCGGACCCAAACTTCATATTTGGGGATCGTACATAACCATACTGGGACTACACACAGACAAAGTCTCAGCCTTTATTAAATGACGAAGGTCTGCCGGTCGCTGGCTCTCACCCTATAAGTCAAAAAACATGATGGTTAAAGTCACCACCTTTAACTGCAAATATCTCGATTTCTGCAGGATAGATTTTTTACAATGAAATGTAGTGCTTCTAAAGTTCTATTGAATGCCCATAGTGGCTTGTCTGCGGGAAGGCTATAGCCTTCCCGCAAAATGTGTTTAATGTTTTTTGACTTATAAGTCAAAAAACATTGATGGTAAAAGTCACCACATTTAACTGCAAATATCTTGATTTCTACAGGATGGATTTTTTAGCTGTCATACAATGAAATGTAGTGCTTCTAAAGTTCTATCGAATGCCCATAGTGGCTTGTCTGCGGGAAGCCTGTAAGTCAAAAAACATGATGGTAAAAGTCACCACCTTTAACTGCAAATATCTCGACTTCTGCAGGATGGATTTTTTAGCTGTCATACAATGAAATGTAGTGCTTCTAAAGTTCTATCGATTGCCTATAGTGGCTTGTCTGCGGGAAGCCTGTAAGTCAAAAAACATGATGGTAAAAGTCACCACCTTTAACTGCAAATATCTCGACTTCTGCAGGATGGATTTTTTAGCTGTCATACAATGAAATGTAGTGCTTCTAAAGTTCTATCGATTGCCTATAGTGGCTTGTCTGCGGGAAGCCTGTAAGTCGAAAAAAGATGATGGTAAAAGTCACCACCTTTAACTGCAAATATCTCGATTTCTGCAGGATGGATTTTTTAGCTGTGATACAATGAAATGTAGTGCTTCTAAAGTTCTATCGAATGCCTATAGTGGCTTGTCTGCGGGAAGCCTGTAAGTCGAAAAAAGATGATGGTAAAAGTCACCACCTTTAACTGCAAATATCTCGATTTCTGCAGGATGGATTTTTTAGCTGTGATACAATGAAATGTAGTGCTTCTAAAGTTCTATCGAATGCCTATAGTGGCTTGTCTGCGGGAAGCCTGTAAGTCAAAAAAAGATGATGGTAAAAGTCACCACCTTTAACTGCAAATATCTCGATTTCTGCAGGATGGATTTTTTAGCTGTCATACAATGAAATGTAGTGCTTCTAAAGTTCTATCGAATGCCCATAGTGGCTTGTCTGCGGGAAGCCTGTTAGTCAAAAAACATGATGGTAAAAGTCACAACCTTTAACTGCAAATATCTCGATTTCTGTAGGATGGATTTTTTTGCTGTCATACAATCAAATGTAGTGTTTTAGAAGGTCTACCCATTCCACTATACGTCCACTCTGCGGGCGATCGTTTTTTGACTTGGGCGGCGCTTCATACATGCCTGCCCGTTCTCCTTTGTAACCGTCTTAGGCACGCAGATTCAAAACGCTGACTGTACCTACACTATGGCCGATGGATTTAGGCATTGTTAGGTTAGCTGTGTGTGCGCAGTAGACAATTTCGTATAAAAAAGCGTTATTGTGCATGACATTTCACGAATGGCTTGGTCAGTTAGCGTGTTGAAAATTATTAGCTCGATATTATTGTTTTTAAATATTTTGCGTTATATTTTATTAAATAAATTGTAAATTATAAACAAAAAGAAAGTAATGGCAAGTAAGCTATTTTGTTATTAAATCGAAAATTTTACGTTTCTTGTTTTACATCGACTTTTCAATAGGATTTAAATATTGAATGGAGCAATCAACTTGTCGCTTCGAACCATGAATGAACTCGAAACATGAAATACTCATCAATATTATTCAAAAAAAAAGAAAAACAATGAGATGTCTTTTATAAATTCTGTGCTCCTCTATCATGCATTATGCCGACTTGGTTTCATGGAACTGCAGTTGACACTAAGTTTTAAGATGGTCTAAAAAAAGGTAGGCCCCAAACCGTGTTTGTTGCCCTGTTTCTTCAAGATATTGGTCGCGAAAGAATAGGAGTAATCATCTAGATATAAGACTATTCTAAGTGTAAGTATTCCTGCCTCGCACATCAGACTTATGGAATCAGCTGTCGCCAGAGGTATTTCCGATACGACTTAGGCGCCTTCAAGAAAAGAGCCTATTCCTACCTCAAAGGCCGGCAACGCATCTGCAGTGCATCTTGATGCTGCAGTTGTCTGTGGGCGGTGGCAATCACTTACCATCAGGTGTGCCACTTGCTCGTTTGCCCCCTCTTCCATAAAAAAAATACCAGCGAGGTGTCCTACTGAATTATGCTTTATGACTTTGACTTTAAAGTCAAACTGACAATAGAGTGACGCTAGGAGATTTAAAACCATGATCAGCAAAACAATGCTATAAAACTATGTTATAATTTAAAGATAAAAGAATGGGTTAATCAAAAGCACGTAAAGAGAGCTCAATGGGACTAGCTTTTGGCGCCAGGCCAACATCTTCCCTCACACTTGTAGAATTACTAATTGGTGAGAGCGAGAAAGAAATACTAACATAATTGAGAAAGGATTACTTGAAATTGGAAATTGATGTGAGCAAGGCTTTAGACGTAGTAAAATATAAACGCTACTGTACCTGCAGTAAGGGTGCCTGAACACTGAATGGTACTTTCTGTGTATGAACGGGTGTGTTGCCTTTTCACCTCTTGTGGAAACCGATTCTGGCCCTTTAACGCGTCTGGTGCGATATTTTCAGAAGCAATGTAAAAGCTGGTCGCTTGGTTGGCGTCTCGTGTAAAGGGACCTATCCATCCACATTACGAGCATCAAGCACTCTTTACTTATAATCCTTCTCTTCTACATTATTAGAAAATAACTTATTAAATACAACAATCGTGCCAATAAACATTTTTTTATTAAGCAGGTATCTAGTTAATTTATAAAGATGTTATTATTTATTGAAATATTGATATCTTATAAGTTGAAATCTACCTAGGTACCTCTCATGAACTAATATTTAAACCAATTTACAAATGATTTGAAATGAAAAATAATTTGAAAAAAGCCTCTGAATTTAAATAATGAAAATATTCATTACGCTCAATTGAATTAGGGCACATTTGCAATGCGAACGAAATTGCCAATAAATTACTTTGGAACTGCGTTTTGTCGACAGACAGCTGCGTCCTGTTTGTTCCACTGTCCACTGTTTCACTGTAGACAGTAATGTAATTAGTATTTCAATAAGCGGCGATAAAATAAATGTTATGCATGGTCCCATTAATAAATAAATAATTCTGGACATTTCACACAGCATTATCTACATATCTAGCCCCGAATGCCCGAAATAAGCAGAGTTTGTGTTATGGATC